>CM037876.1:157929725-159129725 GCA_021292165.1 Shinisaurus crocodilurus | reverse complement strand
AGTCAGCTTCAACCTCTGTAGCATCCAGATTTTAAAAGATCTCCCTCTGGGTTTCCTCTCTTTTCCAAGGGGCACATGCAGCAGTATAATGTGAAGAATGCTCATCACTAGGGGTTGAGATGTGACTGTGCGGTTGACCCTCGGTTGTGGTGGCTGTCAAGCTGGCTGGTTAGAAGATCCTCTTATTGCCATTGTTCATTTTATCACTTTCTCAGCTCAAATCTGGGGAAAGCGATTATGTAATCTTAAGGAAGCCAAGCAGGATCCATATTCTGCAACTACTTTCAATTGTAGTGCTGAGCATGCAGTCACTTTCCAGTGAGAAATCATTAGCCCAGTGTTAGGATCCCAAACAGAGCTTAAAACAGTAATGATTGGGATGAAGCCAGGGCAAAGAATAACACTGTTTGAATAAATATTATAACAAATATTTTACACAATATATATATTTAAAAATAAATAGTAAATATATCAAGAATATGACGTCTTGGATCCAGCATCTTTGTTCCACTATTTGAAGGATACCGTTGATGACATGGGAGTTCTGCATCGTCTCATCTCTCCTGAAGCCCCTCACCTATCTTCCAAATCTGCTCCAGAGGAGATTTGAAGGGCACATGGGGGGGTGCAGTGGGAAGGAGAGGGCACTGATCCTTCCGCTGGTGGAACAAAGATGCTGGATCCGATCCAAGAACTGGATGATCAACCTAAATTGAGGTTGTAAAATACTGTTCTCCCATGACACATTGCATTTTGGTTTCATTTCCTTCCTACCTCTCTAATCTGAAGTAATAGATTTCATCTTCTGGCATTTTTCTGCTGAACACCCACTCTCTACTTGTGGGAGGCTGGAGTCAGAATTGCAGAGGTGATCTGTCAGGAGACCAGTGAGTAGGTAGTCCTGCCTTCTGGTAGGAAACAAGACCAGATGATCTGTTTGGTTTGAAACCATTCTCTGAGCTGGTTCATACGATTGCTGGCTGGATGCATGTATGGTGGGGCAGTGGGCCCATATGCAGGCACCCCCACCCCAGGCATACAGTGTTACGTGCAATGTGGGGGATGCATTTGCACATAATGGCAATCAAACATATGCATGCACAAATACACATATAGCACTCATTGTCCCATGATACAACATATTCAGGCCTGATTTCCCGCCACATGTACAGGACTTAGCCAGTAACTGTCTGAACTGCCTTATGATTCAAATATATTCGTGGAGTAAGAACTTCGCCAGTGAACAACATATTTGGTTTATCTGCAGGTTTACAAACAGGCTGAGGCACTAGGTATATGTGGCATATTCTATTCTGAGCCACCATTTCAGAATGGGGGACCTTGAACCATAACAAAAGATAGCATTAAACAGGGTTATTCCTTCTGGGCTCTACCCACTCAGAACTGGCTGTTAGCACTCAGCTGAAACTTTGATGAATTCCATAAGGAAGGAAGTTCAAGTCTGAGAAAAACAAATGACACAATCCTCCTTTGAACGTAGAGGGAAAAGAGAAAAAGTAAGATACGTGATGACTTTTCTGGTGAAGTTAATCTAATCATGTAGAACAACCTTCTCATTGCTGGTCCATAAAAAAACAGAGCAGTAGAAGTAATGGTGGGTGGGAGAATTTTTTTTTTTAACCTGAGGAAGAGAATGAATCACACACACTCCAAATATCCACACTCCACCCACAGTCCAAATGTGCACATAATGCTGCATATTTGGGGGGTTCCCACAGATAAACTGAGGATAGAGACTCCAAGGCTCCAGTAAAAATACTGGAGGCCAATGAACCACCCTTCCTATATGCACACATATCCTGCCCTAGGTACCCAAAATACAAAGGGTGGAAAAGTAAGGCAAAGCAGAGAGAAGTTGGGGAAGAAGAGGGGGGAGTCGATAGCACATAATGCAGGCCACATGCTGAAGCTAAGCAGGTATGAGCTGGGTCAGTGCTTGGATGGGTGACTGCCTGGGCTGCCCACATCTGTTCTCCTGCATAGAGCAGGGGGTTGGACTTGATGGTCTTATTAGGCCCCTTCCAACTCTACTGTTCTATGATTCTAAGAGGAAGAGAACTCTCCATCTTCTCACTGCCCTATCCTGCCCTCTTCACCCAATGTGAGTGTTTGTGGTTCCCTTACTTGTTGGTATTTATTTCTTGTTTGGGATTATTCTAAAACAGTGATACCCAGCCAGTGGGTTGTGACATTGCCCATCCCTCTGCCCCAGGAGGGGCTGTTGGATGAGTTTGGCAGCATAACAACAACAACAACAACAACAACAACAATTGTGTGCCAGATCAAAGCTTATTTTTATTAGTGCTGTACTGAAAAATTATCCTACATCCCCCCCCCCCCATTCTCATTCAACTTGATAGAAAAATAAATTGCTTTCAAAAAGAAATTCAAAGGAGAAGAACATTGTAGAGAAATTCTCTTGAATTGGGTTCAGGGTTCTTTTGCTCGCTTTACTTATGAGGTGGCCAAGGAGTATTTATGATTGTCCTGTCTTTCATGGTACAGTCATCCCTCCAGCTACCTGTAGCCTCCTCGGCTTCAATTAAAGCCCAGGGGAAGACATTATGAGCTAATTCCTATCATAGGGTTTCTTCAGATTAGAAAGTGCAGGCAGCCTGGGCGGCTGCAGAGCAATGGAGAGACATGTAATAGAAAGAGGGGGAAAAACACATAGCACCATCAGCCACCTCACAGTGATCACAAAAACAGAACCAAACTAAATTCAAAATAAATTATAAAATGCCCTGGGCATGGAACAGGAAAATAGAAGCCTCTTTCATGGGGGAAGAAAACTTTCAGGAAATTGGAGACAGATCTTTGCCACAGCACACTTGATGCTGTTGCCACTTGCAGTAGCAGTGCAAAAAACCAAAACAGCACTCCCAGAATCCCTTTCTTCTGGCTTCAGTCCAGTGGGACATTAGGTTCTCTGCCCTCTGAGGTGAGGCAGAGCTATGAGCACCTACTCAGTAGAGACCTGGATTTCTGAAAGGAAAGGATAAGCTCTATGTCATGCCCCTGCCCATGGGCAAAGTGTTATAGCTGTAAGTATGTGAAGGGAAGAGGGAGTGTGAGAGGAGTGTGGAATGTTGAGATGTCTGCTGATTGGCTGAGAGAGTGAGAAGGGGGGGTGAAGCCTGTGTTATATAAACAGTAGGAGAGGAGTCTGAGGGAAGTCTGAAGAGAGAGAGAGAGAGAGAAGAGGGGAAGAAGGAGAGAAAATTGGAGAGGGTTGAATAGTCTGAGGGGGGGGAGGTTCAACATTTAGAATCTATTAACATTATCTATTTCCCTATCCTTAATTGTAATTAAATAAACTTGTTTCCTTTTTAAAACTTAAAAGGAGTGGTCTGAATAAATTACCCTGAAGGGGTTGGTGGCAGCGGAGGAGCAAAGAGAGTGTCAATTTTTGAAGCGCTGACAGGAGGTGGTGGGCTGTTCAAGGTGGAGGCAGAGGGAGGTCTGACACTCTGGTAGACTGCTGGTGTTGGCTAGCAATTGTAGGGTAGTCGATTGTACCATAAAGAGCATTATTATTTAATGAATTATTATTGCATTTTTACTGCCAGGAACTGAGGAGAGGTACTTGTCGGATTTTCTGCCTGAGGTACCAAAATAACTTGGCTTGCCTTGGTTACTGTGCACCTTGACTGGGGGTGCGGGTGGCAGAGATGTGGGAGAAATTCATTCAGTTCACATTTTAATGTGGACTTACCTCATTTCGCAGTTTCAAACACTGTGTGAACCCAAACTCAGTTTTCCTTCAAAATTTGCACTTCTCTGAATTTTGCAGTGGTGTTCACCAATCAAAATGCATACAAAAAAACTGCATATATTAGGGGAAATAACATTTAAAATGCATCATATTGGGAAAATTGCTTGCAAAAATGTGTCTATTATGCGAAGATGTATTAAAAAATGCACATATTAGGAGAAATGTACATTAAAATTCTTTTGAATTTTCATGTGAACTTTTAAAGATGAAATTCTCACAGTTTGAGATGAACCAAACTTAAGACTGGAAAAATGAGAAACCAGAATTGACAGATTCATCCATCCCTAGCGGGGGATGTAGTGTCAATTGCTGCTCTGCCTCAGGTAGCAAAATAGTTTTGAGTCAGCCTTGCACAGCTGAAAGGAAAAGTGCATCTTCTTTTCAAACTACCTAAGAACAGTTTAGTGCATCTGAGAGAGATGGGTTGGGGATTTCTCCCTTTGGTGAATTATCCTGAGGGCTTCTTTGCCCACTGCTACAGGAATAATTGCAGCCATTTATTTAATGCTAGGAAGAATGACAAAAAAATGTTGGGTATGAAATCACAACATTAGGATAATGATGTATAGGTCAGGGAAATTGCCCAATATATTTTCATAGGTTTGAAATTTTAGTATATTAAGGGTGATAGGTCATTAATATTCAGAAATTACTTATTGATTTTTTTATGGTAAGGATATCACTGTTTGCAGCTTTTGTCTTGGGGTAGGGAGGCACCAATCTTTTTTTTAAACAGAATGGTAAGGCTTGCAATGTACTGTTGAGGAAAATATTTTTGGTTTAGGATATCCAATAATGATACTTAACATTTATGTTGCAATTCAGGCTGCAGTCCCATATGAACTTATTTAAGAGTAAGTTCTATTGAACTCTGGGTATTACTTCTGAGCTTACTTCTAGTAGACAGGTACAGGATTGCACTGTAGGAGTGTTCCAAGTCTCGTTATCCCAGTCATCTTTACAATAATTCTTCTGCGAGCTCTGCTAAACTGCCACATTCTGGAACCTAGTATCTCTGCTCCTTTCTGGTTGCTTTAAGAACTTTTAGCTCCCTGTTGCACTAGCAGTGGATCCTGCTGGTGCATGGACAGCATAGAATACTGCCCATAGAATCTGGGAATCCATGAGAATGGCTTAGCAACTCTGGGTCTATTAATATGTTTGTAAATATTCTGGGTGTCTGCCTTACCTGAATGGCCTCTATTGTCCATTCCATTATTATCACAGAGGAGAAAAATGTCTGCAGACAAGCTGAAAGAATATAGTTTTCTGTTCCAATAATAATGTAAGTGGACAAAATTCAAGTACTTTTTTCCCTGGGGAAGCTCTAGAACCAGAAACGTCAGGCACTGTTTTTATTTAATGTAGAGGGAAATACATAGTTTATCTGCAAGCAGACTGCAATTCCCATCCGATTATAGTGACTGGAGCCTTGAGTTAGTGGTAGCTTAAGATCCTGCAGGACAAGGCCTGTCAGGCTGGGTCAGCACTGGGATTAGGAAATACTGGTCGAGGACTCCTATGTTCAGGAATGCCTCCATGTGAGTTGGGTTGTACATGGATACTGTAGAGATAGTTTCTAATGTAGAGACACTGCCTTTAAACATTTAATCATGTCAAAAGGGATAAAGGCATTTTACACACGAAGACGTGGGTGTTATTTCAAAACAGCCTGCTGCTTCGCCCCACCCCTACTCCTCCTAATCCACACACACTCTGTGACCATTTCTCCAGCCCACACAGATATCATCTGCTTGTAAAGTAAAATCTTTAAAGCTGTGTTTTTATTTTGTAGGTCAGTCTATTTGAGTTCTGGATGTAGCCCAGAAGGCATGAAAGCAGAGGAAGATGTAGCCCAAAAGGCACGAAGTAAAGGAAGAAAATGCCAAGCAATGAAGTGGGAGAAAGCAGGAGGGGAGAAAGTGGAGGCTGAAACAGGGAAAAGCCCACAACCCTTGACAATGGCAAGAGTTTGTCACTGAAAATATAAGCTGCATGATCTAGCCAGATTTAAACCGGTCATATTTGGATGGTCATTGCAGGCTGCCATGTTCTGCAGTTGTCTGCCCATGAATAGGAATCCTAGAATAATGACAGAATGGCATGGCTATACTGCAGTCTTAGGCCTTCCTATGCTCCAACAGCCCCATGGGACCTGTTAGGGCATCTCCACAAACTGCCAGCTTTTAGAAAAGGGTTGTTGACTAGTGTTCAGGGTGGCCTGGTGGCCTCTTTTACAGAGAGCAATTTCCTTTTGGAAGGGCTGCGAAACAACTGTTCTGTGATGGAAGGCATCCTTTATTGGAAGGGTTGTCCTATCCAATTCCAGTTTAAGATAATGGGCAGAATCTGACAGGGGCCTTCCGTCCCTGCTGATTGCTGCCACACCAATTGCGTTGCACAAGCGGCCCCCGCCACTTGTTCAACGGCGATTTAACGCTTCCGGGGCAACTCAAAATAAGCAGAAATGCTCATTTCTGGAAGGAGGCAGGTTGGTGGAACTTGCTTAAGGGAGCTCCACCGATGGACCGACCTGCCTCCTTCCAGAAACAAGTGTTTCCGCTCATTTCAGGGCTTCCCCTAAGAAGCGCTAAATCTCCCTTATGTAAGTGGTGGGTCCCGCTTGCACAGCGCAGTCAGTGGGACCCACTGCTTGTGCAGTGGAATTAGCGGAGTGGGAAAGAATCAGTGTGGGAAATAAGTGCCCCATTGAATACTGCCCGATGAACCATAAGAACTGTTGCCCATGAATAGTTAGCATTTAGACAGCAGGCTGAACAGGGCAGGCAGGCACACAGGTGAAATGGTGAAATGTACTGTATTTCTATTTAAATTATAATAATTAAATCTAAATTTGCATATATGTTTAGCGCAATGTGAAAGTTATGCAAATAGCTGCCCTCTTTCGTCCTCTTTTTTGGTGATGCATTTCCTCTCTCTCTTTTTGGCAAAGCATAAGTGGTCACCCTACTAGTGTTCCAAATAAGGCAGTGTCTCTAAATTAGAAACTATCTCTACAGTATCATACAACCCAACTCACATGGAGGCATTCCTGAACATAGGAGGCAATGAGATCATACATGACTGGTGCATATGTGTGAACTAGACCTATGAAAGAAAAGAACAGAAAAGTAATTAAAGCTGTGTGTGTGTGTGTGTGTGTGTGTGTGTGTGTGTGTGCACATCTCTCATTTTCAACGCAGGCTATATTTAGTTTGAATAAACTGCATTGTTTTCAGCTGAAATTCCTCTAGGTAAAATGCCAGCCTTAAGAAAAGTTGGGTCTCATTTTTCTTTTCTTTTTTTATTATGTGCTTCTTTGCAGAAAAGCTACATGAAAGTGCCGCTGTGTTTTATCCTGCTTGCTTCTGATCAGAGATGCAGAGGCTTGTCCTGCTTATTTGTGAGTAGACATACTGATCATGCTTACTTCTGAGTAGACATGCTTCCAACTATAAGCTGGTAACAATGGGATTTGGGGGGGGGGTATTTCAGCCCCACTCACATTTGCCTGTGGCCATTCCCACCACTGGAATGTGGCCTCCGATAACTTCTTCAAAATGGAATCCGGTTCTCAGGCTAAAACAGATTCCCCACCCCTGCAGTAAAATCGCAATACTAACATTAATTTAAAAAAGAGAGCCTGCATTAATGCTCACAAGAACAGCAAGATTCAGCCCAGTATAAACAGTAAAATCCAATGCATAAGTACACCAAAAAAGCTTTGCATAAGCCGATAAAATCCTGTTTAAGAGAATGCAGCAGCAGAGGTCCCCTTAAAAGGCCTGCAGTGAAGGGACCTGCATTTCTCAGACATGGGGTCAAAGCTCTCTCCCTTTCGCCTGCCAGCCTAGTTGTTCTTACAGGTGGATACGTAAGTAGGGTCTTGGAGGCTGATCTCAGCATCCAAAGGGCTTTGGAGGCTGGTTTGTGTGAAGGTGTTCCTCCTTGATGGATCCTTGTGATCTCCGGTATATATGACCTCCTTCTGAACTTCCCAGTGGGGCAGCTGGTTAGCCATGTGCAAACAGAATGCTGGACTAGATGGACTCTTGGTCTTACATTTTTATATAGTTCTCCCTGCTCTTAAACCCAAATTGCAACAGTATGCATCCCCATTGCCTCTTCTCCTAAGTCTGTTCATTTTAGAAAAATCCCATGTAGAAAGACCTCTGGAGAGTCTACAACCAACGGAATGAGAATAGTGCCAGCTTTCAAAGGATTATCCTCCGTACCATGAAGAGGAAGATCCATATTTGGCACAGCCTCATCTCTGAGGCGCAGCACAGATTGTGATGTGAACTGTTGAAAGAATTGAGCTTGAACCTGGCAAAGCGACTTTAAAAATCTCTTGAAATGAATACATTGTGTCAGGCCACGTCTAAAAATATCACATTCAGCTGGTTGTCTAAATGCATTTCTTAGTGTCATTTTTTGGCAGGTTTGTCACAAGAGGGCAACTGATTTTATCTAAGGTCAGCCAGTTACAACGTTGTTGACTCAGCTCCACCTTTCAAGGCATCAAAGAGTTTCTTTCAGATCTTTGATCGATTGGAGCTACTTCCTAAATAATATTTTTTTAAAGAATTATTTTCCTTTCTGCTTCTTTCTATGCATTCTGTCCATTCTTTCTTTGTCACTCCTGTAACACTGTCAAATGCATGATTTAACTAACAATATAGTCAATGTGAGGAGAATTTAAAATATCTGTACAGAGGAAAGTTAAAACAGCATTTTAATGCACAGGTTTAATACCTGTAGAGGAAATGCACCAGAAGACCATTGTATTTTGAGGAGTCAGGATGACGTTGCACATACTGATCCATCCACACCTGGATCTTCTGATGAACCTTAAGAACCAGGCCCCCTTAAGGGCCTCCAGGCCTCCTGTGTGACTTGTTCAAGGTTATGCTGGCTACTGTCCACTAACTTTCCACTTATCTGTTGGTTGGTACCAGAACATTCCTGTTCACTTGAGGATCCCGACAACAGAAAGGAGATGTAAGCTATCTTGCTTAGGAGTGCTGTTTCATGATGGTTTTCTGTATTATCTTGTCTGCTCTTTAATAAATAGCCTTGACTTCTATCCACTTGTGTGTTTATTGCTACTGAATCCTTAAAAGAACCGTTGCCTCTTGGCAAAACAATACCACATGAACTCTGCCACAAATCATAATTCATGCTGCTACATCCTGAGCCTCCATCTTAATTCAGAGTAAAATAACTGATAGCCAGCTTGGCAAATATATTGTCCTTCTGGAGATGCAGGACATGGATATTTTAAGTGGACAAAAGCCAAAACAGACTGTCCAAATAAGAAGTACCGGTACCCCACGCTTTTCTAGCCACATGGGCTCTTCTTCAGAATATTCAATGTATTGTCATCCAAAGAAGTAGCTGTGTTAGTTTGTAGCAGCAAAAAACAAGAAAGATGCTTGTAGCACCTTAAACTTGAAGGTTCAACGTCCCTGCCTTAAAGGCTAATGAATTTATTATAGCATAAGCTTTTGTGGATTAGAACCTGTCCCTTATCATCATTACTCACATTTATGTTCCTCCCTTCTTCCAAGGGCTTAGGGTAGCACACAGGGGCTACCGCAGTTATCCTCATAATATCACTGTGGGGTATGTTAGGCTGAGAAATAGTGACTGGCCCAATTTCATGACAGAATGGAGATTTGAAGTCATATCTCCCTGTTCCAAGGATCTAACCACTACACCATACTCTCTCTAATAATTATAATGAATTCTAATAGATGATGCATCTCAGTGGGAGGGATATGTGTTCAATTCAACAGAAGAATGCCATTCTACACAGTGAATGCAACATCTAGGCCAGCTCTGAGAAGGACCAGTATATGGGAAAGCCTGAACCTAAGAAACTGCTTAGCAGATGGTGAAACATTTTCATGTAATGCAGATTAAGGTAGCTTAAAAAACAAACAAACCCTAAACCCATTTCTAGTCCTCTTGTTCATAACACATATTAAAACACCAATACCAACAAATTCAGGCCCATGGCGAATGATCTTTAAGGTTTCTAATATAATTATTGAATAAGATTACCATCAGATAGGTTTGCTGGACCCACCATAATATCTTGAGTAAGTGTAAAACCTAATGACTTGTAATGGCTCTGGGTGTGTTATGAATTCTAACTGCAGGGTTTCTCCTAAAGATTTTTCACTGTGAGGCAAAGCTTCCCTTCCTGATGAATTAATGGGCAACATCAATATGTTACTGCTCAAATACACTTAGCTTTACTGAGTCATAAGGGGGGGGAATGAGTGGGTAATGTATTACATTTTATAAATCATGCACACCACAGATTCCCCTTTCCACTGATCAGAGGAACACTCATTTCCCTAAAAAGTGTAAAATTCTGTCAGCCGCATCATGCATCGCTTTGTTTGCTTGCTTTAACTGTATCCTGAAGATGTTTTTAAATAGGGTATGTATGCACACGGACACACACATTTCTGGATCCTCAACAACATCACAAGGGATAACAGTCATAGCTGGCAGTGCTTCAGTTCAGGGTGGCACAGTGTCCTTTGCCCAATCTCGCTTTTCATGGTCCTTTCCTTCCCAGAATCACATTTAGTATCCAAATGACAAAGAACAGCATTGAAACTCCCCACCTTGCTCTCAGAAACAATCTGTGCTCTTCCTTCAAAATATCCGACTGAAGACTGTCACTTTTCTTTTTTTAAATCTCAAAGCAGCCTGAGTTATGAGTCTGAGGTGTGGACAGAGAAAGATACTTTCTTCTCCAGTCCTTTTCCAGCTCCAGATCACCCACCCCAAGCTTTTATTCCCTTCCCTCCACCACCACAAGGGAAAGATTAAACGGTCCCCATATCTTCCCTCTGTGTGTCTAGCATTTTTTTTTAATTTTCTTTTTTACTTTACAGTAGACACAAGGCCCCCCCCCCCCCAGTCTGTATCAGGACACTAGTTTGAGAGGAGTAGGAAGGGATTTTAAGATCTGGATCGGACCCCTGGTGCCTACTCTAGAGTAAAAATGGGGGGGGGGAGATGCAGCTTCTAGACACTCATTTAAAGTACTGTTTGTTTTGGCCTTTGGTTGCTACTTGGGGTCAGGGACATGAGACACTCCTGCTTACAGGGTCAGAATAGTCAGAGGTGATACACCAATCATTTCTTCAGTGCGGAAATGAATCCTTCAGTGCAGCAGTGGGTGTGCAGCTTCCTGCATCACTCCAAGACAACTGGGGTTTCAGCCAGCCACTGAAAAGCTTCTCAGCAATATATTCCCAAAGAAAAGGCATTTGAACAGACAACAGAAGCAATAAGAATTTAACATATGTAAAAATTAAAATGGCCCTCTGGCACCAAATGTGTAGCGTGTATATTGAACTTTGCGGTAACGACACATAAATGTTTCAGGCTTCAGTTTAATGAGTGTCAATGAAATGTCAGGTTCTTACTGAATACGGCAAAAAAACAAAAACAAAAGCCCCTTAAGAATAAGTGAAGACTTTCCTCCCAGCTTTGTAATTGAATTTGGTTTCCATCATTATAGGTGGGAAATTGTTTCCTAACCTTTACAAATAGTGTGAATGCTATTTTGTGATTGCAAAGTACTTTGGATCCCAATTTTGACTGCTTTACACCAACAACCTGAATAAGTTAATGTGTAGAAAATTATTGGGTAATTATTCTCACCCAAGTAGAATTTTCATGCATTATAGAACTAGCTGGTAATAAAAGTCACCACATTGGCCTTGGTCGGAGAAAGAAAGCCAGTGGCTTGCTGGGTTGTTGCAAAAGAGACCGATAGCATCAAGTTGCCCATCAAAGTATTTCTTGGCTGGATTTACAGTGCCATCCTATGCTTGTATACTCAGAAGGAAATCCCATTGGCTTCACTCCCTAATAAGTGTGTTTAGGATTGCAGCCTTAACTTATTGACTGTAGACTGAGAGTGGAAAACACATTCTGAAAGTAGTGGGAGAGGCCACTTAAACAGACAGCTCTTCTCCATTTGTTTAGCTGTAGCCACAGAAATTACTGATCCATATTATTGGGCTGAAAGAATGTGTGTCTGTTTTAAAAGTTTTATAACTTTTGCACTGATGCAATGTTAGTAATGTAAAATAATACAGTAATGAGACAGTAATAATTTTAAATTCAAACTCTTTTTTTAAAGATAGAACTTGAAGTCTATCTTCATAGACTTATTTACCATCAGCCTCTTGGTCTATAATGGATATGTCCCTCTACCTGCCAAGAACAAAGTATTAGGGGCTCATAGAATAACATTTGGTGCAACACCTATAAATGGGCATAATCCAACAAAAGTGGAGCATTTTGGGGATTTAAAAGTGCTTCCTCTGTCTAGAATGTGGGTGAGTGAATTTGTGCTCGCATGTGTGTGTGCATGCACATGTGTGGTCCCTGCCACTCCAGTGGACACCTGATCCAGCCCTCGGGGCCAAAAAGGTTGTGCACCCCTGTCTAGATCATGCTCAGTGCTGACAGGGGTTGTTCTGTCATTTCTCCTTAAAAATATTCTGTAGGGCAATGAGAGACTCAGTCCTGGGAAGAATCCATGCAGCAGAATCCTAGGCAAGTTTACTCTGCAGTATTTGTTTTGCAGCAGCATGTTCTGAAGAAGTGCTTTCAGTTTGGACAGCTAAGTGTTGAAGCACATGGAAGCTGTTAACATGCGAGAAATTCTTCATTTGTACATCAGACTTAATACCAGCACGGACTGGGTATAGAAATGATATTGGCTTCTATAATTATAGCATCATCATCATCATCATCATCATCATCATCAATAATAATAATAATAATAATAATAATAATAATTTCATTTATATACCTCCCAATAGATGAAGCTTTCTGGGTAGTTTACAACAATCAATAAAAACACAATGCAATATAAAATATGCACAATAAAAACATTATAAAACTTTTAAAATCAATTTAAAATGACACAAATAGCTAAAATAAGTTAATACAACATGACCAGTAAATTAAAAAGAACCACCCCACCATGCACTATTTAGAGTTGTTAAAAGCCTTAGCATAGAGGGCAGTCTTAACCTGGCACTGAAAGGATTGTAGAGTTGGTGCCAGGCGGGCCTCAGGGGGGAGCTTGTTCCAGAGTTGAGGGGCTACCATGGAGAAAGCCCTCCCCCTTGTTGCCAGCCCTCCAAGCCTCCCTTGGAGGTGGCAGTCGGAGGAAGGCCCCAGATGTTGAGCGTAGTGCCCAGGTAGATTGTGGTTGGGAGAGGCGTTCCATCAAGTATTGTGGTCCCAAGCTATGTAGGGCTTTAAAGGTTAAGACCAGCACCTTGAATTGGGCTCGGAAGCATACAGGCAGCCAGTGCAAGTGGACCAGAACTGGTGTTATGTGTTCGGACCTTCTGGTCCCAGTGATGAGTCTGGCTGCTGCATTTTGCACAAGCATGCCATTTCCTTGGGTTTGAAGAATCAATGAATAAAGAAAGTGACATGTTTTTCTTTGATTTTGAACTGGAGTTTCAGTAAGGATCGGGGGGCTTAGCTGTGTAACATATGTGTTAGGTGAACAGATTCCAGGAAGAAATTGACTTTCTTGAACATGGTGACCAGAGATTATAATGTAGACATTTGAAATTATTTTTGTTTGTCCCAGGAGAGAGGAACAGAAGGTAACACATTTTATGTATAGTTTATGAAGACAATTGTCATTCATTTGACATTAGTGAACTAAACCTAGGCATGGTTCAGAAATATTAATTACTAGAAAGGTTGCCAAGTAATATCTTTACCCAAGGCCTGACTTAACCATTGTCTCCACTACTTCTGCTAAGTTACCTGTGCTTCTCTACAGTACATCAAAGGTAACTGTGTCTTTGGTATAAGTCAGCCACATTGCTGCTCCACATCAGAGCAACTCAGTCAGCAATTCAATGGCAAGAACAATATTTCTTCAATGTTGTTCTGTTACAGATACTTTCCCGTGTTTGCTCATTTGTTCTAGACCACAGTTATTGTGTTACTGTGCAGCCATCAGGATGCTTGAAAAGTTTCCAGATTAAAAATGGCCTGCTGCATTTGTACCACCAGTGGTCCTACAATGTATGGGGAACAGAACAGAGCACACAGACAAAGGTTTCTTTGATGTTTCCATCGCTGAAGAGGCAAGCTACTTTTTCAGTTCACATTTTAATACATGGAATGTGGATTGCCTCTTCAGTATACATTTAGAAAATACAAATGAACCTCCTATAATTCCTAGCCAACTTGGCCAATGACCATGCCAGCTGGGAATTATGGGAGTTGCAGTCCAACTCATCAGACGGTGCCAGGTTGGGGAAGGCTGCTTTAATTCTTCTACATTTTTCCTATGTTCATCATATTCTCTGGAAGCAGAGTTTAAGAACCACTAGTAAACTGTGTTTACTGCTATATTCAGAAGTTAAAAAGCATATAACACCAAAAATAAACACACAGGCAGAGAGGGGATTCTTCTTATCTTCAGCTTCAAGGGAAGATGAGCTGGAGAGTCAGCATTATCAGCTAAGGGAGAAACCAAAATGAGCCTGCAGCCCAAATTAAAGGGGCACCTCTCTCTCTCTCTCTCTCTCTCTCACACACACACACACACACACACTTCCTTCTGTTATTTACATTCATGGAATTACACTAGAGTTATCAAATTGCAACCCACAGAACATTTATACATCTAAAATTTGCTGAGTAGAACAGCAGTGGGCAGCTTGTCTGAGCGTGGAAAGCTAAGCAGGGTCAGGCCTGGTTGTTACTTGGATGGGAGACCCCTCCTCTAGTTTCCTGCATTGAGCAGGGGGTTGGACTCGATGGCCTTGTAGGCCTCTTCCAACCCTATCTATGAATAAATGAAACTTGCGACCCTCCAGATATTTTGGCCTACAACTCTCATTGGCCTGAGCCACCATAGCCAATGGTGAGTGATGATGGGAGTTGTAGGCCAGAACATCTGGAGGACCACAAACTGCCCACCCCTTCAAGAGCAGATAAACCCATTGTACCTTCTCCTCTCCAGTCCTGTCAACTGACACACACACCCCACTATAGTAGGCAGGACATCAGGTATGCCCCACACAGCAAGATGAGGGGAGGATGACAGGAATGAGGAAGGAATGGCCTGGAGAAGCTTGGTCTTCCCCCCACATTGGGGGATTTAAATGTAAAGGAATGTTCTACAGGTTACAGCCTGGCAAACCAGGATTTCACCCACACCGGACCCTCAATGCTGGGGTGGCAGGATGGGGAATATTTATTGAATATAAGTGCCAGTTTTGGTCCTGGTGTAATTTCTCTTTCAATGCCTGCATGATCAAACACCAGAATTAAGGACAATAGCACTTCATAAGTGCCTCAATATGACATCTGCATAGGGTGGGAGAATCAAAATTAGTGTATGACGATTTGTTATCTTTTCATCCCCCCCCCCCGCCCCTTTCATCACTACCAAGGGATAGTTACAGAAAAGCAGTGAAGATCAGCAGGCACTATGACTGATTCCTAAGGTGTCCTGTTAATCGGTAGTGTGGAATATAATGAGGTTGTTATTACAGCCTGCTGCTATCTTCAGGCTAGCATTATCCCAATTGGATTATACAGTCATGTACTTACAGAGCAGCGACTGTTGCTTTGTGATTTTTAACTGCTTGAAGGATAAGGCAAGTGGAAGCCATAAATCACTTGCTAGGAACTTTGAGCCGGATTCTGCTCCCTTTGGACTTAATGAAGCTTTTGCCATTACCACCACAGAGTGGGCGAGGATGCCCGTGCTGCAGATTTATTCTAGTAATAAGCACAGGAGACAGTTTCCCAAGCAGCAGGACTTATCTAAATCAGTAATTGTACATGCTTCTCCAACTAGAAAAAAATGTTCAAAGGAAGGGATAAAGAAAAACAAATTATACATTGGGGGAGGGGAAGGGGATTGTCTGGACACAGAAGAGGCTGCTAATAAGTTTTGAGTTGTCGCACCGTCCCAGTGCTTCTTGTGGCAAGATATGACAGAATGGCCATAGGTTGTATGTGCTTAGTTTGACCCCATGTCCTCCACATGTTCCTTTCCTGTGCAAGAGTTTTGTATTGGGAAACACTAAAGGCGTGTGGAGAACATTCTCCCCAAGTGCTTCTAGTGCTTTTTAGAAGTGGAACCTACAACAAAATGGTGCAGTGTAGAATACTCCTCTTCAGAATGCCAGACAGCCATGCCCTCTTCCAAGATACTTCATTCCATTCCTCCTCTCCCCAGTTTTCCATCCCACCCCCACAATCCCCACCCCGCAACAGTCAGTCAGCATTCCCATGTGAGCCTGCCTGGTTTTTAAGATCCTTGGGAGAAGCCCTTCTCTCATCCCACCACCATCAGAGGCACATTTGACGGAAACATGGGTAAGGGCCTTCTCGGTGGCTGTTCCCAGGCTCTGGAACTCCCTGCCAGGGGAGGCCAGGCCAGATCCATCTATGGTATCCTTCTGCTGGCAGGCGAAAATATTTTTACTAGTTGTTGTTTACTAGCTGTTACTAGCGGCTTC
This sequence comes from Shinisaurus crocodilurus, assembly GCA_021292165.1. Classification (NCBI taxonomy): domain Eukaryota; kingdom Metazoa; phylum Chordata; class Lepidosauria; order Squamata; family Shinisauridae; genus Shinisaurus; species Shinisaurus crocodilurus. The sequence continues at coordinate 159,113,378 of CM037876.1, read as the reverse complement.
ACTCGCATGGATTTTAGGATTTGGTATAATTGTTTTTAAAAGAAACATGTATAGAAAAGATGCAGCGTCTCTGATTGAAAGTGAACGTTTAGGCTGGGTGCTGGCAGCAGAAATCTTCTGTGACAGAAATATCTGTTCTTAAAGAAAAATCAGGTTAATCCTGAGAGTCTACAGGTGATGAAGAGTGAGCATGCCAAGTTTGGGGTAGATCCGTCTAAACGTGATGGAGCCTATGCGACGATGCCCCACACGCAACAGTCAGTCAGTCATGTAAAAAGTTTCCCTCCCTTTTCACCCCTTCATGTAAAAAGTTTCCCTCCCTTTTCACCCCCTCAGAGAACATTCTAAATGGCCTAGGGGAGATTTGCATACCCAGCCCTATTGGCCCCTGCAGGAATTCATACAAACATTCTAGGTGTCGTATGGGCTATTTGCATAACTGCTGCTATTGGCTCCTGCAGCAAGTTGGCTCCTGCAGCAATTATGAGGTGAGGCCTATTTGCAGAACTGCAGATATGAGAGTGGGTGGGGCGATTTTGCCCCCCTTTTCATCCCCTTAGGGACAGAATTTCCCAAAATCCTTCCTTAGTGGGGGTCTATGTCATAAAAGCAATGTCCCTTCAAAATTTCACGTTCCTAGATTAAACGGTTTGAGCTGGGCGTTGATGAGTCAGTAAGTCAGTCAGTCAGGACACCTTCTTTTATATAGATAGATTTAGGCAGGCTTTGGGTATCTAAGACGATTTCCTGCTGAATTTGGTTTTTAATCTGGCCTGGTGGGTGCTGTTCTTTCTTATTGATGAGCCTTAATTTGTTTTTTTTAATTTTGATTTGCGTTTTATTTGATGTGTTTTTATTGGATTTTTAAATTGATGAGTTTTAATGTTTTAGGGCACAATCCGATCAGGATGCCCATAGCCCTCCACACTCAGAGGATTATGGGCATCCTATGCAGGGTGGGAGGAGCGCAGAGAAGAAGGTTGCCTCCACACTCCTCCCGTCCTGCAAAGCACTTAGCCAATTCTGGCCAACTAAGTGCGGCACTTTGGAGCAGGAGGAAAGGAGGCTGAGGCACCACCAGGATACCTCATCTCATGGCGGTGCCGGTCTCCTCCCCTCCACGTCCCCCAGAATGCCCACAAAACCCCTTCTCTGACCTTGGAGAAGCAGCCGGCACGATGCTTTCTGCACTGGCTGCAGCAGACGGGGAGGCGCTCCGAGCCTGGAGACCCAGCTATGAGGTTGGAGCGAGTGTCTGACCTCACAGCTGGGTCTCTGAAAAATTCTATGACCGTCTAGATGCTTTCTAGCAGCCATGGGATTGCACGGCCCATTATAATGTCATTTCCCCGCTATATTTTAACGTTAGCCACCTTGAGTGCTATTTTAGTGGAAAGGCCAGGTTTTAAATGTTTATGTAGTTATTACATTTCTATATCACCCAATAGCTGAAGCTCTCTGGGCGATTCACAAAATAAGACTTAAAACCATAAAATGCAAGGGCATAATAAAAACATAGTATTAGGCTGCAATCTTACCTGAGAGTAAGCGCCATTCAATCCAACGGGACTTAGTTCTGAGTAGACATGCATGGGATTGCTCTGTAAAAAAAAACATTAAAAAGTTTAAAACCTAAAGTTTAAAATGGAATAGACTAGAGGTATCAATTTAATATATAAATAAAATACAATACAATTCTGTGTCCACTGAGCATTGAGCTGTTTTGGGGGTTGGGGTTTATTTTTATGCACATATCCACCTAGGAATTCCCCACACAAGACCTTTTGTACTTCTGCAAATCTTAAAGTTTCCCCAAGCATGCTGTGCATGGATTGTGCCTTTTTTGGCTGCATAAGTATCCATACAGATACACTTTTAAAATTAATAAATATTATACTAGTAATTATTTATTAATTACATTAATAATTATTAATTATTATATCTCAGCTTTTTCCCCTCTTGCAAGCAACCCAAGGCAGTTTACATAATCCTCCTCGATTTATCCTCACAACAACCTTGTGAGGTAAGTTAGGCTGAGAGTCAGTGACTGGCCCAAAGTCAGCCAGTGAGCTTCATGGCTGAGTGGAGACTAGAACCTGGATGTCCCTGTGAAGGATTGAGGCCTACACAGGCTTGAGTTAGGTTGAAGCCTGTAGGCCCAAACATCTCCTGATGGGAGGGGGCATTTATGAGTTTTATTTTCCCCTCATGGAGTTAAAGTTTCCTTTTCATTGAGAGAAGTCTCCTTTCCCCCCTAATGGAGTTAAGTTTCATTTCCCCAGTTTGAGGTCACATGATTGTAACTAGGCTTGTATGATCGAGCCTTGCTGGGCAGAAACGAGGCTGAAATTGGCCCCGTTCACGCCCGGCGAGGCCTTACCTTGTTCTTCGGGGTGGCTCGCCCTCTCCGCGGCGAGCCGCCCGTGCGGTCCGTTCCGTCCCATCACTTCCAGGACCGGAAATGACGCAATGGAACCCTGCGCAGGCGCGCTGGACCCCTGTGGCGCGTTCTGCACCTGCGCAGGGTCCCGTCGCGTCATTTCTGGTCTCGCAAGTGACGGACGGGACAGAAGACGCCCGATCGAGCGGCGCGGAGAACCTCTCCGCGCCTCTCAGAAGATCGAGTCGGGTCGGCGCCCCCCGCGGAAGATCAGGTCGGGGCGCGACCCGGCCTTGGAGCCAACGCTAATTGTAACCTTCTAGTTCTGTGGGAGGGTATATAAAGAGGTGTGGAAAAGCTGCAGGAGTGAGAGAGTGAAATTAGAGAGAGCAGAGAAGCTGCAGGCACCAACAGAGACTGAATGTCACTGAGGGATGCAGAACAGCAAGGGCTAGGCTGGGAAAGGAATCTCTTAACTGAGGCATACGGATGAAAGAGTAGCTAGGTTAGAGAGAACTGCATTATTGTTTCTTTTATTTCTGTTATACCTGCTTTTTGAAAGTATACAGCTCTATTTGTGTGATTACCTTAACTTATTGTGAATCTACTATACTAAATATTGTGAATCTACTATACTAAAGTAAACAGTTATTGTTAACATCAAGTTGTTCAGAGTGTCTTTTGTACCACGCCTAAAGCCTAATCCCACATTACCAGGAAGAGAAGGTAAAAGGCAAAGAATTGGCATCCTGATACAGGTGGGGCTCTTAGAGAGGCAAAATATCTTTAAGAAGCTGATCAAGGTGTCCTGGTACAGGTGGAACCTTGACAGTCCCGAGTCCCAGTCCGACACTAACTATGCCACACTGAATGAGTTTGCTACTAGTACTGTGTTTTTATAGGCCTTCTGTGCTACTTGGTCAACACCCCTCTCAAGAACCTCTTTGAACACCTTTTCATAGTGCACACAACTTATAACATATGCTCCAATAATGGGCAGCTGCTTGTGCTATATGAAAAGCAGTACAAATAATGGAAATTGTTGGGAGAAGATTATCGTGGTTAAATTTACTACAGTTAGAACAGTGGTCGAAGAAATGGAAAAGGAAAACTGAGTACGAGAGAGATTTAACTAATCTTGAAAAGATGGTCATGTCTAGAGACGGCCTACCAGGTAATGCATCAACAAGAGGTATAACAAGGGATTTATATAGATTGATCCAAAAAGCAAAAGAACAAGAGGATCAGCTTAAGACAGTATGGGATAATGAATTTGAAGAGGTGACCTCGAAGGTGGGGTGGAACAATATATGGGATAGACGGATTGTGAAAATGATGTCAATTAGGATAAAGGAAAATTTTTATAAACTAATTTGGAGATGGTATTTAACTCCAGTAAGATTAAATAGAATAGATAATAATTGTTCTGCATTATGTTGGAGAGGATGTTAGGAAAAAGGGACATATGCTCATATGTGGTGGAGTTGTAAAAATGTATTGGTGTTTTGGCGAGAGGTTTTTACAGAAATATCGAAAATTATTGGTACTAATTTAGAGGTCTGTCCAAAATTAGCATTGTTATCAATAACGGAGAAGCTTATTTGTGATCAAAATATGAAGGAGTTAATTGTAAACTTGTTAACTGCGGCCAGGCTAATGATAGCGAGAAATTGGAAAGTACAACATGTTTTCCTAATAACAGACTGGTATAAGGAAGTTTGGGACATAGCCCTAAATGATAAACTAACTATTAGTATCAAATGCAAAAAAGGATTGCTAAAGAAGAATAATTTTATGGAGATATGGAATCAATTACTAGACTATGTATTAATAAAGGGGAAGGGTAACATGCCTTGTCAGGATATGTTATATTTTTGGAATTTAGACTTTATTTGATCAAGAGGATAGAAGTATATTAATTGGTCCCTTGAAGGGTGGGGGGGAGCACTTTATGATTTATTGTATGTTGATTATGTTATATTTGTGTGATAATTTTGTATTTTGCTAAATATATTTTCTGTGTTATAATTTGCTTTGAAAAATAAATAAAATATTTAAAAAAAAGGGAAAAAAAGAAAAGCAGTACAAATATGCTACATCCTTGATTCAGTAATAGTAAAATTGGTAATCTCTCCTAGTGGGCAAGTAGAATTAACATCAATATACAAATACTAAAAAGACAAAGTAGCCATTTTTTAAAAAACAAAAAACACATGCACCCACAGACACAAAATCAATACCCTTAATTAAACCATCACAGCTTCAATATTTTGTGAGGACTGTGAGGAATTATACATAAAGGATGTCTGAAATGTGCAAAATTGTTCCTTACCCAGGAAGCATGTTGTCAGTGCTTTGCAATCATTGTAGAACCCATAAAATGCAATGGCTAAGACCCAGAATGAATGCCTGTCCCAGAGAGGCAAAAATATTGTTGCGTTCATTTGCATATGGAAGATTTCCTAACTCTGGAACAGGGTAATCAGTAATCAGTAAACCAACCACGTGGCTGCCTTAAATCATCAACACACTGGGGGGGGGGGGGGATGTGCTAATGCCAATTGTACTCCTAACTGGAAGTGCCAAATGCTGTTTCACACATAAACTCACACCTTTTCCTTTCCTACAACCTGCCAGGAGGTAGATTTTAATTTATTTGCATTATTTAAATGATGTTTAGACAACTAATTTCTTTAGCTGTTCCACAGCTTTAATATTTTTGGTTTAAAAGGAAGAGACCACCAAAGCTCCTGTGTGTACATGGAGTTGCTCTACCTAGAATGGTTTCTCCATTCATTTTGGTGAAGTGCTGATGCATATATGAGGTTGGATTCAGCTTGTTTTGTTCCAACAGGAGCATTCCAGTTCCTTGAGCAGAGGTCTGCTCAGAATCCCCTTGCAGGTGGAGAGGGGGAGTCTTTGTAAATCCCCCCTCCCTCTGCAGCCCCAATGCCACCTCTCCCACTGCCCCCAGCCCTCTTGAGCAGATTTTCAGGGGGTGGGAATAGTGGACTGCAGGGAGAGGGGAAGATCATGTCCTTCTCCATTCCTCCAGTGGAAATGCTCCACTGGATTGGAAGTCTTCTGCAGATGGAAGTAGCGCTTCCATCTATGAAAGGAAGGTGCAGCATCCGAGCCACATGGATTCCTGTGCATGCACAAATCACTCAGCTTGCTCTTCAGAAATGGCTGGGAATCGCCATGCATGAACAAGACACGTGTACATGGAGTGTCCCCAGGTATTTCTGGACCAGGGGAAAGGAGTTCAGATATGCTTGCAAAGTTGAGGAGGAGGTTTCCCCACTGCCAAGGTTGTGGGGGGTTGGGGATTTGGACTTGAGGCAACTGGTATGATATTATGCTTGGAACTAATGCTGCCTGCCTGTGTGCTTGCTTCTGCACCTCCAAATATCTGCTCAATCCAGGTTGCTATACTCTAAAAATATAATATGAAGGCTTATTGGCAGAGCCAATCTTGTACTTGGATTTTTATCAGTCTGGAAGGGAACACTTCAGCTACATTATTGGCCTAGTCTGATGGCATCATAGGCTGCTTCTAAGCTATTGTAACCACATTGAAAGGTGTGTTTGTGCATATCTTTAATACTGCACTATGAATTAGTTTTATCTGGGTGTTCCACCACAAGACACTCATAAAACTCTAGGGTCTGAGACAGGGGTGGGCAGAAAGCAGATCTCCAGATGTTTTGGACTTCAACTCCCAGCAATCCTGACCATTGGTCATGCTGGCAGGGGCTTGGGGGAGTTGGAAGTCCCATATATTGGGAGATCTTCCTTCTGCCCATCCTGAATTAGGAATCTAACACTGCAAACCTATACATGTCTACTCAAAAGTCCTATTGAGTTCAATGGGTCTTCTTCCCAGGTAAGTGTGCATAGGATTGCAGCCTAAGTAATGTAAAGTAGTCCAACTTGGGACAGATTGTGGCAAGTGTGGTTTTGGAAAGTACTGGCATGCTAGAAGTGTGTTGACCGCAGAAGCCACTGAATATCTGCCTTGCTCCATGCGGATCACCTGCAGTGCAATCCTCTGCAAGTTTACTCAGGGATAAGTCCCACTGTGTTTGATGGGGCTTAGTCCATAGCAAACGGCTTTAGATTTTCAGCCTTGGTAACTATAAGAGTCACTCTGTGGTGGGAAAAGCCTGAACCCAAATGCCAAGTGTGCAAGTGGCAGAGCTGTGGTATTCTGAAATGTTTCATGCAAGGGACCATCTGGTAATAATACTAATGATTGTGGGTGAACCACTGTTGCTTTTCCCACCGATTTGTCCCCCAGTGGCTGCACTGGAGCCAGTGCTGTTCTATACCTGCTAGTCCAGTGTTCTCCAACCTTGGGTCCCCAGATGTGTTTGGCCCACAACTCCCAGTGGGAGTTGTAGGCCAAACACATCTGGGGACCCAGGTTGGAGAACACTGCGCTAGTCCATGAAAATGCCAAGGTCACTTCACACAAAAAGCATAGCTAGCCTTAAAACTTAATTGAAATATCCATGGGAGCCCTCGTAGCTGCTATCACTCATGCCTGTCCCATGCTGCTGCTCCCTGAGATGCAAGGGGGTCGGGGGGGGGGAAGGCTCCATTTCTTGCTGCAGCTCAGTGTCGATTGCTAGGCAACACAGTGCCACCAATTCTTTCTAACTGTGAAAGGGCAGCAGGCACTTGCAGAGAGAGCCACAGCAGAGCAGGAACGACTCACTAAACAGCAACCCGGAGATGTACAAACAGGCTAGCAAGCCATGGGAAAAGGGAACGGCAGAAACCCACGGAAAAAGCATTGAATATAATATTGGACATAGAATTCAGCTTCCTTCTTAAGAATCCCAGCTTTCTTGCTGGCCTTGGTGTGTGTGTCTCTGTGTGTGTGAGAGGGAGAGAGAGAGAAAGAGCAAAACAGCCAGCTGCTAGTTCTTAGGACTACCAAGAGAAGTTTAAAAGGATGTTGCCCATGTTGGATGCATCTAAGTATAAGATTTCCAGTAGCTTTAGCTCCTTGACCATCCCCTTGATGAGCAGAAGTTCAGTACATTATTATGCAATATAAGCAAACATGTATGGAATTTATATAGGCAACAGAATCCAGCTTTCCTTGCAGTCCGTGGTGCAGCTAGGTAATTTTAGACCCTGGACTTAATGGTCTAAAACGGGAGGGCCCCCTTTTCAAGATGGCCATGTGTATTATTGCAGTTCTGAAGTGCACAACTGACATCTCTCTTTCCCCACCTTCAGCCACCATCTCATGCTTTAAAATTGCTCCTATGCTCCTGATATGTTAGAACGACAACTGCAAAACTGTTTGCCAACCCTGATTTATTTGTTTTTTAAAATGCCCTGGGGGCATGTGCAGCTTTGCATTTCAAACCCACTGAGGGTGCAATCTTATGCATGTTCAGACAGAAAAGAATTCCTACAACTCCCAGCATGCCCCAGCCAGCAATGCTGGGGAATGCTGGGAGTTGGAGGACTTTTTTCTGTCTCAACATACTTTATTTATTTATTTATTTATTATATTTGTTAATCGCCCATCTGGCCGGTCAATATACATAGGACTGTGCCCTTCAATTATAGCACCATCATGAGTACAGGAACAAAATGGAGTTTGCATCTGCTGCCCTGATGCCCTCATCACTCGCCACTCCCTGGTTAGTCTTTTGGGTGCCCCCTCTGGGCTGCGGGATCCTGGACTTTGGCTGCACCACCATTTCCTTGCCATGGAAAATTGGTCACTTTAGTGCAAGTTTAGATATGTCACCGAACACAAACAGTATTTCTTTGCTTGCTTGCTTGCTTGTTCATTTAAAACACACATGCTGTCCTTCTGTTTGAAAAGCTCCCTGGGTGGCTCACATAAAAGAGCAATAAATACAAGAAACTCCATGTCAAAAACCACAATGGCCAGCAGAGTGAATAAAAAATAGCAGAATCAATTTTTTAAAAAAAGATAATTAATTTAAGAACAGCTACAGAAACATGCTGGTTGGCCCATGGAAATAAAAAGGTCTTTTCCTGGTGTCAGAACAGAAAGACATCAAAATTGGTGCCAGGTGAACCTCCTTGGGGTGTAGGTTTGCTGTTGTCCTGGATGCAAAGTTCTGTGCACTGAGTGATGTATCACTCAGGTAGTGACTGAGGATGTATCTGGACTGAGTTTTTTTAGGGGTTTTGATACAGCCCTTGCAGTCCACAGGCTGTTGTCCTGTGTTGGAATACCAATGGCAGGGGAACACACCCCCAAAAGGGTGCAAACTATGGGTTAGTTTGTTCTTGGAATTTTTAAAGCAGTTATTAGGTACAATAGCAAGGGTCACTCAGGGTGCAGAGCTGAGTACAAGCCGGGACAGGGCTCAGAAGGGCAGGGTATATTGCTTAGTCAGTGCCATGTGAAACCAAATAAGTTTCCTTTTAGTCCAGGTTTCTTGTGTATAAAAAGACTAGCCTGTTCAGTATGATCTGTAGTAATAGTGGCTTCTTTCTGTTAGAAGCCTGGTCTGATTTGCTCTGCTATTTATTTATTTTTTACTTCTGCCTGCTTAGCCACGGGACTAGTTGTTTCTGACTCAGAACTTTTCTACCTGACACATTTATTGTGCGCGCATCATTCACTACTCATGGTTGTTAATGGGTTCTTTTGATAACATCATGATCCTCAAGTTTTGCTTCTGTTTTTCAATAGCACTTTTGGCAAGCTTTTTTAGAGCAGGGAAAATGTGATATTTGTGAAAGTGAAAGAAAATGCTTTTTCCTCATGGGTATTTGCACTATTCTGCTATACCACAGTGCCACCTAGAGCTTTTGTAGCAGAAAAGTAGGAAAGGAAAACCTCTTCATAGTGCGCGAATCTCAATTCTATGGTGAAACCGAAAGTACATAAAGCAGACTAATGGCCCTGTGTAGAAAAGCTCTCAGGAAAGTTTGCCAAGTCTTTCACTTTCTGGATTCAGTCTGCTTTATTCACCCACGTCTGCTAACAGGTTCCCTGACAGCCTATGCTGCAGATGAGGGCCAGCACATGCTGTGCTGTTTGTGGCAAGCACATCTGATGTTCAGGTGAGCTTCTTCCATGCGAGAGCATGTCTCTCTAGTCTCTATTTAAAAGGTCTTCCTCCTGTGTACAGCAGTGCTGAACTAGGCACATCAGAAGCTCCTGCATGGACATTCTGCCCACCGCAACCTTCTGATTCTTCTGTATTCTGGACTCTAATCTGGTTTCAGATTTTAGGGCAGTTAATTATCACAGAGGTCTATGTGGCAAACTTTCAGAACTTTAAAGAGCTTTTGTTTGTCTGGATTTGCTACCTGTCCTGTCATCAAGAAATCCTGATGGGTGATGATGAGATTTGCCCCACTGGCTCTTCAGAGAAGTGCACACACCAAATGTCTGAGCTTGTAGTTTTTCTTGCACTGAGCAGAATTACTGTTATTACAACGGATTGCCTGAAATAACTATTGTTACATTTGCCACTTGCAGGAAGGGTCTTATTTAGCGGTATTCAGTCATAAGCCCATAAAGTAGTTTCATTAAATGGGTCCTCAGATGAACACATATATCGAATGCCCAACAACTGAAATACTGATTATAAAACAATCAATGCATGGGAAAGGCTGGAGAGACATAGAAAACACATTAAAATATAACCCGTATTTAAGAGCTCACTTAAGGAAAAGAACATTACCTTGCAGATTGGGCTTTGACTTAAACCTCTAGATTTTTCTTCTTTTTCTACATGTACAATACTTCTACACACACCTCAGTTCCAAGGAGTGCATGAGTGGCAGCTGAGGATATGCACACAGAGTCCCTTTAAAAAGCTATAAAATCCCACCTTGAGAAAACAAGGGAGTTTTGTCAAGTCCAGGTGAATTTGGTGAATATCTGAGAGCCTAACAGATGAGATGATGGACACACATGATGATTGTATCTCTGGTCTCTAAATATTTTCACATAGCAGCTGAAAAAGATTCAATAGTGTGGAGCTGCAATCCTTTAAAGGGAAAAGATGCCCCCAAAAAAGATAAGAAACAATTTGTAATTTCATAATTTGGGGCAATATTAGATGTGTTTGGGACTGTCAAAATAGCTAACTGTTCTATCATGGCCTAGCTTCTGTGTCAGCCTATGTTCCGTGGGTGCTTTCAGATGAGGCTTTTATTGTGCAATCACCCTGCAGCAGGTTGAAATGCCATTGACTGGGTTTGCACAACCAGACAACCCATCATGGGTGACAAACCAGGGTGGGTTGTCGTGTCGTCCAAACCCAAACCCATCATGGGTAATGGGCAACCGACCCCATCATGGGTTATGGGAAGTGCCTAGCAAGCCGCTCAGCAAGAGTGGCAAAAAACTGTTGCCACTCTGGTCAAGCTAGGCTGGGCCATCACCAGTGCTAGCCACACCACTGATGCCAAGCGGCACTGATGCCCAAACGACACTAAGTCGGTGACCCCCCACTGTGATTGCGAACCCTTTTGGGGTCACCATGGCTTTCCCCTCTTTTCTTTTCTTTTCTTTTCTTTTCTTTTTGGAGCTCACTTTTCGTGATCCCTTATTTGACAGCTAGTGACAGCCCATTCAAAGTGCCCAAGTGGCACATTGAAGGGGCTGTCAGTAGTTCATCACCCCTTTAGAAAAAATGTTTAGCACAAAAAAATTGCACAAATGTTTCCAAACATCTTTTTAATTAATTTTTTAGTTGGATTTGTGCAAGTGCACATGTGTTCACTTGCACAGGTCTGAAATGGGCAGCCTTGCCTGGGCAATGTCCTTGGGAGTGTCTGCTGTCAAAATGCAACAGGCACCCACCATTGGCATTGACCCAGAGAGGTTGCAAAACCTTTGTTTTTCACTTTGCTTTCCCCTGACAGCTGTCAAAAGGTGAGCTGTCAAGAGAAACCAAAGTCATGAGTGATCTTTGCTCATGAAACGGGGTGGCCAGTAGATCACACCCTTCATAGTGAGATCCTGTAGGGGTTTTTTGGACCTGACTCTTGTCAGGTTCCTCGCACTTTTCCACCCTTTTCCAAGATTCTAGGTGTTCAGGAAAGTGGGAAAGTGCGAGCCACCCCTTTTACAGGAGGATGGACCTTTGACAGCTAGCTGTCAAAACTCCAGTTCCTTTTTTTGACAGCTAGCTGTGAAAACTCCAAAACTCCAGTTACTTGGTGGGGGCTTGGTCAGGGCTACCCATGGTTTTTTGACAGGGACATATGCATTCATGGCTGTGTATGTCCCTGTCAAAACACCCTGAATAGCCCTGTCAAAAAAACCTGTTTAAAAGTACCAGAGTTTTGACAGCTAGCTGTCCAAGCTACATGCTCTTGAGCACCTAATATCGTGAAAAACAATCTCGGGGGTGGGGAGAGAAGAGGTAAAAGGGGGGGAGTTGTGGCAAGTGCAAAAGGGCTTGTGATCATGTTAGGGAGAAAAGAGACAAGTCTGTCCTGCTGCAGAGTCCCCTGGCATATCCGTGGGAAGACAAAGGGGAAAGAAGTGGGGGACATCTCACGGTGAGCCTAATCATCTCTTGGGTGCACTGTTGTTTCATGAACAACCTATCCTGCATAGCACATTCGCAGGGTGGGTTGTCGTTACGTGCAAACCCACCCATTGTCTTCCATTTGTAACCCTCATTTCGTTTTCCTACTGCTTGGCAATTTGGGTGCTTCCAGATGAGGCTTTGATTGTGCAATTGCCCTACCTCAAACTTGGAATTTTACGAGGGCCCCCGTCATTTTCCACTTGTAACCCCCCCCCCCATATTTTCCTGTTGCTGCTGCTTTTTTTTTTTCTTACCACAAAAAAACAAAAACAAAAAATCCCTGTCAAGGAGGGGGAAATGGAATAGCTGTACAATGACTTTTGATTGGCAGGGCCTGGAAGCACTCAGAGATAGATGAATGAAGCACTTTTAAAAATGTATTTTTATTTCAAATATTTTTATCCCACCTTTCAATGTTTAGAAATTTGTAAGGAAGCTTAAAATTGATAAATAATGATTGAAAAAATATTTCAAGACTACCAAATGATGCCAAAAATAGCAGAGCAGACATTTAAAAATTGGCAGAAGTGCCTGCCTAAGGGCCAAACTAGACATGACGTTAGTTTTGTGAATAAAATGAAGGTGCGAGTTGTTAACCACATCAGTAGCAGCTGCAAGGAGCGGGGGTAGAACAGCAGTGGGACCACAGAGGATGGAGAGGCAGAGTTTAACCCTTTCCCGCTCTGCCATGGTCCCTGCAAAAAGAGCCCCTGAAGCTGTTCTCTGCTTCAGGAGGGAAACCTCCGTTGATGGCAATGGAGGCTTCCCTCTTCGTTACTTCAGGGAGACCATGTTTGTCAGGAGCAAGGGAAAGAAAGAGTTAAACTCCCACTCCACATCTGCTGCAATCCTGATAATTATCAGCCCCCGAAGTGATAGCTATTGACTTTTTAAAAAAACAAACAAACACCCAACCCTGTACAACTGTATTCACACAATTAATGCCATATCTAGTTTAGCTCTTATTGGGTAATATAAGCACATACTGTACACTCTGAGTACAGAGATAAAAGGAAATGCTGAAGTGAGTCTAAATGCCAGTTTCCCCTCAGGGATTTGGGATTGTCAAGAGCCTAGCTATGTAAAGTTTAAGGGAGCATCTTCTTTTATGTGCCATTTTGTTCCCACTATATATATATAAACTCTTGATGCAGAAAATGTTTGGAAGCTTCTTTGGCCAAAAATCCTTCCTGCTGCGATCAAGGATACAACTGAGTACTAAGCGGGACTGTATTTGTTCTTTCCTCACTATTAAATGTAGGCACCAAAAAGCCTCCGATACATAATAGACAACAAATATAATCAGTGTTCTCCAGCCATTGTGTTCATGTGCCACTCGTTTCAGTACGGGTTTGTGGGTTGGGGATATTCAAGGGAAGAAAGAGCATTTTCCACTTTCATCAGTATTGTTCTATAGGGCTCTTCCACTTCACTTTTCTGTCCCATTAATGATCCAATCTCTGTGTTCATTTACATCCACATTAACACCAGGGCTTGCCTTATCAAGGCCGGCCCTACCATTAGGTAGAATGAGGCAGTCATGTCAGATGCTGCTGGTGGAGGGAGTGCAGACAGGGAGTGTGGTAAGGTGCTGAAGCACAATGCTGTGTGTGCTTTGTACCTTGCCCTATACTCTACCCGTGCCCCAAGCTAGCCTGCTGCCCTCGAGTATGTTAGAGGATGATATCCTGTCCCTAGTGTTGACATAAGATTCAACTACCAGTCCAGTCAGCTTCTGGGCAAAAGGAGAGCATCTTCTAGTCCTTTGTCTTGGGCAGTGAAATGTCTTGGGATGGTCCTATTACCTGTCAGTAGTTGAGAACAAGTTCTGGGGGGCACAATCAATGGGAGAGGGCTGTTGCTTGTGTGCTCTGCTTGTGGGCTGGCCACAGAAAGAAATAAGAACATAAGAAGAGCCCTGCTGGATCAGACCAAGGGTCCATCTAGGCCAGCATTCTGTTCACACAGTGGCCAACCAGCTGCCCATGGGATCCCACAAGCAGGACATGAGTGCAACATCACCCTCCCACCCATGTTCCCCTGCAACTGGTGTACATAGGCATATTGCCTCTGATACTGGAGGAGGCATATAGCCATCAGGACTAGTAGCCATTCATAGCCTTATCCTCCATGAATCTGTCCAATCCCCTTTTAAAGCCATCCAAATTGGTGGCCATCACAACATCTTGTGGAAGTGAATTCCATAGTTTAACTATGCACTGTGTGAAGAAATACTTCCTTTTATCTTTCCTGAATCTGCCACCACTCAGCTTCATGGAGTGACTCCAGGTTCTGGTATTATGAGAAATTTCTCCCTTTCTTATAAATAGATGAACCCTTTGTCTGGACCTCCAGAGCCCTTCTTACAGTATTATATCTGGCAAATCTAACTTCTCTGACTCCACGGTATGTAATTATTAGATTTCAGGGATTCTCTGTTTTAACAGGCACCCTTTGTTTTAACAGTGTTTAAGGATGTCAGCTCTGGGGCGTGAGTGGCAAGGGTCCTAGGCTGGAATGCTGGGGCCATGGGTGATGGAGGCAGATGCAGGCCAGAGACAAAGCAGAGTCCACAGCAAGCAATGGTCAACACATACACAGCGGAGTAGGGCCAGAGGTGTCAGTGAAGTCCAGAGACGAGCAGAGGTCCCCATGCATAATTTCAGTGTGTTTGAAAACAATTTGGTGGCTAGAAACTTGAGAGCCAAATTGGCATATGACTTGAGTGTGTGGAGGTGCTAGGAGCGGAAACACAGGTTCAAATCCCCATCAAGCCATGAAGCTCACTGGGTGACTCTGGGACAATCGCTCTCTTTCAGCCTCACCTACTTTATAAGGCTGTTGTGAAGCTCCTTATTATTGTCCATGGGCCCAAATGTATCAACAAGAATTATCCTAGAACAGATAAATAATAATAAATTGGAACAAAATTAGTAGAGCAGTCCATAAAGGAAAGGTGAAATGTCTGCACCTTTGCAGACAACTGAAGGCTCTGAGCCCTTTTGCATCCAGAAAGAACAGCCCTTGAGAACCCTGCTAAGTGAAATCATGCCATATATAAGGCTATGCATAGCATGGGGGATCTAGCACACTTTGAATGGCCACACTCCTATATTGTGAATGTGTTCCTGGCTATATATATTACCTGAGAGTTTCAGACATCATTTAATTATTTCTTTATTTATATACTGCCTTATTTGCTAAAAAGCCGTCAAGGCAGTTGACAGCTTTTTAGCAAATACAATAAGGCTGCAATCCTATACAAACATACCGGGAGTAAGTCTCATTGAACCCAGTGGAACTTGCTTCTGAGTAGACACATACAGGATTGCAATGTAAATGGTCCAATTTTACACCATTTGGATTTTACATCAGCTGGATCATTAAAACTGGGAAGCTCTGGCCCATGAACGATCTAAATGGAGGTTGGCCTTTCACAAAGGTTCCATGGACTTTGAAGAAGCCCGAGTGCAAGGTGAAAGGGAGAAACGTGCTAAGCGAAAAGCACGTCAAATGAATCCTTTACAGGACCATCTTCTATCTGGTAACCTGTGTCCTCACTGTGGGAAGCTGTGTGGATCTAGAATTGGCCTCCACAGTCACTTACGGACCCATCGCTAGAGTCTACACAATCTTCTTTAGAATTTCCTCCTTTTATCCCGGAAGACAATCTTACTCGGTCACGAGTGATCGCCTGATGATGATGATGAACTATTCTTGGTTCCCAACAGCAGACGTATATTTCATGAATGTTTTCAGCTTAAAATCTGCCTGTAAAAAAAATTCTCTTTCTGTAGATTTTCTTATCAGACTATTAATAGAAAACACATGCACAAACTTTCTCTCAGAAAAAAAAATGTGCACAACCTGGATGTCCCCTGCTTAAAAATGTGCTCTTTAAAAATAAATATAAGAACTCTGTACTGTGTAGACTTGTTCATCAGGATCTATCATAGGGAACAAACCCACAAGGGCTTGCAGAGCATCAGGCAGTATATGTGCCATGCTTTAATATTCTGAGGATATTTTGAGATGAATTCAGGTAAATGCCTGCAGCTGAACTGAAAAGGCCAGGAGAAAATGATAGATATTTGCCTCCCTCTCTTTCTATTTCAGCAGGAATCATCATAGAAAGAACCATACTTTGCTTTTGTCATTCTAACACTTCAACTTTATTGCCGCTCGTTTTCTAGGAAGCCCTTCAGGAGCTCTATCAAGCTTAATCCTGGCAGGAAAAGTGTAATTTAGAGGTTCTCTTGTATCATATGCTTCCAAGGCATAAAACAAGTGATGCCGACATGGTTTGCGACGCTTCTTTTGTAAGTGCATTTCCATGAGCAAGTGACCTGTGGCATTCACTGCCACAGGATGGTAGTAAGTCTGAGGGGCATCTATATATGGAGGATTCTGCATGCCTGGCACACACAAGCTAGATATTTATTTATTGGAAGTGCTTATCGTCCGCTTTTCACAAAAAAGTTTAAGAGCAGTTGACAAGAAGAACATTAGCATCAATCAAAATATACTGTTATGTACTCCCATGTCCTTAAGAACTGAGAAGCTCAAGGGGCAGTAATATCTGGGTTTCGGTTCCTTGTGGAGGAGATACCACTGGGGCCTTAATGGCATTTTGTAAATATACATGAAGAGCGTAAGTGGAGGCAAACAGCCGGCTTTCGCAATCTCTGGGGCGGGGGGGATGGGTAAAGTGCAAAACAGTTGCGGTGAGACAAAATCAGCTCACAGTCGTGGCAGAGAGGGCAGCAAGCCAGTGCCAGCCACCCCCAAGTGCCACTTAAGCACTTGAGGGTGGCTGGCACTGGCGGGTGCCCAGGCAAGCTTGGCAAGAGTGGTAAGGTTTTTTTGTTGCCACTCTTGCCAAGTGGGTCGCTAGCTGATCCCCAGTACCCACGATGGGGTTGGTCGCCCAGGTTTGGATGACACAACAAGCCATCATGGATACAAATAACCCCTAAAACAAGCCATGGATTGACAGGATGGCTTATAGCCCTCAAACAAGTCACCCTGCAGGAATCAGTCTGGGTTCACACAACACAACCAACCATCATGGGTAGCAACCCACGATGGGTTGTCGTGTCGTGCAAACCCAGTCATTCTCTCTTTTCTCTTTCTCTCCCCCTTCCCACTGGATTTTCCATCTTTTTCCTTACCATGGAAAATAAAGTCTGCTAAGGAAAAGAAGAAGATGGAATTGCTGCATGATGCCTTCTTTTAGGTAGCGCTAGAAGCCCTATGTCTGGAAGCACCCCGTGTTCATTTTAATATAAAACTGCCAATTATACCTATTTAATGTCGGCTACCAAATGATGGCTACATAAAATCCCAGATATAAATTCTACTGCTGGTTATAACCTCAGGTATAGGCTTTTAAATACTAAAATCAAATATTCTATACCAGTTGCCCACATACTATCCATGCTGTCAGCTACTGCAAGATTTTTCTAGTCCTATATTTGGCTTCCTTAAAATTCCTCAGTGGTTTCATCTAAGAAGGAACCAAATACTCTGAAATGATGGCACATGCCAAATGGATATTTCTTGTCAAGTGCTATGGTTAACCAAATGTCAAATACTCTCAGCTACATTATTGTTGTTGTTGTTGTTTCGTTTCACTTCTATACCATCCAATAGCTGAAGCAGTCTGGGCTATTATATGCCAGGTATCTGGTGTATGATGCCAGATGATGGAATTGGATATCAATATAAAATACCATCGGATGTCAAATACTGACATTGAATTTCTGATACCAACAATTTGATAGATATTCACCTGCAGTGGAGTATTCCGAAGAGCATTTATAAAGGCAAAATGGTTTCAGCTGTATGGGCATAACCTGAAAAGGGCACTTCAGTATTAACTAAAGGACATCCTGTTTAGCTCAGCTCAAGGTTCACAGGAGAGCTTATATGTGGCAGTGGCACTGTCAAGGTTCCGCTACTACAGGGACCCCTTGATCTGCCTTTGGGAGATCTCTGCCTCTCCTCAAAGCCCCTCCCGTTCCAGGAGATCAAGTCCTTTTACAGCTTCCAATAGCATAGGTGTAGGCTGTAGACGTGGTGAATAAGTCACTCCAAACTCTCAGGGTAAACAACAGCACTTTACTTATAATATTTGGGTATTTACTTAATAGAGTGGTTATAATTCAAAAGCAAGTATGATAAAATAAAACAAACAAACAAACCATCCAATGTTCTCTAGTTTAACTTCAGACTACCTATCTCCTATGCAGCCAGTTTCTCTTTCTCTCTCTCTCTCTGCTTCTCTCTGCTTCCAGCTCTCTCTCTGTTTCTGCTGTCAGGCTCCCACTGCTGCTAGCTGACCACACCCCACACATATATAGCCTTCCCAGGAATGGAAGGTTATAATCATGTGACTTTGAATAGGAGATCTAATTCTTAACTTCTATTGGGTAAACTAAAACTCCCAAACTCCCCCTCCCATCCAAGTGTTTGGGCCTTCAGGCTTCAACTACTCGAGGGAAGTGTTTGGGCCTTCAGGCTTCAACAAACTCAAGCTTGAGTAGGCCTCAATCCTTTACATCTTCCCCCCCTTCTTCTCAAGTGGAACAATTTCCCTTTTACAGAAGAGAATTGTGAAACGTTAACCTACACAAAAAGGCAACTGGTTTTTTTTTGTTATTTCCTAGACAAAGCATCGGCTATCACATTCTCCTTCCCAGGCACATGTTCAATGTTCATTTGAAATTCCTGCAATTTCCAAGACCATCTCTGAAGCTTGGAGTTGGTATTTTGCATTGTTTGTATCCATTGCAAGGCATGATGATCAGTCCATAAAGTAAATTCTTGTCCAAAAACATAAGGCTTGAGTTTGTCCAGAGCCCACACTACTGCCAGACATTCCTTTTGGATCGTAGACAGGTTTCTCTCCCTGGGTAAGAGCTTCCTACTCAGGTAGGCTACTGGATGGTTAACAGAGTCATAGTCTTGTAACAATACTGCACCTATGCCAGTCTCAGAGGCATCTGTAGCCACAACAAAGGTTTTTTCAAAGTCAGGTGCTCTTAACACAGGCCTTGAGCTTAAAATGTCCTTTAGTCTATCAAAAGCTCTTTGACATTCATCAGTCCACACAATTTTGTCAGGTTTACATTTCTTGGTTAAATCAGTCAAAGGTCCAGCAATTTCACCAAAATGGGGAACAAATCTCCTGTAATACCCAGCAAATCCCAAGAATGACCTGACCTGTTTCTTGGTTGTAGGTATGTCCCAGGTTCTGATAGCTTCAACCTTGTCCCATAATGGTGTGATATGACCATTTCGAACCCTGTGCCCTAAGTATACTACTCCTGGCACCTTCTGCACTTGTAAAACTACTCTACTCCTCTCATAGTGTGGCTTCATCATATTTACATGTACTACCTTTGGTCTTTTTTCAGATTTTTCTTTAACCACCACATAGGTTAAATCATCCATTTTCTCTCTGACTGTGTAGGGGCCTTCCCAAGCAGCCTTAAGCTTGTCTTTGCGCAGAGGAAGAAATATCATTACCTGATCCCCTACCTCAAATACTCTAGAGCGTGCCTTTTGATCATACCAGAACTTTTGCACCTCTTGGGCTTTGGTTACATTGGCTTGAACTAGTTTACAGAGCGTATCAAGGGTTTGTCTAAGTTTTAACACATAATCCACCACTGAGGTTTTGTTTTCTACAAGTTTACCTTCCCAGTTTTCCCTCAGGAGATCAAGAGGGCCTCTCACTCTTCTGCCATACAACAGCTCAAAAGGTGAGAATCCCGTTGATTCCTGTGGAACTTACCTGTAGGCAAAAAGTAGGTGTTGCAGTTTGTCATCCCAGTCATTTGGGTGTGTGTTTACATAAGCTCTAATCATTCCTTTGAGTGTGGTGTTAAATCTTTCCACCATTCCATTGCATTGGGGGTGATAAGGAGTGGCTTTCAAGTGTTTTACCCCACAACACTTCCACAGACATTCCATTATCTCGGAGAGGAAATTTGACCCACAATCTGTTAAGATTTCAGAGGGAAATCCAGTTCTGCAAAATATAGTTAGCAGAGCCTCAGCTACAGATGGAACATCTATAGAGGCTAGTGCTACAGCTTCTGGGTATCTTGTGGCAAAATCCACCACTGTGAGGATGTACTTTTTTCCCTTGCGGGTGGGTTTAGTTTAGTGAAAGGCCCTACAATATCCATGCCCACCCTGAAGAAAGCTTCTCCTATAATAGGCAGAGGCTGCAAAGGGGCTTTACTGTGATGCCCTGCCTTCCCCACACGCTGACAGGTTTCACAAGACCTGCAGTACTCTGCTACTTGCTTAGCAATTCCAGGCCAAAAGAAGTTTGCCATGAGCCTTTGTTTAGTCTTGTTTTTCCCCAAGTGCCCTGCGCATGGCACATCATGGGCTAGTTCTAGCAACCTTAGCCGGAATTGGTTAGGTACTACCAGTTGCTTTAGGGGTTCCCAGGTTAACTCTTGGGTTTTTGGTAACCACAGCCTATACAGCAATCCTTTCTCCCAAATAATCTGCTCCCTTCTTTCCTCAGAGAAGGGCTTCTCTTGAGGGAGAGCAACTCTTTTCAGAGGCTCCAAACTAGGATCACTGAGGACTCCCTGCTTGAATTCCTCTACTCCTCTTAAATTAGGAAAAGGGGTCTCTAGCGCCTTCTCCTCTACAGAACCACCTGCCTCGGTTGTTTCACTGGCTTTCAGGTCTACAAGTTGCATGGAGGCTTGTTCTGTTGTTTCGGTTTGGGGAGGGTCTGGGGTTGGTTTTGGACCTTCCGGAATCACTGTGGGTTGTACCTCTACTACCTTTTCTTTTACCCCATCAGCTTTTACCTGGTCCTGTCTTGAAAGTTCCTCCCTTTCCTTTTGCTTGCGGGTTACCACACATATTTGAACTTCTGGTCCCATTATATCCCTTCCCACAATGATAGGGGCAAATTGGATTGGAGGTTCCATCACCCCAACTTCATACAGACCCCTCCATCCCCTCCATTCTATGGATAACCTTGCTACTGGGACTTCAAAGGAGGGACCATTCACTCCCTGGATCTCAATAGACATTCCTGGTACCAAATCTTCAGGCGTCACCAAATCTGCTCGGATCAGAGAAACATCAGCTCCAGAATCCAACATTGCCATAATGGTCTTATCCTTTACATAAACAGGTTCTTTATACTGATTATTAACCTCTTCCCTGTTGGTGATCACAAATCCACAATTATAAGGTTTTTTTTTATGCTTGCTACACCTTGTGGCTTGTTTTGTTCGGGTTTAGGACTACCTGGGTTAGCTGGTGTTATTGCTTGTAACTTGGGACAGCTATTCCTGAGGTGGCCTGTCTGACCACACGAATAGCAGGCACGGTCTCTGGGGTGAGAAGGATCAAAAGGAGGTTTTTTTTAACTCCTTTTTACTTGGGGCTTCCCATTCCCCCCCCCTTCTTCTCAGACTCAATCCTGGGGCCTAACCCTTCCCGGTTTTCAATCAATTTGTCAGCCATTTCTTCAGCTTGGTTTACAGTTTCAGGATCTTTATCCTTAACCTTCAGTTTTATTTCTCTGGGCAACCGAAAATAAAACTGATCCAGGGCCATAAGCTCTAGCACCTTTTCCCTGTTGTCAGCTTTTGCTCCATCCACCCATTTTAATAGCAGGTTTTTAATTTTTGTTGCAAACTCTACCATAGATTTACCAGGTTGAGGTGTCAACCCTCTGAACTTTTTCCTAAAGTGCTCAGGGCCTAACCTGAACCTTTTATACACAGTTTCTTTGAATTGAGCATTGGAAACAGCCTCCCCCTCTGGCATGCTATTATAAATCTCTGCCAGCTCCCCCTTGATTAAATTAGGCACAAACTTCATATAATCACCCTCCTGCAATCCCCACTTCTGTGCTGCCCTTTCAAAAGTGGTCAGGAACACTTGTGGGTCTTCTCCTGGGGTGTATGCTGTGAAGTCCTTCGGGGTAACTCTGACAGGCTGCTCCTCTTTCAATTTCATCATCCTTTCCTCGTGTCTGCGTTGTTCCTCTTGGGCTTGCAGTTTCTCCTGATGCAGCTTTTCCTCATGTCTGCGTTGTTCTTCCTGCAGCTTTTCCTCGTGTCTGCGTTCCTCCTGCCGTACCTTTTCCTCGTGTCTGCGTTGTTCTTCCTGGGCCTTAAGCTGTTCCTGCTGCAGACGAAGCCTCTCCCACTCTAACCGGGTCTCTTCTTCCTTCTGCTTTGCCACTAGCCGCAGTTCCTGTTCACAGAGCTCCCATTCTTTTGTTTGGGGTCCTGCTACACTAGGGCTAGAGGGTGCAGCTCCTTTTATTGCCGCCTGGGAGATCAGCATAACTTTCAGTTCTTCTGCTGTTTTCTCCTCCCATGGCAAATTGTCCTTTTTACACTGCTCTATCAGGGCAGTTTTGTTCATTGAGAGATATTGGCTCATTTTAATAGCCTCACTAGGTCCCTATTCCGCAGTCCTGAAGTTAAAACATACACTGCTTTTGCCAGCTCTATTAGTAAAAAAAACCCCAATCACAGTTTGGAGTGCTTAATCTCACTGTTCAGGATCGCTCCGCTGCCACCATCTGTCAAGGTTCCGCTACTACAGGGACCCCTTGATCTGCCCTTGGGAGATCTCTGCCTCTCCTCAAAGCCCCTCCCGTTCCAGGAGATCAAGTCCTTTTACAGCTTCCAATAGCATGGGTGTAGGCTGTAGACGTGGTGAAACTCCAAACTCTCAGGGTAAACAACAGCACTTTACTTATAATATTTGGGTATTTACTTAATAGAGTGGTTATAATTCAAAAGCAAGTATGATAAAATAAAACAAACAAACAAACAATCCAATGTTCTCTAGTTTAACTTCAGACTACCTATCTCCTATGCAGCCAGTTTCTCTTTCTCTCTCTCTCTCTCTGCTTCCAGCTCTCTCTCTGCTTCTGCAGTCAGGCTCCCACTGCTGTTAGCTGACCACACCCCACACATATATAGCCTTCCCAGGAATGGAAGGTTATAATCATGTGACTTTGAATAGGAGATCTAATTCTTAACTTCTATTGGGTAAACTAAAACTCTCAAACTCCCCCTCCCATCCAAGTGTTTGGGCCTTCAGGCTTCAACTACTCGAGGGAAGTGTTTGGGCCTTCAGGCTTCAACAAACTCAAGCCTGAGTAGGCCTCAATCCTTTACAGGCACTTACTGCAATGGGGCAGGAACTCACTTAAAAAGAGATGTTGTCTCAGCAACATAGAGAGGTCTTCTGAGGCTTTATGAAGGCTGGCTGATTGGGACCTGCTGTTCACCCCACCCCCTCTTAGGAGCTGTCTGTCTCTTAAAAGGGCCGTTGTCTAATTCTGCAGCTGCTGCATCCTCTGGCTGGCATGGGGGTGGTGACTACATTGGGGTGGTGGTGTCCCTCTGAGTCTGATAGAGCCATGTCCTCTGGCCTGGGAGGTCCTGGAGTAGCAGATAATGTCTCTCTGGATGCCTCCTCCACCTCAAAGTTTTCCCCTAAGCCCGGGGGGGGGGAGGGAATCAAGGCCAGAGAACATGGCAGATATTACCAGTGGTGCAGCTAAGTACGGTAATTTAGACTCTGGACTTAATGCACTTACAGGGGAGGGAGAGCTGTTTAGATGATAATGCATACTACTTCACTCACTTCAATATGTGGTAAGCTAGCCCTGCTGCATTTGGAAACCCTCCCACTTATTCTTCTGGACTTCTGCCCCAACGTCCTACCTTGATGGCACTACTGGAAATGGCTCACCCTCACCACTGCTTGCCTACTAACAAGCTGCAGAGGGGGGGGGGGGAATACAGGAAAGGTTTCAGTAACATCTCATTTGTACCACCAAACACATTTCAGGTGAACCTTGTAGCTGGCGCTGCTTCAACTTGTTCCTTTCATCTTTGTTTGGTGCTGCTTTTGTGTTTTTAGGCATTGGATGGATTAGGGGCACACTGTCAGACAAAAAAGCTGTGGCTCAGAATTTCAACTGAAAATCAAGTATTACTAAAATCTGTATTCTGTTCTATCTATTTACTGTGAATAATGCAGCCATAGTCTTTTGACCAACAGTTACTGCTATTGCCTATGTACATTTACATCTAGCTGTCAATATGTCATTTCCATTGCTGTGCCATCCTATATTATAAGGAAGAGAATGAAACCCCCTCATCTTTTCGACTTGGTACATGAACAAGAGAGTTGTATTCATTATCTAAAAGCCAACAACCAAAATGACAATACAACCGCATTAGTTATGCCAAAAGCTCAGACCTGGCTTCCAAAATCTTGGTGGAATAGCCAATTTCTCCCCACTCCCTGCCTAAGCTCTGAAAAGAGTCAATCCATCTTCTATTTACAGAGCTGTCAAAAGGGCAGTCCTCTATTTGAAGACATCCTCCGCCTTCTCCAACTGAGTGCTTTCCAGATTTTTGGATGACAACACCCAGAATTCCTGACCATTGGCCTGCTGGCAGGAGCTGCTGGGAGTTTAGGTCCCAAACATCTGGAGGGCACCAGGTTGGGGAAGGCTGGTCTGAAGGGCTATCTGGTCCATGTCCAGAACCCCAAGAAATGAGAGCAGCAGGGACCTTGAAGTTGCCCATCAACAGCAGACTGAGGAGGCAAACAGCTCATCTGGTCACAGTCTTCCCCACCATGGCAAGGTCTATTTCTATTTAAATTCTAGCAATTGCTAAATTTGTCCTCTTTTTTGGTGATGTGTTGTTGGTGGTGGGTTTTTTGTGGTGTTGTTGGTGGGCGTTCCTAAGTAGTGGCCACCTTATCCCTGCATAATCCCTATCAGTGAGGGCCAGGCTCTTCAAAGTCAAAGGTAGTGGACAGCCTTTGTCTACTACATTGCAGTGGTATACCGAATTGCAATGCTTTTCAAATGGAGGGCAACCATTTGATCATATGGGAGAAAGGGAAGGAAAGCACTTGGCACCATTGATGTGGGAGCCCTAATGACTCCAGTCGTTTAGCATTAAACCTAGTTCCTGTCTCGATAACCCTAACCAGGATGCTGCTCCTTGGTCCTGCTAGAATGAAACCAAGCACTGGAAACTGTTTTTGTATGCAAAAAAATCTTTTGATCTTCAAATCCTTTTGGCCTGATGCATGAAGATCTGCTGAGCAATAAGCACATGTTCTTTAGATTTGTCTGTACAGATTTTAAGTGTATGTCATGACACGAAATGGAGTTACTTCCTGGCTTAGTGATATTAGTTGCCCTAACTGCACCAAGTAAGTGGGGTTTTTTGGGTCATTGAATGATTGATATTCTTCTGTTCATCTTTGCTGTAGAGTAATTTAAACTGCTGAGCTATTTCCATTAAGAGAGAGAGACCTGTAAAATAATGACCAAGGATTTCTCTTCTTCCTCAGCTTGTTGCACTTTTTTTTTAACTTAAGCATCACAAGACAGCTTTCAAAATATGAATAAGAACATTAATTATATTAGCTGGCTCCCTAATAGCCAAATGTGGTTCTATTCAAATGTCCAGGCCTTTTCCATTTACACCTGATTCACAATCAAATAACATAAAAGGTATGCTTTTCAAAAGCCAAGGAGAGAAAAAAAGCAGTCATTCTTTTGCACAGGAGATGGCATATTTTCCCTTTTAGAAACTGTTTGGCATTTGCTGCTATTGCTTCTGCTACAGGGGGGAAAATTGCAATTGTGTTGTGTGTAAAGCTGCCAGTTTGGGGCTTTATCAAATTGCTATGTTGGGGATGAATTTTTCATGAAAGTCCTAGAGCTGTATGGACATTTCGGGCTACATCGTTGGGCAGACATTCAATATTTAAAATGAAAGTAGAGTTCAGGGATAAGAGACACAGTTCCTCTTCAGTGTACGCCGTGTTATTAAAAATGAGGGAAAGGGGGTGGAAAGAGAAAAATAGGAAAGATAAATTTGAGGACAATGTTTGGCTCTCAATATGCTGTTCTAAAAGTCTAATAATCCTGAGGAGGAATCACAGTTGCTAATTCAACTAATAAGGTTAGCTACAAGACCTCCAGGAAGCCAAAATAAGTGTGCCTCTTCCAATTATTTCTTGACCAAGTGACATTCATACAGCCTCCAGGAGGGAAACATTTTTCATGACTAGTTAAGATACTAGGCAGAGCGAAAAAGATTTGTTGGGAAGCTGTTTCTACACAAGTAGCTTAATATTCATATTTATTGAAGATGATTACATACAACATAATTCTTGTGGATGTCAGGATGACTGGTGTTAGCTTCTGGCAGGTAGGTAGTAGTGATGGGAAGGAACATGGAAGAGTTCACACCTGGCAGGACAGAAGGTGTGTGTGTGTGTGTGTGTGTATGTGTAGGGGGCATTATTTTTCCTCTCTCCTCCATTGCTTCCAGTGGGAAGGAATTTACTATTCCAGCTCTCCAGCTGGTGTAGTTTCTGGCTCTATTGGGGTTCTGGCTGGTGAATGAGGGGGCCTAAGATCATGCAGGTGCTTGGCTCTCCCAACACCCCCCCCACAAACTGCCCCACTTTAGGCCCCACCATGGGCAGGGAAGTTGAAAGCTCTGCCTCCATCCAGGCAGGATCTCCACAGATGGACCTCCCTCTCTGTGTGTGGACTGTCCTCTGTATGTGTGTGTCCTCCACAGTACCCTATGCCCCCTGGGACGCCCTCCTAGGGCCCGGATGATTGCAGCCTCAACCGTGCACTGAATGAGTCCTCATTTCCCCCTTTCCAGAAAGTCTTCTGCAATTTGCCATTTTGTTTATCTTGCCTCATAACTTACATCCCATTAATATGTTGTGATGAGTAATCAGCTTTATTACCATTTAAGCAAGAGTCTCAAAATTGTCAGGAAGTTACACTGATTAATCAAAACATGGAAATTTGCTTCCCAGTGCTGAGCACTAGCACCAACAGAAATTGTTTAATGGCTCTAATGCAGAATTCATAATTTAAATACTGATTAGATTGTAGCTTTTCATTCATTCTTTGGGTACAATGTTCTATATTTATAATATGTTCTTCTAAATGTGTGTATCCCCAGAAATGAGATGAAAATTGATATGGTTTCACATTATCCATACAGTTTTCTGTTATTGACTTTCAAGACAAAGAGAGAGAGGAAAAGTTGCATCACTAACTGAGTAATTCTCACATTCAGTTATGAATTTGGTCGTGAATATAGTACTGAGCATGTATAGCTTCTCTAATTCGAACTGGCTGAGCTGGTGTGGTGATGCAGAATGTTCAGTTGCCCAGAAATCAAAGCAGGCTGCAATCCACTAATCCAGTTTCTGTGAGGCAAGACAAAGCAAGCTGTCAATTTAGATGGGATTAAAAAAAACCTCACACAGAGGGAGGTTGAGGAATGGGAATAGGTGATGACATAGGGAAGCTAAAGGACATGAAGCCAGAGGCAAAGAGGCTGGAAAAGGGGAGGAGACAAATAAGGCTTGGCAGAGGAAGACAGTAAATTGAGGCAAGGAGAGAGTCCCAATCAGAGAGAGGACTTGAAAAAGCAAACAAACTTCAAAGCACTTATAATCAGAGGGAGCTGTAGGCTCTGTGGGGAAAGAAAGAAGAGTACGAAGAGTGCAAACAAGATTGGTCAAGAAATGGGATGGCTTGGAGCTAAGCTAGATAAGATGCTGGTAGATGTATGGTTGGATCTCCCAGGGGATGTGTGTGTGTGTGTGTGTGTGTGTGTGTGTTCAAAGCAGCTACAGGGCCCCTAAATCAGATTAGGGAAGTAGTACTGGGGGTGTAGGGTACCCCCTCCAACCACTATTTTCTCAATCTGAATTGCACCTCAGAAACTGATACTTGCTTCAAGGGGACAAAATGCAGGCACCATGTTGTCTCCTTATACTTGCAGTATTTTCCCAGTTTGATTTTTAGGGGCTTGTGCCTTAGAGGGCCTCTGTAGAAATGGGAGAGAGAGGAAAGGGAGAGAAGAGGGGAACTGGGGATGGGGGGAATCTAGGAAAGAAGAAAGGAGAAGAGCCATAGCTCAGTGGTAGAGCACATGATTTGCATGCAGAAGGTCCCAGGTTCAATCCCAAAGATCTCCAGGTAGGGCTGGCAAAACTCTTGTCTGAATCCTTGGAGAGTCATTGCCAGTCAAGTGTCAACAGTACTGAGCTAGATGGATCAAGGGTCCACTGGGTTCACACAACATGATGGCTGTATATGTCCCTGTCAAAAATGCCCATTGCCGTGTCAATACCCCATTTTAAAAGGGAGCCTAAAAGGGAGCTCTTTTCTCCCCAAAATGGGGTGGGATGCACTTTTGCACTTCCCCAACAGCTAGAGTCTTGGGGAAAAGTGCAAAATGTACAGGACAGTCAGGGCAAAAAAAAGAAAAAGATGAGGATCTCACTGCCAAGGGGGTGATCTACTGTCTACCCCCTTTCACAAGCAGAGATCACTCATAGCTATTTTCCCTTGACAGTTCACCTTTTGACAACTGTCAAGAGAAAGCAAAGGGTTTTTTAATTTTATTTTTAAAAACCCTATTTGGAGCCTCTCTGGGTCAATGTCCAGGGTTGGTTCCTGCTGCACTTTGACAGCAGGTACCCCCCGCCCGGGACATTGCCCAGCTGCGGCTTCCTATTTTTGCACGCATGGAACTGCACTTGTGGATAATTTCTTTCTTCTTCTTCTTTTTAAAGTATGACAATATTTGCATCCATTGCGGGTGCAATTGAAAAAAAAGTTTGCCAACCACTGACAGCCCCTCCAATGTGCCACTTGGGCACTTTGAAAGGGCTGTCAATGGCTGTCAAAAAACAGAGATTGTGAAGACTGGCTGTCAAAACAGAGATTGCATTTTGGTTAAAGGGGGCAAGGAGGAGCTGGGGTGAGCGAGAAAGGGCTTGCAGTTGCGGTGGGACAGGGAGCAGCCAAGTCAGTCCTGCCACAGAGTCCTCTGAGATGCCCATGGGAGGACTGAGGGGAAAGGAGGGGGCAAACAACACGTGGTGAGCCTGATCATCTGTTAGGCGCACCATGGGGTGTTTAAACAACAACCAATGCCCTGTGGCTTATTGCCAGGATGGGATAGCTGACATGTGAATGTGCCCAGTGACTCAGTATAAGGCAGCTTCCTAGGTTCCTAGGTGTGAGAAGGGATGCAGGAATTGTAAGGTAAACAAAGAAACAGATTGTTTGTATGCTGGGTCCTTCCTTACTATGAATAAAATGCAAAACAAATTTGTAAACAAGTCTTAGTCCTTCACGGGTTGCAAGTATTCCTTACTCACTAGCATCTCCGCCTAGAGTTGCTACTGTTTTTCTGCATCAGACAATAATCAGACAGTGCCTCTTTTATTCTTTTCTGCTTGCCCGGTAACCACAATCCTGAGTGGGTTGATTGATTGTCAGCCTTTGTGCCATTTCCAACAATTTCTCAGATACCATACCCTTGCCCCATGTGCGCATGCACACGCATGTGCGCACACACACACTTCCTGCCTACTCCTAAGGAGCCCTAGCTCTCATGGGAACAACAGGAGTCATATTTCAATAACCATGTGCTAGTTTTAGAAATTACTGCCCTCACACCAGAAAGGAAGAAAGCTTTGCTCCTACGTCGCCTGGGCTCTGAAGACCAGAGGATCTTCCAAGTTTCTTTCTCCAGTCACTGACTTGCCCCAAGATGCTATCCGCTATGATACTGCTATACAGGCCCCAGGTGAAGGTCTGAGTTCGCTGTTGGACATTTTAAATGCTAAATTTTCATTCTCAGTTACCCCGTGAGCCCACTGGCCCTGCGTGTACTGAGAGCAACTTGGGTGTTTGCTACCCTTGCAGATGAGTCGATCAGAGATCAAGTTAGGATGGCCACCTACACATCGCCAAAAAAGAGGAAATGCATCACCATAATGGAGTAGTGAGTAGTATCTCTTGTGTGGGAGTAATTTCCTTCAGCTGTAGAGGCTGCTGTAGAAGAACAAGGACTATAAACAGGCACAAAGCAGATCTGAAATTAGTTTTCCAGATTCTTAGAGCATATATTTTGAAACATTATCAGCCTTATTACACTGAAAGAAGTGCCAGGGATCCCTAGCAAAGTCTCATCTTCTAGACTGTCATTTATGATCAAATGGACATGAATTTATTTGAAATTTATATGCCTTGCGTTAACATATTATTACATTGAAATTGCCATTTTACATACAGTTCTTACTGAAGCAGTTCACTGACCAGTTACTTCATTTCCTTTTTGGCTCTCCCACACACATATTAATCCTACAGGTAAGCTGGACACAGACGCAGGGGTGGCCAGCCTTTCAATATCACATATACGAGGACATTTCAGCAGGTGCTGCTCATTCTGTCACACTGCTGTGGAGGTTTGATAAAGCTGTGCTTCCCCATGCTGTACAGCACACTGAATGTACAGCACTGAATCCTATTATCTGCTATGTATAACAACAATCAAGTAGGAAGAGATACACTGCTTATTCTTAATTACATTTTTATCTCCCACCATTTTTCCTCTTGCAAAGAACCCAAGGCATCTTACATGGTCCTCCTCCTCTCCATTTTATCCCCCAACAACTCTGTGAGGCAGGTTAGGCTGAGAGTCAGTGCCTGGCCCAAAGTCACCCAGTGAGTTCCATGGCTGAGTGGAGACTAGAACCCAGATCTCCTGAGTCCTGGTCCAACACTC
The DNA here is from genome assembly GCA_021292165.1 of Shinisaurus crocodilurus. Classification (NCBI taxonomy): domain Eukaryota; kingdom Metazoa; phylum Chordata; class Lepidosauria; order Squamata; family Shinisauridae; genus Shinisaurus; species Shinisaurus crocodilurus. The sequence goes on along the minus strand of CM037876.1, from coordinate 159,082,779 downwards.
TAACCACTACACCACACTGGCTCTGACGGTTACTAGCAACAGTTTAATCTTGGGGTGGGGGCATGATGTTGCACTGATGTAGTATAATGAACAGGTGTCTGCATTGGAGTAGCAAATCAGGACAATATAACTGCACCAAGGTCTTGTACAAGTCAGGAAGACACATGGCAGGACAGGATAAGGAAGCAGTGGAAGTCCTGTATGTGTGTCAACATGAGGATTTAATTTAAGAACTACAATACTACTGTGACTAAGATGTTGGGTAAAATAACCTGACCACCTGGGCAACAAAATACACACATACACACACAATGTAAACAAAGTATTTATGGGCCCTCCAAAGCAGTTCACAAACATAATAAAACAGTAACAAGAAAATAAAATTGAAATAACTAACTTGCTAAAAACTAACAGCATAATCATCAAAATTGGGCAGCATAAAAAGCCCAGCTAAACATGACGGTCTTAATGATCTTCCTAAAGGCTGGGAAGGAAGGGGCTAATGAGGCTCCTCCTTATGGGCAAAGTTCCAGAGCCTGGTACCACCAGTAAGAAGGCCCTGTCCCACAAACTACTAAGTGCACCTCAGATGGTAGCAGAGTGTTTAGAAGTTATGATTCCTAGTCTTTTTAACCAATTCGGAACTGCAGCTGCTCCATTTTTCTCTAAGTATAAAATAATTGCTACAGCATAAGGATTGATACGTTGTACGTACCATCTACTTTTGAGTTATATATCGCTTCATGGTATGCCTCCATATGTATTGGTTGTTAGTTCCAGAATATCACTATGGTCACATACCCCATTCCTGCACAGCACCTTCTCCATGTGCTCTGGCTCAGGATAATATGTCTGACTGGCCATATGCATTTATCTGCCTGACTCCAGTATTTCTATTGATTTATTATTCAATAGCTCTCCCATGGACTCCAACCGCAGCTTACAGTTTTAGCATAAAACAATCAACCAAAATTTGTTGGAAATCCTTTAAAACCCCGAAATGACTTACTAAATTAAAATATTTAAAGCAGTAAGCAAATTTTCAAATGTAAAAAAGCAGAGATCATCACTCAGTCATCACCCAAAAGCCTTCCTAAAAAGTCTTGTGTAGCTGAAGGGAAGCTGTCACCCAGGTTCACTGTTCTGGGGAGAAAGTTCCAGCCAGAAAGTACTACAGAGAAGGCCCAAGATCTAACTGCATGAGGGAAGAAGAACTACCCTGTTTAATTTGAACTGGTTAGTTGTCCATGTAAGCAAAACTCAGTCAACTAAAAGTAATTTCATTGGTCAACAACGTCCCTAGGAACACAGTATTTGATGGATGGTGTATCTGATAAGGATTCTAGGTGATAAGGATGCACTTTGCATTACCTGTGAGATCTGCTTGCGCGCATGCGCGTGTGTGTTTGTTCTCATTTCAGCAATATCTTTCTACCACTAAGCAGTAGGTTTGTTTCTTATGGAAACATTGTGACAGGCTGCCATTGAGGGCAGCTGTCTTTGCCAGAACTAGACCTTGATATGCTTGCGACATGTCACTCAGCGTGCTCAGCTGAGAAAGTGAGCACGCCCGAGGCTGATTAATTGCTACAGAGAAGTAGCATTCTAACAAGAGAAAGGGGAGAATTCAACTGCAGGGGCTCATCTGAAGGGAATCAGCACAGGATAGTGGGGTAAAGAGGAACCAGTGAAGAGAGAGCAAAAATTCCAGGAATGGCCACTGTGCGGATTAACTTGAGATGTGAAGGCCTGGGGGTGGGAGACCCAGAAAAAATGAGGGCAGGAAAACAGACAAGATCAGTGGGAAATGTTTTTTCTCATTTTTCCCCCCAGGAATTTTTTTGGAATTTTTTTTTTGAAAATTTTGGGGGGGGGGACATTTTCCCCTGAATTTTTTTGGTTTCCCTCCCCCAATTTTTCCCCAGGCCCTCACACCTCTAGGATTAACTGCAAACCAAATAAATGGAGGCCCCTCTAGTTTCCTGCATTGAGCAGGGGTTGGACTCGATAGCCTTGTAGGCTCCTTCCAACTCTATGATCTATGAAATCTATGAAAAAATGAATGCTTTATCTGTATTGTTCTCATCATGCTGCATTATCTACCATCAGTCATGTTTGAGTTTCAGGGTGAAAAAGTGGAATATATATATATATTCCACTTTTTCGCCATGAAACTCAAACATGACTGATGGTAGATAATGCAGCATGATGAGAACAATACAGATAAAACAATACAGATATATATATATATATATATATAGAGAGAGAGAGAGAGAGAGAGAGATGTCCAGGGTTGGATCCAGACTTCAGGAATGATCCAGTCTCCAATATTCCTTTTGTGGGCAAGGCATTGTAGCGTGTGGTAGTCTCCCAACTCCAGGGATTCCTGGATGAGACGGATTATCTAGATCCATTTCAGTCTGGCTTCAGGCTTGGTTATGGGACAGAAACAGCTTTGGTCACCTTGGTAGATAACCAACGCCAGGAACTAGACAGGGGGAGTGTGTCCCTGTTGGTTCTGCTGGACCTCTCAGTGGCTTTCGATACCATCGACCATGGTATCCGCCTCACTGGGATGGGTCTTGGAGGCACTGTTTTACAGTGGCTCCATTCCTTCCTGGAGGGGCGGACCCAGAAGGTGGTGCTGGGGGACTCCTGTTCGACTCCCTGGCCGTTGGCCTGTGGAGTTCCTCAGGGTTCCGTCTTGTTCCCCATGCTATTTGACATACACATGAAGCCATTAGGAGAGGTTGTCCAGAGTTTTGGGGTTCGGTGTCACCAGTATGCTGATGACACCCAACTCTCTTTCTCCTTTCCATCTAATTCCAAGGCAGCTGTTGCTGTGCTAAACTGGTGTCTGTAGGTGGTAATAATGGACTGGATGAGGAGGGCAAACAAATTGAAGCTTAATCCAGACAAGACAGAAGTGCTCCTGGTCAGACAGAAGGCAGATCAGGGAATAGGGTGTCAGCTTGTGTTGGATGGGGTTACACTCCCCCTGAAGACACAAGTTCACAGCTTGGGTGTCCTTCTGGATTCAGCCCTGAACCTGAATGCCCAGGTTTTGGCGGTGGCCAGGGGTGCATTTGCACAGTTAAAGCTAGTGTGCCAGCTGCACCCATTCCTGGAGATGTCTGATTTGGCCACAGTGACACATGCCTTAGTTACATCCCGTTTGGATTACTGTAACATGCTCTACATGGGGCTGCCTCTGAAGAGTGTCCGGAAACTTCAGCTGGTTCAAAGATCTGCTGCCAGACTGCTGACTGGGGCTGGTTCAGGGAGCACACAACTCCTCTGTTGCAACAGCTTCACGGGCTCCCAGTCTGTTTCCGGGCACAATTCAAAGTGCTGGTTATGACCTTTAAAGCTCTATATGGCTCAGGTCCAGGTTATCTGCAAGACCGTACTCTCCCTTATGAGCCTGCCCGTACCCTGAGATCTTCAGGGAAGGCCCTTCTCTCAGTTCCACCACCATCACAGGCACGCCTGGTGGGAACACGGGAGAGGGCCTTCTCAGTGGCTTCCCCAGCGCTCTGGAGTGGTGCCCTCCCTGGTAAGCTTTTGGAGGCAGGCAAAGACCTGTTCCTGTTCCGGCAGGCATTTGGGACTAGCCTATGAAGTGATGGAATGCTATGTTTTTACTTTGCAGTGTGTGAGTGTGTGTGTGTGATGTATATTGTACTGTTTATATATATATATATATATATATATATATGATTATTTAATTCTATTTTTAACTTTTGTATTTTTTCTATTTCTGTTTTAATTTTATTTATTTATTTATTTATTATATTTATTAATCGCCCATCTGGCCGGCCACCCGGCCACCCTGGGCGATGTACAATTGTATGAGTTTTAAAGGTTGTGAGCCACCTTGGGTCCCACTGTTGGGGAAAAGGCAGGATACAAATAAATATAATAATAATGATGATAATAATATGGCTCCTAGAAATCATCTGAAGGGCCATAGGATAGTTGAGATTCCCAGCCCCGAGGTCAGAGACAGCTCTCTGGCCTTGGACCTGGGAATTGGAGCTCCCTCTGACCACCCTCCCTCTTGCAGCCAGCATGGAAAGAACCATGCCAGGTGCTCTCTGAGGTTGGGAAAGTGACCTCAGAGGCTCAGAGAGAGGTAGAAGGGGGTCTTTTGGGAGTGGGGAGGGGAGGAAACTGGGGCAGCCAGGATACAAGGTATCCTGAAGCCGCTCCAGCCTCCTTTCCTCCCCCTTTGAGATGCCATCGCTAGATGGCCAAAACCAGCCATCTAGTGAAAATCCAGTGCAGAAGGAGAAGATTGCCTCTGTCACTCCTGCTCTGCACTGGATGAATGTGACCCTCCAAGTTTGGGGGCTTACACTCATCATCTCCATAGGATTGCACTCTTAGTCATACTGAGACTACACCCATTGGAATAAATTATTTCTCATTGTCTACTCAATTATTTCAATGGTTGAAATAAGCAGTGCTTTTTTTCTGGAGAAAAAGGTACCGGAACTCTTGGATTACATTTCCTTGGGAGTAGATGGCGATTAAATTGTAATGCAATTAATAGAAGAAAAGGTGCTGGAACTCAGTTCTGGTGAGTTCCACCAGAAAAAAAGCCCTGGAAATAAGTATGACTAAGTCCAGATCCAGACCCTAGTTTGTAAGTTGGGAAAGCCATCCTACTATACTGCCGGTCATTTGGGGGAAAGTGATGCTCAAGGCAGAGGGTGGGGAAACATCTCTCCCATTAATCTGGGATGCCCCCCACTGTATAATTGGGGTCTTTGGGGATGATTGGCTACTCTGAGCAACTGGAATTTCTGTCCCACAAAATGTGCCTGGAGAGAGATGTAGTTACAGTTTTGCAGTTTTTGACCGGTCCAGCATAAGAGGAACAGCATTTGAGTTTCTGGAATTGACTCACAAGAAAGAATCCTTGGGGAACTACCAGAGTACACTGTAATTTTGGAGGGGACAGGTGCTGTTTCAAAAGCATTGCTGTCTAAGGGGCTGTTTGTTACCCTCTGCTCTACCTGTAGATGTGCAATATAATAAAAACAGCACAAGTTTTCACTGGACAGAGGGATGTGGGAAGCTGCCCTATACTGCATCAGACCATTGGTCCATCTAGCTCAGTGTTATCTACACTGATTGGCAGTGGTTTTCCAGGGTTTCAGAGAGGGGCTTTTTCCCAGCCCTATGTGGAGATGCCAGGGATTAAACTTGTGGCCTTTTGCATGCAGAGCACGTGCTCTACCACCGAGCTTGCCTCATGGGAAAATTTGGTCCAGTAAACCAGGGGTGCAGAACCTGTGGCCCTCCAGATGTTGCTCAACTCCAACTTCCATCAGCTCATGCCAGCCTGGCCAACGGTCAGGAATGGTCAATGTTGTAGTCTAACAATGTCTGGAGGGCTACAAGATCTCTCTCCCTCTGCCCCCACCCGCCATGGTAAAGTTTCCCTTTGCATTTCTACCATTCAGGGAAAGGGTGCACAAAGCCAAACACAACCCTTTCTGCCAGGTAATCCTAGCCTAATAGGATTGTTATTAAATTCTTCTTTTAGATCTATTGAATAAATAAAATAACTTCCATTAAATGAGAAATCTAAAGGTAACATATTTTCAATGAAAGGTGGCATACAAGAAATGATTTCCAGACCTGCCTCTGCTGAAGCTTACTACATGCCAAAATAATTGACTATATTTTTAGCAGCCTATATTTTACAAAATAAGAAGCGAACAGCGGGTCTTTGTCACAGCTTCAAGTTCACCCTAGAAGGAGGTAATGATTTAAAGCTTCAAAAAACATATAGAGGCTTAGAGACAACTTAGATCTGTGATGTTTCAGAAACACAGTATGAACCAAATGTGGCAAATATTCATCTTTAGAATTAGCACGCACCTGGGTGGCAGCCTGTGAAGAAACTGACTTTTTGTAAGGTAAAATTTTAATATGTCCAACTGTTATGTTTTGTTTCAATGACTGAAGACAAAGGGGTTAACTGCAGAAGGGAAAAATATGTGCCTTTTACTAGAGTCTTGTGCCTGAGGAGTGAATCACTGTAAATATGGTGTGGAGTGGCAATTACTGTTACCATTGAGAAGGGAATATGAGGCTAGGTTTTTGTCTCATATACAGGAAGGTTGGATTGAAATTGGTACCATCTGATTGGAGAATAGCTACACATTCTAAAGATGCCTATTGGTGCTGAATTTGAACAGAGGTGGTGTGATGGAATGTTGACTACACCAAAGCCGATTGGCTGGAAGGTTCTGCCAGGAGCAAATATAAGGAGCTGTTGAGTGGCATCTAGAGGGAGTTTGTGTGGAGAATTTGTCAGGAGGCTGGGAGCCTAGCAGCCACAAGACCGGGAAGCCATTTATACATTTTTAAAGTCTTTTAAAGTATTTTAAAACCTTTTAGTATTTCATTATCTTAGTCCTTGCAAAGTGATACTGTATTTTATACTGTGAGTATGTTGGCATATTTATTAGTTTTATATTGTTGATTTTATTGTTGATTATATTTGTATTTTTAATCATTATTATTGTAAAATGCCCAGAGAAACCTATTTTATGAGACAATTAAAAAAATTAATTAATTAATTAATTAAATTTGGCAGCAAGACCTTCCTCTATCACATGCACTGGTGCCCTTTCCCACGGTAGTGAAGCATGTGGCTCTGTGTTCATATTATACAGACAGAACTCACTGGATTACACTATGCTGGTGCTGGAAGTGACGCGACAGGACCAGCACTGCGTGGTGAGGGTGGCTTGCCACGGAGAGGTGAGCCGCCCCGGGGACAAGGTAAGTCCCCGCGAGCCTCACGTGGGCTTTAGAGGGGCCGATTTTGGGCCGCTATGCCGCATGAGGCGAAATCGTCCACCCCTATGCATTAGCAAGCTAGGGAGCACCTGGAGGTCTGGGGCTGAACCCTGCAAGTACCACAGCATAGGCTGGGTCGCTTTCTAAAAAGTTGCCACCAGATGGAGCTGCAGCGCTGCCCAGCCAAGCAGATCCTGACAATAACACTTGCCTATAAGAGGTGAGTATGCATCTCCAAGCTCTTCTGGTACCTGGCTTGCAGTCATGGCAGAATCCAGACTGGTAGGGAGAAGCCTTCCTCTATTCCACTACCACCGCTGCTGGAGCAGCAATCTAGTTAAGTAGGTGGGTGAGAGGAGGAATGAGCCAGAGGCAGGCAGATGGGCAGGTAGGTGAGTGGGATGGGGGATTTGGAGGGTCACTGGATGGAACTGCAGAGGGATAAGACCCTTGTTGCACTCCCAATGTCATCAACAGAACACATGATAGGACCTGATTTGACTTATCTTCTGTTAGCTTCTGCCGCTCACTAAAAACATGATTATTCAGGAGGGAATATGGGGTGGGTTAAGATTTTAAAAGTTATACTGTTTTATACTGTTTTAAATATATTTTATATCATGTATTTTGAATGTATTTTGTCATGTTGTGCATTGCCCAGAGTGACTGGTTTGCCAGCCAGATGGGTGATCCAAGAATACAACAAATAAATAAATAAATTATCTTCTAGGTTAATTGTTTGATTTTCTGGGCCTGGCCAGAAGAGCTCACCCCATCCCTGGTTCCATTGCTGCTGCTGATTCTCCTCCTCCTCCTTCTTAAAGGAGATTTATAGGTGCTACTGGGCTGGTGAGAAGGGCTTTTTCTTCTAAAGCACTGTCTTACTTTTTGCCTGAGAACCAGATCATGAGTCATTATATTCACAATGCAGTATTGACTCTAGGGCTAGTACTATGATTAGTCAATACTACCACTTAGCTGCATCAGAGCTTATGGTTGTTCACAATAGGGACAGTGCAAAGGTATAATGTATGCACTTATTTATAATGAGCCAGGAGAGAGGAACAGTTTAAACATGGGATTGTGTTTGGTCACCATGGAAGTGACCAAAACATGCTTCCATATGGCAGTACTCCATGTGGCAGGGTGAATGTTTGCAAGCACTTCAAACCATGCATTGGTCCAAATAACATTGTAAGTTATCATCACACAAGGTACATGATGTGGTGCAGGTGTAGTCAGGCTCCATATGACTGGAATGAATCACAACAAGTGTTAACCCTTGCCATGTGAAACCCCTTAACATGAAATCTATGGTCAATAGCAAGCTATATGGTCAGTAAAATGTTTTGACTAGCCTTGAGGATGATGGCACTAAAGGCTTGACTTCTTTAGAGTGTGATTGTTGCCAAGATAGCAATGCAGACAGGGCCGGTGCTACCATTAGGCCAACTAGGCAGCTGCCTAGGGCGCAGGGCTAAAGAGGGCGCCAGAAACGCCTTGAAAAAAAATACAGCACTCTCAAGTGGGAAGGGGGGGGCGCTAAATATCTGATCTTGCCTAGGGCACCAAACTGCCTTGCACCGGTCCTGAATGCAGAGTTACCTTCCAGTTGACACTTTGCCTTTACATTGAAATTGGCCCTCAGAAGTAAAGCACATTCTGAGTATTAGCACTTTCCGTCTTGCATTGGTCATCTACTGAGGTTCTTGTGCAGTGTCTTCTTGGAGCTGTACAAGTGAGGGAGGGCCATTGTTGCTCTTCTTATCAACCATCTCTCTTCTTTCATGAACCAGAATGATGACTGCTTGCACCCCAAAACTGTTTTAACTGGAAAGGCCACGACAAAATGCTATGGTTATTAAAAGGCATAGTTAAATGTACGGATCGATAAGCAGTTTTAAAACTTGCTTGACCCAGTAGACATCTGGCTAGTGAGTAACATGGATTATAAAATGAATAGGTTGCACAGTAGGAGGTTGAGTGGAATATAGCCCAGACCGCTTCCAAGCTCTGACACAGGCAAATATGGTTGCTATTAGTAACGTGTTAAATCTTTGCAATCGAGAGCCACCAAATATGAAGTCTAATATTACACCAGGGAAAAAGGTGTTTTGAGTTATTGACATTTAAAAGTGGAAGTAACAATATTAAGCTTGCCTCAATCTTTGAATGGAAAAATGACAGATGATTACATTAATTCCTACTGCACATCAATGTCCCCCCCCCCCGGGGGATATTGTGAAAGTTGCACTAAGGCAGCATGAGGTACTAGTGACTAACCCATGGGACATAGCTCTCTCATCATTCAGGCATGTGAGCGTTGGTTAGAATAATTACGTAAGTAGTTTGCTGCTAAGATGGAGGAGTTAAGAGGAGGAGGGCCCTGTTTGTATTGCACATTCCAATTGGCCAAAGTGGAGCCATCTGAAAGCCATTGATAGCAGTCTATGAAAATCAACACAGCCAAGTTCATTTGCTATTTCATTGTAATGAATTAAATTGAACTGAATTGGATAAATCTTTTCAAATATCTCTGTGACACTACTTGAGCAACTCAAATGCAGCCAGTCATGGACACAACCTAGAACCAGTCTGAAACATTACTTTCATCATGGGAATATCTCTGTGGAGAACTTCCCCCTTCCTGGTCATATCAGGAAGCAGAAGTTACTGTATGGGGTTGGGGTGACCGCAGTGTGAGTTTCCCTGCCTCCACCCATGCCTGCCATTGGCATAGATTTGGGGTAAGGGCAACTACATGATGGTCCTAACTCGAGGAGGAAGTTCTGCTTCACAGTACACCTGGTGAATCGGAAATTTTCCTTGGGCATATTTGTTCATTTGATTTGTACCCCACCTTTCTACCAAGAAAAATGGCACTCAAGGTATCTTATAATCATAATAAAAACTTAAGTAAAACAGTAACAAAACAAAATTAAAAACACAATTAGACACACAGTAACAGAATAAAAACAGCACCCAACCCAATGGACCTGCTTACTTGCCAAAGGCCTGCCAAGGGCATACTCACCTCTGTAGCAATAGTAACATCTAAACCAGAGCTCAGTGAAATAACTCCAGTTCATGCTGGTTACACACCAGCTCTGCTTGCAGTGACACGATTTCATTCATTCATTCATTATATTTCTTGGCCACCTTTCAGGGCAGGATCCCTCCCAAAGCAGCATACAACTGTAAAACTCACATAATAAGAACTGATGTGGTAATAAAAACACACACAGCAAAAACAGCAACAGTAACAAATATTCTAAAAAACAAGAAACATCAGCATAAGACAAAACCTACAACACACAATTGCAACTACAACCCAGTCCATTAAAACATAATCAAAGTCTGCAGTGATGGGGCCTGGCAGACCCCCAATGGCAACTTATTCCAGAAGTCTGGGGTCATTGCAGAAAAGGCTCTCTCTCATGTAGTCACCCACCTAACTGCCCTAATGGGTGAGCAAATGAAAAGGGCCTCTCTCGCTGATCTTAAAGTGTGGGCAGGCTGAAAGGGAGTCCTTCAAATAATTTGGTCCCAAACCATTTAAGGCTTTAAAGGTAAAAAAACCAGCACTTCAAATCAGACTCAGAAACACCAGTAACCAGTACTGTTGGTGCAGTGTATGCGTTATATGATCCGATCGCCTCGCCCCCACCAAAACTCAGGCAACAGCATTCTGTACCAGCTGAAGTTTCATTTAAACCATTCTTCATGATTAAAAGAGCAACGTCAGATAAGTAAATCTTTACTTACTTTACACTTGCATTGTGCAGTTCTCACAATTTGCAAAAATGGCAAAGTGCACCTGAGATTAATTGGACTGTTATTTTACATTCAAAGATGAAGGCAACTTTCATGTTTTATTACCACTTTTAAATGTCAGCATCTTTTAAAGGCTATATATTCTGCAGAAATTCATATGGGCGGGGACCCAGCTGAAAGATGAGAGAGGAGTGGTTCACTGAAAAAGCTGGATATATAGCTTTTAAACAACTCCGATGTCATGTCCCTAGTTCATCAAAGCCACTAATCAACTTTCTTTTAGTAGTCTATTTAAATCAAGGAAAATGATCGCAATGTCTAGTAGCTAAGCATCTATATAATGAATATAATGCAACAGGAAGTCTATAGCTTTACAGTTCTAAGTCAAGGCATCTTCTCTTTAGTGCTAGTGTGCCTCTTTTACCCGAATGGCAGAGGTTCTGGATCTTGAACTAGCAACCCTGCATCCTAAGGCTGGGGCCTAGGCTGCAATCTAGCTTACTGAACTATCAGGACAGTGTGCACATCTCCAGAGATCTTTTCAGGCACTGAAGATGAAGTCCTTGTGACTGATGGCAGATCTGAAGCCTCCTCAGTGTCTAGGTGGCAGACCTATGTTCGCCACTTCTGGTAAGTAGACCTTTGGGGAGGGTCTATAGCTGAGTGGTAGAGCACATGCTCTGTATGCTGAAGTCCCAGGTTCAATCCCAGGTAAAAGGATCAGGTAGCAGGTGATGGCAAAAGGTCTCTAGGTGAGACCCTGGAAAGCTGTTGCCAGTTGGGAGTGGACAATACTGGGCTAGATGGACAAATAGTCTGACATGATATACAGAGGCTTCCTATGCCCTCCACAGTGGCCAGGCTAAGTGTAAATGCTAGGAGCCTGACTGTGCCCAGTTGACAGCATAGAATTTTCTGATCTGGCAATTAATTACAGTGACTCTCTGGCACTCCAGATCTTGCTTTCAGTAAGGGCACCCACAGCTTTGGTCTGGCCCTGAGAATCTCACTCTACGCCATGAACCCAAGTGCAGGTTGATGGGATTGATCATGCAGGCTTTTAAAAAAAAAGAAATCTGGAAAGCAGTCTTTTGTGGAACTAAGCAGTGTGCAGTGCAGATAACAACAACAACGAAAACCCCAAAATGAAGCTGTCCTTCATCTGACCATGTGAGACATAACTGTTTGAAAATGCCTGGGGGGCGGGAATGAAAGGGTGCATTGGTGTGAATTAATTCTGTCTAGTGGGTAGAGATAGTAACTAACTATGGTGGCATGTAGAACGCTGGGCAACCACACAGCGAGCCACGCTGGCATCCTATATGACCTAAAAGAGTTGGTTCCTCTGCTAAGTCAAACATATGTTGAACAGTCATTATAGCATCTTACTGTTGAATATTAAATATATAGGTTTGACCCCAAGACAGGTGGCTCTGTAGTGGGGAGAAATGCTTTTAGGGAAGTATGGAAGTATGTTGCTCTCATTCCCATTGTGGTTACACTTCACTTTTCTGCATTTACATCAGTGGTGGGGAACATGTGGACCTCCAGATGTTGTTGGACTGCAACTCCCATCAGCCCTATCCAGCATAGCTAGTGGTGAGGCATGATGGGAGTTGCAGTCCAACAACATCTGGAAGCCCAAGTTCCCCATCCCCAATCTATATGCTACATAATAATACATTTTTTGTATTGCCACTATGCTGCAACTTATTCTGCTGCTGCAACATTCTGGGTCCGCATGTGCAAACATGATTCCACAGATCATAACTATTTGCTGACACAATGACCTAAATATCAGGCACTTAGCAACTGTTATCTTTGAAATGTAATTAGCTGTTTTCTGATACAAGCAGTTTATATGGAACAAATGAGGAAGTGTAAAATATTGTTTCAATTAATGGAAATTGATCGTGGTATTTTTTTCTGTTCCTTCAATCTGAGCACAGTCTTGAAACACTGGAGTTATTAATGACAATTCTGAAAATATTTATTGAGACTCAATATTACCGTACCATGTTCTATGGGATTAAAGGTGCAATCCTATGCATGTTTAGACAGAGAAAAGGCCTACAGCTCCCAGTATGCCCCAGCCAGCCATGCTGGGAATTGTAGGCCTTTTCTCTGTCTAAACATGCATAGGATTGTGCCCTAAATCATTTTATTTCTGGGTCCATCTTGGAGCTGTACCAGTATGGTATGTGAGGCATATTGGTGTATCGATTCCCGGGAGGCACTATGTGTTGAAAAAAGCCAGCTCTTTCTCTTTTTAGGTCAACCTACATGGACACTTTCCAAACAGAAAATGTAATTGAAAGTGACAGTTTTCCTAATAAATTTTCATATTTGTCCAGAAACATTTTACATTGAAGGGAAAGCATTTTTTGTTGCACATTTTCAGCCAAGTCTGTATTTTAGAGTCCTTCAGCAATCCTCTAATACTCTGCTTGATTTTCCACAACTGTTAAGTTAAAGGATAACAGAGTCTATTTACTTATGATATCTCCCTGGGGTGCTCTGAGGATTAATGAATGTTTGAAGATGAAATGTATTTGCACACTGTAATAGCAATCTATTACAGGTATTAATTTCCATTTTTACGCAGGTTGTGGATTTTCTTTTATTGGTATGCCCTTTCCCCTTACTAGATACATGTTAACCTGGCTTCTGATAATAAATCTTCAAATAACATGGTACTTTTAAAAAACAACAACAACAACCCTACTTTTGGTATGTGCTCATTCACTGGTTTCTACAAAGTTGACATTATGTAATCTTATTGAGGCAGTAGGGTTTGCTAGCATCTTGCTGTTCACATAAGCATCTATTGTACAAAGAATATACCGTATATACTCGAGTATAAGCCGAGTTTTTCAGCCCATTTTTTGTGCTGAAAAATGCCCCCCATGGCTTATACTCGAGTCAGCGCCGCCGCTGCCGAAGCCCCGCTGCCGCCGAAGCCCCCCCAGGACCCCTGCCGCCACCCCCAGGCCCCCCGCCACCCCCGTCACCGTACCTGCTCCCGCCGCCGAAAAAGCCTCCCTGCCGCCGAAAAAGCCTCCCCACCGCCGAAAAAGCCTCCCCTCTGCCGAAGCCCCCCCCAGGACCCCTGCCGCCACCCCCAGACCCCCTCCGCCACCCCCCGTCACCGTACCTGCTCCCGCCGCCGTAAAAGCCTCCCCGCCACCGAAAAAGCCTCCCCGCCGCCGCAAAAGCCTCGCCGCCGCCGAAGCCCCCCCAGGACCCCTGCTGCCACCCCCAGACCACCCCGCCACCCCCGTCACCGTACCTGCTCCCACCGCCGAAAAAGCCTCCCCGCCGCCGAAGAAGCCTCACCGCCGCCGAAGTCCTGCTGCCGCCAACTTCCGCTGCCGAAAAAGCCTCCCCGCCGCCGAAGAAGCCTCGCCGCTGCCGAAGCTCCGGCGTGGCTTCGGCGGCGGCGAGGCTTCTTCGGCGGCAGCGGGGCTTCTTCGGCGGCAGCGGGGCTTCTTCAGTGGCGGGGAGGCTTTTTTGGCGGCAGCGGGGCTTCGGCGGCGGTGAGGCTTCTTCGGCGGCGGGGAGGCTTTTTCGGCGGCGGGAGCAGGTACGGTGACGGGGGTGGTGGTGGGGTCTGGGGGTGGCAGCAGGGGTCCTGGGGGGGCTTCGGCAGCAGTGGGGCTTCTTCGGCGGCGGGGAGGCTTTTTCGGCGGCGGGGAGGCTTCTTCGGCGGCAGCGGGGCTTCTTCAGCGGCAGCGGGGCTTCTTCGGCGGCGGGAGCAGGCACGGTGACAGGGGTGGCGGGGGGTCTGGGGGTGGCGGCAGGGGTCCTGGGGGGGGCTTCGGCGGCGGCGAGGCTTCTTTGGCGGCGGGAGCAGGCACGGTGACGGGGGTGGCGGGGGGGTCTGGGGGTGGCGGCAGGGGTCCTGGGGGGGCTTTGGCGGCAGCGGGGCTTTGGCGGTGGCGAGGCTTTAAGCATAAAGCTTAAAGGAATTTGGAGGGCCTCTGAGCTTGAGTTTCCTGAACAACTTTACTGACTACAGTATTTACTCACTACTATTTTTAAATACCCGTACGTACGTAAGTCAGACATTCTTGGAAAGGGGGGAATGACATTCTGACATATGGTGAAGAGGGTGCATGGGGCAAAAAAGGTTGAGAACCACTGCCTTAAAGAATCACTAAACTGAATCGGTGCCTTCTACCAGATACATTGGGTTAAGGAGGCCTTTCTACCTAAATTAAGAGCCAATTTTATTATGAAATATGAATATTTACAGTTACGGTATTTACCAAACAGGCATTTCACTTTCACCTCATGAAAATAAACTGCTCTATTTTGCCCAGTAACTTATCAATCATCGGCATTTCATTTTGCTTGCTACTTTGTTTTTGTGAGGGTGGGGTTGGTCCAAGGCAGAGGGAAGCAACACTGGAAAAAGAAGACAACATTGACCAGCATGCAGGTTCCTATTTCTTATACTTACCCTCACTAACTGTCATGATTGCTGGTTGTAAGGGAGCCCCTATACGGAAATTTGCTAAATACCTTTTCTACACATTTTATTTGGTAGAATTAAATAGTGTGCATGAAGTACTTTAACTTGATTTTTTAAATTTATTTTTTAAATTTACCAGTAGCTGCTGCATTTCCCACCCTAGGCTTATACTGGAGTCAATAAGTTTTCCCAGTTTTTTGGGGTGAAATTAGGTGCTTCGGCTTATAGTCGGGTCGGCTTATACTCGAGTATATACGTAGGTTTTATTTTTACAATTTTCTTCTGCATTAGTCAGCTCTTAAGAATAATTCAAGGAGAATGCTGACTTCATTGTATCATTGTATCACTGTTAACTCAAGAGAGTGTCTCTGTCTTAGTGTTCACTGCACAATGATATTGTTAGCAATACAATAAATGCAATTTCTTGTTTAGTAGACCAAGCTAAATATTGTTTATCTCTTGAGCTTATGTAAAAACTTTGTTGTAGACAAGATCTTGGAAGTCTACTGGATACTTCCTACTGTTGATATAAGGCTAACAAGAACAACAGTTGTATAAGATGCTTGTGTATTTGACACATACTGTCACAGTGATACCAGGCCAGCATGGAAACAGTTGCACAATGGTTTAGGCCAAAAAAGGCAGGAGACCATAGCAGACCAGAAGCAGAGGACTAGCTCATTGCTGTGGACTGCAGGTGGGATTGGCCCACACAGTCCCACCCCCTTCTTTGACCGCTATCCTCCTTTGAATTTTCATCTTTTCTTTTTTTAAAAGAATGTCAGGAAGAACCAACAGGCAGAATACAGGGAAGGCAGAGTGTGTGAAATGTTGAAGGAGATGACGTGATAGAAGGAATTCAAACAACTCTGTATTGCTTTAATAGAAAGACAGCACATCAATATTTCAGATAATAAATAAATAAAGGCCAAAAGCTGTTCTTACAGAAGACAAAATCAACAAAGTGCCCAAAGGGAGGGATTGGGATGAGAAGAGATTGAGAAAGAGATTGAAGGGAGGAAAGACTTATCTCTGGGCAAAAGAATAACAGTTCCAGAGGAAGCAGGTAAGGGAGGAATAGGATAAGGGAGAAATGAGGAGGCCGTTCATGTGGATGTGATTGATTGGGTGAGAAAGGGCAAGTAAGTTCCATGATTCAAAAAGCAATGTGGTTAGAGTGTTGGACTGGGACTCGGGAGATCCAGGTTCTAGTCTCCACTTGGCCATGAACCTCACTGGGTGACTTTGGGGCACTCACTGACTCTCAGCCTAACCTACCTCAGAGGGTTGTTGTGAGGAAAAAATGGAGAGGAGGAGGTCCATGTAAGCCACCTTGAGTTCCTTGCAAGAGGAAAAAGAGTGGGGTATAAATGTAATAGTAAATAATATTTTTTCTAAAAAAAGAAAACACAGTTGGAGTGGCCATGTGTCCTACTTTACACAGGACATTCCTCTATTTGAAGGGCTGTTTAAAGTCTGGTTTAAAGGTAAAGAACCATCAGAAGGAAAAGCTGGGCCTTGAAATTTCCCCTCAACAGCACATGGAGAGCAGGCTGAGCAGCCAGGTGTACAGGTCACAGTGTTCCCCACTATGGAGAGATGGATTGTATTTTTATTTAACTTATAGGGCAGTATCCAATACTGCCACCATGCTCCCGCTTGATCTGTTGTGCAAGTGGGATCCACTGCTTGTGCAACAGAAAGCTAGCAGTTTAAAAAGCAACCCCAGAAACAAGCTTCCTTTTGCATTCTGCACTGACCTGCCCCATTCTGGAGATGAGCATTTATGGTTCCTTTTTTAATCACTAGCTCCCCATTGTACTAGCGGTAGGTCCTGCTGGTGCGCGGGCAGACTTGGATACTGCCCCATAGTTATTATTTCAAATTTGCATTTATACATATAACTTAGCATATGCAAGATGGGTTATTAAGAAGGGTTATGAGAAAGTGAAGGGAGTTTCTTTGGCAGCTAGTGGGAATCATATGGTGTAGCACAGCCACTCTACTGGAGCATGGAGCATGGAGCATGGAGCACAGTCTCTTCAGTGGCTGTTTTGTCCAGTATTGCAAAGACCATGTCAGTGGGCATGGGGAGGGGGGTAGCCAGCCAGGTGGAACAACAGGAGCCATTCCTGAAAGTCACCTTCTAATTGTGAATATGGACCTGGGAATACAAAAGGCAGACTGGGAGATCTATTACATTCTGTTACGAATTAAAGACACACACACACCCCACACACACCAGTAATCAAGTTAAATGTTGAGAGTAAATTTTAGGGCATATTCTCTTATGTTTTTGGAAATTTATAATTTATATAATATAAATTATAAGTTTATTATAATTATAAGTTTATAAGTTATATAATTATTACTGCCATTAAGTATGGACACTCCTTCCACAATATTATGCTGCTTTTTAGTATTCAGCTTTTAAATAAGTCCCATTGCAGACCGGCCTAGTATGTGGTAAAGCCGAACACTATAAATAGAAAATATTTTGCATCTCTTTCATTTTTAAGCTCAGTTCTGCTGTAAAAGAAAGGGCAGGGAATAACTTGGAAAATGCTGTTCCTGAAAACCTGATCGCCATGTTAAAATTAGTTAGGATCCTACTTGTCCAAATTCTTTAGGTTTTTTCTTTCTTTTCCACTGCAAACGTTTTGTTTCAGCAATATTTCATTTTCTAGGTTCCCACCCTGCAGTTCAGAGTTAACTCATTGTTGTTAAAACTATCAAATCGAAAACCTTTTGCAAGGTTTTTATTACTAAATTTCCTGTCAGTGGAACTTCTAGTCCACATTGGATAATTCATATGTTTTGCAATATTGAAGTCTTGACTCTAATTTTTGTGATTTTCTTCCTTCCTTCCTTCCTTCCTTCCTTGATGGTGTGACAGGATTTACCACTGCAGCTACAGCAGCCACTTTGGATCAGCATACTTTCCAGTTATTATGAAGCAGTGCATATTATGACACAGCTACTTGGCTGAGCTGAGCAACTCAAGACCTGGTTCTGCAATGTACCTGTACTATCCAAAACAGAAGTTTGGTGTTATTCCATTTTATAAAGTACCATAGCTGTAAAATGGCAAATTGCAGGAGTCCATATGTATGTTTTAATGTGTGGAGAAGGGAACAGTCTTTAAAATAAAATACAACTTTGACTGTAGACCAAGGGGGGAAAGATGTCTTTTCTTTGAATTCAACCCTGCCTTGTTACAAGAACTTGTCTTCTCAATAATCTCTTTGCCAGTTTATCAACTATCTTCAAGAAATTAATTTAAAGAGCACTATTCATTAATTGCTATTTGAGATACTGATTAGTATTCTATTTGAGTTCCAAAACTGGGATGCCTGACAACTTTCAATTTAGCTAAGAACAAACTTGTGCTAAATAAAATGTTTACCCAGAGGTGAACATTAGGAATATACATTTGCTTGCTGAGAGAATTGCCATGTTTCACAAAACCATCAAAACTTGTAAATCGTAATGTGAGATGAAGGCATAGTAGAATAACCAAATGTAGCAAATAGGCATGGTCACAACAAGCACTCCAATAGGATAATTATAAAGCTACTTTGCCTACAACCAGTTTCTACCATTCTGGCATTCTGCCTATTTCCAACAAAATTCACTTAATAGTGAAGGCAAAACTTCCCTAACCTGTAGCAAATTATCCTCTGTGCTGCATTGAAGGTATGTATGAGTGTGAATAATTCTACATGAAACTAGGGATGAAACTAGGGAGAAATTCAGTCTCTATGAATTCGGATGTGAACTGATATGATCTGTACCTCCTGGACTACTGCGTGGATCAGAACTTAGGGCACAATCCTATGCATATTTAGACAGGAAAAAATCCTACAGGTCCCGGCATCCCCCAGCTAGCTTGGTTGGCTGGGAAATGCTGGGAGTTGTAGGACTTTTTTTCTGTCTAAACTTGCATAGGACTGTGCCCTTAATTATCTTTCAAATTTTGCACTTCTTCAAATTTTGTGATACAGATCTTGACTCAGAAATGGTATACCAAAATGTGAATAAAACTATATTTTAAGATAAAATACAATTAGAAAAGCTACTTTGAGATAAAGGACACTTATAAATGTGTATCGCATTTAAATATGTATGTAAATATAATTTTCATCTTATACCTTTATAAATGAGAATTGTGTTTACATATGATTTTCATGGATTTTCTTTTTAAATCACAAATTAATGTGGAAATGGGACTGAATGAAGTTATGAATGAAAACATGAAAAATTGTCATGGACTGGGAACAGACTGATAAGTCCATACCTACGCTACAGTAAATTTATTCATTCAATGAAATTGTCTGTCACGACTATTTTTCACCAAGTATGTTGTACTTTTGCACAGGTTCCTGAGTACAAATTCTAGATGTATCTTGTATGAAGTGTGGCATACTTCAAATGACAGTTCAAAATGCTTGCAAATGGGGGTACAATTCTCTCATGGTTGCTGACTCCAAGTATTTTGAATGGAAAGACCATTTTTGAAACACACCAGTGTCTTCATACCTCATGTGATATTTAAAGTCAGGAAATCATTAATATTCACACACACAACACTTAAAATATGCTATCTGGGAAGTAGGTCTTACATCCAATTTTCCAAGGTCCACTTTTATCCACCTGACCACACCATCTCCAATGAGAAAACATTTCCCAAATATTCTCACTATATGGATGAAAGGTAATATTAGGAGGAAGGCAGCTAAAAAGAAACCTAATTGTCCAAAATAGATGATCTAAACTAGAAAAACCAAATTTATCCGGTCCCCAAAATGTTTTTAAAAACTTCTTAAAGAAAAAAAACAACCATTTAAAATATTATGGCTTTCAAAACACTCTTCCAAGAGATACTACCAATTACAGCACAATGAGCCCTTGTGTTAGGTATTGAATTACAATGTATTTTGGATCTTCCCTCTCCACTTTAAAATAGGTGCTGAGGTTGAGTTGTTGCTTAAATTATACTGTGAAAGTTCATAAGCACATTTCAATTGTAATTTCTCAGTGCTCAACCTGATCTTTGAACTTTAAACCAAGAGTTGGGTCCTGAACATTATTTAGAGGTGGATGATCTCCTTCTCTCAATTTGAAATGGCTCCAGTCTTCCCAAGCTTTTTCACATAATTTTCCATGAAAGCTTAGGTTTTTCCCTAAATGTTCCCTTAAAACTCAGGAAGACCAGGCTTGCAAGAGCAAGAGCTACTCACCAGTCCTCCACAAAACTGAGTCATACCTGTCACCAGTTTCCCTCTTCTCCATTTGCAAGGTAAGTTTGGGAAAAGAGGGGAGTTTGGGCAACTGGTGACAGGGAAGGTTGGAGATCAGAGGACTCATCTTTACATTCCTGGTATTTATTTATTTAATTATTTATTTAATATATTTGTTTACTGCCCATCAGCCAAAAGGCTCCCTGGGTGGTTTATAAGAAAAACAGGATAAAGACACTAAATCACTGCTAGAATTCCTGATATAAACAGTTTTAATTCCTCCTGGCTGAATTGTACCAAATTACTTGATCCCAGTGTTCCCAGTGGCACAATAGAGGCTCTTGAGCATTATGTCACCAGGAACATGTGAACTTAAAGATGGGTCTTCTGCTGCCCTCAGCTTTTCCTCCCTCCAGTTTTTCTTCCCATTATCAGCTAAGTTAGGGAAAGGAGAGAACCCAGTGACAAAAAAGATGGGGCATGGTTATCAACAAGGGTGAGCTGATTACAAGCTGAGCTGAATTTCGGAGGAATTGTCCTCTAGCTACAGACCAAGTTTGGTTCCAATGTCTTAGTGTTCAAGGAAAGAGTACAAACTTACAAAACAAAGAATGCTGAATATTAAACTAAGAACCTCACTTTTCAGGCGGGAATATGGGGTGGGTTAGGATTTTTAAGTGTTGTACTGTTTGTAATTGTGTTTTATACTGTGTGTGTTTCCCCCCCTCTTGTGTTTTATTGGACTGTACATCGCTCAGAGTGGCCGGATGTCTGGCCAGATGGGCGATTCATAAATATATAATATAATATAATATAATAATATAACAAAAGGTAGGCATGCAATGAATCTATGCTTTCCCACTGAATGTTAAATAAATTATATAAATAGATTATATTCTTTGATAGGCAATTTTAATTGTATTTTTTATTCCTGGCTTTAATCCCCTATTTGAATAACTGCTCACTTAACTTGCAGATATCCATGGGGGTTGCATTTTGTTCCATCTCTATTTAGCTGAATTTGACTTATGTGACATCATAGAAAGAAGCCAGAATAGAAAAATGGATATTGATTATTAAAGCAGTGGTTCCCAAAAGCCAAATCTAATAGATCCAATGAAATAAAATCAGTTCTTATAATACCATCCAGGACAGTCTAGCCCTTAGCAAACAAAGTACTAATTTCACGTTGTTCAGGATAGGCTTCTAAATGATAAACTGAATGAGAAACAACAGCAGTAAAACCAGATGTGCTTATGTCATGGCTGTTATATTAACAGACTTGCTGAGTTGCATTCAGTATATATATATATATATACACACATACATATACACACACACACACATTTGATCTGTACACATATTTCTACTTACACTGGTACTGTACTTCTAATATGTCTCACAACTGTTTTCTGGCCTAGCAATTCTCCTATGTTTCTGTGCCATTGGCTTCTCTGTTGCAAGCATGCCATGACCTGACATAAGAATACATCAGAAAAAGGTACAAAACAGGCCGGTGCTACCATTATCAACAAGGTCAGATGCCTAGGCGCATGGCTCAGGGGGCGCCAAAACACCTTGGGGCAAAATCTCGCTCTCAAGTGGGAAGGGGGGGCACTAAATATCTGATCTTGCCTAGGGCCCCAAACTGCCTTGCACCGCCCCTGGGTACAAATCCTTATTAACACTAGTATAGTAAATGTATGTTTTTGCCTTTAAAAAGGAGACAGTGAACATTCAACAAATTTAGTAAGAAAATGTTGTTGTTCTACTCTCATTTCTGCATATTTGTTTGCTTTCTCTGTAATACACACAGCTTATGGTGTCTTCATTGCAAGAAGCTGAGCCTTTGGGCAGATTTTCCATGTAAGGGTGTCTCTAAAATTAATCTGCATAAGAATTTGCAGATTAAATCTAGGGATAGATTTCTGCTGCCTGACATGATTGGAGTCTCTGAATGGGCCAATGTAAAAGCATTAGTGGCTCTGATTATTTCGAAAAGTATATACGATGTCTCAAAGCCACTAGATGCAGGCACATAATTAAACTACAGGTAATTGATAATTAAACTGTTAAAACAAACACTAAAAGATGAAAACCACAAGGATTTAGCCCACGTACACTAGCATAACATCTTTCATGATATGCTGTCTGAGGATCAGCATCTCAGGATTCAACAAGTAGCATCAAGAATTTGGGGGCACATTACTCCAATGTTACAGCAGCTTTACTGGCTAACTTTGTTTCAAAGTGCTTGTTAGGACCTATAAAGCCCTAGATGGCTTGGGGCCACGTTTCCTGATGGACTGACTTCTCCCCTATGAGCTTGCCCAAATGTTGTGATCTTTTGGAGAGGCCCTTCTATCAGTCCCACCCATTTCTGAACCTAAATGAACAATAGCAAGATAAGGAAAGGATCTTTATTCAGTTAGTGGATTCCATACAATCTTATGTGAACTAAAGAAAATGTTGCATGCTCTCAGTGCATTACAAACAGTTCCTCTTTTGTAAACCCAAGATGTTCCCTCGCTCTGGTTCATAGCAATGCTTAATTTCTGATAGTATAGCTTACTGCTTTCATATTGGCATTGCAATCTCTTAGGAGTCAATTGGAAATGTTCTTACAGATATCTTAGGCCAATGAGATAATTTTCTTCCAGTGTAAAAACATTCTCTTAATAAGTTTAATTTCACTGAAATTAGTTTATACTTTGATAGTGTGTAATAGTTATTGCCGATTATGAGCCTGTTTATCAGCTCAAAGCATATCAACAACAGAATGCAGAAGCAGAACAGAAAATTGGAGCAAGCCACTGCCTTAGCAGGGTATGCTTAAAGATAATTCCAAAACAGCACTGCTGCAGTCATTATGACAACAGTGCAGGGTAACTGATGCATTTCTAAGAATCTTCCTTACAGAAACCAATTTACAAGCTTTGTTTGTGAACAAAACAGACTTAAATGGGAAAGTGTTTTACTGGACCTTTTTGGTTTTTTTGGAAATAAATCTCCTCCCTGCTCCAAATGATTACTAATCACAAAGCTACGGTGCCACTTCGTTTATTTTGCACTCCCTGGCCTAGACACTTCCTGAACACCAAGGAAATTTAAAGAAGTATGACTCCATGTAATTTAGAGATGAGAGAAATATAAGTGTCGATGATCCATTGGACAAAGACTACTTCCTATTCTGGATATGTGAAACTCTCAGAAGTAATTCCATCTTTTTAAATTTTTTAATTTAACTTTATATTTCAAACGTTATATAGAACAAATTTTAAAAACCACACATATAACTACTAAGGTGCAGCTGTCACCACGGGACCAAGAAATAATTTATATCATAATAATCCATTATTAATCAATATTCCAAAAATACATCATATCTTCACATGGCTCACTCCTTTCCCTTTACTAAAACATAGTCTAGGAATAGTCCCCAAATATCCTTGAAGTTATTTTTCTTTAATTGTCCCTTTTACATTTGATACTACAAGTTAATTTATCATGTAATTCCATCTTGAAATCCATTTTCGTGGCTCTGTATCAGATTGCTAGGAAAATCTGTCTGCTTTTCACGTTTTGACCAGCTCTCTCTCTTGCATCATACTTTAGTAGAAGTTGTTGATTATTGATTATCCATTTTAGTTGCATGTGTTAGAAATTATTCCATATATGTATCTTGCTTGTAATAGCACTACATCATAGATAGTATGATCTTAACAGTTCCCCCCCTTTAATTTAAAGTATTTAAATTATTCCATTCTGCAGCACACCCACACCAAGGCTTCTGGAGTGGCTTACAATCAATCAATAAAAGTCAATATAAATATAACTATATTATATAAATAGTTAGTGGTTGTAGGCATGCATATTGCACTCAGTTGCACTGTGTATTATGTGAAATATTGGCTATTCTCATGAATACATGAGGATAAAATGGGTGTTGCCCTGGCCCGGTTAAAAAATAAAAGTAAAAAAAAATCATTTCTTAGATGAAACTTCGAAATCACAGCATATCCTGTGAAAGCAGTGCAGATTTCCATAAGCCTGCTTGCAGGTTCCGAAAATGTTTAAATCCCAACTTTCAAATAGAATTATGTTTTAGTTGGAATTCAGTGGCAACCTTCATAATATCCTCTAGCATTTCCCAGGTGAAAAAAGATAAAATTGTTTTACAAGTGGGAAAGTGGTTCATTGCAGTGGGATAACAAGCAAATTGCTACTATTGGATCCAGTGGCTGACACAGCCCAACAAGAATGCTTTGACTTTAAGCTTAGACCTAGAAAAAGCATTTTTACAGTTAGATACTACAAATCTCTCTCTCTTTCAATATTAGTGTAATACTTTATGGATGGAAATACAGTAAATCCACAAAAAGCAATACGGATTTTTGCAACTCTGGAATATGGTTCTGGTTGGTAGGACCTTAAATTTCCACATGAAATCTATTTTTGGCAGAATTAGGTGGCAACCTTGTATGAAACATCCTCACAGCTTCAGTCCTCATGCAGTGCCAGGCAGGCAGGCTTATACTTGGGATTTCATTAGCGCAACTGTGCCCTCTGTTGGCACAGCCTAGTTGACTGAATCAGTTCCTAAAGCACCATTAGCTATGCTCTTTGTTTGTAATTGTAAACACCACATATAAACATTTTATCTTATTAGTGAAACACCTGCTTGTTACATTTTAGGTGCTAAATGAACATTTAGTTCTTGTTCTAAGCTACATGTAAGAACTGTATTTAAATCTGTGATGTGGATACTTACAGCTATTTGTCATGGTAAACCCTAACCCTTTACTCTCTAAGAAATGTTATACAAAACAGTGCATTGGATTTCTTTTTAAAAGATTACTAAATAGTAGTAGTACTATCATTTGACAGTAATGATTTTGCACATGTGCATTATTTCTGTGCTTCATCTAGTATACCCCACAAAGATCTTCAAGGAATCTTCCATTAATAGTATATTTTAATTTATAAAGTTCTTACCTATAGGTTGTGTCACATGTTTAAGAATGAGGTAGAGCTTTCTCAGATTCCTTCAATAATATGTAGATTCATAGATAGAGCTGGAAGGGGCCTAACAAGGCCATCGAGTCCAACTCCCTGCTCAATGCAGGAAACTAGAGGAGGGGTCTCCCATCCAAGTAATAACCAGGCCTGACCCTGCTTAGCTTTCCACACTCAAGACAAGCTGAGCCAGCATGAGCCACCGAAAGATTAGAAATGATTAAGCCCAAATTAAAGTTGACAAAGACTGCAACGCTAAGCACACTTACTTGGGAATAAGGGTTGGACTCGATGGCCTTGTAGGCCCCTTCCAACTCTACTTTTCTATGATTCTAAGTCCAATTGAATTTCCACACAGTGGAAATTTCCACTATGATTCTAAGTCCAATTGAATTTCCACACATAGGATTGCACTGAAAAAGACTCACACTCGGTATCCATTGGAAATTATTATTTACTAATTTATTTAAATATTTATATGTCACTCTTCATTATCAAATCACAAGGTGGTGCACAAAATTCATTAAAACAACCATTAAAATAAAGTATAAAGGTAAAAACAAACAAATGAAAATATACCAAGCTAGGTATTAAACTCAGCAAATGTAGACAGATGTTTTTAAGAGGACCTGAAACACTATCAAGCATGGCGCCTCACACACCACAGTGGGGAAGAGAATACCAAAGGCAGGACACAACAGGAAGAGCCCTGCCCCTGGTGGCCATCAGATGTAACTGTGCAGACAGGGCTTATAGATTTCATAGATCATAGAGTTGGAAGGAGCCTACAAGACTATCGAGTCCAACCCCCTGCTCAATGTAGGAAACTAGAGGAGGGGTCTCCCATCCAAGTAATAACCAGACCTGACCCTGCTTAGCTTTCCACACTCAGACAAGCTGAGCCAGCGTGAGCCACAGGCCTTTCATGGCCTTGATCTGTAGATGTCAGTGGACAGGCAGGTAGTGTTGTCCCCAGGTTTAGGGCCTTATATGTCAATAATATACCCTTGAACCTGACCAGTAATATATTGGCAGCCAGTGCACTTCTCTGAGAAAAGGTGTAACATGCTTGTAGTAGACTGCCCCACTCAAAAGACTAACTACTGAATTCTGCAAAAGCTACAGTTTCCGGACAAGTCTCTCAAAGGAAGCCCCACATACTCCAATCTTGAAGTTACTGATACATGGATCACCATGGCTAGACTGTCCCTATCCAGGAATGGTAAGGAATCCTCAAAAAAGGAGAAGTTACTAATGGTATGGGATCTAACAAAGTGAAACTAACAACTTATATGACCTACATATAAAACATGAACTGTGAATCAAGAGCTTGGTGACCAATAATGTGTTATATGGTAATATAGACTTGATAAGGAGTTTTGCACTGGACTCATCTGCTGCAATGACCATAGATTTTTGCCCAGCGTTTGTTGATTAATATGTATTCTATGTCATAAATTTATTTAAAATAAAAATGTAACAAAAACCCAAACTGGAGATAAAAGGGAGAACATAGAAACAAATATTATCATTTTTTCACGTTGCTATCCCGACAGCCCTCTGGGCTCAGCGGCGGCGGCAGCATCTTCCGGCCGGCCCCCTCCACCCCTTGGCCGTGGCGCCTCCAATGAGAGCACAGCAGGCCGGGCGAGGCGCGCAGCCATTGGCGCGCCGTGGCTCCATCGCTGCGGAGACGGGACGGGGCGGCTGAGAGGGGCGGTGGCTCTGGCAGCTGCCACCATGCTGGATGGGATCCGGGGGGTCTCCAGCCTGCCAAGGACGCCCAGCGGGATCGGGGCCCACGAGCTGCTCCGCCGCCGCTGCCTGCCCAGCCATGCGCCAGTGTTGATAAAGTAAATATCAACATTTATGTAAAAGTTTTACACTTTACAATATTCGCTCCATAAGACGCACAGACATTTCCCCCTATTTTTTTTTTGGGTGGGGGAAGTGCGTCTTATGGAGTGAAAAATACGGTAGATTGTATTCCCCCAATTCCAAGTATAGAAATTGACCAGACAGGCAGTTGAATTCTACTTCAACATCACCAACAGGACAGTGCCTTCTTCCACAGGAGCCTATGGGCACATGGCAGGCAATGGGACATTCATAACTCTGTCCATGTGACACTTGCACAATGCCCCCAGCACCCTCACTCTGCTTAATGGTAGGGCTGGAAGCTGTGTTGGGTTAGATACCCATATGGATGTTTCGAATGAAGGAGAGAATTAAGAAAAATGGAATGTACTCATCTACAAATGCAGGTATTTTTTACATGAGGCTTAATTTGTAAAGCACTTGAGTTGCTATGAACCAGATTATCTGCCCCCAAGTTTGTTTGTTTATATATTTATTTATTATATTTGTATACTGCTCTTCATACAAAAAATATTCCAGGGATAAGAAACTACAATAAAATACAATGACATAATTTAAACATTATGAAATAATTAAATAAAACAAAAGCACTTTGCAAACTGCTACTTCAAAACCAATTGAGAGAGCGAAATGGACACAATTAGTGTTTAAAATATATCTTCCTTTTCCATCAGATCTATTTTTTTTTAAAAATCCATTTCATTTAAAATGCCTGAATCACTCTCCTTGGGGTTGTTCCCCCCACTCCTACATGGGTGGCCCACTACTCACAGCAAGCTCTGGGGGTATCCTCCCTCCTCCAGATATTGGCTCAGAGGCTACTGCCCCAGAATCAGATGTTCTGGGTCCCCCCAGGGGGGGCATTCTCATCAGTGCTGGCCCCTATGTCCAGCCCCACCCACCGTTCTTGCCTCCTACTCTACCAGACAGATGTAGATAACTGCAGCAGAAGTTTCGGGTAGTTTGGGGCTAAATGCCATTTGCCAAATCTATTCTCTTTCTGTGCTGTTCCAACTGCCACATCTCACCCTGCTGTTTCTATAGGCCCACGGCCAGCTCTGGGGATATCCTCCCTCCCCCTAATAAGTCTGGGCCCCGTAGCGCAGAGATTTGTGGTGAACATGACCCAGATTAACTTTACATCTATGCTCTATACTGAAGTAATATAATTTAGCGAAGCAGGTGAGCATAATTCTTTAGGATATGAAATCAAAGCGCTCTCTCTATATAGCGCTGCAGCGGTGTCAGAATTTTGCAGCATTTTGTTTTTCTTCTTTGATGGAATGTAATGTTTGCAACCGGCAGCATAAAAAAATAAAATAAAACCGCCCCCTAAAAACTGGCAGAATCTGTGTTTTTGTTGTTTTTAGTAAAGGCGGATTTCACTTTTACCCACACCCAGTCGAATATATAACATAGGGAGGTTCTGCTCTGCATTGGATAGCGTCTAATCCTTTTACGTTTAAGCTCCTCTGTGCACACATTCGGTTTTTAGCTCCCTTGCTACGTTACTAGGGCTGGCACATTCGCCTCCTTAGTGACAGCAGTTGTTGCTCTATTTGGGAATGAGGATTGAAGGGGAAAGTGGGCGTGTGGGCAGCGAAGGGGGTTCGTTGCTAATTGGCGAGGGTGGTAGTTAGTGGCGGCTTTGGCGGCTGGCCACTGCCGCCGCCTTTGGGCACTGCAGAGCGAAATGAAGGTGCAAAATCAGGCGGGTGGCGGTGGTGGGAAAGGAAGGCAAGGGACAGGCGGGGCTAAAACAGAAGGTCTGCAGATCACCGCATGCATTAACTCACACACACGCAGCGCGCCTGAGTCGTCTTCTGCTGCTGCGCCTGCTACCGCCTCACTACAGCGCGCAACCAGCCTCGCCGACTCACGCCTCCCACTATCATGAGGAGGAAAAAAATGACCCCGGGAGCTTCGTTCTCCGCGCACGCTGGCGAGCTGAACAAGAGCAGCGCGGATTTTGTCTGTTTATTTATTTAATTCTCAAATCCTGAAGAAGAGGTGGGGGTGTGTGGGAGAAGAGAAAGAAAGAAAAGAAAGACGGGCAGCCTGACAGGGAAGGAGATATATAGAAACATCCCCCCCCCCCCCGCGCTCTGCTCTTACGCGGTGGCTGGGCTGCCCTCCTTTGGAGCTCTTCAGAGACATGGAAAAGGGTGGAAGAGCCATGGCTGCCCCCCCAGTTTGTTGAAAGGCGCCGCTAGGGACTCTCTTTCTCTCGCTCTCTCACGCACCCCACCAGGGGCTAGCACGCCACACGCGTACACACACACGCACCCACAGAGCAACTCCTCCGGCACAACGAGGTAGCTGCCTCCCGCTGAAGGCTGAAGCTGCGAGGCGCCTGGTGGCTTTGCTCGCTCCTCTCCGCCCGGGCGTCTCCTTTGCGTCCTGCTGGGCAGCCGAAGCTGCTCCAAAAGAAGGGCGCCGCGGGGAAGGACGGACGGAGGGTTCTCTTGGTGGCTGCCCGTGAGGATTAGGCGCGAAAGCGGCAGGAGGGAAGAAGGGAACCACACGGTGGGGGTGGGGGCTGTAATTGTTTGTTGCCGGTCTTCTGCTTCTGAAGTGGCGGCGGCGGCGGCGAGGTGGGGGAAGAGAGAAGAGACCCTGCCTAGCGATGCCTCAGCCCCGCGGAGGGGAGGAGGAGAAAGGGCGCCAAAAAACGGCTGCCCGTCTGACTGACTGCGGCTAGTTTGCGCGGGAGTCCACCCTTTCCCGTGCCCTCACTCCCACCTTGCTTAACTTCCTGGAGTGCCAGATTGAGATGCTGCAAGGTAAAGCTAAGCTGGTGGTGCTGCGCTACATGGGGTCCTGGTTTTGAGTGGGAAGGAGGGAAAGCTAAGGAAAGAGAGCTTAGCTCTTGACAAAGAGGGTGGTGGTGGTGGTGGGTAAAGGGGGTGGCCCACAAGAGCAAGGGGGTGTATTGGATGTAAGGGGAGGGCAATAAAGTAAGAGGGAATTAAATATAGGGGCTGGGAGGGAGAGAAGAATAGCAAGGAGGGGAAGGTGGGAGAGGAAGTGGGGAGAAGAGAGGGAAGTGTCCCACCACCTCTTACCCCGTGGCGAACTGCAGATCCGTGACTCTGGCTAGCCTCTTCGTATTATGTCTGCACTTCGAAGGAAATTTGGGGACGATTACCAGGTAGTGACCACTTCATCCAGTGGCTCAGGCTTCCACCAACAGCAGGCATCAGCCCATAAGAAAAAGCGCCAGCGCTTTGTGGACAAGAATGGCAGGTGCAACGTGCAACATGGCAACCTGGGCAGTGAGACGAGCCGCTACCTGTCGGACCTGTTCACCACCCTGGTGGACCTCAAGTGGCGCTGGAACCTCTTCATCTTTATCCTCACCTATACTGTGGCCTGGCTTTTTATGGCCTCCATGTGGTGGGTCATTGCCTACATGCGGGGTGACTTGAACAAAGCCCATGATGAGAAATATACTCCTTGTGTGGCCAACGTCTACAACTTCCCCTCTGCCTTCCTCTTCTTTATAGAGACAGAGGCTACCATTGGTTATGGCTACCGATACATTACAGACAAATGTCCAGAGGGCATCATCCTCTTCCTTTTCCAATCCATCCTGGGTTCCATTGTGGATGCATTTCTCATTGGCTGTATGTTCATCAAGATGTCCCAACCTAAGAAACGGGCAGAGACACTGATGTTCAGTGAACATGCTGCCATCTCCATGAGGGATGGCAAACTCACCCTCATGTTCAGGGTGGGCAACCTCCGCAACAGCCACATGGTCTCTGCGCAGATCCGCTGCAAACTCCTCAAAGTAAGTTCAGGCTCTCTTGCTTGCCCTCTGTGCTAATCACACATGTATGTTCCTCTGTATTTGATCTTTGTTTTTGTAAGTTTACACACATCTTTCCACACCTTTCTTCATTAAACAGAATTGCACTAAAGCACACATACCTCTTTCTCTCCTTGCACCCATCTGCTCCTGTAGAGCCTCCTTCTTCTCCATTCATTCTTCTAGAAAACTCTCAGCACTTTCTTTCCACCTCCATTGCATTTGCGTTGCCATTTTCCACCAGTTCTCTTCACTGAATATCCACTGCTGTACATCTATTTCTGGTTCCTTTCTCTTTAAAGTCTCCACAACACTGTCTCCCTGCCATATTCTTTCTCCTTAAAAGCATGGATTCCTTCATCTCAGCCTCAATTCAGGTTGCATTTCTCTTTTCCTTTTTTTTATAAGCTGCTTTTCAGACCAGAATTCACAGCTCTTTCCCACTCCCCAGCCTTTAGGCATTCTCCCCCCACCCCTGCACCCCTTCTTCTTGTAGTACAATCTAAATAGTTCACCAGCAAAAGTTGTCTTTTGTTTTAATCCTTGAAACTCATTGAACCACCTGTTTTTATTTCATTTGTCAATTTCTGTTCAAGACCAATATATAATTTGAGTTTTTGTAGGTATTGCCCCCTGGAGTGTGCAGGTTATATTTAGTGCTGCTGAAAAGTACAAGAATGAAATATTTTTCAGAGTTTAATCCTTTCGCTGAAAATATTGATCAGTCATAAGAAAATGTTAAAACCCCACACCGTGAACGTGAAGGTAGTTCCCTAAATTCAGTGGAGGCCTAGCTTCAGAAGTATGGGTTGTTCACAAGGATGTCATTACTTCATATACCTCCCAAGGACCAATGAAAATTTAAGATATTTTCTACATTCTGAATAACACTTTGTCTTTCTTTCGATACTGCTCAGATAAACTTGAACCACAGTCTAAATCTGATTGAAATCCTAAGGAAAAAGAAATATCCCCATGAGCTGAAGTGTGTACACAGTTAATTTGTTTAAATGCACATTAGATACTCTGAACACTCCAAAGTGCTGTACAGATCTGTTGTTATCTCTGTTTTTGAGTGACTAACTGTTTAGAAGATTACAGCTATGGCCTTAAAAAGAAAACATCCAGTTCAAATACTTTCTGCTTTGTACACTGTTGTATACAGTATCAAATAAGGATTGTTTGTGCCACATTGGTTTGGTGAGATGCAATGCTGACTGATCTAACTATCAGGACTACCCTGTGGGCTTGCATGCCACTCCCTCCCTGCCAAGTCACAGTTTGCAATCATGGTTTGAAGCAGGTTTGCAAGCTGATTTGGACTAACTATGGTTACTTCTAACATCAGTGGACATGTGAGGCTACTGATGGGGCGGAGCTCAAAGTAAGTCTAATGACAAAAGAATAGAAATAGCAATAGAATTGTTTTATATAGTAGGTTTTTTTAAAGAAAAATATTGCAATGGTGAATTTGAGTTTTTTTTCTTTGGTGTTTTTTGAATGCCACTGTACCAAAGGATACTTTTTATTAAACTGAATCTTTCCTTATTTAGAAAGTTCAAACTCATCCTTGGAAACCATGGCTTAAATCCAACATTGTATTAGCCATGGGACTTTCTTCCCCTCCCCTTCCCACTCCAAAATTTGCTCTCAGGCCTCCAGAGCTTGCCCCCTTCCCAATTCCGCTGATGGAAATGCTTCTATCAGTGGAAAGCCACAATTGGATGATTTTGATGATTATGACCCATGATGATTTTCGTTGAGACTTACTATGCTGTCAGTCTTGCATTTTGAGTTGATGGAGATCCACTGACTTCACTGGGACTCTATTATCGTTTTAAGTATCAGTCATATGAATGCTGTGAAGAGATATTTCCAAATAGATTCAAGTAGGTTGCCTATTGATTTCGGCATTGTTTGCTGGATGGGATTTTTAGTTACG
This sequence comes from Shinisaurus crocodilurus, assembly GCA_021292165.1. Classification (NCBI taxonomy): domain Eukaryota; kingdom Metazoa; phylum Chordata; class Lepidosauria; order Squamata; family Shinisauridae; genus Shinisaurus; species Shinisaurus crocodilurus. The sequence goes on along the minus strand of CM037876.1, from coordinate 159,049,825 downwards.
GTAATAACTTTCACTTTTTACTAATTAAGTGCTGACTTCTAAATATGATGCAACATCTTTGCGTGAAGTCAGATATAACATTAAGACAGAAATCACAGCTGGTTTACAGTTTAGGTAGCAGACATAGTAAATTCTTATTCAGTCAAGAGGTCCCAGATTCCATGAAGCATTAGTGACACTTCTTCATTGATTGAATGGTGAAAAAATGAAAAGTAGATCATGAGAAATTAAGGAAGTTTGTAACCACCACATAACCCCCCTCGCCCCAAGATATTTATTAAAAGTTAGCATGAAGTGTCCTTGATTACTTTAGACAAGATGATATTCATAACTGTGATAGACAATAAATGAAGAAACTTTGCAGCACTAACTCCCAACGGACTTGCTTACAGATTTTTTAAAACTGGAAAATCCCATTATTATGCATTGTAACCACCACTTTTCATTTCTCATGTAAAGTGGCAGCTTATTCTTTTATCAATAATTTAAAATGGCAAAATAAATTATAGGTGAACTATCCTCGGTTGTATTTGTCTAGTCTTTAGAGAGCACCAATGTATACCACAGAATGCACTTTCATTATTAGGCTGTAATAACCAATTATGAAGAGCAGACTATGGAATTTAGCACAACGCTGAATTTAAATTAATTATTTCCCTGAGTTCAGATTTGTGTTGCACACCAATTACCGTGCTGATTGATACATTATAAAGTTGCTCCTTTCTGTAACATTGAGATGTCTCTGCATACGATTTATTAGACAGCTGAAGCTGCTTTAAGAGTTACACAGCAGTTCCAAAAATGTGATCAACTTTACAGGAAGGCATTGCACCTTTCAGCCACACAGTTATATAGTGTATATTGTCCAATGAGTATCTTATTTCAGAATGTTTTTTAAAAAAATAAAAAAATCTTTATTTAACTTCTAGGCTATCATATAATTATGAAAAAAGGAATTTAGACCCAAAGCGTTAAGAATGAATTTACTGCACTATATCCCTGCACACATTTTAAATACTTCCTGTACTTTATATAATATGGTATAGTAGTATATGCTGTGCCTCTTAACACAGAACCACACATTCACAGATGTCTTGCTTGTTGCATATGAAAGCGGAAATGATGAATGGAAGGAACCATTCTCTTACAATTTAGCAGAGCAGCCAGGAAAAAAAAGTCTGTAATTTAGAGTGGAGTAAAGGATTTTCTTAGGAAGTACCAAATGAAATTCAATAAAATGTGGATGCGAATCTTGCTAGGAGACAAAAGAAAATCTAGATACAGTGTGAAACTGGCAAATGTATTTCCCCCTGACTCCTAATTGCGAAGAACAATGAGATATATATCTATTGAAAACAATTTTCTGTTGAACAAATTAGGATTTAAAGAATATAAATAAACCGTAAATAAACTATCTATCTATGAATATAAAATCTATGCATTTCACATTTATACCCCCACCCACAAAGAAAACAGTGTGGTATGTGTATTTCTGTCCCAAGAATGAGATCACAAGGCAACCAGGTCAATTATCTTAGTGTTAATTCATTGACCTGGTTTGCACGTAATGGACAAACCATGGTTTAATTAACTTTGGTTTGTTGAATTGTGGGTTGTCATTATGTGTCAACCCGGAATAATGGATTAATTATGGGTTCTGGTGTAGTAGTTAGAGCCAGTGCTGTGTAGTGATTAAAATAATAGAATCATAGAAAAGTAGAGTTGGAAGGGGCCTACAAGGCCATCGAGTCCAACCCCCTGCTCAATGCAGGAATCCAGGTCAAAGCATCCCTGACAGATGGCTGTCCAGCTGCACCTTGAATGCCTCCAGAGTGGGAGAGCCCACCACCTCTCTAGGTAGTTGGTTCCATTGTCTTATAGCTCTAACAGTCAGGAAATTTTTCCTGATGTTCAGGTGGAATCTGGGTTCCTGTAACTTGAGCCCATTATTCCGTGTCCTGCAAACTGGGATGATCGAGAAGAGATCCTGGCCCGAGTGACAACCCTTCAAGTACTGGGAGAGTGCTATCATATCTCCCCTCAGTCTCCTCTTCTGAAGGCTAAACATGCCCAGTTCTTTCAGTCTCTCCTCATAGGGCCTTGTTTCCAGGACTCCCCTTTATCATCTTTGTTGCCCTACTCTGAACCCTCTCCAGTTTGTCTACATCCTTCTTAAAGTGTGGTGAATGCTGAACTGTGACTCAGAAGATCCAGGTTCTAGTTACCTCTCAGCCATGAAGCTCACTGGGTGACTTTGGACCAGTCACTGTCTCTCAGCCTACCCTACCTCACAGGGTTGTTGTGAAGATAAAATGGTGGGAGGAGGACCATGTAAGCTGCCTTGGGTTCCTTGCAAGAAGAAAAAAGACAGGATATAAATGTAATAATAACAATAATGAAGAGAACCCATGGTTTGTTGTTGGGTTGTGAACTGTGGGTTGTTTAGACCATGGGTTGTTCTTACATGTTTTCTGGCTGAAGAGCGGGGTATAAATGGAATAAATAAATAAATAAATGTGAACCCAGAATCATAGGTTGCTTCACCAGGCTACAGAAGAAGCCAGCAAGAGTGGTCCAAAACCGCACCCTCTTTTCATGCCAGTACTGCAGTGCTGCAAAGGCAGCTGAGATACAGGGAGGGAGTGGGTGAAGGAGGAGGGAAACAAACAACCCACAGATGGAGAAAACAAACCATGTTTTTTTCGATCATCTGCCAGACCTATCCTGGGTAGGGCAACAATCCATGGTTTAAATGAATGATGGGTTAGTGTTATGTGCAAACCAGGCCTCTTTTTCACAAAATATTATATTGGATAAGGTATAGTTAGGTAAAGTTCAGATAACATTAACCACAGTGAATCATACTTTGACATAGTTGACATAGTTTGTGAAGTTAGATGCCTCAGTATATGAACCGAGAGAAACCCTGAAGGAGGAGAGAAAGTAAATTTCATATAGATAGCTAGATAAAGAAATGTAAATGGTACGTAGACTAATTTTAAGTTTAGTCTACATACCATTTACATTTCTTTACATATAAAAGGAATATGTACACACAAACAAAAATATATGTTCCTAACAGACTAGGGAAAATAATTGCATATACTTAATGTTAAATGACCGAAGTCAAGTATCATCATTTGCAAGCATCTTTGGTCTAATTTTTAAAACTCTGTTTAAAAACATTGCACCCTTCTGGGTGACATTGACATTATGCCCCTCCAGACATACTAGAAATAGCACCACATACAGGGAGAAGGAGTGTGACAATGGGGGTGTCTTTATTTTACATATTACAAACATATTCTAACATTTTTATCCATCCAACCATCCAGGGATGGCTCTAAGTGGCAGCAGTTCCAGCGGCTCCAGCCTTTGGCTTCATGGGGAGTTCCCCTACAGACATTAAATTAGGCATGGGTATGGTAATGCTCATACACAGTTCCCATTCATTTCAATGGAGCTTCCTTTATGTGTGTGTTTGCATGTGGTCTCAAAATCTGCTGCTAGCCCTGAAGCGATGGAAGCCATGTGAAAATGTATGAATTTGCAAAAGTTCTGAAAGGACAATACTATATTTGAATAACTGACTTGAACCAGTTTTCATGCTTAGCAATTGTATTTGGTCAAATCCATCTGCCTAATTGACAATATCTGGTTACACTGTAGCAAGGCTTAGCGAAGTTATATGACCAGCTACATTGGAAGAAAGGGTTGCAGAACATGTAGCTGCTGTTCTTACCAGATAGATATCAGAATGCATAGAGGTAATAGATATCAGAATGAATAGAAGGGGCATCAAGGTAGCAATTGTGGCATAGTGAGTAGAGTAATTTGGAGTAGGATTCAACTGCCCACTCAGCCATAAAGATCACTGGGTGTCCTTGACCAAGACCGTCTCAACCTAATGTACCTCATAGCATTGTTGGCATCTCAAACTAATGTCTTACCCAATGTACACCATGCTGAGTTGGTTCCTCTAAGAAATATTAATTAATGTAATAAATGAAACTAAATAAATGAAAACAAAACAAAACAGACAACCGTATATTCTCAGTCTGAATAACTTCACTTAACAGTTGCAAAAAATCCTTCAGCATACATCTTCAGTATTTTTACACATTACTCTTCAATTGTTATTTTTGTAATAGCAAGCCAGTTTTTGGTTAGAAAGTGGGACAGACATTTAAGAAATACATATTTGTTTAGCAACCTTACTGCCAACTCCTCTCAACTAGAACTACATTTTGCTTAGCTTCAGGCTCTGTCAGTATTTAGGCCATTCTGTGATATTAATTTTCTAATCATAAGCATTGTAGATAATCAATATGACTTAAACTTTCAAAACAAAATGCTATAGATGAGTCTGAAATGCATGGTATATGCAGATATATTTTATGGAGCATTTCATGTTTAAAATATTTATGTAAAATCCATCGTTATGTAATACGATGGCATATCTGAGAAAACAGAGTCACTCGTGTAACTGTAGTGAATTTTAATTCCCTATCATGTTGGAATCCTGTCAAATAAAATTTGCTAAATGTCATTTGGGGGTTTTCTTCATAGTAGTAGCATATGGTTTCAAAGCTAAACATTCAGGTATTTTAAAATATAGCTCTTAGTGCAAGTTATAAGATCTGAAATAGGAATTTTTTGGGGATTAGCAATAGAATATTTTAAAAATATCTAGGAATTTAAAACTATCCTGTGTAATGTAGTTTATTAGAGTAGAAATTCTTCATGAGCAGAAGGGTATAGAATAAGGCTTAGGTTGCAGTCCTGTCTTAAGCACACTTAGTTGGAAATAAGTTTCATTGAAATAAATGTTAATATATTTAATATGTGAATTGTGCCAATCTGTACATGTCTGTCTGCACACTTTAAAAGTTAACTACACAATGACATTATCTTAATTTGTTCTACTACATGTTATCTGTTTCTTGTGGGGCCAGGTATCCTCGTTAAAAAAAATAATAATGAAGAGTTTTCAAGTGCAAAAGAGAAATAATTTAACCAACATTTCACACACGAATACCAATTTTGGCAGGTCTCTTTTAATGACTCTGTGCTTATCCACTTCTCTGTTATTTAGGGCACAATCCCATTTTTGTGTCAGACCACTTTGTGTTGTTGTTTAATCATTTTCCTCCCATTGCAAGCAATAGAAGGAAAATCATTTAGACCCAGTCCAACACTGGTCTAAATGCTTCCCCTGTTTTGGGGGCATGGTTGGGGGCTGGGAGGATTTTGGATCCTTTGGATTCAAAGCCTCCCCTGCTCTGTACACACCATACTCTAATCCTCTCCCTTTCCTCCTCTCTGATGTCAGAGAGGTGAGGGTGGAAATCTTTCCATGGGGATAGGGAGGAGGAACATGAAATCGGATCATAGATTTCATAGATTTCATAGATCATAGAGTTAGAAGGAGCCTACAAGGCTATCGAGTCCAACACCCTGCTCAATGCAGGAAACTAGAGGAGGGGTCTCCCATCCAAGTAATAACCAGGCCTGACCCTGCTTAGCTTTCCACACTCAGACAATCTGAGCCAGCGTGAGCGGATCTCCTCCTCCAAGATCAGAGCTGTCTCCAACCTTGGATGAGGATTTCCAATCTATCCTTTGGATCCTGGGATGCTGTCCCAAGGACCATAGGACTGCCCTGCCCATTAAAAAATATTTATTTACTTATTAATTAAATCATTTTATATTGCGTTTTGGCCCAAACAAGTGCCCCAAAGTATTTATATAAAGGGGAAAAAATAAACAAAACATCAAATAACTAAAACCTTAACATCAAAAGGAGCAGAACTAAATCCTTCAATCACATATTAAATATCATTAAAAGCCAAACAGAATAAGAAAGTTTTCATGACCCACCTAAATGCCATCAGGGATGGGGCTAGTCTCACCTCCCTTGAGAGGGAATTCCATAACTGGGTTGCTGCCACAGAAAAGGCCTTGTCTTGCTGTCATATTCACTCTCTGAGAGAGATTAATATCCCCAGTATTCAGATAACACTAAGTTATCAGCTAACTAGGTGATATAAATTCTCCTACGAAGGAAAGTACAATCTAAATGTATTGTGGGTCCAGTAGATATTTGTACTTGACCAAACAGTTATTTAAATCAAAGGCTTTAGGTATAGTCTCTATGGAAACAAATTTATTCAAAATATCAAATGATATTTACATGATAACAAAATATGGTATGATAACATATATAAAATGGTAGTTGTAATAAGCAAAACACCTTTCAAAAAAACTTCTAAGAATTGTTTTGGGAGCATGATTTTCTTTAAAAAGTAGTAAAAAAGAGAGTAAAATGACTTATCTATATGATATTTCTGAGCTGTCCCAAAAGGAGAAGTAGATGAGAACTGGTGTTCTTGTCCTAAAATCTCTCAGCAATGTCCATAATATTTATATGGTCCTTGATGAGCGATTCGTTGATGGCAAACAAAGAAAGGAACTTAAACTCAGCTTTCTTTAACAATAGTCTATTAATTGTACCAAAATCCCCAGCTATGACCTGGGAGTAATATACTTATTTCATTTCTTTGATCAGCATTTCTAAATAGTAGGTTACCTTAAGTTCCAAAAACAAGATATTTGACTTTTACATTATATCTGAGTTTTCTGCATTTGACCTCTGTTGTCTTTGGGTTAGCTGAAGTATAAACTGCTTTGAATTCTATTAACTCCTTAAAATATTTTATCTTATTTTCATCTATTTGGGTCATAAGCAGAAAATATTAACAATCCTATCTGTACCACCTAACCAGCTAGCCTTTCTCTGAACTGATTATTTGAACCTATGTTATTTTTTCCCAGAGTTTAGATGGAAAAAGCTTGAACCTTGTTTGTCTCTTGTTACTTAGAACTTTTTTACACATGACATTATTATGTACTTGTCATTCCGTAGTCACAGTTGTTTATGGGTTCTTCACATGACATTGTTTGTGACCCTCCAGTTTCGCTTCTGTTTTTAAGAGCGCTATTGGTGAGGTTTTTTTAGAGCAGGGAAAATGTGGTATTATTTGAGAAAGCAAAAAAAAAAAAAGCTTTTCCCACTGGTGTATTTGTGCTATTCCGCTATACCACAGTGCCACCTAGAGTTTATGTTGCGGAAAAGCAAGAAAGGAAACTCTTAATGTAGTGCTTGGATCTCAATTCTGTGACAAAATCAAAAGTAGATACAGTGGATTAACAACCTCATTTAGAAAAGCCCTTAGGTTAACAATGGTAGGCTAAGAGGTCAGAGGTGAAAAATACAGTGAAAGGTTATAGCAGCCTTCCCCAATCTGATCCCTTCCAGCATTCTAGTTCACTGGCCATGCTGGTTGGGGTTGATACAAGTTGAAGACTAATAAGGTGATTGTGACGCAATCCTCTGAGTTTTGTTGTTCCATTAGATAACAGCTACATCCACAATAGAGTAAACCCAAAGTAGTTGAATTTACTTACAAGCTGTTTACATGCATCTGTTTACATGTTGGATTCAGTTTAAAGCCCTCTTGATTAAGTTCCACAGCATGAATCCAATGGGGAGGGAGACATAAACTCGGGGGTAACAGTGGAAGAAGGCCTCTGTGCCACAATGGAGAGAACAGCTCCAGCGGTGCCCAATGATAGTCTACCACAAAATGTAGGAAGAAAGCCAAACTATAAAGCACATAGTCTTTGATGTCTCTATACTAATGCCCAGAGTATGGGCAACAAACAGGACGAACTTGAACTCTTGATACATGAGGGCAAATATGACTTGATAGGGATAACTGAAACCTGGTGGGATGACTCCCATGGCTGGAATACAGCAATTGAAGGGTATAACTTGTTCAAAAAGAACAGAAGCAACCGAAAGGAAGGTGGAGTCGCACTATATGTTAAAAATGCATATATCTGCGCAGAAATACAGGAGGATGAGCTTGGTAGTCCCATCAAGAGCATCAAGAGCATAAATGGGGCAAAAAATAAAATGAACATGACCGTTGGAGTCTACTACCGACCACCCAATTAAGGAGAAGATAAGGATGAAACTTTTGAAAAGCAAATTGCCAACATTTCAAGGAGGCATGATGTAGTCGTGATTGGGGACTTCAGTTTCCCCGATATCTGTTGGGAGACAAATACTGCCAAACATGACCCCTCCAAGAAATTCCTGAGTTGTGTTGCTGATAACTTCCTCGTACAGAAAGTGGAGGTAGGAACTAGGGGATTGGCTTTCCTTGACCTGATTCTAACCAACAGAGACGAGTTAGTGGATAAAGTGGCAGTTTCAGGAACTCTGGGGGAAAGTGACCATGTTATACTTGAGTTCTTGATTCTAAAGGAAGCAAAAGCTGAGTGTAGCCAAACGCGTACCCTGGATTTTAGGAAAGCCAATTTTAACAAACTCAGAACAATGATAAGTAAGGTCCCATGGCAAGTGACTCTAATGAGAAAAGGAGCCCAGGATGGGTGGGAGTTTTTAAAAAAGGAAATTTTAAAGGCACAATTGCAAACAATTCCCACAAGGAAAAAAGGCAGAGGGCAACAGAAGAAGCCAATGTGGCTTCACAATAAACTCAAAGAAGACCTGAAAACAAAAAAGGACACATATAGGAAGTGGAAGGAAGGACAGGCTACAAGGGAAGAATACAGGCAGGTAGCACAGAACTGCAGGAATAGTGTCAGGAAGGCTAAAGCTGAGAATGAGCTAAGGTTAGCGAGGGATGCTAAAAACAACAAGAAAGCTTTCTTCAGATACATGCATAGTAAAAGACAGAGGAAAGAAATGGTGGTTCAACTACGCAACAAGGATGGCAAATTGATAACAGAAGACAAAGAAAAGGCAGAAATGTTCAATTCCTACTTCGGCTCGGTCTTCTCCCAAAAGAGGGTCTATGACCCCCCCTGGCAAACCTGATGTGCAGACTGAAGGGGCAGGATTGCAGCTTGAGATTGATAGGCAAATGGTCAAGGAGCACCTGACTACTCTGAACGAGTTCAAATCTCCAGGGCCTGATGAACTGCATCCTAGAGTAATAAAGGAACTGGCAGAAGAACTCTCAGAACCACTGTCTATTATCTTTGAGAAATCATGGAGGACAGGTGAAGTGCCAGATGACTGGAGGAGGGCAAATGTTGTTCCCATCTTCAAAAAGGGCAAGAAGGAGGAACCTGGGAACTACAGGCCAGTCAGTCTGACATCAATCCCTGGGAAATTTTTGGAGCAGATTATAAAAAAGTCAGTTTGCAAGCACCTTGAAAACAATGCAGTGATTACTAGAAGCCAGCATGGACTTGTCAAGAACAAATCCTGCCAGACTAATCTGATCTCAATTTTTGATCGGGTAACCTCCCTTGTGGACTGTGGGAATGCCGTGGACATAATATATCTGGACTTCAGCAAAGCTTTCGACAAAGTGCCTCATGATATCCTGATTAGCAAACTAGCTAAAAGTGGACTAGATGGTACAAGTATCAGGTGGATCCACAATTGGCTACAGAATCGGACTCAAAGAGTGCTTATCAATGGTTCCTTCTCAAACTGGGGAGAGGTAACGAGCGGGGTACCACAGGGCTCGGTCCTGAGCCCAGTGCTCTTCAACATTTTTATTAATGACTTGGATGAGGAGGTGCAGGGAATGCTTATCAAATTTGCAGATGACACGAAGTTGGGTGGAATAGCTAATACTCTGGAAGACAGAAACAAAATTCGAAGTGATCTCGATAGGCTGGAGCGCTGGGCCGAAAACAACAAAATGAAATTTAATAGGGATAAATGCCAAGTGCTGCACCTAGGGAAAGGAAACCAAATACAGAGTTTCAGAATGGGGGACACTTGGCTCAACAATACCACAAGTGAGAAGGATCTTGGAATTGTGGTAGATCACAAACTGAATATGAGCCAGCAATGCGATGTGGCTGCAAAGAAGGCAAATGCTATTTTGGGCTGCATTAATAGAAGTATAGCTTCCAAATCGCGTGAAGTGATAATTCCCCTTTACTCGGCACTGGTTAGGCCTCATCTTGAGTACTGCATCCAGTTCTGGGCACCACACTTTAAGAAGGACGTAGACCAGTGATGGCGAACCTATGGCACGCGTGCCACAGCTCTCTGTGGGCACTCGAGCCATTGGTTACCAGATGGTGAAAAGACCGTCCCCTTCTGCATTCAGCATCAGGTTTCCATAGTAACTTCTCTCCACTCATTCCTCGCTGGCCTCCACAGGCAGGCACACTCCAACATCTCCACCCCCAGAAGCGGACTGCGCAGGCACCCAGCCCTCCTTCTAACTGAACAGGCAGCTCAGAAGCACAGCGCGCGCACGCCCGAATCTTTGCGCACCCGGTGACGAGCCATGCCCTGAGACAGAGCAGGGCGCGATTAGCTAGTGCCCCCTCCTCCTTCCTGCAAATTTAAGGCACTTTGAAATAAATACGTTGGTTTTGTGTTGCAGTTTGGGCACTCGGGCTCAAAAAGGTTCGCCATCACTGACGTAGACAAACTGGAGAGGGTTCAGAGGAGGGCAACAAGGATGATAAAGGGACTGGAAACAAGGCCCTATGAGGAGAGACTGAAAGAACTGGGCATGTTTAGCCTTCAGAAGAGGAGACTGAGGGGAGATATGATCGCACTCTTCCAGTACTTGAAGGGATGTCACACAGAGGAGGGCCAGGATCTCTTCTCGATCATCCCAGTTTGCAGGACACGGAATAATGGGCTCAAGTTACAGGAACCCAGATTCCACCTAGACATCAGGAAAAAATTCCTGACTGTCAGAGCAATAAGACAATGGAATCAACTACCTAGGGAGGTGGTGAGCTCTCCCACTCTGGAGGCATTCAAAGTGCAGCTGGATGGCCATCTGTCAGGGATGCTTTGACCTGGATTCCTGCATTGAGCAGGGGGTTGGACTCGATGGCCATGTAGGCCCCTTCCAACTCTACATGATTCTATGATTCTATGATCTACTTCAGCTTAACTAGGCTGAGCAGTTAGTACTTAGAACTGAGAATCCTGAATAATGATGTACCAGCGAAGTGTCATGAAGCATAATAATGTGGTCCAAATTGAACATAACGTGGTCCAAACTGAAGACTTTAGTTTAATCAGGTTAAGAAGATAGCCTAAGTTATTGGAAGAACTGTCCCTGTCTGGACCTTTTGCCTCCAGAATGCCAGAGTGTGTGGCTGCCCAAGTGTGTGGATAACTGTCTGTATGAAAGGCCACCCATGTGGAACCATGTAAGGGAAACTTCCCAGTAATGCAGATGATGGGTGAGTCTGTAAAAGGAACACACAAAACACAGAAAAAACACTTGTAATGGGAATGCAGAAAGAGATGGTATTTATTGTATATTGTCTGTCATGGGCATGTTTAGCCTTCAGAAGAGGAGACTGCAGTGCAGAGTACTTTGGGTGTCCCAGTGGCAAGTTCAAAAATAATGTTCATCCTTTTCTGTCACTTGTTTTTGTAACAACATTCTGGTGCCCAGCACTTCTGTAGATCTCATGAGCTAGTGAGCTTTTAATTATAGTAAGATGTATTTATAAATAATTCATGCATGCTCTGTAATGTTTGGCTCCCCCACCCCTTTTAAATAACATTGCTGGATGATTGATAGTGCACAGTGTTGGCAAGGATGTGACTTGCTGTCAGACTGCCTTGAAAATCACCATTCTAGGTTGTGATTTCTCTCTCTCTCTTTTTCTTTCTTCATGTTTTGTGTAGTCTCGGCAAACGCCTGAAGGTGAATTTCTCCCCCTCGATCAACTTGAACTGGATGTAGGTTTTAGCACGGGGGCAGACCAACTTTTTCTTGTTTCACCACTTACAATCTGCCATGTGATCGATTCAAAAAGCCCCTTCTATGACCTTTCTCAGCGAAGCATGCAAACTGAACAGTTTGAAATTGTTGTCATCCTAGAGGGCATCGTGGAAACAACTGGTGAGTAGAGTTATCTCAAAGATGTGTTTAGTTTCAAGTATTCCTCCCTTCCCTGCTGCACAAAAAAAGTGAAATGGAAAGGTTATTTCTGCGCAAATGATTGTTATGCACAAAGTCAGTGAAATACTCAGCAATAATTTTTAATATTAGCATATGTTTCACAGAGTTCGTGTCTGAATATGCAAGGGGGCTACACACAGCTTGCACACTTCGCTCATCCCTGGCAATTCCTGGGTTATATATGTGTGAACTGGTTCAGTAAGTAAGGATTTGCAGGAGGAGCCTTGTGAAAAATAATATATAGACAGATGGGATATTGGATAAATGATGCAAAATGTAGTGGAAATGAAAAATGAAAGAGTTGGAGTTCAGGAGATTCATCAGTCTGATTACTAGCAATTGTAGATGGAACATTGAAGCTGAGTGCAGAATCAAAGACAGTTAATAGGAAATTTAATAGAAAAAGGGATGGTACTGTAAGTGGACAGAGATGAAAACAGAAACTGATTTCATGCGTAAGAAATATACATTGGGTCCCTGCACTATGAATAGTTATTATTAAATTTATTTCAGAGAAGAAAAATGGCAAGTGATATATGTAAAGAAACTGAATCCAATTTACAGTCTGGTTTATGTAATGTATCTTCTTTAAACAAAGAAGCTTCTGAAAGTTAAATTTAGCTCCAAATATTATAGGCATTCTGACAAATGGCATGATACTTTAAGTGATTTACTGTTTGCTCCAGAATTAAATAGCAAATATACTAGTCCTGAACTTTGCCCTTTCAGTCCGTCTTTCTTTCTTTCATGCTCTGCTCTCTCTTCCCTTTCGCTCTCCTGTTCTTTTTCTATTTGCCAGTGACCCCTGGGATTTAGGAAAATGAGTATACAGTAATACCTTGGATTGCAAGTAACCGCCAGAGACTCGCTTTGATATAAGAGTGTTTTGGATTACAAGCACGGTTCCGGAACGAATTATGCTTGCAATCCAAGGTATTACTGTATAGGCTAAGCTTCTCTTAGATGTCTTGAGAATTACTTGGCTTAGGGCATTTGGCAGAAACTGCAGTTTTGTACAAGAAAACCCTGGCTTGTGGTCATGGATAATGTGGGGCATATCTCAGATGGAGATGACTGCTGCCCTTGGGCTACATCTGACAAAGAGCCTGGTTTGGTTATGCAAATTGGATAACATAGTGTCTGTAAAAGACTGCATACACTAATACAGGGGGAAAAGTTTAATTGGGTTCCTTCTATTCATCACTGCCTACAGGTTGCGCCTGAAGGGGTAACACCAAAGGAAGGGTAACACCAAAGGAAGAGATAACACCAAAGGAAGAGATAACACCAAAGGAACACCCTTTGGGTGTTGTCACTTTGGGGACCATGTTGCATGAGGATGAGATCCCATTCTTTTTTTGTTTGTGTGTGTGAGTTTGAAGTGGATTAAAGTCTGAGATAAGGTGAGAATTGGGTTGCCAGGAGTGAGAGGTGGGGCTGCTGGCCAATGCATGTACCGTAGGTAACTTTGAAGAGTCTGTGCCCCATTTTCAGAGTGGAATTGAAATCTATTTGGCTTAATATACACTATGCGTATTGGGATTTATTACCTCTCATTTGTTTTAAACTGCTGGCTTGGATTAGATTATTACTATTATTTTTTATGGCTGGTTTAGTGATACTGATATTGGCTTGAATCTTCCGATCCCATAAGTATTACTCCACTCATGGGATGCTCTTGTTGGCAAGAGGGTGGGGCAATTTTCACTGATTCTCCTTTCCCAGTACAGCCTCCTGAAAAGCTGTTGTAAGGTGCTTTGGGCATAGTCTTGTGGAAAAGTGACATACAAATAAACATGATGATGATATAAGGCTTTTCCAGATGAGGATTTATTGAATGAATTGAATGATGGCTCATTCACTCATATTTCACAGGTGATCCAGACATCGTTGTTGTCCTTTTGTAATCCACCTGTGTTTTCCTAACAATTCCCCCCAATTTTTGTTTAAAGAGGAAAATCCATTAAGGAAGAAAGGAGCAGAACAGCTGCACATTTTCTTTGATGGTGTGGGCAGTAAAATGCGGAATGGAGACAGGGTGGGAGGAGTTGTCCCTGGGGAAGGTGGATGATGTATTGGAGATGCCCCTTGTTGTTTCCTGATTGCTTTTCATGTATTTCCTATTTTAGAACCATGTCCTGCAGCTCCTTCCAGATCTTCAAAATGGCATTAGCAGCCACTTAATTAATTGTTTCTTTTGCTGCTTTACTCCCAGATGTGAAAGTGTTTAGCATCAGAACTGAAATTGCTTGCTTAACTTCATAATTTGCTTTGCTGCTTTTAAAAATAATAATGGTTAGCGGTATTCTGGAAGAGCAGTTTTTTTTTACTATTGGTAACTATCATGGGCTGGGGATGGAAGGATTAAAACTCTCCTCCCCATGTGCTGTAGTCCCAATCTGGATTGGGGCACCACACTTACTTTTGAGTAAAACAAAAACAAAAAGAGATCTGCACACTACATATTGGAAGGAGCAATCCTATGGCCCCTAAACAGCAGTTGAGGGGTCCTAGGATATCTTGGATTCCCAGATCCAAGGTCAGAGACAGCACTCTGACCTTGGAGCTGGGAATCAGAGCTCTGACCCCCCTTCCCCCTCGCAGCTGGCACAGAAAGAACTGTGCTGGCTGCTCTCTGAGGTTGGAAAAGTGACCTTGGAGAGGGGGAAAAGGGGGCATTTTGGTGAGCAGAGTGGGGAGGAGACTGGAGAGGCTAGGATACGAGCTATCCTGATGCCTCTCCAGCCTCCTTCCCTCCCGCTCCGAAAGCCTCTAGCTAGATGGGCAAAAAAGCCTGTCTAGTGAAATATGCAGGGCAGGAGGACAGGGAGGTGAAGATCACCTCCGCTGCTCCTCCCACTCTGCATAGAATGACGGTAAACCTCCCAAGTTCAGGGTCGTACTCGCATTGCAATAGGATTGTGCCCTAACGTAATGTGTAGTTTGACTCTAAGTCCCATTGAACTCAGTGGGGCTTATTTTTGCGTAGACATGTACAGGATTGCAGTGTAAGTTTGCTTAGCAAAATAACCTAAACCATATTGTAAAAAGCAAGTTAACAGAAGCCAAGTGATACTGGGGAACAGTAGTAGATGTTTCATCTCCCATTATATCCCAGTACTTGTACTTCCCAGCATATGTTTTAAATGGCAACATATACAGACTGGAATTGTTGATTCAGCTCTGTGTATGTTAAGGACTCTTAAGTTAATTTAAAAAGTATCTCGAATCTAGAATTAATTACATTAAATCATTCTGTCAGATTCCAAAAAGCTTTGTTGCAAACAGTTGCCCAGATATTAATGTTATACCCTTGGGATTTCTGTTTAAACAAACATATACCTAGATGTCATCGAACATAGATAAAATTATGAAGTTGTTCTTATGTCTATATTTCTTTTAGTCTGTTGAAAACTAATTGGTTTCAATACAAAAAGAATAGTTAGAACTTTGATGGCAGTTTTGAAATTTTATGAGAACAGTTATCTTGTACCACCAGACAAGAAGCCTGGCAGCACGATCCTGTGAGGCTGCCCATAACCCTCTGAGTCCGGAGGATTATGGGCATCCTATTGAAGACAGGAGGAGTGTGGCGGAAAGGATATCCGCCGTGCTCACCTCGCCCTCAAAAACATCTAGATGGCTGATATCGGCCATCTAGATGTTTTTCCTCTCCTTGGAATCTGGCAGAGCCTTGCCCCTCCCCTTTCCGCCCCCAGGAATGCCCACCATCTTCGGTTCCCTGCCAGTATGGAAAGAACCATGCCGGCTACGAGGTGGGCGCGGTGGGCACTCCATGGCGCTGCAACCCTGGAAGGTTTTTCCGAGGTCGCAGCGCCTTCCAGGCCCAATCCTATGGCCCCCCAGACAAGCTCAGAGGGGCATAGGATTGTGCCCTGAAAGGACAATCCTGGAGTGGCAATTTGTTAATGTGCAAGGTAAACAAAATTCTTCATGCAGCATCCAGATATGTGTACCCTGGGTGCACATGTGCAATCCCTTGTAGATTGTCATTGTCTAAAATAATTTTGGTAATTCACAGATCTCACTGTGGGTGATCTATTCTATTCTGTTGTAAGATTTCAATCAGCTCTCAGCATTGCAGGTTTCTGATTCTAGCTTAGATTTATTGTGTGTAAAGATAACAGTAGTGGAAAATACACCTTGCATGTATGCCGTTTGACCCCCTCTCCCCCAACCAAATACGAGTTTGCAATATATTTGCAAAATATATTACCTGGTTATTAATCAGTGGTCCTTTATTTAAAAACAGCAACAACCCTGTACTTTCTGTCTACAGTGATGCAATGTAATAATCATGGGTTTAGGATGCTCACTGAGATTTTTACAGCTCAAGACTCATCATTTTCTTGATTCAGATCAAATTTACTATGCTGAGCAATGCCATCCTTTTTACATTCCTTAGATCAGCATCTGAAAAACTGAATAGGCACATTGCCCATATTGGATAGCAGTATCTATGGCTGGTATGCAATGCTGTACTATTGTTGTAAAGAACTATTTAGAGGGCAGGGTGCTAAATTATTATTCCATGGGAGAAGCATAGCAGAAGAATTCAGAATAGATTATTATCATGATTATAGATTGCTCTTCCCACACAGTTTCAAATACCACGTGTGAGTGTCATTGATGTTCATGGTTACATTGCAATTAGTATCCTGTTTAACAGTTCAGAATGGTGGGTTGCACCAGTCCCAACTTCTGATAACTTTTGAAGTTCCACCTTCTCTGACAGCAAGTTTCATCATCCCTGGTGAAAGGATCCCTAAGGCTTACACAAGTGGAGTGGGGTGGGGTGGAGTGGGTAAAGGAAGACTAGGGGGGGGGGGTATGGCACTGTATTTCATTCTTTGGAGATCTGAGATTGAAGTTGAGTGTCTTATTGCCACTTAGACTAGTAGCAATGGTGCAAACATCACCTTTTGTTTTGCCTTGCATTGATTGAGTCGCCAGTTGTTTTACATGGAATAGTTTTTCAGTGGGTGAGATTATTGATTTTCAAGTAAAATAGAACTAATAATAGTAAAGGTAATCTTATTTAAAGGTAATCTTATTTATGCACTTATTAAGCTGTATCACCAGTTTCTGTAGGTTAGTACTGATCATTTTAGCACAATACTGTATTTTGTATATCATTCTTGACATTACTGAACTTGCCTTGGGGACAGCTCTAAACATAAAGATTATTTAATTTATTTATTAAAAAAAATATAGACAAAGTAGCAGACAAAATAAAACCAGCATTGATAAACAGATGAAATAATAAAAGAAACAGTACTTAAGGCACAATCCTATGCATGTTTAGACAGAAAAAAGTCATACAACTCCCAGTATCCCACAGCCAACATGGCTAGTAGGACTTCTTTTTGTCTAAACATGCATAGACTTGCACCCTCAGCCACCTTGAGACTTCTTTTTGCCCCAAAGGCTTTTGTGTAACACTTGGCTGTTTCACCACAGGGTTCAGAGCTAGTTCTTAGTCTTAGCACCAGAGGATTTCTTATGCCAGCACTGGGAAGACAGCATTGGATTCAAAGCAGTACTGCCTCTACATAGCTGAGATTACAAATGGACTCTAAAACTGCAATGCTATACCAATTTACCTGGGAGTAATCCCCTTTGAAATTAATGGGATTTAGTTCTGACTTCTTAGTTCTGAGCAATACAAAGGCTTCCTGAAACATGTTGAATTTGTTTCAGTGCAATTATCTAAGTGGGCATATGGTTAGCTGGCCCTAAGGCATGGCATCTGAAAGCCAAATGTGAGACATATGCATCAATTATTTGCTCTGCGTAAGTAGCTCCTCTCTTTTTTCTCCAACAAATATGGGAATGAGGTAATTTTCTTTCTAATTCATACTAAAAATATTGCTGCCTTATGACTCAGAAGTCTTTTAAAACCTAAGCCGGTTTATATTACCTTTCCATTTTCTTTTCATCTCCTAGGATGGGATTCTTCAATGAATAAAACTATTTTTCAAATAAAGTTCATAACAGTTATTGGACCACAAATATTTTTCTAAACCTGCCCATGTATGCCATTTGTGGAACATTAACAGTGGGAAAGGGGTGCAGGAGGGGGAGTGGGGGGAGAGAACGAACTGTTCCAGTTTGCAAAACACTTCCCTATATGGTTACCTGGAAGCAATTCTTAATCATCAGATTAAGAAAGTGAGTTGCTATTTACAAGCCTAGAACAGAAAAATTAAACCACATAGGCAAATGTTAACCCAAATCAAATCCATATTTGTTGTAATGCAAAGTTTACTTTTCATTCTGTTTGTCTTTTTTGCAGTGTTCCAATACTGAATGTACAACTCAGCACACAGGTCATGATAAAATAATGTTATGGCAGAATAAAAAGGCATTAAATAGGCTCATAATGCAATACCATTTTGAGTACAGTAAAACCTTGGATTGCAAGTAACTTGGTCTGCAAGCGTTTTGCAATACAAGCAAATTTTTAAAATAAATTTTAACTTGATAAACAAGCGACGTCTTGCAATACAAGTACTGTAGTACGATCAAGAAAAATGAAGACTTTACACTATCATTCTTTATTGCAGCTTAAATTAAAAATATGTGTACAAATTTCTTATGGGGAATTTCACTTTGATATACAAGTGCTTTGGATTACAAGCACGTTTCCGGAACAAATTATGCTTGCAATCCAAGGTATTACTGTACAACTGTATTGTGAAGTTGCATTCTGTTTATTAAATTGACTTGCAGCGAGTCAGCCTCATTATCAGCATAGAAAGAATAAAATGCCATGTAGTCTACTGTAGAAGAGTTGTGTTTTTCTTCCTTTCATTTGTAAAGAGCTTCCCAAAGTACTTCTTCATCCAAGCTGACCCTTCCTGGTTCTCATTACAGTCTTAATCCTGGACATTTGCTAGGGCTAATATGTCAAAATAAACAGAAGAGATCTTGGTGCTTAGTATTTATGAAGCTTATTGAATTTAAATGGAAATCCAATACCTGTCTGCATGTAGCGAGATACAGCTTTTAGGGTAAATTTTGCTTGGTAAGCTTCTCACTAAAATGTATAAATGAGCATGAGGCTTAGATCTTTAGTTTCCCTCCCTTGCAGAACTACACACAAGGACGCTTTTACGATCAAGTCAACAGACAAGCTTTTTCTTGTTAAACACTTCCCATTTTTGAAGATATCCGAATATGGCAGAAAAAAGCAAAATCCCTAAAATGGAAATTGTGTGTGTGTGTGTGTGTGTGTGTGCGCGCGCGCGCGCGTGTGTGTGTGTGTGCATGCATTGCTCAACGAGTGAGAATGAACAGCTGTGGTGACAGTAGGAGTGCCATGCTTGGCCTGACTTTTCACCCCATGTATATTCACTCCCGAAATTCAGATCTAATGTGTTTTGTTTGTGTATTTAGTAAGATGAAGGCTTTACTGTCTTGGAATCAGTGGAGGCTGGTGGCTCCAATGTCAGTGGGGAAGTTTATCCACTCTGGGCTGTAGTCTGAACTTTAATGGAGCTATCCATGGTGCTGAACCGTGGCCCAAATAGGTTCAGCACCATGTATAGCTCCTCAAAAGTTCAGACTACAACCCAGGGTGGTTAAACTGCCCCACTGACATTGCAGCCACCACTCCACTGCTTGGAATGCACTGGGGATGTGTTCAAATCCAATAAATGTCTATTCATATATACCATAATTAGTGTCCATGTTTTATTATGAGTCTTCATGAATAAAAATGTATGCTGAAGCAATTTCTTAGTTCAGCTGTTTATTGAGGGAAGTGTTCTTCAGTTTTGATTAGAATATACCACAAATATTGAAGGAGTAGCATGCATTGCTGGTGGACTGTGATCTTTGCCTCTTAGAACTGTAACAGAAGTTAGATTATCCCTTCAAAATATTTTGCTTTATTTTATTAGTTTTTCAGATGTCTCAAAATACTGGCAAATGGATGTACTCATATTGGATAAATGTTTATACATACAAATGGCACTGAAATATATATATAGTACACCAGCACTTTTTGATTATTTAAAGAAAGCTGCAAATAGATTTCATGTTGTGTTGTAAATTTCTTCATTCCGTCTTAGGGTGGCATCATATATATGCTTTGGGTTTCTTGTGTTTCTGCTTGGTGCTTTCCACTAAAGAGAGGAGTGCTGTGCATAAGTTATCCATCTATTGTTACTATCCTTTTGAAATGTTATCCTGAAACATAGTAATACGTTATTTTAAAGCAATAAAAAATCTTATTGTCTGACTTTTGAAAAAATGGTAAAATACAGTGCTTTAAAATAAGGTCATAATCTGGGTGCAGCAAAACTCTCAAATGCTCTTATAGCATTATAGAGTAATGAATTGTGGGTCTTGATATTGGAGGCCCTCTGTCTATCTGTTGTTGATATACTTTTAAATTTCAGTATTATTCTGCAACACAGTGATAAGCTACTGAACATATCACAACACAAGCTACTAGCAAATGAGAATTTGAGGTATAGAGGAACCTCAAAGGAAAATGGTTCATGGATTCATTCATAATGCTTTCTTAAAGCATTCTTAATGTTATTTTGAAAACCTGTAGTTTGTCTTCTGCAAAGGGAACTTAAACTGTACCTTTCACATCACAAAGGAGTAGTTAATCAGGAGATGGGTAGTTTTAATGGACTGATGCAATGAGTCGAGAGAGCGAGAGAACACCATAGGCACTTTGCTGACAGCTTGCCCCTGTATTTGGCATGTCACATTTGTGTGTATGCAAGGACACTTTCCATGTTCAATCGGAGAAAGGTCGGGATGTGAGCAGGGATTGACATCTTTTATGTCTATGAAAACCTCCAGAAAAAAACTGTAGCCAGCCCTAGTCTCATAAAATGCCTACTTTTATATTTCCTCAGCTTTCCAGATTGTTGAATTGCTGATATTGGCTGTACTAAGTAAAAGCTGACATGGTGTGCATTTGGTAGATATGCTAGATCCTTTGCCTGAAATGTGTTCAGTCCTATTCAGTGTGCCTACTGTGCTTGCTCATGGGCATCCACAGAACAGAGGCCATCTGGAAGAAATGAAAATATACAAACTATCCTAACGGGAATGCCACAGTGCTCCTTGTTCTGCCTCAGGAGCCACAAATTATTTGTCATAGGCACTTTTGGAGGTAATATTCAAAATAATTTTGATTAAATGGAATTTCTCATTGACAAGCATTATCAGACACTCTGTGGACTATATTGACTCTAAAGTACTATGTAATGTATTGTTCTGTTTGCAGGCATGCTAATTTTACGTATAACCTGGGTATTTTGTCTTCTATTGTTCTGTACAGAGAGAACGTTAGCATCTCGTGGATTTGATTTTTAAGCACCTCAGTGTTACGCTATGAAAGAACGGTATTATTTTTTTTACAAGACAGTAAATGTGTATGTAAAATGCTTTGTAGAGTTAAAGAGCAATCCTAACAACCCACGCCAACAACCCACCCTGTGCTGGGTTTGCATGTCACGATAAGCCGTGGTGCCTGCCCACTGTGCTTGAATATTCACAATGGCTGCCGACACACATGGCAACCCACCATGGCTTAAATAACCACATGGTGGGCTGTGGCAATTGTGCAAACCAGCCCATTGTGTTCTGGGAGTGGGTCAGAAGTGGCCTTAGTTTCCTCGATCCCATACTCATGAGAGGCCCTAGGATCAGGCCTGTTACCTACACCAGCCTGGACTTGTGTAAGTAATTTCCTTCCGATTGAAACCAATGTGGAAGGGAGGGGGAATGGGAATCAAGAAAAGCACTGCAGGAGAACTCTCTGACACACCCCGCCCCACCACCTCCTGCCCTGGCTGGCATGAGCTGGCAGGGCTTTGGAAGTGGCAGACCATCTACAATTTCACTGCCCCCCCCCCAATTTATGATTGTTCTGTTCTAAGTGACAGATAAATTATAAATTATGATAAAATCAAGTTTCTGCCCCTCATGAATGCAGGCATTTAATCCGGTTGATGGCTAAAAATACACACACACACACACACACACACTTTTAAATGTTTAATCTCACTTGCCTCTTAAAATTTGTTAAAATCATCTCTGTTTAACCTCATTTACTAAACACTTGTTCAGACAAAGAAGTCTTACCATTTCTTTAGGCTGCAATCCTATATCTACTTACCTGTGAGTAAGCTCTATTGAACTTAATGGGACTTAATTTTGAGTGGTCATGTATAGGATTACACTGCTAACATTCTGAATTCATTTGGTGATTCTCTTTGAATGAGAACTGCCTTAATATATATTATTTGATATTGATATGTTCCAGAAAAATGAAGAAACACAGATAGAAATAATAAAAGATATCTTTTAAAATAAAAGCAGAATAAAATGTCCCAAAGAAAGAAGGAATGGATAGACTTATGCTTATATAAGACAGTGAGGCAAATATTTTAAAAAAAATATTCAGGGTCAAATTCATCATTGAATGAAGCTGTACTGAAGTAGAAAAGCGGACATTAATGGCTTTGGTCATGAAAGCAAACTAGTAGTCATGAAATTCTTATGAGCTAAGCTAGCTTTGATGATGATTTAAACTGCTGTTCTAGCCACTCTCCATAATTAGCTTGCAGTCTGGTGATATCCTTACCTAATCTCTGGCAAGACTTCATGATTGTTCCAAAAAACAACTACTAAGAAAAGACTAAGCAGCATAGAGTGCTTTCCAGACCTGTCAAAATAAACAGGTGATTTGCCATTAATTTAAGCAGGATGTGGACTGCACCTCCATTCTCTATTAAGAATGGAATGCATTCTTAATAGAAAGTGTTACACTGTGTGTGTTAGTGGCATTCTCCTCAATGTTGCAACAGATATGAAACCTAAAATGGTGAGTTCCCAGGAACTTAATTTGGAAGTTAGTATGGCTTTAAGTGTTTCCATTTAGTACCTGGTTAGTAAAAAGTGATGATGCTTGTAAGGAGCTTAAGCGTACGAAGTGCTTCAAGCACCCTCCAGTCCCATGATTAGATATTGTTAATGGAAAACTATTATGAGAATTTAAATGAGTGATCCTTGTTGACAATCATACAAAGATGAATGAGTAGACCTAGTACTTCTTCAGGCAGTTAGTTGTCATGTACATGAATGGGAAGATGACTTTGGATTGGGAGTAGGCTGCTTTTGTAGATGATGAATGGTTTCTCATTTGTCCCAGCTGTTGAGTTGCTGTTTCAACCCTTTTCCAGCTACCGAGAGTTTCAGAAAATTGGTTCAAGGCAATGGAGCTTGTTTTCAAAACACCTAATTTAATATGAATCCTCGGGGTTTAAAGCAGGGGTGCACAACTGCCTGGGGGCCACATTGGGTGTCTGCTGGGGTGGTGGTGGGCCACTTACACATGCACACAGACGTATACACTTTCACATACAACTCACTCACATGCACACACACACCCCATTCACTAGCATTGTGTTTGCTTTGTATACATTCTAATATGATAAAACCTTCACTTTAAGACAGGGGTGGGCAACTTGTTCTGTGTTCCCTTGGACATTGAACATCTTGAACATCTGCCAGGGGCTGGTGTTCTCTTATGACCCCCTCACACACACACACAAGCTATCCCACTCACATACACATTCACTCACTTCTCCTGTGACACATTCACATATACACACCTATTCACTCAGGTTAACCCTTCCCTTTCCTGCACTGCTGCTGAAAAAAGAAAAAAAAGGTGGGGGAGAATGGGCTCTATGGTTCCTGCCATAGAAGTCTCATTCCTAGAGTGTGCCTAGAGTAATTTAGAAAGCAGGCAGGAACCATCGAACACTGCTTCCTAGGATACTCTAGGAATCAGACTTTTATGACAGGAACTTTTGAGCCTATTCCTAAAGCACTTTCCCTCCTGCTTTTTCTTTGGCAGTGGCAGATTCTGCAGATCTTGGGGGCCACTAGCCAGGGCTTGAGGGAGGGCACACTTTTTGCACCCTTGGTTTAAAAGGTAGTGAGATATATTATTTATTGTAATCATGTTCTGACATAAGTTTATTTTCATTAGTCAGCTGTGGAGCTTTCCAGACAGAGGCAGTTGGAGGAATCTGGAACTGGTGCTGCTATGAACATGGGAAGATATAGATGGCCATTTTTATTTTCAAACTGAATTACTATAAGAGTTCCAGGGGTTCAAATTTTCCATTACTGTAGCTAGTGGGGTGTGTGTGTCACACTGGAACTCTTGCTATCACAGAGGGAATAATTAGTTGACCAACCAGAGAAGGGGAGAGAGAGAGATTGATTCTGGTAATGTTTGTATGGAGGTTGCAGTGAATTACCAAAATTTGTGCCTGTTAAGATCTCTGTGTGCCTATCCCTTCATGTATTGATTGCGAGAGCTGCATAAAATTGGCTGTGCATGCTCTAGCTGCACATCTCTTCCAGTGTTTTCATGAGTGAGTGCTGGAGCAATAAGTAAGTTGGTAATCACTGAGGGACTAGCTTGTGCAGTGATCCAGAAAACTGTGATCTCCGAAGACTCCATAAATCTGAGAAGTGCTCAAAGCAAGATGTTAATTCCCAGCTTTCTAAGCACTTGTGATTTATATTCCCTGTGCAACAGGGATATTTGTATTTTCTTTTGGAATGATTGTATACTAAATGATACCCAGGAGAAGGGCATGCATGCAAGTTAATCTTTAAGTAATTGTAATTAAATGACAGCACAGGGATGGCAAGTATTGATTTATTTAATCATAGAAGATCCTTGATCACTGACTAGA
This sequence comes from Shinisaurus crocodilurus, assembly GCA_021292165.1. NCBI lineage: Eukaryota > Metazoa > Chordata > Lepidosauria > Squamata > Shinisauridae > Shinisaurus > Shinisaurus crocodilurus. Next base: position 159,025,062 of record CM037876.1, on the reverse strand, counting down.
CACAGTGATGAAGGGAAGGGAAATGGAGATCATGCTTCAATAGTTCCTCAGTGCTAATACAGCAGCATAGCAATTCTTGCTATTTGTCTTGTGTTATGACATTTGGCTTAGGAACTCTTTAATGATAATAATCTTCTTATCTTGAATGTTTTCAAATACATGAAGGAAATTTTTAGGATAGAACTACACATTATGAGAAACTTGGAGCTGCCACTGAAAATGACATCCCATTTCAAGTTCTCTTCTCTCTCTCTCTCTCTCTCTCTCTCTCTCTCGTGCAATAAAAGTTAAGCAAGTGGGGCCCTGCAACAAAAAGTTGCACTATAGAGTGCCTCTGTTCAGGATGCCAGCCAATCAGGCCTGTGGCTCACGCTGGCTCAGCTTGTCTGAGCGTGGAAAGCTAAGCAGGGTCCCACCTGGTTATTACTTGGATGGGAAACCCCTCCTCTAGTTTCCTGCATTGAGCAGGGGCTTGGACTCGATGGCCTTGTAGGCCCCTTCCAACTCTATGATCCTATCCTATACTAAATTCATTCCATCCCCTCCCAGTTTTCCGTCCCCCCCCAATAGTCAGTCATTTCCACCCCACTGAGCATGCTTAGTCTTGATTAGTTTATTTCCAACCCCCCCTCCATTTTTGGGGGGCTGTGCTGCTGTGATGTTGATTTCTCCATTGATGTCTTATGGACAGCTCTCACTGCTATCCCTGGGGACATTTTAAAATCGGTTCTCAGTGTGAACTAGGAAATTACCTATCCAGAAAATGAAATGGCTCTTTCTACTTTTTTATATCTAGGTGTTTCCTCCTCCCCCATTTCCAGCTACTCCATTTCGTGCCCTCTACCACTCAGCTGTTAAGGTCCCCCCGTTTCACTCGCTCAGCATTCTGTGCCACTGAGTTGTTACTGGGCAGTTTGAGGTTGGGTTTTTGTTTTTGTTTTGCCCCTTATGTTTCTCTTCTAAAGCTGTTTGGGGTATTTACAGGCCTCAGGGTTATCCTGAGTCTGCTGATGCCTCTCTCTTTTGTGTGTGTGGTGCTCCAGCTCCATGACGACGAGAAGACTTGAATAGTATTAGAATATAAGATAGCCTGTGTCCTGATATCACCATGTTGTGTGGTCCCTGCCAACAATAGCCAGCTATGTTATGTGTTTCCCTGCCTACACATGGAGTGTGGGCAGAAAAACAGACAGCATTATGAAGTCTAGATGTGGCTAAGTTATGCTACACCTTATGTGTCATTTAGGCTGCAAGCCTATGCCCACTTACATTGGAGTAATCCCCATTGAACTCAGTGGGACTTACCTCTGAATAGACATTGTGAAGACCTGCCCTGTATATAACTATTGTTGTTATGTAACGTTTACTTTGTGTGGCCTCTGTGAGGGAATAATGTAACTGAGTAGGCCTGAGGGCTTGTTTAGTTGCTGTCAAAGCCCTGTATAGTATAGTTGCTATAGTTGCCTAGTGATATTCTGAAGGAGGAGAGATACTCGCTTTGAATATTTTTAGATGGGGCCCGAATCAGGTAAATTCAATTCTGATTGGCTGGGGATTCTAGCTAGGTAGAAAAGAGCGGTTAGGAAATCATCATCATCATCATCATCATCATCATCATCATCATCATCAGGCGATCACTCGTGACCGAGTAAGATTGTCTTCCAGGATAAAAGGAGGAAATTCTAAAGAAGATTGTGTAGACTCTAGCGTTGGGTCCGTAAGTGACTGTGGAGGCCAATTCTAGATTCACACAGCTTCCCACAGTGAGGACACAGGTTACCAGATGGAAGATGGTCCTGTAAAGGATTCATTTGACGTGCTTTTCGCTTAGCACGTTTCTCCCTTTCACCTTGCACTCGGGCGTCTTCAAAGTCCATGGATCCTTTGTGAAAGGCCAACCTCCATTTAGATCGTTCATGGGCCAGAGCTTCCAGGTTTTCGATGTTTATATTGCATTTTTTTAGATTAGCCCTGTGAACATCTTTAAACCTCTTATATTGACCACCGATATTCCGCTTTCCATCCTTGAGTTGGGAATAAAATAACTGCTTTGGGAGACGGCAGTCAGGCATTCGAGCAACATGACCGGTCCACTGAAGTTGGCGTTGAAGGATCATTTTTTCAACGCTAGTAGTCTTTGCTTCTTCCAGTACACTGACATGCCTATCTTCCCAAGTAATTCGTAGGATTTTCCGGAGGCAACGTTGATGAAATCTTTCAAGGAGGTGGAAGTGACGTTTATAGATAGTCCATGTTTCGCAGGCATACAATAAAGTTGGTAATACAATGGCTTCATAAACCAGTGTTTTGGTCTTCTTACAAATATCCCGATCCTTGAATACTCTATGTTTCATTCGAGAAAACGCGACACTTGCGGAGCTCAAACGATGCTGGATTTCACTGTCGATGTTAGCTGTAACAGAAAGATAGCTGCCAAGATAGAGAAAATGATCGACATTTTCCAGTATTGTCCCGCCAAGCTGGATAGATGGCATCACCAAAGGGTTAGCTTGCACTTGCTGATGAAGCACTTTGATTTTTTTGATGTTAAGTGAGAGACCAAGTTTTTCGTATGCTTCTGCATACGAGCTTCATGGCCGAGCGGGGACTAGAACCCGGATCTCCCGAGTCCCAGTCCAACACTCTAACCACTATGCCACACTGGCTCTCATCTTGTTCATCTAGTTCATGTTGTCATTTAGGATAGTTAGGAAATAACAGTTAAGGAATTGACAATTGGAGAGGATCAGTCTGTGGTAGTCTGAGAAGGAGAAGGTCTGCTGGTTGGTGTGTGGTGTTATAAAAGGACTAGGAAAAAGCTGAGGAGAAAGTGAATAGCTAAGGCCTGGATATTAAGCTATTCCTTCTCTGTAAGATAACCGTATGTGGCTGGTGAAGATCAGGAATAGGGAACAGGTGGCTGTGTTATGCCAGGAGGCTACTCTAAGATCTTGCCAGAAGAACATTATACAAGCAGGCAGTAAAAAACCAGATAAACTGTCCAAGCAGCCAGTAGCACAACAGGAGGAGCTTTGGTGTCAGAGGAAGACTGTACCCAAGGGCTGGACCTGGTTGTGAGTGTATTTGATTGGGGTGGAGGTTTAGGAAATTTGGCGTGAGGTAAAAGAAGTCATTAAGAGGCTTGTAGCAGCAATAGTGACTAGGTTCAGAAAACACTATAACCCACACTCAAGGGTTGAGTGTGAGTTGTCAGTGAACCATGGGTTGTTGAAATGTGGGTTATGTTGTCTGAACCCAGCTGTGCTAACAAACTATGGCTTGTTAACCACAAACAACTCACAAAGAGACGCATGGTTTGTTGTTGGGTTGTGTGAAGGTGCGCGTGTGAAAGCAGAGACACGCGTGTGCTGGATGGGAGAATTAAAATCCTGTCTGTGTGTCAGAAGCCCATTTTTCTACACACAGATCTTCCAGATCTCACCCCCCTCTCTTTGCGCAGTGTTCCAGTGTGTTGGTTTGCAGCTGCCAGCCAGCTTGCCTGTAATCCGACACCAGCTCAGCTTCCCCCGGTTGCAGATTAATCCATGTAGCAAGGAAACACTCTGTAACTCCACAGGTCTATTTCTCTACCTGTTTATTTACTTTAGCAAGTAATATTCTACAGAGTATACATTCCTAGTTACAGTCCATGTGCAGAGTACAATGCATAGCAAGCATTAGTTCCAGTGGAGTAGGTTGAGCTTTAATCCATCTAAGCAAAAACGCTACATTGTTGCATAAGTCCAGCAAGCAATAGTCAGAAGAAAAGAGTGAAGAGAGAACAGTCCTGCTCCTCTCTAAAATGGCTCCAGACAGAAAAACAAGTCAGTACGTCACCAGAACATCTAAACCATGTGACTAGCTCATACTGTTTCCCACACTTTAATAACCCCTGCGAGAGCACGAGATTCTAGAAAGACACAACAAACTTGTTTACCGCCATTCTGTTCCTTCCATGTGTAAACATTGTGCTCCAGCTTGTGAATGTGATTCATATCACAACATCCCCCCACAAGCTGTGATACATCCTGTTTACATTTACTCAATTAGGCCTAGTGCCGTCATTAGTTTCCTGTGTCTTACTACAGGCAATGGTTTTGTGAAAAGATCTGCCACCATATCCCCTGTTGCACAGTACTTGAGTTGTACCCATCCTTTCTGCACACAATCCTTTACATGAGAGTAACGAACATCAATATGCTTGGTTCTTGGCTTACATTTTTCATTGAGAGCCATGCTTATGCAAGCTTGGCTGTCCTCAAAAATTGTAACAGCCTTGTCTACTGGTATGTGCATATCAGCAAATAGTTGTTTGAACCATTCAATCTCTTTGCATGCTTGAGATAAACTGATGAATTCAGATTCTGTGCTAGATACAGCCACACAAGATTGCTTACGTGTGTACCAGTCAATCAAACTGTTATCATACAAAATTACAGTCCCACTTGTGGACTTCCTATCTGTTGCAGACCCCCAATCAGGAGCAGTGTACACACAAAAACCTCCCTCTGTGTGTGATGACAATTTCAGTTTGCAATTCATGGTACCTTTTAAATACCTTAACACACGTTTCACAGCTAGCCAATCATACATAGAAGGATTTTGCGTTTTCCTGCTAAGTATGTTTACAGCATTGCTGATGTCTGGCCTACTCACATTTGCCAAATATAGCAGGCTTCCAATAACACTTTGATATTTTCCAATATCCTCAAATTCAGTGTTATCTGTGTGTTTCTGATATTCAAGAGTCATTGGAGTGGTAACTGGGTTACAATTCTCCAATCCATGAATTTCCAGCAATTTCTGAATTTTTCCACTTTGTTCAACCAAGAAAGAACCTTCCTCATCCTGGGATAATTGCATTCCAAGATAATGTTGTACCAAACCTAGATCTTTCAGTTCAAAGTGTGCTTGCAATTCTTGTGCAATTTTGTCTTTCTGACTTACTGATTCAGTTATCAGCAATATGTCCAACAAATACACCCAATGTCCTGGTTCTGTGTAATTTGTGTACAGACAGTGATCAGCCTTGCTTTGTTTGAATCCCAAACTAATAAAAACTCTGTCCAGTTTTGGGTTCCAGTACCTAGCTGCTTGCTTTAACCCATATATGGACTTGTGCAGACGACATACAAGACTGGGATTTTCTACATGCATCATGTAGAGTTCCTCTTGTAATTCACCATATAGGAAAGCAGTTTTTACATCAAAATGAAATGCCATCATTTTTCTTTGTGCTGCCAATTTCAACAACAATCTGACAGTTGCATACCTTGTTGTTGGTGCAAACACGGAATCATAATCTATCCCATGTTTTTGTGCAAACCCTCTTGCCACGAGTCTCGCTCTGTACCTTTCCACCTGCCCCTGGTGATTTGTTTTCACCTTGTACACCCATTTACAGGTGATTGCCTTGCACCCTACAGGCAAAGATACCAGACTCCATGTTTTGTTAACATGCATTGCATTGATTTCATCCTGCATGGCTTCAAACCAATCATTTTTCACCTTTGGTTCCATGCTCTGAATTTCCTCAAAACTTTGTGGTTCTAAAGCTATTTTGAGAGCTTTATGTACAACAGTTTGCCCACTTTGGAATTCATCCTGATATCTAACAGGTGTTTTGCGTTCTCGGGTTGAACGCCTTAGAGATTGTTCACCTCCCTCCTGTTCCCCAGATATCTGCCCAGTGGCTTGTTCTGTTTCAGAAACTTCCTGCTGTGTTTCAGACATTGCATGCATTGGCAATTCCACCAGCTGTTTCTGTTCATGTGTTTGCTCGTGAAAAATCCCTGCTCAGAATTACCTTGTTGTGGTGTGGTGACCACAACCTGTACCCTTTTGTTTGTGCATCACACCCCAGCAGAAAACATTCAAAGCTTCTTGGAGACAGCTTTGTTCTGTTTTGAGCCTGTATATGAACAAAACATTTACACCCAAAAATGCGCACGTGTGCTATCTTTGGTTTCCTCCCATGAAACATTTCATATGGAGTTTTCACAGTTGTGGTGTTGGGTAACCTGTTCAGTAGGTAATTGGCATTTGACAGTGCCAGAAATGGTTTCCCACCTGTGAATCAGCTAACTGAGCCCTCATCATTTCCTGGAGTGTTCTGTTCCTTCTCTCAGCAACGCCATTTTGAAATGGGGAGTATGGGGCCGTGACTTTGTGCCCAATACCCTCACTTTCCAAGAATTTCTTGAATTTTGTACTCATGTACTCTCCCCCACCATCTGTGAGCAATTCACCTATTGGGTATTGTTTATATCTGTTACCAGCCCATTTAACAAATGATTCAAATCTCTCTTGAACCTGAGATTTGTGCTGCAGAAGATAAACAAAACCAAATCGAGAATAGTCATCAACGAGTGTCATGTAGTACCTATTTCCCCCATAGCTGTTTTCAAATGGTCCAGCAACGTCAGAGTGTACTAGCTCAAATATTCTTGTGCTAACTCTATCACTGTGTTTCTGAATGTTCGTTCTGTGTGACTTTGCTGTACTGCATACTTCACATTCCACATAATTAGAACAAGGTTTCATTTTCATACCCTCACACAGACCTGGCATCTTTTCGATGCTTCTGTAGTTGGCATGTGCAAACCTCTTATGGAAAATATGCACACAATTGTCATGGGGTTTACAATTTGCATACTTTGCCCTCTCATCATGTGTTACAAATGGATTTATAACATACAGAGAATTCTGCAAATCACCTTTTGCACAGACTATCCCTTCACGTGAAATCACACAGTTGCTGTCAGAAAAGCATATTTCAAAACCATTATTAGCTAATTGTGAAATACTTATCAAATTTATATCAAGTTCTTGAACAAACAGTGCCCTCTGCTGACCCAAAGTAGCAAAGTCAATTGTTCCTGCAGCCGATACTTGTATTCTCTTTCCATCAGCTAACTCCACATGTTGATTAATTCCACATTCTTCCAGAGATTGAAATATGTCTCTAGAATTAGCCATGTGATGACTGGCCTCAGAGTCCAAAATCCAAATGTTACTATCAGAAACTCCCACCCTAGCAATCAAACTTTTGCCCGTTTTAAATGCCTCCTCAGGTGCACTGGTAGTTTCCTGTTTGGTTTTTTTCTTTTTCTGTTTGCCCTTTGTACAGTCTTTTTTCAGATGCATGTAGATCCACAAGAAAAGCATGTTTTCACTTTCAAAGCTGTAGCCTGGGTAACTCCCAGCTTATTGTAATTCCCAGCTTGGCTGTGCCCGCGTCAGCCGAGCTGTCTGCTGATTTACGTCCAGCATTGTTTTTCTTCCCTTGCCGTTTCTCCCACTCAGAGAGAAGTTTGCCTGACACATATTCCATTGCCAGGTTCTGATCTGGTTGCCCCTCCACCAATGTTACAGTTGTATCATATGAAGAGTCCAGACTAGATAACAGAATAGAGACCTGATGTAGGGGATCTATTTGCATTCCCTGTGCTCTAAGCCTATTAAACATGTCCCGAATTGTGCTCAGATGCTCTGGCATCGATCCACCTGGTTGTAAGCTCAACTTGTACAGCTTTCGTGCAAGTAGGGTCCTACTCCCTGCCAGTCTGCATCTGGTACATGTCTCTTAGGGTGTCCCAGATCTGTTTTGCAGTGTCTAGAAACTGAATAAATGGCACCTGCGAACTTTCAACAGATAAACAAAGAATTGCCTTTGATTTATCATCTTGTTCCTTCCATGCATCATATGCTTGGTCTCCCACTGCAACTGCGTCCTGTATTACTACATTCCAAAGCCCCGCATGGGTTAAATAATACTGCATTTGGAAGTTCCATAATACATAGTTCGAGCCAGATAGTTTTTCCACTATCTGTGGATTTAGAGATGGTGCTGCCGCCATTTCTGTGACAGGGGGATTTTCTACCTCCTCCCCTTCAGAAACTTCGGCGTCACTTGCCTCTGAGTATTCGGCCTTGAACAGAGCCTGCAAGCGTTCCGCGAACACATCCCCCTCTTCCCCCTCTTTACCGGACGAAGGCCCTGGAGATTTTTCTTATGTTTCGACGTCCTTCTTCTCTGTCATAAATCACTGCAATCCCGGAGTTGAAGCTGTTGACACAGCTGTTGGAAAACAGATCCTGCTGCTGGCACTGAAAGTCAGCCTGGTCCCGAACTGGTTCCGCTCGGTTCTGCTCAGTTCTGCCTGGTTCCGTCCTGGGCCCATAACCCTGAAGGTGCGTGTGTGAAAGCAGAGACACGTGTGTGCTGGATGGGAGAATTAAAATCCTGTCTGTGTGTCAGAAGCCCATTTTTCTACACACAGATCTTCCAGATCTCACCCCCCTCTCTTTGCGCAGCGTTCCAGCGTGTTGGTTTGCAGCTGCCAGCCAGCTTGCCTGTAATCCGACACCAGCTCAGCTTCCCCCGGTTGCAGATTAATCCATGTAGCAAGGAAATACTCTGTAACTCCACAGGTCTATTTCTCTACCTGTTTATTTACTTTAGCAAGTAATATTCTACAGAGTATACATTCCTAGTTACAGTCCATGTGCAGAGTACAATGCATAGCAAGCATTAGTTCCAGTGGAGTAGGTTGAGCTTTACTCCACCTAAGCAAAGACGCTACATTGTTGCATAAGTCCAGCAAGCAATAGTCAGAAGAAAAGAGTGAAGAGAGAACAGTCCTGCTCCTCTCTAAAATGGCTCCAGACAGAAAAACAAGTCAGTACGTCACCAGAACATCTAAACCATGTGACTAGCTCATACTGTTAACCACACTTTAGTAACCCCTGCGAGAGCACGAGATTCTAGAAAGACACAACAAACTTGTTTACCGCCATTCTGTTCCTTCCATGTGTAAACATTGTGCTCCAGCTTGTGAATGTGATTCATATCACAACATTGTGAACTGTGGGTTGGTCACCATGGTTTGTTATCTCAGCTGGGCTCAGCCAACACGATAACCCATGATTCAACAACAGCCCACATTCAACCCATACTCAACCCTTCAGTGTGGGTTATCGTGTTGTCTGAACCCAGTCAGTGTCTCTTGAGTCCTTAAGAATGGTCATTAAGCAGTCTTTTGAAAACTCCAAAGTAAATATCAGTAATACCTTATGTACTAAATATCCCTTTAATAAATTTCTTGTTTAGTAGTTCATTTTTATTATTTATTACATTTATACCCCGCCTTTTTTCCTACAAGGAACTCAAGGTGGCTTACATAATCCTCCTCCTCCTCTCCATTTTATCCTCACAACAACCCTGTGAGGTAGGTTAGGCTGAGAGGCAGTGACTGGCCCAAAATTACCCAAGTGAGCTTCATGGCCGAGCGGGGACTAGAACCCGGATCTCCCGAGTCCCAGTCCAACACTCTAACCACTATGCCACACTGGCTCTCATCTTGTTCATCTAGTTCATGTTGTCTCTAGTTTATTGCCCATCACACGCCTAAGGAAGTTTTGAAGTATTTTAACAGAATTGGTGGCAGTGGAAAAGGTTCAGCTTGTAGAACTCTGAGTTATAATGACAGAGTTCCTTAGGCCCAGAAATATAAGCATTTGTTATAAATAAGAAACCCCATAAGTGCTACTGCCCAATAAAGGAGCAGTTCCCCCATAGGTAGTAGCAATGCTGGGAAGAGGAAATCTCCCATAGACATGTATAGGATTGCTCTGTTAGTTCCACCTTGAATTTCTTGACTTGCAATGTACTTCACAATGAAGAAGAAAATACCTTCAGTCCATCTATCTGCAAGGTGTTTTACAGTGCAATCCTATGCATGTGTACCTGGAATTAAGTCCCATTGAGTTCAATTAGACTTACTCTCATGTAAGTGTGTATAGGATTCCAGCCTTGTTGTATTTGTGGCAGAAAGGATTTAAGATGAGTGGAAAAGATCTGTGTTTCAGTGAATCCTCTAAAGTTGGCATCCATGTCATGATTACTTTCACTCTATGTAGGGTCCTCTAAATTCCTCTTAGTAACCTCAAAGTTTTACACATTGAAGCTACTCTCATCCATGACAGTAACATTATGAACCATATTTTTCTACATGGGAAGGAGTTTTGGGTATCTTCAACTTATTCTAGTTACATAGAGGTATCAAGGAGCCCCTGGCTTCCTGCACCTGAAGGTTTATTACATTAGCTGAACAGGGAGAATACAAAATTACTCCGACTATGCAGCATTTGAGAGTCCTTATGATTCATTTAAGTATTAGATACTTTAAACCAGTATGGTGATACCTACCACAGTAGCAATCATAAAAGCAGCTAGGATGGATAAAATATCCTGTGCTGAATAAATAAATAATAACGGGCATGTCAGACCAGCCCTCAAACATCAGTCTGAGGCTGATATAGGAGACACATGAAAAGTATGTATCTATAGATTACTTAGTAGAAGGTGAAAAATATATATCAGACATTAATCTGATCTATCTGATGATAAGGAAAACACAATCAAACTTCTAAACATTTTTATTAAAAGCTAGAAAAAATAGATTATTATTGTCAAGATAGCTGTAGTCTAGTTAAAGTCTGCAAAGAGGCTCTCTGTTAACATATGCATATATATACAGTCCCACTCTTTGCAAGCTACCCAAACTGAAGAATAGCTCTTGTGCGTTACTGAAAGAAACTTGGAAAGTGCCGTCATTGAAGAAGGTCACCTGTCCATTTCTTTGGACAGGCAGCTAGCAGATATATACATACCAGTACATGTTTTACCAGTACAGTACTGGTTTTTTGGACATTGTCCTGGTTAGTCATGAGATATAACCAGTACACTTTAGGACTACAAAATCAAAAATTATTAATTTATCAAAAGATTGAGTATATCAAATCAATCCTTGATAAACCAGCCTAAATCAATTTTATTCATTTATCCTAGTTTTAGTTTTATTTTACACGATGGTTCTCGTTGTTTGATCTCAGCAATACTCGGCATTCAGCACACGCACTCTCACTATGTTGTGGCCGCGGCGACTCTTCGATAATACTCCCGCGCAGTACATACAGCCCGACCGTGGGAACTCGATGATGACGTCATCACACAGAGCCCGCCAAAAGTGACCAATTCGGTCTTAGCGACTATAAAAGGCCCTCCGCAGCACAAAACAGGCACCAGTGATCTGGCATCTTAGAACCGTGACACTGGCCCTCAGAGCTCCACGCTTTCTCGGTTACTCGAGCTTTTCGCTCTGCCGTTTTCACGGCACACCTAGGCTGACCATACGTACCGTTTTAAAAGGGACAGTCCCATTTTTTTTCATATTTCTTGACCATCCCTTCTTTTTAATATACAGTCATGCCTTGGATTGAGAGCATAATTCGTTCCGGAAACGTGCTTGTAATCCAAAACACCCTTATATCAAAACGAAATATCCCCCCAAAAAATGTGTACAGGGATTTTTAATTTAAACCCTACTACAGTACTTGTATTGCAAGACGTCACTTGTATATCAAGTCAAAAATAAATAAATAAATAAATATTTAAAATTTTGCTTCTCTTGCAAAATGCTCTCAAACCAAGTTACTTGTAATCCAAGGTATTACTGTAAATGTCAATTTTGTCCCGTTTTTAGTAAACTATATATAGTTTTAAATTTTTTGTAAAAAAACTGAACACGGCTTGTTTATTTCTCATAAGAATCTCCGCATTAAGAAACCTCGGGGGGAGGGGGTGAGCCAAGCCCCATGCAGAGCTGCTCCCGTGCTCTCCTTAACCCTTAGACAGGGCGACTGCTGACGTAGTCTAGAGCGCCGTGTGAGCCACGCCGAAGAAAGGGAACTTCATGGCGATGGGCCAGAGCCTGGAGCCGTTGTCGTCTTACTGCGGGGTAGCCGCATCCCCCTGCGCAAGCCTGAAGGGATAGAAATCAGGCAGGGGCACAGCGCCCTTCACCCGCAGCCGGAGCCAGCTGCCGAGCGCCAGCCAGCCAGGCCCTGCATTTCTCTGGCGGGCGCCGAACCCCGGGCAAGCAGGCGAGATGGCGGAGCTGACACACAGGTGGGTGGCAAGAGGCAGCGCGGAGACGGGCTGGACCGGGCAGCAGCGCGCCAGGTGGGAGCATGAAGACCCGGGCAGGCACCGAAGGGACACAGACCCCCTGCACGCTCTGCGGCAGGATCACGCCAGGACTGCCGGTGGTGGCGACGGCGGAGGCAGCTGAGAGGAGACCCACATGCACACTGCATGGCGGTGAGGGGACAGCGGCTCATTCACACAGGTCAGGGCATACATATTCATGCCCTGGTCAGCCAATTAGGACGGGACCTGAAGGAGGCGGGCTGTGGAGGTTAGGGGCGGGCTTAGGAGGATCAGCCTTTTCTTAAAGCGCTAAGAAGACTGGACGGGGAGAGCGAAGCCGTGCAGCTCGCACTAAGGAGGAGGCGCAGTGTGGCAGGCGGCCGGACGAGCAGGCGAGCTCAGGGCACATCGGATTGCAGGCAAAGCTAAGACACGCTTGTCACTAGCGCAGCCATTCTCAACCTCTGGATGCATCGGACTACAACTCCCAGCATTCCCAACCAGCCAGCTGGCTGGGGGGTGCTGGGAGTTGTAGTCCCACATATCTGGAGGGCACTAGGTTGGAGAAAGCTGTAGTAAGGAGTTAGTTAGCCCTATTGAAGCCAGTGGGAGTCACTTTCCAGTACAAACCCCTATCAGACCCCTCTGCAAGCCACTGAGTGCTCTTTCCTTCTGGATTAATACACTGACTAGGTTCAGACAACATGATAACCCACACTCAGGGTTGAGTATGGGTTGTCGTTGAACCGTGGGTTGTCATTGAACCATGGGTTATCGTCTGAACCCAGCTGAGATAAGAAACCATGGTGAACAACCCACAGTTCACAGCCCAATAACAACCATGGGTTCTCTTCGTGGGTTGGTTGTGGTTAAGAAGCCATGGCTTGTTAGTGAAGGTGGGTTCAGACAACACGATAACCTACGTTTCAGCAACAACCCACACTCAACCCATAGTCAACCCCTGAGTGTGGGTTATCATGTTGCCTGAACCCAGTCATTGCGGATAACCATCAGTCTCTACCATGGTCTTTAGGCCATTGTCCCCATGATCCACTCTGGCTGTGTGCAGGCCTAGCTGTGGGGTTACAGAGTGGCAAGGGAAAGGCGCTGTGTGTGTAGCCAGTGATAACTTCCTCCTTATTAGTACAGTACTACTTAATGGTAGTTCAGTACTAAATTTTGAAGTGCAGGCGCTCATCATTACAGCCCCAATGACCATACCCCAAGGACAACCCAAAATGCAGGCACCTGTGTTGATCCATTATAGATAGATACCCCCGAAGAAAATCAGTCCATAGCATACTAGCTAATTTATTAGGATCAGCTGAAAAAAGTGCCAGAGCTCTGGGACCCAGTGTTCCCACTCCACTACACCATGGCTTCTTTATCAGAGGGGAGGGGGCCATTGCTCAATGGCAGAGCACCCATCTTGCGTGCAAAAGGTCCTGGGTTTCATCCCTGGTATCTCCAGGTGAGACTGGGAAAGACTCCTGTGTAAACCCCTGGAGAGCCACTGCCAGTCAGTGTGTAGGCAACAATGAGCTAGATCAAGCATGGGGAACCTATGACCCTCCAGATCTTGTTGGACTACTGTGAAGGATTGAGGCCTACCCAGGCTTGAGTTAGGTTGAAGCCTGAAGCCCAAATATCCTCTGATGGGAGGGGGCATTTGTGACTTCGGGGGTGCCACAAGGGCAAGGACCACCCCCCCTAAGACTGCTATTTGTTGCTCGGTGCCCTTGGTGGGGGGGATTGTTTTTCCCTGTCTAGGGCCTGAACATGTGCCTTGGAGGGGAGTCATGGGGCCAAGTGGGGGGTTATGTGGGGGCCCCAATTAGTGTAGTGACGGGTAGAGGGATATATGGCATTGGGAGGAGGACTAGCCAGGTAAGGGGAACACAGCCCAGACTTAATGGCTGTGCCTTGTTCCGGTCCTCCTCGTACCCGCAGGTTTGATGGTTGCCCTATCAGCCTGCCCTCGGGTCTCCAGATGCTGCTTCTAAATGCCAGATTGGTGCAAAATAAAAGCTTCCTCATCCACGATTTAATAGTGGGTGAGGCGGCCGATCTGACATGCATTACCGAGACCTGGGTGGGAGAACAGGGAGGAGTTAGTCTCTCCCAGCTTTGCCCACTGGGGTACTTGGTGCAGCATCAGGGTAGACCTGAGGGCAGGGGGGGGTTGCCGTGGTCTATAGGAATTCTATCTCTCTCTCCAGGCTCCCTGTCCCTGACTACTGGTCTGGAGTGTTTGCACCTTTTGTTGGGCCAGCGGGACAGATTAGGGATTCTGTTGGTGTACCGCCCACCCCACTGCTCAACAGACTCCCTGGCTGAGCTGACGGAGGTGGTCTCGCTGGCGATGCTGAGGTCCCCCAGGCTGTTGGTCCTGGGGGATGTTAACATCCATGCTGAGGGCACCTTGTCTGGTGTGGCTCAGGAATTTATGGACTCCATGACAACCATGGGACTGTCCCAACATGTAATCGGCCCAACACATGTAGCAGGGCACACTCGACCTGTTTTTTTCAGCCAAGCATGGAGATGGTGATCTGAAGGTGGGGGACTTTGAATCAGTCCCCTTGTCATGGTCAGATCACTACCTGCTGAGATTTAGGCTAATGGCAGCTTTCCCCCTCTGCAAGGGTGGGGGACCTATTAAGATGGTCCGCCCCTGGAGGCTGATGGATCTGGATGGTTTCCAGAGGGCCCTTGGGGGGTTTCTGGCTGATAGCTGGCGGTCCTGTTGAATCCCTGGTTGATCTCTGGAATAGAGAGATGACCCGGGCGGTTGACACGATCGCTCCTGAGTGCCCTCTCTGTAGTAGAGCTCGTACGGCTCCATGGTATACCCCAGAGCTGAGAGTGATGAAGCAAAACAGGAGACGGCTTGAGTGCAGGTGGAGGAAAACTCCTAGTGAATGCAATCGAGCCCTGGTACGTGCTTATAGCTAGGTATACCTAGAGGTACAAGTTGTTGTTTTTTGTACCTCTAGGTATACCTGTAAAACTTGTAAAACTTGTAACCTAGAGGTAGTGAGGGTGGCAAAGAAACAACATCTCACTGCCTCTATCCAATCATCCCTTTGCAGCCCAGCGGAGCTCTTTAGGGTCATCCGGGGCCTGTTATATGCTGGCCCCTGGGACATCATCGACCCATCTGATGCCCGCTGCAATATATTCGCTAAGCACTTCCAGGAAAAAATATCTTGCATCCGCAGGGACTTAGACTCCAATGTTATAACAGTAGAATTAGGAGAGGTACCCAGAGCACAGCCTGGTCTAGTTATTTTGGATGAGTTTCAGTTGGTACAGCTCGAGGATGTTGACAAGGTGCTTGGACGGGTTCGTGCAACCACGTCTGTTCTGGATCCTTGCCCCTCTTGGCTTATAAAAACTAGCAGGGAATGGCCAGCTGGGCCAGAGAGGTGATCAATGCCTCCTTGCAAGAGGGAGTGGTCCCATGCCACCTGAAACAGGCGGTGGTGAGACCACTCCTGAAGAAACCCTCTCTGGACCTGGAAGATCTTAACAACTTTAGGCTGGTGGTGAATGTTCCTTTCCTGGGCAAGGTCCTTGAGCGGGTGGTGGACAACCAGCTCCAGGCACTCTTGGATGAGGCTGATTATCTGGATCCATTTCAGTCGGGGTTCAGGCCTGGTTTTGGCACAGAAACAGCTTTGGTCGCCCTATATGATGACCTATGTCGGGAGAGAGACAGGGGGAGTGCGACCCTGTTGATACTCCTGGATCTCTCAGCGGCTTTCGATACCATCAACCATGGTATCCTTCTGGAGCGGCTGAGTTGGGGGTGGGGGGCACTGCATTGCAGTGGTTCTGCTCCTACTTGGATGGCCAGTTCCAGAGGGTGGTGCTTGGGGAATGTTGCTCGGCCGTATGGACTCTCCAATACGGGGTTCCTCAGGGGTCAGTCTTATCCCCCATGCTATTTAACATCTACATGAAACCACTGAGTGGGGTCATCCAGAGTTTTGGAGTGCGTTGCCATCAGTACGCTGATGACACACAGCTCTATTTCTCCTTTTCATCTTCAGCAGGCGAGGCTGTGGATGTGCTGGACCAGTGCCTAGCTGCAACAATGGCCTAGATGAGGGCTAACAAACTGAGGCTCAATCCAGACAAGACTGAGATGCTGTCAGTGGGTGGTTCCTTTGACCGGATGGAGGGTGTTCAACCTGTTCTGGATGGGGTTGCACTCCCCTTGAAGGAGAAGGTTCGTAGCTTGGTGGTGCTCCTGGAGCCATCTTTGTCACTTGAGGCTCAAGTGGCCTCAGTGGCAAGGAGTGCCTTCTACCAGCTTCGGCTATGCCCCTATCTGGACAGGGATAGCCTGGTCTCAGTAATCTACGCTCTGGTGATCTCTAAACTAGACTACTGCAATGCAGTCTACGTGGGGCTGCCTTTGAAGACTGTTCAGAAGCTGCAGCTTGTGCAAAATGCGGCAGCCCGGCTTATTGTGGGGACCGGAAGGTGTGAGCACATTACACCGATTCTGGCCCGTTTGCACTGGCTGCCAATATGCTTCTGAGCCGAATTCAAGGTGCAGGTTCTAACATATAAAGCCCTACACGGCTTAGGACCACAATACCTGACGGAACGTCTCGTCTCTCCCAACCGCAATCTACCTGGACACTACGCTCAACATCTGGGGCCCTCCTCCAACTGCCACCTCCAAGAGAGGCTCGGTTGGTAGCAACAAGGAGGAGGGCCTTCTCAGTGGTAGCCCCCCCCCCATTTTGGAATAAGCTCCCCACTGAGACCCGCCTGGCGCCAACCTTACTATCTTTTCGGCGCCAGGTTAAGACTTCCCTCTATGCCAAGCCCAAGGCATTCAATAGTTAAGAGCTCAAAATAGCACGGGGGGGGGGGGATTGTCACCTGTAGACTTAGTTTTATTAACTTTTGAATTGTATTTTAAACTGTGCTTTTAAATTTGGTTTTTAATCTTTTTTTGTATGTTTTTATTGTTGTTTTTATGTACAAACTGTTGTGAACTGCCCAGAGAGCTTCGGCTGTGGGGCAGTATAGAAATTAATTAAATAAATAAATAGATAAATGTCCTGGTTTTAAATGTGAAAAACATGGTCACCTTATATATGCAGTAATAGTGAATGGCACAACTTATGAGACAATGTGTGTGAGTATGTTTGCATTTGCTTTCTAGACTGTATACGTTTGGTTTTTACCATACAGAATCAGGAATATTATTGGCAAGTGAGTTTTTAACAGGGGGCCTTGCAGGGTAGGTAGCCTCATCCCATCTTGCCTATCATTCCCATCTGACTTTCATACCACATTCTGACATTTTTCTTCCCTAAAAGATCTGGTTACGAATCTTATCCTAACTGAGCTATCCAGGTCCTCTCAAGTGGTCCAATACTACTGTATCCTTGATGATTGCAGGTACAAATTAGAATCTGTAGGTAGTTCCCTTTGGAAATTTTATTTTGATATAAATATTAATTCAGAAAAAAAAGTATGAACAAGTGAAGCTGTTAAACTAATCAAGTCAACCAACATTAAAACTTAAATTATTTTTATTAATAAAAATATGTAGCATCTCCAATCAGAATATTTCACAGCATTTCATGAGATAAAGGCTGATTTTTACTTCAAAACCCCTCAAGATATTTGTTCTGCAATCCCACACATAATTAGGCTGCTCAAATCCCATTGAAGCCAATGAGATTTAAACAACCTAATTGTGCACAGCAGGCAAGCGGAATGTTTTTCTGCTGAGGACTGCATTCCCTTGAGGGTAATCTGTTGGGGGCCACATGCTGGCACTGGGCAGAGACAAAGTCAGTGGTGTGCAGAGCCAGAGGTTAGTAGGGCCACTCTCTCCCTCCCTTTCTCTCTTTCTTCCTTCATCTCTCTCTTCCTCTTCCTTCCCACTGGGGATGGGACAGATCACTCTTGCCGGAAGTTTGATCTGATTGCTTGCAGAGGGCTTTGGAAATTTGGCTAAGGTCCACATGTCGATCTAGGGCCGCAGGTTGCTCACCCTGGTGTATAGGATTGCAGCTTTTATTTAAAGAAATGTGTAGGCTTGTTTTATTTATTTATTTATTTATTTAGTATATTTATACCCCGCCTTTTTTCCTGCAAGGAACCCAAGGCGGCTTACATAATCCTCCTCCTCCTCCTCCTCCTCCTCTCCATTTTATCCTCACAACAACCCTGTTTAGACATAATTCTTCCTGATTGCCAAGCCACAATTTCGTGGTTGGGATCAGCCTGCTGCCTTTTGCTCTACTGCCCCACCCTCTTCTCTTCTCTTGCTTGTCATTCCCCCACTTTCTTTCAGTTTGGGAGAAAACTATGGTTAACATTATGTTTGCATTTTAATTTTCACTAATTATTGTTAGCTTGTGAGCCCACAGGGTGCTCCTGATTGCAAAACCATGGTTTGGTACTGGCAGCATTGGATTAAATCCATCTGCTAGTGTAATGGGATTTTTGCCATCTCTCCTCCTACCTGCATCCCTCCATACCACCCTAAAATCTGTCCTGGAGAGTTTCCCAGCTTTTTTGTGGGCACGTGGGGGGGGGGGGCTGTGGCGGGGGGGAATCGCCTTCCTCTCAGTTCCACTGACAGAACTGGTGGGTGGAATGACAACATTGGATACAGCCCTATATATTTAAATTGAACAATAGTTGCAGACCAGTGTGTAGTGGAGAGGTGAGGAACCTGTTGTCCTACAAATGTTGTTGGATCCAAATCCTCTCAGCCCCAGCGCATGGCCAATTGTCAGCAATGATGGGAGTTATTGCCCAACAACATCTGGAGGGCCACAGGTCACTCTCCCCCCAGTCTAGCAGTCATCCAAATACTTTCATAGCAATCTAAAAATCTTATTTATAACCTGAGTATATGTGTACATGTATCTTTTATCAGTATTTTTATTTCATTTTGCTAACTTGCTGAAAAACTTGCTTTAAAATGTACAATGAAATAAGACATAGAATGTACATGCACACACCACATTATTATCTCACTGCTGCAGTGGTAGAAACATGTGAATCTCTGCCACAGTCTTTACTGTAACATACAGTAAATTCTGCTGCATGTTACATTAACCTCTGTGCTATTATTTGAGACTAGTCATGTTCTCACACATTGCTGTTTTGCTGGTGAAATTGTTTCTCTTGTCCAATCAGATATTTCTTCACTGGACTGAGAATGTCAACCCTGTAATGTATATCTCTAATCAAAAAACATTTACATGACTATATTGAGATGGAGAACTTGCACAGGAAAAAAAATGAAATGACCTCTGACATAAAACCAGACGGGTTGAATTTTTTTCTCTGACAAATAATATATAGAGTATGTAGTATGCTGTTCTAGTCTATGGTTTGAATGGCTGTTCTTATTGCATATGTTGCTGTACATGACATATACACTATTAACAAATCTGAGTTATGTGACAGCAAGAATTAATAAATCAAATGCTATGCTTCTGTTCTGCCAAAGAAGCTGGTAATGTTGTGTTCATATACAACACTATCATGGCATGTCTGCCATCTATCAGTCTTTTTAAAATGGACAGGTAAACCAAATTTTAAGGATTGCTGGTAAAATTATAAAGCCTTCTTTTAAATTTACCAGACACAGTGTGTATAAAAGCATCATCTGCTTCTGATCCTTTATACACCTGCTGGTCTGCCCTGACAAAACTATGGCCCAGTTCAGATCAAATGAGTGAATGAGTTTTGGATTTACATATTCTGATCCCTTCCCTCCCTTCCTGGTTTGAGCAAACCATAGTTTACCATGTTGTTCAAATTGGGTAAGCTATGGTTTGTGCAAAACATACCGTATTGTTCCGAGTATAGGCCGCTCCTGATTATAAGCCGCACCCTTAAAGTTTGGTGCTATTTTAAAATTTTCTGATTGATTTTTTGATTTTCTGAGCGGTGCGGGAATGCTGGGAATTGTAGGACTTTTTTTTCCCTGTCTAAGCATGCATAGGATTGTAGGACTTTTTTCTGCACTAAACAGGCATAGGATTACACCCTTAATGTATTTTAAGCATGGCTCAATGAGCCATGGCAGCTCAATGAAGCCTCCAAGTGAAGGCGCCATCTACCCACGAGCGCTGCTGACAAAAAAAGGCAAGAACCGACCTATTTCTCTCTCTCGCACGCCGCTCGCAGCATTTGGTAACGGGAGGGGAGAGTGCTCCCCACCACCCAGCCACTCACCCTCCTTCTGCCCCAGCACCTACCGATGGATGAGGCATCCTCGTGGTCAGAGCTGTTGCAACTCCAGTCACTGTTTCCTCCTCCTCCTCCTCCTCCTCCTCCTCCTCTCTCGGGGTCCCTGCTGCAGCCGGGGGACTCCGCATCCGCATCCAGCCGCCGGGGCTTGGGAGAGCTCCAGCCATCGGGGGGCACAGCCGGGCGGCAGCAGGCAGGAGGCAGAACCCCCCTGAGGAGCCGTGGGGTGTGGGCATGAAGCGCTCGGCCGCCAGCGCAAGTTTGTGTGCCTCGGGTGCACCGTGGCGATCAGGGGCCCCTGGCGTCTCCATGTGCGCCCTGGGTGAATCGGGGCTGGACAGCTGCCCACCACCACCACTCCCTCCTCTTGCCCGCCGCCGCTCCAGCGCTGCCTCCAAGTAGACCACCTTGAACTTCTCATCGGCCAGGGCCCGCTGGAGCTGTTGCAGCAGTGTCCGCCGGCACTGGACCAGTTCCTCCTCCATGGCGGCCACCGAGTGGAGGTGCAGAGGTGGCGCTGCCTCTCCGGGGAACTCGCTCCGCCAGTGCCGCTGGAAGTCCGACGCGGCTTCCTCCTCCAGGTCCCCCATGGCTGGCTGGCTGCCTGGCTGGCGGGGGACAGGGCACGGTCGGATCGGGGCCTCACACAGCTGGGGGAGCCCTTGGGGAAGTGGAGAAATCAAGCTACGTATTTTGCAGTTCGGCCAGTGTGGCGGGCTCGAACTGGCGAGCCACGAAGGGACCCGGTATTTTTATTTTTATTTGCAACATCCTGATTATAGGCTGCACCCCTAGTTAAAAAACTTACATTACGGGAAAAAGTGTGGCCTATACTCGGAACAATACGGTAGTTTGCCACCAAATCATAGTGTGAAGATAAATTATGCTTATAGTTTGTCTAATTCAGACACCACAACAAACTATAGCATGCTCAAACCAGGAACTAGAGTAAATTTTATTGCAGTATGATATCACAAACCATGACATTATGGTATTTGTAGGATTGCACGTTGGAATTGCACATTGGAATTGATATTAGGACTGGAGTGTAATTTGTTAATCCCCTTTGCTATAACCATGGAAATTCCTGGTTTTGAAAGCCACAAGAGAAACTATTTCTCTGGTCAACTAACCAAATGCATATTAAATAGATTTCCTTCCCATTATTAATGAAAATGCCCACGGCTATCTTACTTGGTGCTGAGAAGAAATATTAGCCAGCATAATGATTACATACACTGGCTCTTTATTTTTGCCTTCTCTAAATTGATTCACTAACTATGTCACTCAAGTCAATATATACAATTAGTTATATAGACTGATTAATACTTTTCATTGGGAATAAATATGGTAAATGCAATTAGTCTAGTCTACGGCTGCGTAATATGAGGTATGCCTCAGATCAAGGATTCTGGTGCACATTGACATATATTCAAACAGGCTACTCCACTGTGAAAAGCACATCAACCTTGATATCACATGTATTATTTTCTCTGGAGATTCATACTCCAACGAACAAGTTCTGCCAGTTTGATGCCAAAGGGACTGTGTGGAGCAGGGAGGCAACATGGTGCGTTCAGGCACCAGTGTGCCCCCGGATGCCTTTCTTTGTGCTTGCTGAGATGGCTTTGTGAGGGAGTGTGATTGTGTGTGTGTGACACTCACACACTACAGGTGATGAGCCAGGGTAACACAGTGTATGGATCACAATCCAGAGTGAGAGAGAAAAAGAGGTGGGGGGGGCAATGTGTTTGCTGGCAGTGGCGAGTGGAGACAAAAAGTGTTTGCCTTCTGTGAAATAGGTTTCTGTTAGCCCTGAAAACTGGGTACAAAGGAGTTGTTTGTGTGTTGGGGCTCAGTCCCCACCTCTGCCTTGTATTCAGTTTTTTGGACGGATTATTTGTCCTTTGTGACTAGCCACACCTTCCATGACAGCCATTTTGTGGTCATACCCATGACAGTTTCTCAAATTGCTAAATGTGCCCATGGGCCCAAAAAGGTTGCTTACCCCTGGTGTAGAGCATTGATTGGCTAAGTTCTACTGGCATCATGAAGCACTCCCCCAAACAGCTTTTCAGCTTAAACACCCTGCCCTGCACACACGCACACACACACACACACACACACCACAATGAGCACCATATGATAGTTAAAATATACGGACATACAAACAGTATTGTCAATAAGTTATAAAGGTGGAAACCCCTCCAGAAACGTTGGCAGGGTGGGGCTGAGGGTAAAATTGATGAGGAAATCAGTAGTCTCTGCAGAGGTGGGCATGTGTATCATTTGAAGAGGAAGGGGGAGAGAAGCCAGATTCACCCTGGAGGAAGAGGAGGAGGGAAAGTTTATTCTATTTTTATGTATGCCTGTATGCATCCTTAGTTTACAGTGTTTATGCTGCTTTTGTGTCTTAAAATGTTTATAAGTGAGAACAGTAGTCAAATGGTTTATATTCAGGGCTATCTCATTCCAAAAAGTCTATCCTTCAAGCCATGTCAGCATGTATTTTGCCTACTCTCATCTTCATGGATCATTATTGTCATTATTGTCATCAGCCAGCATCAGTTTTGAATCATATGGAGAATTATGCAGTTCCACATCCTTACATGCCAGAGTAGTTACAGTTGCATGAATGCATTGTATATGTGTGTTATACATATGTATGCATACAATGGGTAATGTAATACAACATTCTGCTTTTTTCTGCTCTGAGCTGTCATGCTCATAAAATGTCAAAGAAATGAACAGCAGACATTCCCAGAGTTGGGAAAGTCCACATTGAGAAGAGGCAATAAGTCTTTAAGGGGGAGACATTGAGTAGTGGGGTAGGAGCTGAAGCAAAGGTATTTGGTGGGGACAAAGACAGGACAAAAACTGCGTGAGGACTCCAGTTTCTGCCCTACCCCCTGCCCTGCCTGTTTCATTTCAAGGATCATTAATAAATAAAGACAATGATTTTTGGGGAGCCTTCCTAAAGCCTGCAGTTAACAGTAGATGAGATTATTTAGCTGAATTTTCTTCCATTTTATTTTATGCTTATACTGCTATGAACTGACAGTGGTGGTTTCCTTCTAAGCATTAAAGGTCACTATCTGGAAGATGGCTTGTGTAAGTCAAGTTTCTAGACTTTGTAGAAGTCTTCGTTTACTTGAATTGTTCTGGGATTTCGTAGGGACATTGGCTCAATTGTTTTTGAGAGACACAAGAATGGCAAATTGATTTAAACATTAAAAGGGGGGACTGGTGAAACCTTCAGGGAATTCCAAGGATAGGATTTGTTTTTATGGCTTTTAAAAGTCTTTCTAGGAGGGAAAACACAACACACATTGGCTTTTGAGATTAAATATTAACTTTGTACATATTTTCTTAAGTTTCCTTCCAAATATTTGGCATTCTAGATGTTGGTATAGTGAATCTTTTTATTGTTTTTATAATTCTTATATTCTTTTTTATGTTTTTAATTTTAAATGCCTTAAGCTGTCTTTTAGCAGTTCATGACATAAATGGTAAATCAGCAAATAAACTTGCAATACCTTCAGGGAGTAAATTGTAAAGGAGTTGGCATGCGGCCTTTTATAGAGAGAGTGCTAATAAGGGTTCTTTCAAATCCAGTTATATTCATATATGAATTTCCATGCATGGACATTGGCTGCAACAGCCTTCCCTATCCTGGTGCCCTCCAGATGTGTTGCACTACAATTTTCATTATACCTTGCCAGTAGCAGATGTGTTGTACTTCAATTTCCATGGCTGGGGATTATGGGAGTTGTAGCTTAACATATTGAGAGGGCAGTAGGTTGGAGAAGGCTGGTCTACAGAGTCTGCACAAGCTTAGTAGGATTAGATGGTATAACCTGAAATCCTAAAATATCTACTATGGTGTGCTTTAAAGTTGTTTCCCATGAATAGACACAGGCTTGGATCTAAAGATACCTATGTGTACGTAGAAGGCACTTCCATGAACGTGCCCAAGATTTTTGGCACCCCTTTCTCACTGCAGTCACTTGCATCCTTTGAAAACCCCCCACTCCTGAGTGTTTAGCGACATGCTGTAGAGCAGTTTGCAATGTGGCCCAAGGAAGTGCAATTGGGAAGAAAATTAGCAGGATCTCTCTCCCCCCACTTCCCATGTGTGTTTCCCATGGACATTGGAATCTTCTAAGGCAAGGAACCTGTGGTATCAATATGTTGTAGTCCAGCTCCCATCACTGTAGTACAGCTCCCACCACAGGTTTCCCACTCCTGTTCTAAACCAAGTTATTTACCGTACTATTTTTTGTGACAATGGGAGCTCTAAGAAATGTAAAGTAACAGTATGTAATAGTAGAACACTGGTGTTCCCTTGCCCATTTTCTGCATGCTACAGTGCAGGCATTATAAGGTGCACTTTTTCTATCTAGTTTACGTCTACTCTATCTAAAATACAGTAGATGCTGTTTTTCCCCAGCTGAGCCAAATAGCTAATTCATATTTGACACAAAGATGGCTTGCTGTTGCCAGACAATTTCATGGTTTTGAGAAACAGTAAGGATTTATGTTATTTTTTTAACTTTTTTTTTCTTACAGAAGTGCTTGGATATGGCTGTGTATAGCTTGACTCAATTCTAATACTGTCAGCTAGCAATGGAAGTACTATCCCTGCCTGATTCAGAAATAATTTGAGGAATCTGGATTATTTTGCTGAATGTCTTTCAAATATTCACCAACAAAATAAATCAATGGACCATGAGAATAATGATAATGTACAAAAACAAAAGTGCATAAATGTACACACCAATAAATAATCAAAAGATGAAAACCATTACTTCAAATGCATATATAGTGTACATACACCCAAGTATTAAAAAAACATGTATCATGAGCAATATGCACAACAATGCTTGAAAAGACACAAAGTATCAACTTAATATTCATCAACTCAAATCTGGACTCTGACTAGAGTTCTGCATGGATGGGGACTTCCTGTAGTGCCTGACTCAAAGCCCTTCTCATGGCTCCTTTCCCCCTAAGTTCCCAAAGATACAGGTGGTAGGGAGAGCTTGCACTGGATGCTGGGGCAGAGCCTTTGTGATGCCCTGGCTGATGTCCCAAGCATGCACAGCAGCATACAGTGGCAGTAGGAACCATGGGAGATGTAGGTCCTGTGGCAAGGGTGGGGAACCTGTGTCCCTGCAGATGTTCATAGACTACATCTTCCACGATCCCTGACAACTGGCCATGCTGGCTGGTGCTGATGGAAGTCAGAGTTCAACAACATCTTGAGGGCCAATGTTTTCCCACCCCTGTCCTGTGGTTCCCAGCATCTCAGGTTGCACATGCTTGCAGCAACATCCAATTCCTAATGGAGGTCATGCTGTAGTATATAGCATGTGATACAAGGCCCCTCTGCCAGATGGCAAGGAAGACAAGTATTCTTCCTTGCCTTCGGCATCCTTTCATTTGCAGTGAACTATCTATCTGAAACAGAATTTGGAGTCAAGTTCTGCTTTCTACAGTAAACATTAATTTAAATTCAGCCTGGCTACCTCTATAGAGATGCTAAGTGATGAAACAGTGCTCGGAGTGTAAGTGGCAGCTCCCCACTGCTTCAAATGAAAAGATTGCTTCCTATTCCATACTGGTTGCAGTAGCAATAGAGAGGCAGTTGCGGTTTAAATGAAAGCTTGCTGTAGAAGGCTTTCTTATATAAGGGGAAAAAAACTCAGGATAGTTACAGAAGAAAAGTAAGAAGCAGAGGACAAAAGGTCTGGGTGAATAACAGCTTGAGAACATTACTGCCTCGTTCTCCTCATTTACCTTTATTGATAGCCAGGCTGATTGAGCATTTTATAATTTAGGTTTGTGGGTTCTCCAGCCATTTTGACTACCAGGTGGAATTCACAACATTCAGTAGACAGAAGATACACTCTAGTATATTTGTGTCTTCATCTCAGTTTGATTCTTATTTCATACCAGTCAAGAAGAACTAATGCTGGCATAATAATCAAACCAGTGATGATATTGGACTTGTGTAGTGGTTAGAGTGTTGGGCTAGGACTGGGAAGATCTGGGTTCAAATCCCCTCTCCCCCATGAAGCTTGCTGGGTGACTGTGGACCAGTCACTCTCACCCTATTATCTCAAAGGGTTGTTGTGAGGATAAAATGGGGGTGGGCTGAGGGAGAACCATGTATATTGCCTTGGGAAAAGAAAGGTGGGATATAAGTGAAACAAATAACGCTGTTCCTCCGTCTCTTCTGCTCTGCTGGCATGAGCCCGGTAGGGCTTTGGATGGGGTGGTTTGTCAGCATTCAGAGCTGCTGTCCATGCTTTATTAGATATCTTTGCTCATTGTCTGCCTTATTTAATTTATAGCTCACCCTATACCAAAAACAAACCAAAACAAACCTCTATATCAAAAATAGAGGTTTCATACCTTCAGATGGTACTGTGAAAATATTTTGTTTAGTCCCATACAGTAATACCTTGGATTGCAAGTAACTTGGTTTGAGAGCATTTTGCAAGACAAGCAATTTTTTAAATATTTATTTATTTATTTTTGACTTGATATACAAGCGACGTCTTGCAATACAAGTACTGTAGTACGGTTTAAATTAAAAATCTCTGTACAAATTTTTTTGGGGGATTTCATTTTGATATAAGAGTGTTTTGGATTACAAGCATTTTTCCGGAACGAATTATGCTCTCAATCCAAGGCATGACTGTACATAGTTTTTTTTTTAAAAAAAGAACCTTCTCCCTTGCATTCACAGTGAGTGCTATTGACAGATGTGCATATTAGTTAGACGTTATTGTATATGAATGTGAGGGAATACTGCATTATATCTGTACCTGAATGAGTCATATATATGCAGACACATACAGTATAATTTTCAGAGTTCTTCTTACATACACTATAAAAAACCCCCTAAATATTCTTACCCTTTGTTTCATGACTCAAATATATGCATGACAGGCCTGTGGCTTATGCTGGCTCAGCTTGTCTGAGCGTGGAAAGCTAAGCAGGGTCAGGCCTGGTTATTACTTGGATGGGAGACCTCTCCTCTAGTTTCCTGCATTGAGCAGGGGGTTGGACTCGATAGCCTTGTAGGCTCCTTCCAACTCTATGATCTATGAAATCTATGATGTTCATTAGCCAGCCTCCTATAGTGGGAGTCATATGCTTCTGTGCCTACCCATAAGCATCATGGGGCATATTGGTATGCACCCTACAAACTACCACCTTCAAAACTTTCTCTGTAATAACAACTGGTCTACAATCACATGTTTATATAAAATGGAGAAACTTTTAGAAATTAGGAATAGGTGAAAGCATAGGAAACATCAGCATCATCCCCCATCCAGTCCATCTCCAGTCCAAGATAAAGTAGTGATAATTTTCCCTCAAAAAAAGGGCAAGGAGTTAAGTACAACTCTTCAGCTCTGGTCATTAACATATTCCTCTGCCGCGCAATACTGCTTTGATTCGTTTGTGTTGGAATATTTTGAGGGTTTTCAGGCTTGATGTTTATAAATTTGTGTCAGGATAACTTGTGGCCTTCCACTCAGGAGAGGGACCCGCAGTTGCATAAGCCCAATTAAAAGAGCAGGAAGGAAAAAGCCATTATGGTACCAACATCAGTAGAGAAATCAATGCTATTGTCCATCTCACCAATTTGCATATTTGGACAACTGTGTATTCAACAGCCAATGCACCAATCTTCTCTCTCTGTGGGTGAAAATCCAGAGGTCATCATTGCAATGGGGGCAATGCTGCAGTTTTGTAGCATTCCCATTTGTCGGTACACATCTTTCTAATGATAAATATAATTCCAGAATAATGTGTATAGAGTATGCAGCATATAAATATTGTAATGCATATTTTTTGTGATGGAGCTGAAGTTGTTTGTAAGCACTCTGCCATATAACCTAGGTATTTAATTTTTATCTTGACACTTTGTACCTTAGCCGTTTCTATTGCTTTAACAGCAAGGGTTGAAGATGCCTGTAAGCCAGTCAGAGCTCTCCCCAATGCAATCTATTTTAATATCATTTTGTGCTAGTGTTTGGAAGGATTGTATAATTGTCTTGTCCTCTGCTCACTTGTCTGATCTGGGAAATGTCGGTGTGATGGGTTTCTTCCAACCTTTAATGAAACTTATTGTTACTGAATATCAGTGACAGAATGATCACCCAGCAAGATTCTTATAAAATATTAATGCAAGTTAGCTGTCAGGAGGACATGATGAAGGAATGACCTGTTAACATTTAAAATGGCTTCTTATTTACAATGAAGAATATCTTGAACATAATTTTTTTTTTTAAAAAAAATTGGGGTTACAGAAGATAATAAAATGAATGAATGGTCCAAAAGTGATTCATTAATAAAAATGAACAGTCCAGACAGTGATCCCTTCGTACTGTAGGAATAATGACTTCCTATTGCGTAGAGGTACATACAATACATAAATATTGTGCTTTTGAATCCATAGAATGGATTCGTTGTTATATGCATGTAGTAAACGAATACGTTGTTATATGCATTTAGTGGTATAAAGCTAAGTATAGCTGAATGTGTAGATATGAATAGCCCATAAGATGTCACGATGTCACAGCAAACAAAATATTTAGCAAATTCAGAGTACAATCTTATGCATGTTTCCTTGAAAATAAGACCCATTGAGTTCAATGGGGTTTCCTCCAGATAAGTGAGTATAGGATTGCAACTAAACTGTTAAATGAACCAGGGTTGTTGTTTACCTCATGGCAATTGATATAGGGAAACATGGGAAAGCAAAGGTTAAAATACTGAGATTTTACTGCCACATATTTTAATAAACAATCGTATTTGGTAGCTTGATTCATCAAGAATAGTTGCCTTGCCAAGGTGTCAAACCAAAGTAGAGACATAGACTGTGGGGAGACAAGTACATACACCTTCAGAAATTAAGTGTGATATTCTTATTTATGGATTCATTTTTGTTGACTCTCCAATCCACTCTGGCATTTCCCATCTGCAGCTTGGCTTCAGCCAGCCCTTTGTATATTGTGAGCAGAAATAATGTGGATGTCAATACCAGCCTGGAGCAAGGCGCTTGAATTCCTTGCTTGAAGGCATGAAAGGACATGCTGTTGCCTGTGGCAGAGGAGCATATCTGAGGTGTAGCCAAGAGGGTCCATGTGCATGCTGACACCCAGGATGCAGATACTGTGACATCATGTACCTAAGGCACTTCCAGATGAAGGGATGGGATCCTAGGGCTAACAATCAGAAGGCATTGTGCAGCTTTTCTTCCTTGACAGATTTTCCATGGTAAGAAAAAAGACGGAAGAAGTGGTGGGAAAACACAGGTGGGTTGCAAGTGAAAAATTACATCATCTGGACTCCCTGTTTAAAATTTGTGAATGAGGCAGAGTGATGGCGCAATAAAAGCCTCGGCTAGAAGCACCTCTAGTCTCCAGGATCCATTTTTATATGTGGAGGTCTCTGCACCCGACCTCCATGTGTAGGCCCCACTTCCTGGAATGAAAAAAGCTTCATCGCCTCAAATAATGTTTTAAAATGTAAAAATGCATTTAAAAATGAGCTCAAAAAGTTGCCAGTTACCATTAATGACCAATAATACTAATGCTCCAAGGAAGAAAAATGGGTACTAATTGAAAAAAACAAAAATAAAAATCTAAGGTTTTATCTATATCTACTGGCTTTTTTAGATGAATCTGAGAAAAAAGCCTGTTGGTTATTTTCTGAAAGGTTTATAATGTTATGTAAATCTTTCTAGAACACAACATTAAGGCAGCTGATTCAAACTGTTCTTTCATCAGAAATAAACCCAGAAACCACTAATATAAGGAGAGAGAGAAAAATTTCTTTTAAAGTTGATTAGCATTTTCCTGTTAAGTTTTCATTTCTCCATTAGTCTGATAAATTATTATACAGCATAATAAGTGAACAAATCCATCACTTGAGTGCATTTTTGAAGCTTAGTTTCAATCCCTGCAATTCTGATTAGATCAGTGTAAGATGTCATGCATAGCACTGCAGAAATGTTCTGCTCCACAGATTCATTAATGCAGCTCAGTCTGAAAATAATCTATGGTTTTCTTATTTCAAAGAGGTAAGCAGGAAAATTCTCAGCTTGGAAGTTATTTCATCTTGCCGTACAAGCAGAAGGCCAAGTACTGTTAAGTACTACAACATTTAAGTTTTCTTATTTTCATGACAAGGGGTAGCTTGAGTATTAAAACTGGATTTATTGGTGTTCTTTTGAAGTTTCCATGAGCATATAAAGGTGCCATCTTATTTGCCCACTTATTATATTTATTTATTATATTTATTTATTTATTTATTTAATACATTTTTATACCACCCAATAGCCGAAACTCTCTAGGCGGTTTACAACAGTTAAAATCATAAAATACAATATAAAATATAAAAATTAAAACCACAGATTAAAAACAAACAGGAGAGCTAGCAGCAGCAGTTACAATTACGGAATTAAAATCAATTACAAGATTAAAATGATTAAGATGATTAAAATGCCTGGGAGAACAGAAAGGTCTTCACCTGGCGCCAGAAAGAATACAAAGTAGGCGCCAGGCTAACCTCTTTGGGGAGCTCATTCCATAACCGGGGTGCCACAGCAGAAAAGGACAGGCCTGTGGCTTATGCTGGCTCAGCTTGCCTGAGTGTGGAAAGCTAAGCAGGGTCAAGCCTGGTTATTACTTGGATGGGAGACCCCTCCTCTAGTTTCCTGCATTGAGCAGGCGGTTGGACTCGATAGCCTTGTAGGCTCCTTCCAACTCTATGATCTATGAAATCCTGGTAGCCAGCTGCCTCACTTCCTTTGGCAGGGGCTCTCAGAGAAGGACCGCTGATGCAGATCTTAGTGTCCGGGCAGGTACATATGGGAGGAGACGATCCTTCAGATACCCTGGCCCCAAGCCGTTTAGGGCTTTAAATGTTAGCACCAGCACTTTGAATCAGGCCCGGAAACAGACTGGCAGCCAGTGCAGATGAGAAAGCACTGGCATAATATGTTCTCGTCGGCCAGTCCTGGTTAATAATCTCGCTGCCCTATTTTGGACCAGCTGAAGTTTCTGGACCGTTTTCAAAGGCAGCCCCACGTATAACGCATTGCAGTACAGTAATACCTCGGATTACGAGTAACTCGGTATACGAGCTTCTCGTAAAACGAGCAAAATTTTATCATTTGTTTCAATTTGGAGGACGAGCGTGTCTCGGAACACGAGCCACACGCTGTGCCCCCGACTAGCACTTAAAGTGCCAGCTCCCCGGCTTTGCCTAGCCGGAAGGGAGCCCCATGGAGGTGAGGCACAGCCGCTCACTCTGCGGGCGCCTCACGCTGCTGCGCCGGCTCCCTGCCTGGGAGCCCCATGGAAGTGAGGCCGCTCGCTGTGCGGGACGCCTTGCGCCCCTGTGGCGGCGCCTTGCACCGCTGCGCTGGCTCCCTGCCCGGGAGCCAGCAAAGCACCCCATGGAGATGAGGCGAGGGAGCCGCGTCGCTCGCTCTGTGTGCGCCTCGCGCTGCTGCTTTGCCTGCTTTCTGCCTGGGAGCCGGCAAAGCGGCTGCGCGAGGCACACACAGAGCGAGAGGCCACGCCTCCATTGGGCTCCCTGTCAGGGAGCCCAATGGAGGCGAGTGAGCGGCCGCTCGCTCTGCCTGCGCCTCGCGCTGCCGCTTTACTTGCCAGGGAGCTGTGTGGAACTTTGGCAGGGAGCTGCGTGGAGGCGTTCCCGCTGCTCCCTGCCTCTTCCAGCGGGGGCTCGCCTCTCTGCGAGCCGCCCGCGCTGCTATCGCCGGTCCCGTCGCGTCCCTTGCTGCTCCGGAAGTGACGCGATGGGAACTGCAGGGTCCCGTCGCGTCACTTCCGGGGCAGCAAGGGATGCGACGGGACCGGCGATAGCAGCGCGGGCGGCTCGCCAAGGAGGCGAACCGCCCCTGGAAGAGGCAGGGAGCAGCGGGAACGCCTCCACGCAGCTCCCTGGCGAGCAAAGCGGCAGCGCGAGGGTCCCGTCGCGTCACTTCCGGGGCAGCAAGGGACGCGACGGGACCAGCGATGGCAGCGTGGGCGGCTCGCCGAGGAGGCGAACTGCCCCTGGAATAGGTAGGGAGCAGTGGGAATGCCTCCATGCAGCTCCCTGGCAGGGAGCTGGCAAAGTGCTTTGCCGGCTCCCTGGCACAGAGGCGCGGCCACTCGCGCTGCGGGCACCTTGCGCGCTGCCGTGCCGCTTCCCTGCCCGGGAGCCGGCATGGCAGCGCGCGAGGCACCTGCAGAGCGAGTGGCTGCGCCATGCCTGCCCTCCACGCACCATTTAATAACTGCTTTGCAGGCTCCCTCCATGGGGCTCCCTGCCAAGGAACCCGCAAAGCAGTGAGTAAATGGTTGTGGAACGAATCATCTGAGTTGCCATTATTTCTAATGGGAAAACTCGCTTTGATATGCGAGTGTTTTGGATTACAAGCATGGTTCTGGAACGAATTATGCTCGTAATCCAAGGTATTACTGTAATCCAAACGAGAGGTTACCAGAGCATGGATAACTGTAGCTAGGCTATCTCTGTCCAGATAAGGACGTAGTTGGTATATCAGCCTAAGCTGATAAAAGGTGCTCTGTGCCACCGAGTTGACCTGTGCCTCGAGTGACAGTTGTGGATCCAAGAGCACCCCCAAACTACGAACCTGATCCTTCAGGGGGAGTGCAACCCCATCCAGAACTGGTTGAATATCACTTAGCTGTGCAGACGAACCACCCACCCACTAACAGTACTTCCGTCTTATCTGGATTGAGTCTCAGTTTATTAGCCCTCATCCAGTCCATTATTCTTACACGCTACATACTTGAAAGTGTAATATTTCAGTATTGCTGTCACTCCGGTTCATATTTGCAATATGCAATAATTTGCAGTTATTTGCAGTTGCAATAATTCTTCATTAGTAAACATGGGAGTCTGCCCTTGTTTCTACTTCTTTGTCTCCACTGTGGCTTCTGTGGCCAACCTATTCCACGCATTCTGCAGTTCCATGGGTCTGTGCTGCTTTCAGTTTGTTACTGCTGCTGAAATAGTCATTTTCCTAAATAAGATAATTGAGATTGCAAACAAAATGGTTTTCCAGGGAAAAACAAGACACTGAGGGTACTAAAGATTGCTCTCTTTTTGAGTTCAAGTCAGTTTTGTTGAAAGACAATGGAAGTTCTTACCCGCTCATGGCTCATGGATGGGAATGTGTATACTGCCTCTAAAGCAATTCAGAGGTCTCTTTGGCCTGGCTCGCTCATAACAAGAACCCATGGGTTGTTTAAACAATGGGTTGTAATATATAATATATACAGGAATAATATATTGAACAACCCACCCACCCCACGTACACACCAACAATGTGCTGCACAAATGGAGCAAGACAAAAGTCTTTCTTTGCTTTCTTCCACCTGTTGCAAATACCCATAATAATTAATGACCTCACCAATGAACAACTGATCTTATCTTGTTTTATCCACAGTTTGCTATGACTAGAGCTGCACAAACATCCTTTTCTTTGCCCCCAAAGAGGCTGAATTCTTTGTACGTATTCCAAGCAAACATGCAAAAAGGATTGATGTTTTGCACGTAAAACACTTGGTGGTGCTGGAGGCACTAGCTGCCATTTTTGCCATTGCCTTCTTCCACCCCCCTCCTTCTCCTGCACCCCAAGAGCCCCAAAGCTAACTAGAAGAAGGCAGAAGAGAAACTTAGACGGGAAAGGAGAGATAGCAAAGGGGTCAGTGGATGACAGATCCTTGGCAGATCGTCATGTTACCGCAGAGGAGGGCATGGGGACTTTAAGTGCTGTAGTGCCTCACCCAACCCAAATTTCTGACCAGTCCAAATTCACTGAATTTTCCTAGGTGCAGCCCCCTATTTATGGAATAATTTGGGTAAGTGGATTCCTCTGGGGCAGGGAAGGCCACTTCCAGTTTTCTTGGAGGCAACTCTTCAAAGGAGGGGTAAACTTGGAAGTCATCTCCAGCTCAATTTTTAATCTGAGCTGAATACAAATTCAGGGGCTTCTAATGCCCACCTCCTTTGAGGCAAGCATTACCGTACCTGCAAAGCTTGTTTTTGATCCTGGACCCAGGAAATTTTGCTGACATCTTAACAGAAAAGAGCTGTGATATTCTTCAATTAGAATTCACCCAATCCCATTCTCTTCTGCTTGGGCCTTGAAAAATATTAATATAGGTAGGCCTACCACACTGCATCATTGAGAGCCTTCCGCCACTGTGCAAAGACTTTTTTTTTTAACCCCATTTTCATCTTCCTGGTATATTATTCTGAACTGTTAAAATCTACTGTTTTTGTATTTTTTAGCAATTTTGTATTTTTAGTATCCTATCTTATTTTTTATCTTGTAAAGACAAGTTAAACGTATTTCAAATACATAAATAGTATAGTGTATCAAGTGTCAGAAAATCTACTCAAACAAGCCAGAGTAGAGCTTATGATCTGCATATATAAGAAGGGGAGAGTCCCTCATTGTAGCCTGCCAAGTCCTTTACATCTCTTCCCCCATCACATTTTTGCAGTTTCAGGAACGCAACAGAAACAGATACCCTTGAGAGATGCAATATATGGCTAGTATGTTGCATTTGGGTTGGTGGACACATCTGGTGTGAGTCTAATTTAAGTTCTTAATTTCCTCTGTCATGGAGCCTTTCCTGATTATTTATTTCAGAAGATTTCTATAATGCTTTTCTTTTAAAAAATAATAACCCACAATAGTTCACAAAATAAAATCATGATAAAATAATATAAAACCAATCAATAAAATAATAAAACAGTAATAAAACAATAAATATCTAATTAAAATATTCAGGGGTAGCTAGCAATGCTGTCAGGGAAACACCTGGGCAAACAAATCTTAAGTTGTCAGTGGAAACACACCATACTAGGAGCCCACCTTATCACAATGGGGAAATCATTCCACCTGGTGGGTGCCACAGTAGAGAAGGCCCTCCTTCGCACCATTGCTAAATGAACATCAGCAGTATGGTAAGCAAGGCTTCTCCCTCACAATGTAGAGATTTGGGTAGTCTATTATGAGGAAAGGTGGTCTCTCAAATAATCTGGTTCAGAACTGTTTAGGGCCTTATAAATCAGCAATAATATCTTTAACATGTTGGAATATGGATTCTCATATTCAGGTTTGCCTTCGGGCAATGAAGCAACAGAACCACAGAACTGGCAGACATGATCAAGGTCATGCCTGAGCTAATAGTCACCTTTGGCCCAGTGTAGCGGGTGTACAGTTTTTTCTGTCTTCAGGGAATCTGGAGCAGGGGTCATGATAGATTGCTTTCAGCTGGGATTTCATCATGCTATGGGTACAGCTGGCATTGCATCATCTATGGGTGTGACTGTACAGAATTGTATATAAGGTGTGCAAAGTCTTTGTGTTCTTGTTGGGGGAATAAGGAGTTAATTGGATTAAGAGTTATTGATTATAAGCATTCTGTAAGTAAAGAGATAGTTTATGTATGTCTAGACTGTATCTGTTTTTGTCTGACATACTGTTCTCTTTCACTTTTTGTAATTAGCACTCTGTGTATGTTCTGTTCCTATTTTTGCAAGTCTTAGTTTAGTAAACCTTTGTGTTTAAAGAAACAGACTTGTGTTTTGTTTTTTACCTACTGGCCTAGCACTCGCTTCGCACGCCACAATCTCTCTCCGCTGCAACTTCTGCAGCTGCTGGGACAAAGTTGTTTAACTTTGTTTTTTCCCACCGGCGGCTCAGATTTCCAACATAACATAGCTCAGTAGTTAATT
Organism: Shinisaurus crocodilurus; assembly: GCA_021292165.1. NCBI lineage: Eukaryota > Metazoa > Chordata > Lepidosauria > Squamata > Shinisauridae > Shinisaurus > Shinisaurus crocodilurus. The sequence goes on along the minus strand of CM037876.1, from coordinate 158,989,019 downwards.
GGCAGCTAGTGCAGAGACTTCAAGTTAGTTGTGAGCTGTCTCAAACCTCTAATTCGTGTTGACCCTTTCTGACACATTCAGAACAGTTTTGGTTAACAATCCCTTTCTTACAAAAACAGGTTGTAAAGTCAAATTGTGTCTGAGGTATTGTTTGCAATTAATGACTGAGCTGTTTAGTTGCACATTCATTGTTCTTGTATTTATAACTCAGGATGTAAAGCTTTGATGCAGTGTGGCTGCATTAGGAAATTATGTGAGCATTTATTTATTTATTATATTTATATCCCACCTTTTTTCCTGCAAGGAACCCAAGGCGGCTTACAGAATCCTCCTCCTCCTCCATCCTCACAACAACCCTGTGAGGTAGGTTAGGCTGAGAGTCAGTGACTGGCCCAAAGCCACCCAGTGAGTTTCATGGTCGAGTGGGGACTAGAACCCGGATCTCCCGAGTCCCAGTCCAACACTCTCACCAGTACGCCACACTGGCTCATTTAGAAATTATGTGAGCATGCCAAGTTGAGCCTCAGTTTGTATGCTTCCTCCTCCCCTCTCCTCTAGTGCAGCCACAAGGATATTGGAAATTTTCACCTCTGTTTTGATTAACTGCAGTTTAACATTATGTCCAAACCCTAACCTGTTGTTAATCATAACTGTTTTTTTTTTTTAAACAACCCAGTTAGAAGTTGGCATGTTTCAGTAAACCATAGTTAAGCCATAAATAAATAAATAAATAAATAAAGCATATCTTAGCCACTGCAGTCTTCCCAAGGTAGCTTCCAATATAAAACATACAATGCAATATCAACATAACAAGTTCATAAAATTAGAAATCAGTTTTAAGTAGACCACAGTATGTCTGGATTCAGACATAACACTAAACTATGGTTAGTTAAAAATGGAAGTGAAAGCTTCTGATCTCCTCGCAGCTGTGCCGGTGGAAGAGAGCATGGGGAAGGGAGTGCTCAAGTCCATATTTATTGTTACATCTGAATGCAGCCTGTGATTGCAATCCACCTATGAAGCTCAAATTCCACTTGTCATCTTTTTTTTCTAAACTTAATTTTTGTTTTATATGTATAGGAAAAGACTGCAGTAAAAATCCTGCATCTTGAGACAAATTTGGAGGGGAAAATGTTTCAAAACAGAATTAAAATTTTCTTCGAACAAGGCTAGAGGGACGTGTAGGTTGTATGGAATGACATGTCTAGGCCTTTTTAGATTGTGTTAATAAGACTATAGGCATATCTGTTTTAGCAATGCTAAAATGTACTACCATGAAAGATAAGCTATTTCCTAAGTTTAGTTGCATTTCCACACTATGATGAAAATTCTTCGCTATCTTTGTTTTGCATCACAGCAGCCAGTCTCTGAAGATAAATACAATTGTATGCGTTATTAACAGTTATCTTTTAAAGCGTGTGACAGCCACATCGTTGTGTGTGTGTGTTTCATTCTATCTGCATATCTGAGAAAATAGTACTTTACAATATTATTTTACTAGATGAAGTACCTGTTCTTTGAACGGATTAAAAGTGATTACTTTCTACCCTGTGGATGGTGTAAAATCTAAGATTTAATGAATTCTGTAGCTACATGGCTGGTGCTTCTTGGTACACTATGTTTACCCTCTGGTGCTAATATCACCAAGTTACTTGGTTTGCAACCTTCATCTTGTGGAAACATGCAACTTTGCATACATTGAATCTGGGGTGCCAAAGTCACCCCAGAGAAAACTGCCTCAGGCAAGGCAAATTGTTCATACGAAAGGTTTTTGTCTGACTGAATGCTTTCCCCAGGCTGTTAGGATCAGAATAGGAACGGATTTCAGGTTTCAGCTACTTAAGGTAAGTTCAGACTTAATCTTTCCTTCAGCAATGTAAATGCAGGAAATCTACATAACAAAGATGAGGTCTAGTCAAAGCTATTATTAAGTCAATTAGCAGATGAAAAGACTGAGACCTGTAAAACTTTAAATCATCATAACAATGCTTTCCCTCAGTGGATTTCTTTTCTTTTTGAAGGAGGTGTTTTCTGCTGTTCTTGGTAATAAAAAGATACTAAAAGGACCTGTGCTTGGCTCCTACTGTTCCCCCACTGCCTGGGGACACTGAAGCACCCCAGATACAGCATTGTTCTGCAGATTTTTGGGGCCATTTTATGTCCCAGGCATGTTTGGTTATAGAAACAAAACTGTAAAAGGCAGGTGGCTGAAATTTGGTAATATTGTTTACTACCCTTAGGCAAAGTCCCACCAGGACAGGATTGTAGGTTTACTTATGTGTGAATTACACCTCAGAATATGAGCCTGGGGTAAGAAAAGCACCCCAAAATACAGGATGTTATTAAGAAAGATTTCACAACGTAGTTTTTATTAGTGATCCATAAGCAACAACCATGCCAAATTTCAGCTTTCTAGCTTAACGGGAAATAGGAGATAAACTGATGAGTCAGGGCTTTCAGTTTTATATATATCGAATGCTGTAGTTCAGGGGTCCTCAAACTTTTTACACGGGGGGCCAGTTAATTGTCCCTCAGCCTGTTGGGGGGCCGGACTCACTGGGACTCCCCTGTGCCACCTCCTTCATGCTGCCCCCCCACTGCCGCTGGTGCAGGACCCCCCCGCTGGCATCCCCCGACCCCCGCTGCCGCAGGACCGCCCCGCCACCACCACAGGACCCCCCGCCCCCCGCGCTGTCCCCCGCTGCTGCTGCAGGACCGCCGCGCCACCCCCCGCTGCTGCTGCCACCGCAGGACCCCCCGCCCACGTAACCCGCCCCCCCGCCGCCATAACCCCCCCGCCACCGCCGCCGCCATCCTACCTGGTCCCCTGCGCGCTGCTGCCGTTGCCGGTGCCTCCACCACAGCCTCCGCTCGAGGCCACCGCCGCCGCCGCTGCTCCGTCGCGTCCATCCTGGACTCCGCCCGCACTCAGTTCTGAAAAACAGCACGGGCGGGGTCCAGGATAGACGCGCCGGAGCAGGGTCCCGTCGCGTCACTTCCGCCGCACCGGAAGTGACACGACGGGACCAGCGGGCGGCGAGGTGGATGAGGTAAAGCCCCCCCGCCGCTTCCCGCCCACCCACCGACCGTAACCCGCCGCTTCCCGCCCACCCACTGTAACCCACCGCTTCCCGCCCACCCACCGTAACCCACCGCTTCCCGCCTTCATCCCTGCCGCTGTCCTACCTGGCCTCCGCTACCGCCCAAGTCCGCCACCACCGGCGCTGCTCCGGCGCGTCCATCCTGGACTCCGCCCGCGCTCAGTTTTGAAAAACGGCGTGGGCGGGGTCCAGGATAGACGCGCCAGAGCAGGGTCCTATCGCGTCACTTCCGCCGTGCTGGAAGTGATGCGACGGGACCAGCGGGCGGTGAGGCGGATGAGGTAAAGCCCCCCCGCCACTTCCCGCCCACCCACCGACCGTAACCCACCGCTTCCCGCCCGCCGCTTCCTGCCCACCCACCCACCGTAACCCGCCGCTTCCCACCCACCCACCCACCGCTTCCCACCCACCCACCCACCGCTTCCCACCCACCCACCGTAACCCGCCGCTTCCCGCCCACCCACCCACCGTAACCCTCCGCTTCCCGCCTTCATCCCTGCCGCCATCCTACCTGGCCTCCGCCACCGCCCGAGTCCGCCGCCGCTGCTCCGGCGCGTCCATCCTGGACTCCGCCCGTGCTCAGTTTTGAAAAACAGCGCGGGCGGGGTCCAGGATGGATGCGCCGGAGCAGGGTCCTGTCGCGTCGCTTCCGCCGCGCCGGAAGTGACGCGACGGGACCAGCGGGCAGCGAGGCGGATAAAGTAAAGCCTGTCCACGCCCCGCTACTGGCTAAGCTGCCCCTCCTCCCCTTCCCCCGCCAGGAGATGCAGGGCGGCAGGCAGGCAGGCGGCCCGGCAGGCGGCCCATGCCCCCCCTGCCGGCTCAGCCGCCCCTCTTTCCTCACAACTCTAGATCAGCCGCCGGGTCGGATGAAAAGACCCGGTTGGCCGGATGTGGCCCGTGGGCCATAGTTTGAAGACCCCTGCTGTAGTTGGTCTTTTGAACAGTTTTGTTGTAGGTCAGATTTTGAAAGAACACTGAAACTACTTTCTAAGTTCTAAGGGCCACAATCCTACATGCAGACTTACTTGGCAGTAAGTCACTTTGAAAGCATTGAGATTTACTTCTGAGTAAACATAGGTTTAGGCTATGTGTAAAGCAAATGAGTTTAATTAAAAAGAAAAAAATGCAGAAAAAACATCAAAACAATGAACTAAGTTTGGATTGTTTAAGTAGACAGTCCTGTTGAATTCAGTGAGGCAAATGACTAACTTAGGCTTCATTTCTTTAATTGTGTTTTAGTCATGGCTTACTTTGGCTTTCCCCCATTCAGCTTGGAAAGTGTGGGCAAAGAAGAGGAAGATAATGCTAAGCAGATTGGGGAGAAATTGGGGAGTTTTTACATGGGCCAGTCTTGACTGAGAGTTTGTGTGCTAAGCAGATCTAGTTGCCAACAACCCAGACTGCATCCTGAACCACACAGATTTCTTTATTTATCATTTCCTTCATAATCAGTTCTGAGTGTGGCTTACAAATAAAGTAATAAAAGCACATAAGTGGAAAAATATGACCGAAACATTTTTTTAAAAGTTAAAAGTAGCATTAAAATTAGATCAAAATGTTTTTTGAAATGTTTTTTTTTTAAGCCTGGGAGAATTTAAAAAGGAAAGAAAAGATCTTCACTTGGTATCAAAAATACAGTTTTGGGAGAGAGTCTAGAGGCTGGGTGCCACATCTGAAAACAACCTCTTCCTAGTTGATACACTAGTGCAGAATATAGGCAGGTTGATGCAGACTTAGAGCGTGGTGGTAGGTTTCATGTTTATTCAGATTTCAATTAACTGATCTTGTAGTATCATCAACAAAAATATTATGATTTAGAGATTTCACAGACAATAAACATCAGCAAAATGACTTTTTAAAAGCACTATGGTAGCACTGGGACTGACCCAGCATTAGCAGCAATAATAGTAGTAGTAGTAGTAGTAATAATAATAATAATAATCATCATCATCATCATCATCATCTGCCTCCATATGATGGTTAGGATGGGAAGTGCTTGCAGGAAGAAGGAAAGGCGTGCTGTGAGGAATAGGCTGATGGGCATTTAAAACAACAATAAGAACAGCAACAACAGGTTTTTGCTCTCTGACACTGGAGACAAGGAATATATACACTTGAACTACATTTTAAGAAGGATTGGCGACAGTACATAGAGTATATGAAAAAAGATTAAAATAGATCAATGTTGATGGAAGCGTACAAAAAATTGTGGGATTCATGAAAAGAAGTAGTTTATAAAGAAGTGAAATATAATAATCTATTGTGGATTGAGTGAGGAGGGATTGGGGTGGGTTTATGTATTAATATTGTTAAGTTTTATTTGTTGTTGCTGTTGTTGTATGTATTTTGTTTTTTGGAAATGGTTTGTTTTTTGGAAATGTAATAAAAATTGAATTTAAAAAACCTACATTTTAAGTAAATGGAAAATGAGAAAAAAATATGGCTAAGATTAAGGGATCAAGGAAGGGTGGTTCTTTGCTTCAGAGGATACTTTAGTTTTGCAAGTGATTGTGAAGGTCATTTTTTCTACTTTAAAAGGTTACAGTACCGCTCCCATGCTGCAATGGTACAGCGAAGAGTGCTCAGCTAATATGATTACAGATAAACAAAGCTGACCTCTTGTTTCTAATTAAAAATTGTATTGAAGCGCCTCTTATCTTGGATAGAAGACAAAGGGTGCTATTTGATTAATCGTGTTGTAGCTGATGAAACACATCAAATTGCTATATTAGAACTATTCATTTATTTAGTTCTGGACATGTGGTTAATATAACATGCCATCCCCTGAGCAGCAGGTTGGGCTCTGACTCCAACTAGCAGGGGTTGGCTGGATCCATCAGATCAGTAGAACCAGAGGCAAAGGTACCAGAAACCTACCCAGGCTCCAGCATCATAACAAGGCCTGAGCCACATCCCAAGCCCATTGGATTGGGCTCTTGAGCCAGGGACCCCCGAGTAAGGTGCATCTGTACTTTCAAGCCTGCACCTCTTGAGAAACTGACATCCTCAGGGACCAGGGACCCTCATTCCCATGTCAACCCAGCAATGCTCCTGGAGGGAGTTGTCAGAAAGCAGGAAGAGTGTCAAGCCAGAGGAGGGCCTCTCCAAGTCAGAGGCCTGCCCCTTTAAGGCCTTCCACTGGAGCCTGGGAGGTATGATCTGGCCCTGGACGCCTTCAGTCCACTATTACACTTGTTGGAACAAGTTGCTCACGTGAACTTCCCCTGGTGCTGCCTGGTCCCGTCATGCTCCATTGGCTCCTTGTCAAGATTAGAACAGGATACTATAGCTCAGTGGTAGAGCACATGCTTTTCACGCAGAAGGTCATAGGTTCAAAACCCTGCATATCTGCAAAACTTTCTAAGTTCAGAGGTGGGCTGACATGGACTGGGTAGAGAGGAGAGAATGGCCTTCAGCTGTGCTCATTAATTTGCGCTTGGCTCAGAGAATGACTCTTGAACTGAGCATTTCCAGGCAAGTCAGTGCTTTGCTATATCATTGTGCAGCCTGGTAGGATATGGCCCTGTCACTTTTCTTTCCCCCCTTCCTAGTTCAGCTTGGAGCACCACTCTGAGCTGAATGCTGGCAAGGGGAAAGATAATTTTCTTCCGCAACAGTACACAGCCTGATGGGACACATCCTTGCTTTTTCAAGGCATGATTGGTCTAGAATGGAGATTGGTCTAGAATGGAGATGGATTAGTGGCAAGACAACAGGGCAAATATAGTCAGATGTACACTTCGTCAGGTGACTGCAATAGCTCCAGGTGAAATAGACAAGCTCATGGAACCTTAGGAAGAGGCTGTCTCTTGGTCACACTGAATGCGTCTGCTGGACAAGGGTTAGAAGTCCACATTGCCATCTTTTATATATGACCCCACAAACTCCCACAATTATTTAGGGTTGTATCCAAGAGTTGTATCCCCCTCCTGTCCCCTTACACTGGAAGAGACAAAATATACAGGGCCTTGAATAAAGGATCAGAATCCATTTTATTACTCTCCAGTATCCTTTTATTTATTTCTAGAAGAATGAAACATTTTTAATTATTACATTCTTCCAATAAATCAGTTTTTAATCTCAATTTAGCTCTTTCTGAAATAAAAAGCACATGTTCATATTCAAATGTCTAAAAGTAAGAATGAATAATAAAAAATAGGTAATGTGAATTGCCACAGTCACTGTTCAGTCCTTAATCTAGATGTAGAATTTGCATTTGGCTGTGATTTGGGTATAAGAAACATCAAGGTTTCTCAAACTTCACAGTCACCACCACCTTGAAAAACACCATCAAATATACCTTTCTTTTCATCTTCCCTTTGTGGGGCAGCATTTCATGTGAAATCACTTGCTATAATACACCAGTAATCAAAATATGTTCACTTTCCTACCAAGTGCTCTTTAATTTTTATTTTTTAAAAAATCCTTAGCTGTCATTCATATTTCCGTAAACCATATGTCCACTGTATTAGGGCCAAATTCTGTGCGTAGATGCCAATAGAAAGTTCAAGCTGACGTCAACTGGGTACAAAGCTGTGTTTATATCCAAAGAGATATTTTTTTTGTCCTGCTCTCCCTTTAAATATATTCAAAATTATTTGTAATGCCTACTGTTATGAAATCAAATGAGGCTTATTTAGGATGGAGGAGAGACAGACAGTGATATATTAAAAATGCTTCAAAAACAGCATTTGATGTTCACTACCTCCCTTTTCATTTTTGTTCATACTGCAATGATCATACTGTCTGAGTGTATTCAATACCTTTGTTATTTCTTAATCTTTAACAAAACATTTTACAGGTTGGTTTGTTTTAAAATCATCTTGTAGTTGCAAAAAATCACATTGTATTTTAAGGAAATAATATTGGAAGTAGAAATGAGGGCAATAATCAGTCATGGTTCTGACATGATCCTAACCCTGACAGGGACTTTTTGCTTTGGGCAACCCTGTCTTTTTAAAGGTGTGTTAAAAAGTATCCGATTTTGAAACTCTTTGCTAATGTTCTTAGTATATAGACTAAGAAATAAAACCAAAGAAGTCCTTGGTTTGTTTGTTTAATTTACAGTATTTGTATACCGCTCCATATCTAGGCAGATTCTGGAGTGATGAACAATAAAAAAATAAAAACAAATAAAATAATAAAACAATGCATTAAAAACAGGATTGCATTAAAACCGTGGCTCACGTGGTGGCCTTGGACAAGCCACTATCACTGTCACAGCTTCCCTTTCCATATCTATATTATGGAAATAATCCTTGTCAGCCATACAGAGTTGTTGTAAGGATTACAATACCTATGTGAAACTGCTGGGGGAGGTTATCTAGAGATGTGGACTAAGGTGTCACCAACATGCAACGGACACCTAGCTCTGTCTCTCCTTTTAATCAAATTCAGTGAGGCAATGGGTGTTCTGAATCAGTGCCTGGGCACAGTAATGGACTGGATGAAGGCCAATCAACTGAGGCTCAATCCAGAAAAGATGGAAGTCCTGCTAGTGAGTGGTTTGTCTGTCCAGCTGAGTGGTGTTCAACCTGTTCTGTAGGGGACTGCACTCCTCCTGAAGGATCAGGTACATAGTTTGGGGGTTTTTTGGTCCAGAATAGTCACCGGGGGCACAGCTAGACTTGATGGCATGGGAAACTTTTTATCAGCTTAGGTTAATATACCAACTATGATCCGATCTGGATACAGGTAGTCTACCTACAGTTATCCACACTGGCAACCTCTTATTCGGATTACTGCAATGCAGGACTGCCTTTCAAAAAACTGTCCAGAAATTTCAGCTGGTCCAAAATAGGGCAGCGAGATTGTTAACAGGGAAAGGACGATATTACCAAAGTATGTTGTGCTTTATGACCTGCACTGGCTTCCAGTCCATTTCTAGGCACAATTAAAAGTGCTGGTATTAACTTTTAGCCTTAAACGGCTCAAGGCCAGGTTACCTAGAGGGCAACCTCCCTTATATACCTGCCTGGACCTTAAGGTCATCTTCTGATCCCTTCTCTGGGTGCCCCTGCCGAAAGAAGTGAGGCGGGTGACTACTAAGGAGAGGGCCTTTTCAGTGGTGGTGCCCAAATTGTGCAACACTCTCCCTAGAGAGGCTTGCCTAGGGTCTATGTTGTGGTATTTTTTTGCACAAAGTGAAGACTCTCTTATTCTCCCAGCCTATATAGTCCTTCAGGGTTGTTGTTGTTTTTTACTTGGGTGAATTTAAAGATCTCTCCACTGCTGCTCTGTTTTACTTTTGTTCTTAATCTTTTTCTGCTTTAACTTTTTAAGGTTTTTATATTATGTTTTATTATGTTATTGTATTTTATGATTTTAAGTTTTGTTAGCTTTGGCTATCGGGCAGTATAGAAATGTAATAAATAACTGGATTAATATATGTGATGTGTTTTTAAAAACTCATTTTATTACAATAATCCCCTCTTGCATTTAATACAAATACTGTAGTGTCTTCCAATTTCTTGTTGATGAATTATACCTGTCTGGAATAGCAGAGACTTTAATTAGATTTTAATCTTAAAATACTAGCTGTCATAAATTTTATGACTTTTTCTAGACTACTAAATGTATGTGTATTGATTTGGTAGTTTGCAGGAAGGCGGGAGGAAAGGAGAGAATGAGAACATGTTTCATCAGAAGGCGTTGCTAGACCCACACCTGCTTCTTAGTTTTTCCTCTGATGATAATTCTGTTTACATTCTTATCTAATTTGTCTTTTGCCTGTTTAACTGTGAAACATTGAAATAAGTCTTCCCCTCATGTAACCTTTCCTGATTATATAACTTTTGCTAGATTTAAAAAACTATTTTGCTTATGTGAGCCATCTCTACTTTTTTGCCTTCTCCTTTAACTGCAGAACTGTACTAATTAAGTGACCCCTTAATTTCATCCTTTGCTTGATCCTGCTTGAGGTTGACACAAATGATTCAGGTTCAGAAGTACTTTAGAATATGCAGAAATAAGTAATTGGGACATAGGACTGTAAATCAAATATATTTCTTATAAAGATACTGAACATGCAGTCAAATGATGATGGTCTCATTTTTCCATTGCCAGTTTTTGTTTGTTTGTTTTGCAAGCGTGGTAGTGAACAAAAAGTGTTATACAAGAATCTTAAAACTTCCCCCAGCCTCCACTGTGGATTAATTTAGCGAGCTTGATGAGGACTTCTGTGTGACTGACTCAGAAAACATTGTGGAAAGGGAAAGTTAGGGTGGTTAAATCTGAAGTTAAGAGGCGTTGTAAATACAGCGGATTGAAAAATTTAAGTAGGATGAATTGAATAACTTTAAACAGGAGTCATGCTGAAAAGATTTTTTAAATCTTGTTTTAGTTTTTATGCTGTTTTGTGACCTACTTTGGAGACTGTGGCCCAGTTGAAATAATCCGGTAAATCAGGATGAGACCCAGTGCTGTGTCCTAGTTAGATTGGACTAGAACTAGGATTGGGGAAACTCATTGGGTGACCATGGGCAAGTCACTATTTTTCAATCTAACCTAGTTCACAGAGCTATGAGAATTAAATGATTCATAGATCATAGAGTTGGAAGGGGCCTACAAGGCCATCGAGTGAAGGTGGGTTAATCTTGTATTCCTTGAGGAAGGGCAGGATATAAATATAGATAATGATGATGATGATGATATGATAAGAAAGTAATAAATAAATAAATAAATAATGAAAAAGAATGTGATTCTGAACAGGCCACAATGAGCCTCAGGCTTGTGCTCTTCCCCTCCTCGTCTCCTGCATTGCACGTGCATCAGGAGAGTGAAACCTTTCACTTTAAGAACAAACCATGGCTTCACATAGGGTGTCATGTGTCCTACCTGGCAAAGAACAGTCCTCAGTTTGAAGGTACCCTCTATTTGAAGGGCTATCCAGTCCAAGTCCAGTGTAAAGGGTAAAGAACCATAGGAAGGGCGCACTGGGGCCTTGAAGTTGCCCATCAAGAATTAGCACCCAGACAGCAGACTGAGCAAGGCAAACATGTCACCTGGTCACAGTCTTCCCCACTATGGTGAGATGGATTGTATTTCTATTTAAATTATAGCACTTCTTTCTATAATTACATTTATACATGTAAATTGGCATATGCAAATGTTTCTGCAAAACTTTGTTTTCTTTTGTCCTCTTTTTTGTTATTACATTTCTTCTTTTGGGGTGATGCATAAGGAGTTCCACATTGCATCTGAATTCAGGAAACTGTGACTTGTTCAAACCAGAGTTAGTTGAAACGAAGCAGGATAAAACTGTAGTTTGTAGTAACTACTCAAACCAAAATCCCCCAACTTCTGATAAAATGCAGAAGTTTGGTTTGATGTTAAAGTGGAATTAGAAGCTTTCACAGTCCTCCTTCACATGTGAAGAAGAAGAGAGCAAACAAGCCTGAGGCTTGCAGCATGTTATTCTCATAATGGAATGCTACACATGGTGTCTCTGTCTATCTATTGGGAATGGCAGTGAGGCGGGGGGAAGACACACAGTGCTGGCAACTCTGTGTCTGTCTTGTAATATCGGGTCAGATTGTCATGGTTTTATTTATTTTATTTTATTTATAACATTTATATACTGCTCCACATCTACACAGATTCTGGAGTGGTGAACAATTAAAAAAACACAAAAAAGATGATAAGAATAAAACACAAGACTAAAAATATGTATCAATAAAAACAGAATGTCAATAAAAACACTGGCTGGTCAACCAAAGAAGGCTTCCTGAAATAAAGATGTTTTCAGGAGGCGCCAGAAACAACACAGTGTTGGTCCCTGCCAGACCTTCAAAGGCAGGGAATTCCACAGAAATGGAGCCGCCACACTGAAGGCTCTTCTGTGGGTGGACTCCAATTGGGCCATAGATCCATGTAGAACCACCAGGACCATGCCATCTGATGACCTCAGTGACTGGGCAGGTTGATAAGGGAGAAGGCACTCTCTCAGGTATCCTGGTTACAAGTTGTTTAGGGCTTTATACACTAGTACCAAAACCTTAAACCTGGCCCGGCAGTGAATAGGCAGCCAGTGCAGTTCCCTCAGCAAAGGTGTTGCATGCTCCTGAAAAGGGGCAGCTCCTTACAACAGCCAAGCTGCTGCATTCTGCACTAGCGCTAGCTTCTGAACCAGCCTTAAAGGGCAGCCCCACATGGAGTACATTGCAGTAATCCAGTCTTAAGGTTACTAGCACCTGTACCATTATGGCCACACTATCCCTGTCCAGGAGAGGCCGTAGCTGGAGAACCTGTCGAAGCTGGTAAAAGGCACTCTGAGCTGCCATGGTTACTTGGGACTCCAGCAGCAACGATGGATCTAGAAGTACCCCCAGACTACAAACCTGGTCTTTCAAAGGGAGTGCAACCCCATCCAGAACAGGCAATGAGCCTATGTTGGTGAGTGGATCAGGAACCACTCACCCACAGGGCTTCCATCTTGCCAGGATTCAGCTTCAGTTTATTGACCCTCATCCAGCCCATCACTGAGTCTAGGCACTGATCTAGGACTTGCACACCCTCATATGACTCAGATGTCACAGGGAGATAGAGCTGTGTGTCATCATCATACTGATGTAACCTGGCTCCAAATTCCCTAATGACCACTCCCAGTGGCTTCATATAGATGTTGAACAACACTGGGGACAAGATGGTACCCTGTGGAACCCTCCAGCTCAATTGCGAAGGGGCTGAGGAATAGTCGCCCAGTGGTACTCTCTGAAATCGACCCTGAAGGTAAGACTGGAACCACTGTAACATATTGCCCCCAGTGCCCAGCCTACGGACTTGATCCTGGAGAAAACCATGGCTGATGGTATCAAAAGCTGATGAGAGAACGAGCAGAATTAACAGGGCCACACTCCCCCTGTCCTTCTCCTGATAAAGGTCATCCATCAGGACCAAAGCTGATTCAGTCCTGTAATCAGGTTGAAATCCAGACTGGAATGTGTCTAGATAATGATTGGGTCCCTCTTTCTAGCCTTGACTGTTATTAGTGCCTCAGCTCCAACTGTTGCTTGTTGACCAGAAGCAGCCTGATTGGCTGTGGAGATTGCAAAGCTGGGAATTACAGGCAGATTTTGCACTGGAGGTCCCAACATTTTGACAGTGAGTCTGGTAGTTTAAATCTCCAATGTGGTCTTTTATTAGTCTGACTCCCCTCTCATGGTCACCTGGATTTTTGCTGTGGTGTCGGTTTTGCCTAACTTGCTTCTCTACCTGTTTGTCGTTCCTGGATTTCTGGAACAGTCCAACAGACTGCTTGCCTAACATTCCCTCCCCCCACTAATATTTATATCTATCTGACATTCCAGGCATGGTCCTGTTTGCTGAGAGTTCTGGCTAGAGTCTGGGACATTTAACAAAGACTGTCAAATTTGTTTGAATATTCTAGTTTATTTGGATTTGCCTTGAGCTCTGTTCCTGTGTCCGACTGTGGCCTATGGCTTTGGGGTTGAAACCTACAGGCTTTTCCACATGGTATCCTGAAGACTAAGCTTGGCAGTAAACTCAGGTGAATGAAAACGGTTTGAGAGAATATTTCTTTGGCAATGAAAAGAACCAGATGGCTTTGCCTTCCCTTTTCAAGGTTGGGATGCTATAGCAGCAGCAGCCCAAGCCATCGCTTGTGCTGATACAGCTCTTGCTACTCTGTGAGATCAGGGTATAAAGGTTAAAATTACATTCATATGGCAGCTCATTTATGAACGCTATACCATAATTTCCTGATGTTAAAAGGCTATTTTTAAAATGGCCTTTTTCAGTCAAATTGTTGAGCATGCTAGAAACTTGCTCTTAAAACTTCATTTTTATTGCAGACTAGATTTAGAAATGTAGTAAATGTCTGAAATGTCATCATCTATCAAAGCTGTTTAAAAGCTAAAGTTATGTTCCCAGAAGCATTTGACCTGTATCATATCTAATATGGTAATTTAGAAATTACTATACAGTAATGCCTAAGTATCTGCATGGTTAAGAATTATGCACGTCTCTGATCTCTCTTCTGAGCAGAATTATTTTTAGCAAGTTTATTTTTACATGAATGAAATAAAAAAATCACGGCTCTCCTCAATGTTTTATTTATCATGATACATATTTATGTAAGCCATTCAACAAAGTCACGTGCAGTCTTATTTAAGATAAGTCTTATTTTCTAGGGGTCTGCCACCCCAAGTAGGCCTCTTACGGGTCAGTTGTCACAGAAACAGACAGATGCTAAGCTGAAAAGCATAAAACTAAAGAGACAGTGTTTTATTTAAAGAAGCCATTACCTACAAGAGAGGTACGTAATATATTTGAAAACTGTCTTTAATTTATAGCCTTTTATATCAGAGATGTGTGAAGCCTGTCCCTTCATTTCTGTGGAGTTTTCTGGGTCTTCAATATCCATGTCTTAAATATCCTTGATTTTGAATATTGCTGGTGCAGATTTGGAAAGTGTATGATGTGGATGCTTTAAATGGGATGCACAGCCAAATTGGATGCTGTCCTTTGCTGTCCTTGCAAGCTGCATCCCAGTTTTTAAGCTCCTGGATAGCTTGCCCAAGCCACTGAGTCCCCTCCCCTCAATTTCCCCCCTAATAGAATTGGAGGGGAAGTGAATTTTGGGTAATTGTTCACACTACCCAATATTCCTGTTGGAAAGTGATCCTTCTGGATTACCTTGGCATCTGTATTTTGTGTGGTTAAAACTACAAAGCCTAGTTTAGAAATATTGTGTATGAAATATGTATTTCTGCTGGACTGACAAACCAAACTGTGCCAGTTAGCTGGGAAAGCAGTTATTAAACAAAGATAAGGAACTTGTTCCTTGGTAACCAAATTCAGATTCAAGCTAATCCCCAGAGAACCATAACACAGCTCAAAGGTACCCAAACAGTATTGTTATGGTAATAGTCTGTTTCTCAGTAAACTTTTCATTAGTGCACAACTTAGGACCAAGTTTTAATAATTGTTAGCAAAAATACTTGTTACAGGAATGGCTAGGGTTCTCTTTAGTTAGCAAACAGTATCTTTATTTGCTTGGAACACATTTTACATTTCTCAGTTCTTACTAATCAGAACCCGACTATCAAACCCAGAAATGTTTTGCTTATGGTCAGGTTCAGGTTATTCATGTCAGCTTGGATCTGAGGCATTTAACATCAAATATGAATTTGGCAGATTATTATTAATCTGGATCCACATACCACAGTAAATACCAGCTGTCACAGTGCGTGGGACATGCACAAAAATTATTCACCATGTGAAACTGACAAGGTACAATAATCTTTTCCATATCAAAAAGTTATATAAGCCGGTCCTTGGCAGCCAGTTAAGAGCAAACTGTGTGTGATCAATTAGGAACATGTGTTGTATACCATGAATGAGTGAGCTCACTGAACGCACTTGGAGTCACTTTCAGTATCCTTGATGACCAAGTAGTAGGGTCCTCTGGGGATGTAGCTTACATTTCCACTTTGCTTGTATGTTACGGGCAACTCATTCTGAATGGGAATGTAGTAGCAGGAAGTGATCTGAACTGGGCAAGTAGCGGCTGTGGTATTTTGTCTTAAAAAACACCACCACTAGTGGCTTTTCTCCTATTGAGCCAATAAGCTTCTGCTAAATTGCTTATCCTGCACGGTCCCCGAGTTTCTGATTGACTGGGAGCTGGCCATGCCATTTTTAAACTCCCTCCACTTGTTTTCTTGTCTGCTACACTCCCCCGCTTCTCCACCTCAGTAGAACCCTTCCTCTTTCCCCTGGATTTGCCTCAGCAGCAGAGTGATTCACATTTACAAATGAGGAGTTACAATGGATATTTCTCTTTGTTGGGGTGGGGGGACTGATGGTCCAATTGGGGCAGCAAGCAGTGCGTAAAGGGAAGGGACTCTGCCCAGCTGTATTCATCTTTCTCCTTCTCCACAAGAGGAAGGTGATAGACAAGTGAAGTGTGTTCAGCCAGCCTAGCAGGAGTTCCTGCAAGTGCTGATCAAGTGCGCAGTTGCTGCTCTTCCAGGGGAATCCCCTGATCTCTGATCTGGGTGAATTACATGGTACCCAGAAAGTAAAAACAAATTAGAAGAAATAGGATTGAGAAGAGAATAACTGGGTGTGGGGGAGTTGTGATAAGTTAAATTCAACGGTTCTGGGAATTAAGAATTATTTATATAAATTGTGTTGGATCCTGCCTTAGTTCATATCAACGTAGTCCCATTGAAATAAATGAGATTCAGTCATGACTAACTTGTCCCATTGATTTCAATGGGTCTATTATGAACATGACTAAGGCTGGATCCAAACCAGTATACATACAATCAGGTTTAATCACAGAATTTAGCTCAAATAAAAATAATAGTATCAAAGCATTACAAGGTAATTGTACCTGTTCTGTACTTGTTGAGAAAAAGGGCCAGGAAACTGTTCATGGTGATGTATGGCTCTCTGCCATGGTGCTTTCTGCTGTGCCCCTCATGTTGAAATGAAATAACACACAAAAACAATGTGGGCCATTGTAGACTTGTTGGCAAGACTGTCATTGCATATCAGCTGTCAAGTGTCAGCTGCCAGATATGATCTAATATTGATACCACATTTTGGAAGTCAGATATCAAATATCACATACACTACCTTGGGCTGCAGCTGCTAAAAAAAGTAATTACAGAAAAATCCTCTTGCATTCATGTGAAGTAGTCCCATGAAGCATTTGTAGACTTCATTATTGGGATGAGTCATTGCTGATAAATCTTAACAAAAACCAAACCAAAAATGCATCAACTGATGCAAAGAGAGATGGATTGATATTTGTAATCAATCAGATTTTATGGGAATTTTAGAGCATGGAAAAGTGATGTCATCTCCTTCTTTGAAGTTTGAAGATCCTGTAGATTCTCATATAAAGGTTATTTTAAAAACCTGTGTCACTATCCACACAACTCCCTCCTTATAACTTATTACACTATTATAATTGAAACTTGAAACAGCAATTAGCCTCCGGCGGAGGGACCATTAGCATAAAAGATTTATGCTGTGATGCTAGCAACTTTGGTAAACTTCTAAGCATAGTATAGAACAAAGTTTTGGGGAAACCTTCACATGGAACTTACCCAGTAAACATGTGCTAATGGGATTTTTTTGGGTGTACTGGAACCTTTTCTTTCAAGAGTTTTGAAGTTCTGGTAAGGTTTTATTCTATTTGATATGCTCTGTGATCCTTCTATGTTTATACTTAAGGAATATAAATCACTTTGAGATATTTAGGACTTGAAGAACTGGAAAAGTTAAGCACTCTTCTGTAGTTGATCTCATTAACTCTGACCAAATGAAAGTTGCTGTAATGCTGAATTCCAGACAGGAATATGTAACTCTCTGAATCTGCAAAAGGGTTCCTCTTCATGAACACATACCTAATTGTACAATCCTATTCACGTCTACTCAGTAGTAAGCGCCGTTGACTGGGTTCACATAACACGGCAACCCATTGTGGGTAACTGGCTACGGTGGGTTGTTGTGTCATGCTAATTGGGACTGCTTCCCGCAGGGTGGCTTATTTTGGGGCAACAAGTCACCCTGACAACCCTTGGCTTGTTGTAGGGGGTTGTTGAACCTACGATAGGTTGTTGGGTTGTCCGAACCCAGGAGCCTGATCCCATTGTGGGTTGCAGGAAGCGGCAAGCAAGCCGTTCAGCAAGAGTGGCAAAAAACCCTTGCTGCTCTTGGCTATCTCACCTGTGCCATTGCCAGTGACGGCCGCTCCACCGATGTCCAAGTGGCACTTTGGAGTGACCGTCACTTGCTCATTACCCTTAAAAAAAATAAATTGGGTGGCAGATACGTGCGAAGTTGAGAACATAATTTCTCCCCCCCACACACACACACACTGCCCAAAATGTGGAGCCTGGTCAATGTCCTGGTAAGCCTCTGCGGTCAAAGCACAGTAGGTAACATCCATAGACATTGACAAAGAGAGGCTGCATATAGGTTACTTTGCACATACTTGACAGCTGTGAATTGGCGAGCTGTCAATTGAAAAGCAAAGCAACAAAGGGGGTTTTGCACTGAAAGGGGATGGCGAGTATATCTCCCCCTTAGCTGTGTGATCTTCTAGTTTTTAAGTAATGCCCTGACACTACTCAGTGCCCTCCACCTTTTCCACACTTCCCTGAGCCTCTTGGTACTTGAGAAAGGGGAGATCTACATCCCATCCCCTTTTCACAAGCACTTAATTTTTGACTGGTGTCAAAAGAAAGGGTTCTCTTCTTTGAACCTATCTTGAACCTATTTGAGCATTTTTGGGGGACAGGGAAATATAAGCAAGTGATTGGAGCAGGTAGTGGGAGACAAGACGGGTTTTGCCATGCAGGACCCTGGGATACCAGTTGGAGGGAGGCACGGTGGGGGGAGAACAACCCATAGTAAGCCTGATTGTCTGTTTGCACATCGTGGGTTGTTCCGCAAACAACCCACACTGTGTAGCTTATTCACAGGGTGGGTTGTTGTGTTGTGCGAACTCGCCCATTGTGTTCAATGGGGCTTACTCCCACAATAATGGGTATAGTATTACAACCTTAGTGTGTCTGTGTGTTTTTATGGGTTTGTGGGCACAAAGTTGCTTGCAATGCTTTTATTTGAATTATGTGACAGAGTGTGGTGTATTGGTTAGAAAGAATGCTGGACTAGGGCAGGTTCAAATCCTCACTCATCCTTAAAGCTCACTGGGTGGTCTTGAGGCAGTCACTATCTCTCAGCCTAATGTAACTCACAAGGTTGTTAAGAGAATAAAATGAAAGGTGGGAGCACCATGTACGCTGCCCTAGATCCTGGAAGAGAGGGTGGCACACACACAGAATTATTGATACAGTATATGTTTTATATAGAGGCATATTTTATAAAGTGTGTCTGCCACTTGAAAAGAAGGTAGCACACAGACACACGAAGCGAGGACTACAAGAAAAAGGGTCAGGGAGCTGCAAGCTCAGATAAATGACTGCAATTTGCTCAATAAATTTACATTAGTGTTTGAAGTGACTGAAGGTATCTGAGCCATGAGCACCATTACAGCATACACAATTGTTGCCATATCAATGGTTATCATTGAAGGCGCGTGTGTGAAAGCAGAGTCATGCGTGTGCTGGATGGGAGAATTAAAATTTTATTTATTTATTATTTGCATTTATTTATCGCCCATCTGGCCGACAAACCGGCCACCCTGGGCGATGTACAGAAAATAAAACAGAATAAAATACATTAAAACATTTTTCTCCATTAAAATACATTAAAACAGTATAAAATTTTAAAATCTTAGCCCACCCCATATTCCCGCCTGAATAACCAAGTTTTTAATGAGCAGGGGAAGCTCAGCAGAGAGGGGGCATGGCGGAGGTCACTTGGGAGAGAGTTCCATAGTACGGGGGCTGCCACAGAGAAGGCCCTCTTCCTCGTCCCGACCAGTCTAGCTGCTCTGGCTGAAGGGACAAGGAGAAGGCCGTCTGTGGCAGATCTTGTTGAGCGGCCCACTTGGTGTTGCTGGAGACGCTCCTTGAGATAGACTGGACCGGAGCCGTATAGGGTTTTAAAGGTCAAAGCCAACACTTTGAATTCAGCTCGGCAAGCAACTGGTAGCCAGTGTAGCCAGTCCTGTCTGTGTGTCAGAAGCCCATTTTTCTACACACAGATCTTCCAGATCTCACCCCCCTCTCTCTGCGCAGCGTGTCCAGCTTGTTGGTTTGCAGCTGCCAGCCAGCTTGCCTGTA
Source organism: Shinisaurus crocodilurus (assembly GCA_021292165.1). Classification (NCBI taxonomy): domain Eukaryota; kingdom Metazoa; phylum Chordata; class Lepidosauria; order Squamata; family Shinisauridae; genus Shinisaurus; species Shinisaurus crocodilurus. Next base: position 158,969,188 of record CM037876.1, on the reverse strand, counting down.
ATCCGACACCAGCTCAGCTTCCCCCGGTTGCAGATTAATCCATGTAGCAAGGAAACACTCTGTAACTCCTCAGGTCTATTTCTCTACCTGTTTATTTACTTTAGCAGGTAATATTCTACAGAGTATACATTCCTAGTTACAGTCCATGTGCAGAGTACAATGCATAGCAAGCATTAGTTCCAGTGGAGTAGGTTGAGCTTTACTCCACCTAAGCAAAGACGTTACATTGTTGCAAAGTCCTGCAAACAATAGCCAGAAGAGGAAAGGAAAAAGAATAGAGAAAGCAGTCCAGCACTTCTCTAAAATGGCTTCCAACAGAATAAACAAGTACGTCACCAGGACATACAAAACATGTGACTAGCTCGTAATGCTCCCAGGCCTAGCTTCCCATGAAAAAGAACACGGGGAAAAAAGAAAGACAAAACACAACTTGTTTACCAGCCATTCTGTTCCTTCCATGTGTAAACAATGTGCCACAGCTGGTGAATGTGATTCATATCACAACAATCATTAGGGTAATTTCCCAGCCTGAAATGGTTTATCATCCCAATGGGGGCATAGAAAGGCAGGGAACTGTGTCCTCAGAAGATCATGTGCCAGTTTGCGCAACACCACCAGGCCAGTGATTCAGTTACTGGTGCTGTCAAGAAGACATTGTTGTCATAGACATTCTACTGGTTTGCACGACAAGGTGGGTTATTGAGAGTTAAATAAAGCGGCTCATTATGAGTTGTTTAACCCTCAATAACCAACCATGTCATGTGAACCAATCATCATCATCATCATCATCATCATCAGGCGATCACTCGTGACCGAGTAAGATTGTCTTCCGGGATAAAAGGAGGAAATTCTAAAGAAGATTGTGTAGACTCTAGCGATGGGTCCGTAAGTGACTGTGGAGGCCAATTCTAGATCCACACAGCTTCCCACAGTGAGGACACAGGTTACCAGATAGAAAATGGTCCTGTAAAGGATTCATTTGACGTGCTTTTCGCTTAGCACGTTTCTCCCTTTCACCTTGCACTCGGGCTTCTTCAAAGTCCATGGAACCTTTGTGAAAGGCCAAGCTCCAGTTAGATCGTTCATGGGCCAGAGCTTCCCAGTTTTCGATGTTTATATTGCATTTTTTTAGATTAGCCTTATGAACATCTTTAAACCTCTTATATTGACCACCGATATTCCGCTTTCCATCCTTGAGTTGGGAGTAAAGTAACTGCTTTGGGAGACGGCAGTCAGGCATTCGAACAACATGACCGGTCCCACTGAAGTTGGCGTTGAAGGATCATTTTTTCAATGCTAGTAGTCTTTGCTTCTTCCAGTACACTGACATTTGTTCGCCTATCTTCCCAAGTAATTTGCAGGATTTTCCGGAGGCAACGTTGATGAAACCTTTCAAGGAGGTGGAAGTGACGTTTATAGATAGTCCATGTTTCGCAGGCATACAATAAAGTTGGTAATACAATGGCTTCATAAACCAGTGTTTTGGTCTTCTTACAAATATCCCGATCCTCGAACACTCTATGTTTCATTCGAGAAAATGCGGCACTTGCGGAGCTCAGACGATGCTGGATTTCACTGTCGATGTTAGCTGTAACAGAAACATAGCTGCCAAGATAGAGAAAATGATCGACATTTTCCAGTATTGTCCCGCCAAGCTGGATAGATGGCATCACCAAAGGATTGGCTTGCACTTGCTGATGAAGCACTTTGGTTTTTTTGATGTTAAGTGAGAGACCAAGTTTTTCGTATGCTTCTGCAAAAGCATTTAGGATAGTTTGGAGATCATCCTCTGAATGTGCGGAGACCACATTATCATCAGCATACTGAAGTTCCACAACGGAGGTTGTAATTACCTTACTTTTTGCTTTCAGCCTGCTGAGATTAAAAAGCTTTCCATCTGTTCGATATATAATTCCCACACCGGTGGGAAGTTTCCCCTTGACAAGATGTAAAACCATGGCGATGAAAATGGCAAATAATGTTGGGGCGATAACACATCCCTGTTTAACACCTGATCCCACTTTAAATGGAGCACCATGAGAGCCGTTGTTGTCCAAAACCGTTGCCGTCATGTTGTCATGGAGAAGTCGCAAGATATTCACAAATTTATTGGGGCATCCAATTTTCATAAGGATAGTCCAGAGAGCTGTACGGTCTACAGTATCAAAGGCCTTAGCCAAATCGATAAATGCCATATAAAGGGGTTGATTTTGCTCCCGGCATTTTTCTTGGAGCTGACGTGCAGTAAAAATCATGTCTACTGTCCCTCTAGAGGGGCGGAAACCATATTGAGTTTCAGGGAGGATCTCTTCTGAAATAGATAGAAGACGGTTTGCGAGAATCCTAGCAAATATTTTACCTGCGGTTGCTAAGAGAGAAATGCCCCGATAGTTTCCACAGTCTGTTCTATCACCCTTTTTAAAGAGGGTGATAATTATGGCATCCCTGAAGTCTTCTGGGATCTCTTCTCTTATCCAGATTTTTTCGATGAGTTTATGAAGATGTTGTACAAGTTCGGGCCCCCCTTCTTTAAAGATTTCAGCAGGAATCCCATCTGGTCCACTAGCTTTGTTGTTCTTCATTTGATTAATGGCTTTTTTTACTTCATCCAAAGTGGGGAGTATTGCAAGTTCCTCTTTAATTTGTTTTTGCGGGATTTGCGAAAAAATCTCATTATCCACCTTAGACTTACGATTTAAAAGGTCATAATAAATGCTCTTTCCAACGCAGTGCAATAGACTCTTTGTCTTTTAAGAGTTTGGTGCCATCTTTTGATTGTAAAGGGTTTGTACCATAGGTTTTTGGTCCATAAATGGCCCTTGTGGCCTTAAAAAAGCCCCGTGCATCATGAGATTCTGCAAGTTGTTGAATTTCTTCAGCTTTCTTTTTCCACCAAGCGTTCTTAAGTTGTGAACCAATAGACTGCCTATGACAACAATGTCTTCTTGACACCACCAGTACCTGGATCACTTGATTAAAGTTCAAAATATTGTCCATTGTGTGCTCTTTAATATATGTGGGGCCAGTTACTATATGAAATATTAAACAGAAAATATTATTGTGGTGCAACGTGGGATGAAGAAGCAGTATTTGCTCTCTCTCTTCCTTCGTCAGCAAATTCACTGCAAATAAGTAAACAAACCCTACAAAATGGGTAGTTACTGTTGGCTGTTACTAAGTTTGTTTGGGCCCATGGAAACACCCATCTTCACTTAGAACTCCTGAATAAATGGATTTAATTTAGGGGAATCAGAACCATATGGCATTCAAACATAAAAGAACAGAAGGTAATTCAAAATATTGCAACTCTGTGGAGGGGGCTGGCCAAAGAAGGAGAGGGAAAGACAGGGCCCACAGCAAACTGCTCTCATTTTGATATGTGAACTGTATTTTAAAACCTTTCAAACTATTACCCCATCATTAACAATAAGAGCAACCCCCCCCCCACACACACACCTAGTGTTGTATCAACTGGCCACTTCTTACTCTTAAAGGCATAGTACTTATTAGTGAGATCTAACTGCTACCAGAAGAATGCATTCTCACCCTTTCTTCTTCGTGGTCTCTGTGCATCACACATATGGGCTCTGCGCCTGCGCTGAGACCGTTCCGGAAAATTCTAAAGCTGAGGTAGACTGGGCGGGAGCCCCTCCCCCTCGCGCGTGCTCCTTAGCGCGGCTCCCGCCCATTCCCTCAGTTCCTCTTCGACCGCCATTGCGGCTAGTCGTCTCCGGAGGTTCTTCTAAAAAACTACAACTCAGCTGAGTACTTTAAAATTGTCTTTTCAAAAATTTTTTCCTCATAAACCTTTTTTCTCTTCCTCCTTTCATCGGAAATCCCCCCCCCCAATGAAATTAAAATAAATAATTTTTTTTTAAAAATGAAATTCTTCTCCTCTTCTGAGGAACGGCTGTTTTAGGCGCCTTTTCAAAAGTGCCTCTATTGTGGGATTAAATTACCTCCGGCTGCTGGCCACTCTTTGTGCCTGTTATGTTTGAGAGTGGGGGCATGTAGTAGAAATATGCCACCACTGTAAGGCATTCATTAGGCCGATGTGAAAACACCGAGCTTTAAAGCTCAAAATGGCTCCCTGGCAGCAAACTTTATCCATGGTGTGTCCCTCTATATGGCATTCAAGGCCACGGCATTCAAGCCAAGATCAGCGACGTCTCATACTACAGTGGCGGCAACTCGGAATGTGGAATCCCCACTTAAGAGAAAGGACAAAAAAGCCCACAAATGCTCTAAGGAAGAGCAAAAGAAAGAGACTGTGTCCAAGAAAAAATCTAAGGACTGAAAGTCTCTCTCTATAAGCCTGTCACTCCAGTCCTATCGACTGTGAGTTTCACGGCTTTGACGTCGACCACCAAGGTAAAACGCCTGGTTTCGATCCCGACACAGATCGAGTCTTCGACACCGAGAAGTCTACATCCACGCCTGCAAAGCGTGGCTCGGTGTCAGGAGTGCAAGTAGCCTCACTCTCCGATGGAGAAATTATGGATTCACCTGTACTCGTGGCTACGGAGCTTACTGCAGCTCCAACATTAGAGGAGACGTATACTCCATCCATGGAGAAAACGTTCTTCCTCCAGCCGCTCGGCATCGAACACCGATCTTGACATCGAGTGGTCTCTGTCGACATCAAACACCACTCTCGACATCGAGAGGGCTCTGTCGACATCGAGCGGCGCACTCTCGACATCGAGGAGAACCTGTCGACATCGCTCTCGACATCGAGGGGGCTCTGTCGACATCGAACAAGGCTCTCGACATCGAGGCGAATCTGTCGACATCGCTCTTGACATCAAGAGGGCTCTGTTGACATCGAACATTGCTCTCGACATCGAGGAGAGCCTGTCGACATCAAACATCGCTCTCGACATCGAGCAGGCTCTGTCGACATCAAACATCTCGCTCTCGACATGGAGCAGGCTCTCTCGACATCGAACACCACTCTCAACATTGAGAGGGCTCTGTCAACATCGAGCGGCGCTCTCGACATCGAGGAGAACCTGTCGACATAGCTCTCGACATCGAGAGGGCTCTGTCGACATCGAACAAGGCTCTCAACATCGAGGAGAATCTGTCGACATCGCTCTTGACATCGAGCGGACTCTGTCGACATCGAACATTGCTCTTGACATCGAGCACAGCCTGTCGACATTGCTCTTGACATCGAGAGGCTCTGTCGACATCGAACATTGTTCTTGACATCGAGGAGAGCCTGTCAACAGTGCTCTTGACATCGAGTGGCTCTGTCGACATCGAACATTGCTCTTGACATCGAGCACAGCCTGTCGACATTGCTCTTGACATCGAGAGGCTCTGTCGACATCGAACATTGTTCTTGACATCGAGGAGAGCCTGTCAACAGTGCTCTTGACATCGAGTGGCTCTGTCGACATCGAACATTGCTCTTGACATCGAGCACAGCCTGTCGACATTGCTCTTGACATCGAGAGGCTCTGTCGACATCGAACATTGCTCTTGACATCGAGCACAGCCTGTCGACATTGCTCTTGACATCGAGAGGCTCTGTCGACATCGAACATTGTTCTTGACATCGAGGAGAGCCTGTCAACAGTGCTCTTGACATCGAGTGGCTTTGTCGACATCGAACATTGCTCTTGACATCGAGCACAGCCTGTCGACATTGCTCTTGACATCGAGAGGCTCTGTCGACATCGGACATTGTTCTTGACATCGAGGAGAGCCTGTCAACAGTGCTCTTGACATCGAGAGGCTCTGTCGACATCGAACATTGCTCTTGACATTGAGCACAGCCTGTCGACATCGAACATCGCTCTCAACATCGGGAGGGCTCTGTCGACATCGAACGTTGCTCTTGACATCGAGGAGAACCTGTCGACATCGCTCTGACATCGAGCGGGCTCTGTCGACATTGAACATCGCTCTTGACATCGAGCGGGCTCTGTCGACATCAAACATCGACATCGAGTGGACTCTGTCGACATTGAACATTGCTCTCGACATCGAGGAGAGCCTGTCGACATCGAACATCGCTCTCGACATCGAGAGGGCTCTGTTGACATCGAACGTTGCTCCTGACATCGAGGAAAGCCTGTTGACTTTGCTCTTGACATCGAGAGGGCTCTGTCGACATCGAACATCGCTCTTGACATCGAGCGGGACTCTGTCGACATCGAACATCGCTCTTGACATCGAGCGGGCTCCATCGACATCGAGCGTCAATCTCGACATCAAAGAGAACCCATCAACATCAAACATCGCTCTCGACATCAAGCGGCCTCTGTCGACATTGAGCATCGCTCTCGACATCGAGGAGACCAGATTGTCAACAACTTCGCTCTTGACATCCAGCGGTCTCTGTCTACATCGAACATCGCTCTCGACATTGATGAGAACCTGCCTTATTCTGACTCAGTTTCTGCAGTGTACAAATTACTAGGCTCTTCTCCTGATTTGCAGGTGGAATATAAACTGTCCACTTTACCAACTGAAGACCTAGATACATTTGCAGACCATGTGATGAAGATGATGGCAGCCTTAGGCATAGAAACTAATGTCGAGACACCTGAAATAGAAGACCCAGTGTACAGCAACATCTATTCTACTAACGGTAGCAACTACCAGGCAATTATGGTGAGATCAGTTATCCCTAACTGGAAAGTTAGGGAACATCTGTGATTACCTCCCAGAGGAAAAGAGAGACTTGGCAAGGGTACTACAAGCGGAGGTCATCAGTATGGCAACCCTGCAGATGAATAACGCCAGACACCAAACTGATTGCCATGTCAGGTCTCTGATTAGTACCATCTCACTTGGACGTCATGTATGGCTAACATCAAATGTTAAAGCTCACATAGAAGACCTGTTTGATGAGGAAGGTCTATTCCATGAGAATATGGATGATTCTTTGGACGCAGTCCAAAAGGCTAGGGTCAATGCCCAGAAGATGAGTTTCAGTACACTGCCAAGGCATAGGCAGTACAAGCCGTGACAGTGGAATAGGTTCACATCTTCCACAGCTCCTTTTCAACCTCTTTTTAAATGGGAGGACAAGATGCATGTTCACATGATAGTCAGTCTGCAGGACTAAGGAATGCTTCCCGCAGTTTCATTACCAAGGCCCTAAGAAAGCCAAGTCTTCCGTGAAACGGAGTTTCTTGACTCCTCTCGAATTTTAGAGGACTTGGCGACTACATTGGCCTTGACAAATACACAGGACACGACGACTGGCTGGTCGTCTATTCATCCAGACTACGTCTTCAGTCTGCACTTCAGACAACCTTGTCCATGCTCGATGATCTCGGCTTATGTCTAAACATCAAAAAGTCAGTCCTCGATCCTGCAAAGGAACTGAATTTCATAGGAACAGTTCTCAATCCAAAGGATGGCTGGGCATTTCTACCTCAAGACAGAGTAGACAAAATACTTACCATCTCGGAATGCCTGTACCGAGCTCCTTTGTCCTCAGTAAGGTTGATCCAACGTCTTCTCGGCCATATGGCATCAACTGTGCAAGTAATGCATTATGCCCACCTTCACATGAGAACTCTTCAAAACTGGCTTATCCGCTCCTTTGACCTGCAAAGACAGGCACCTTCCACTCACCTCACCATTCCACGGAACACCGAAACATCTTTGTTGTGGCGAATGAGCAAGAGCGTTCTCATCAAAGGAGTGCCTTTTCATCCACTAACTCCGAGGGTTCTGACAACAGACGCCTCCCTCCTGAAATGCGGAGCGCATTGTGCAGGCCACGTAGCTTAAGACACGTGGAACTCTGTTGAGTGCAAGATGCACATCAGTATGTTGGAGTTGATGGCAGAGTGGAATGCCATGAAGGCACTAGAGTCTCTTCTTCACAGCCAACACATCCAGGTTGTCTCAGAAAACATGACCATTGTAGCCTACCTCAACAAAGAGGGTGGAACGAGGTCGATGCAACTCACAAGGCTGACCCTCAGAATTTTCAACTGGACAATTCTAAGACCCATGTCTCTCATGGTGCTTCGCATCGCAGGAAAAAACAACACACTAGCAGATACTCTAAGCAGAGTCTCCATGCAGTCACACGAGTGGCAACTGGATGCAGAGATTCGCAGTTGAATTTTCTCAATCTGGGGTCAACCGAAAGTAGATCTTTTTGTCACTTCCAAAAACATGGCCTACCATCTTTTTTTGCAGCAGGGCAACATCGGATCCCAATCTCATCACAGATGCCTTCATGATGAAATGGGCGGGTCATCTGTATTACATGTTTCCACCTCTTCCTCTGTTGATGTGAGTCATCTCAAAAATCTGGAGGGACAGAGCAGACTGCATTCTTGTAACACTGTGGTGGCCACGGCAACCATGGTTCCCCCAGCTCCTGCACCTTTCCGAAGGAGAATACCAGTTGCTCCCGATAGTGCCAACACTGCTAACTCAAGCTCAAAGCAACATCCAGCACCCAGATTTGGATAGCCTAGCATTAATGGCATGGCAGATTCGATTATTCTAGCCCAAGACTTACCGTCACCGTTACAAACTGTCCTGCAAGCTGCCTACAAGCCGTACACGAGAGCATCTTATGCTAGGAAATGTAAACAAAATCTTAAATCCTGCACAGTACAAACTGTACTAGAATATTTGTATACCCTTATGGAGGTTTAAAATCATCCTCCATATCATCATCAGGCGATCACTCGTGACCGAGTAAGATTGTCTTCCGGGATAAAATGAGGAAATTCTAAAGAAGATTGTGTAGACTCTAGCGATGGGTCCGTAAGTGACTGTGGAGGCCAATTCTAGATCCACACAGCTTCCCACAGTGAGGACACAGGTTACCAGATAGAAGATGGTCCTGTAAAGGATTCATTTGACGTGCTTTTCGCTTAGCACGTTTCTCCCTTTCACCTTGCACTCGGGCTTCTTCAAAGTCCATGGAACCTTTGTGAAAGGCCAACCTCCATTTAGATCGTTCATGGGCCAGAGCTTCCCAGTTTTCGATGTTTATATTGCATTTTTTTAGATTAGCCTTATGAACATCTTTAAACCTCTTATATTGACCACCGATATTCCGCTTTCCATCCTTGAGTTGGGAGTAAAGTAACTGCTTTGGGAGACGGCAGTCAGGCATTCGAACAACATGACCGGTCCACTGAAGTTGGCGTTGAAGGATCATTTTTCAATGCTAGTAGTCTTTGCTTCTTCCAGTACACTGACATTTGTTCGCCTATCTTCCCAAGTAATTTGCAGGATTTTCCGGAGGCAACGTTGATGAAACCTTTCAAGCAGCAATTTCAGCCATTAAGCCTTATGTTACCTCGGGGTCAATCTTCACACATCCGTTGGCGAAACCTTAATTTTGAAAGGCTTGAAGAACATCATTCCTCCAATCAGGAATTTGGTGCCAGGCTGGAATCTGCCTCTGATGCGGCGTGCACTGACTCAGAAGACTTTTGAACCACTAGCGACTATTGATCACAGGTTTCTCACATGAAAGACAAGAAGATCTGGCGAACTCTGTGCACTCACAGTAGACTCACCTTATATGGTGTTTCATAAGGACATAATAGTCATCCGTCCAGATCTCAATTTACTACCAAAAGTGGTTTCAGACTTTTCATACAGGGCAGGACATAGTGTTGCCAGCGTTTTTTCCAAAACCCGTCTTCTGACATAGAGCAGAAAATGCATACACTGAATGTCCGACATGCCCTAGCATTTTATAAAGAGCAAACAGCTTCTTTTCGACAAACAAATCAACCATTTGTATGTTATGGTGGCAAATCCCCAGGTCTTTCTGTTTCAAGGCAGAAATTTGCCAAATAGATAGAAGTTATTACATTGGTATACCAGCTTTCATGCAAGCAGTTGCCAGGCCCAGTAAGGGCACATTCTACCCGAACACAGTCAACATCCGTGGTGTTTGGGAAAGGCCAAAGCTCTATAGAGCAGCAACCAGGGCCGCTCCATCGACATTCATCAAGCATTGCAGACTTGATATTTGAGCTCGGGCTGTGAACACCTTTGGAAGGGTGGTTCTATCATCGGTATTGCAGTGACCAATGCCACCATCCCACCACCGGGTGGATCAGCTTGTTACTCTGCCCATATGTGTGATGCACAGAGACCACGAAGAAGAAGGACAGGTTGCTTACCTGTAACTGTAGTTCTTCGAGTGGTCATCTGTGCAGTCACACAACCCACCCATCCATCCCCGCTTGGCGTCATTATCGATTTCAATGGACCTGCCAGTGGAGACTGGGTGTGTATTGCTCCAATTCATGTCATTTCTAAATGATAATGGTTGTGTTTTTTTTGTTTTTTTTGGTATTACTATAAAAGGGAATGTCAATACCAACAGTGAGTATCTCTCGGTTCATGGGGCCGCAATAGGCGGTCTCAGAGGAACTGAGGGAATGGGCGGGAGCCGCGCTAAGGAGCACGCGCGAGGGGGAGGGGCTCCCGCCCAGTCTACCTCAGCTTTAGAATTTTCCGGAACGGTCTCAGCGCAGGCGCAGAGCCCATATGTGTGACTGCACAGATGACCACTCGAAGAACTACAGTTACAGGTAAGCAACCTGTCCTTCTTCTTCTCCTAAATGCTAGGTTGTTTCACACATTGCATTTCCAATCTTCAACCCCCTAATGGCAATATATTAAATATATATATCATACTATTCTCTACCTGCCTAGTATTTAAAATATGTCAATATATCCTAGATTCCATTTAATAATGGATTATTATTATTATTATTATTATTACTATTATTATTATTATTATTTGTGAAGGACTGCCAACCGGTCCTTTACTCAAGACCAGAGATCAAAGGTGCACAATTGCCAGCCTTAGCTCTGCTGTCTTGACTTGATTCTCTCAGGGCCTTGCCCTTGGTCTATACACTGGATTTAGCACTGAACCACAGAGGAACCACACACACCGTGTGGGGTAAAACCAGGAAAGTTTATTTAAGGTAAACAGATTACAATAAAAGGTGGGGAATGAGGGAAGAGGGAGAAAGGTGGGGAGACGACACTTTGGTACATACAGTAGAGCTACAAAATAAAACTAGTTCCTTTACCATATAAATACCTAGGCACTTACTCCCTTTGCCTAGGGGTTGGCCTTAGCAAAAACCCTACTCTGCGCTGCTTCACGTCCAGACCACACAACAACCCAAACCAGAAGCCACAGCAGCAGTATAGATTCCCCCCCCACCCCTCCTTTCAGTAGCCCATCTGTCTTTGGCCAATCAGGATGAACTTCATCTGGGCTAGGGGAGGGGTGGCTCCTTGCTCATGAATAGAGTGCTTGGGGCATTTGCATGCAAATAGCTGTGGCACCGAGACATCAACTGCCATGGGAGACGCTGAGGCACTGTAAGGGAAAGCTATGTACATTTGCATGGGATTCCCAACCTCCAGTTGGGATTATACTTGTTTACACATGTGGAGGTGTGTGTGTGTGTGTGTGTGTGTGGTGCAGGAAACTCTGACGCTTTTTCTCCACATTATTATTTACAGTATTTGTATACCGCTCCACATCAAGCAGATTCTGGAGCGGTGAACAATAAATAAAAGAAACAAAAACAATATGTTGAAAACAAACTAAAATTACAATGGTGGTTGGACAACAGAGAAGGCTTCCTGGAACAAGGAGGTTTTCAGCAGGCACCGAAAGCAGCACAATGTCGGAGCCTGCCTGACCTCCAGAGGCAAGGAGTTCCACAGAAATTGAGCCACCACACTGAAGGCCCTTCTCCTGGTGGACTGCAGTTGGGCCAGAGGTCCATGAGGAACCACCAGGAGCATGCCATCTCATGACCTCAGCGACCAGACAATTGGTATGGGAGGAGGCGCTCTCTCAGGTAACCTGGTCCCAAGTTGTTTCGGGCTTTGTACACAAGTACCAGAACCTTAAACCTGACCTGGTAGCAAATAGATAGCCAGTGCAGTTCCTTCAGCAAAGGAGTTGCATGCTGAAAAGGAGCAACTCCTGAAATAGCCGAGCTGGTTATAGCTGCATAGCTGTTTTTACAAATAGCTGTTATAAACAACTCTGTGTTTGCATTCATGCCAACTGAAGATGGGGTCCAAACAACAACAACAACAACAAAACCCCTGTAAGAAATGTGTTAAATCATCTGTGATCCTTGGACAAAGTTTAGCCCCTCATTCCTTTTTCAAAACATGCAAGTCAATTCAGGCTAGCAGGACTGTTATGTAACAAACACAATGGAATTTCCAAGAGAAAATTGCCTCAGACTGAATCCTTTTTAAATGCAAGGCATGCGTCTTCATTCGAAAAAGCCTTAAGGCTTCTCAAATGGGCAATGATGAGTTTTTATAGACTCTTCATTGTAGCCAGATTTTCTTAGCCATTTCAGTTTATACAGGTAACAAGAAAGACAGAGAAACTTAAGAAACCCAATATTCTGTAACCGTTTTTCTCCCAGTTTCCAGAGAGAGAAAGGGATGTAATTACATTTGCTGTCTTTTTAGTTACACTTACTGGTAGTAGTTGCAATAAACTTTTCTGAATTTGTAGGACAGAAAGGATCATGTGAGATCATTTCAGGCAACTCCCATATGAATTATTGTAGAAATTATGAAAGAACATCACTGAAGTTTTATATGAATTCTAATGACTCATTCAAATGCGTATTTGGAAAGTAATGAATCTGTTAAAAGCTACCTTGTAAATCTTGGTAATCTATTTTTGGAGTTATTACATTCTACAAAACACATGTTCAGGAATAACAACGGAATTGTTATAAGCCATACATGTATCATTCAGGTAGCTCCTTTAATACCATCCATGGCTCATAAAGTTGTAAATAATTTACAGGAACTATTCCTATTCAAGACACCATAACTCTAGATCATATAACCTAACAAAGAAAAATTCATAGCTGCTATCTTTAAAATAAGGTGTAATTTGGCCCTAACTATCCCACAGGAATAGCCATGTTAATCTGTTGTAGCAAAAACAACAAATTCTATATCAATTTAAAGACAAATTGAACCAAGTCAAATTTGCTAATAAATTTGAATTTGGTGGAATCATGCTGGAGTCTCCCTTTGGAGCTTTTGTTGTTGCTGCAGTATAACTGTAAGTCCTGTTACAGAATGTCCTGGGAGATTGAAATTCTCACCCACTGGTTTCTGAGTTAGCCATTTTTATTTCTGTTCATTAAAATGGCAACACTCAGAAACCAGTGGGTGAGCATTTCATTCCCCAAAGACATTCTGTAACAGACTTTAAGTTATCATACTCCAATAAGAAAAGTTTCAAATATTGAAGATCTGGCCAATCTAATAGGGAGCACCAGGCATTCCTGAAATTCTGGGAATGCCTGAATTTCTGCACAGAATGGCAACCGAGCCCTTAATGAGTTCCGCAAATGATTTGTTAAGATGATTGGCAGTCGTAGGCAGATGATTGGCAGTCAAGATGATCTGCCAGTGAAATTTTAAGATGATACTAGAAGCTCTGGGTTTAAATATTTTTTCCCCTAGACAGATAGTTTCCTGTCAGTTCAATAAGATATTAATGGCCTACCTCAAAAGATTGTCACAAAGAGAAGATAAACTCCCCACCCCCATAAGCAGATATCCTTTCTGGATCAGGGTACTAATCTTAGGCTGGAGATTTAGGATTGCTGCTCATCATGTCTGCACTCCTTCTCCTTTTACCTCTGATAAACAGCTTTTGAAGTACTTTTTGTATTGCTTCCAAACCCTGCAAAACCTATTTGACCAGTCATGCAACAAAAGAAATGTGTGTGTATATCATAGGAGATGCTCCTCACAAATGCCTTTCAAGTGTCTTAAAAAATGTGTCCCTTTGTGTTAGAGGTTAATCCTGGGATTGAATCATGGTCTCTTTTTCCCTCTTCCCTGAACAAGTGACTAATTGTGAAAGGTGTGTGCCATCCCTTCCGAATCCCATCTCATTGCCTCTCATGATTTTAATGTATCTTTTTAAAAAATGAGACCTGCATTAGGAATGAAGAGAAACTCTTTTATTTATTGGCATCACTATTAGAGAGTACAGCTGGAGAGTCAATAAGCATTATCTTTGGCTTATCTTAGGTCTCTTTCTCTCTATTATTCATGGTCGTATAACATGTTTGCTTTATGGGGATTTGCATTTGATTTTGAAAAATAAACAATAAAACAAATGATGTATGATGAAACAACAACTTGTTTCCTAGCAACACCATAGATATATCTGCATTGTGTTAATAAGTGAACAGTTTCTCCCTGCATGGCACCATTTGCCCAAACATTAATTGCATTTTTAACAAGATGATCATGACTGGTCTTCTCAGCTGTATTTCTGTAATTAGCAGCTAAAATATTGTTGCAGTAAGCGAGCCAGTTGCCATCTTGCTTGAAATGTTGTTATACACCTTATAATGAACACAGTAGGAGGGAGCTGAATGGAAAAATGAGTTGGTTATTTGCAAGCAAGTGTCCCATTTTAAGACTTGTAAATGTCATGAATTAATATGTCCAATAAAGTATAGTAATGTGTACACTGTACAGTGCTCAGACACTAATATTTCTATACTTTAAAATGCAACATACTGAGCTAATTATAAGTTTGGGCCATAGGTCAGTCAAATTTATGCATTTTCGTGCACAAGAGATATTTCTTATTGGCTACATTTTACCTTTTTAAAAATATAACCTTTAGGGCCAAAACAGACATACTCCAAATCCATATCTAGCAGCTACATCTTTTTTTCACTTTTACTCTAGAGCAGATGCAGGGACCCCAAAGTGGATCAGGACCTTTGCATGAGAGGTAGTGGGTTTAAGATCTGGATCAGACCCCTCTGCCTACTATAGTGTAAAAACGAAAATAACAAAAAAAGACCGATGGACTCTGGATGCAGAGATGAATTCTCATCTGCAAAGAAAAGAAAAGATGGCTAACTTAAGTCCCATTCATTTCATTAGGTCTGCTCTAAGTAGGATTTACTGTATGTTGGATTTTACTCACACACCATCCTAAAGAGGGAGTTCAACAGATTGGTCACCATGACTGATAAGGTGCTCTCCCTGTTTGCTATTTGCCTCAGTTCTAATGGCAGGGGCACCCAGAGGAAAGCATCTGCAGATGATCAAAGCAAACAGTTGATATGGGAGCAGGCGTTTCTTCAACTAGTTGGGTCCCAGCCTTTTAAGGGCTTTATAGATTAACACCTGTACCTTGAATTGGGCTCAGAAACAGACCAGTAGCTAGTGGAACTGCCAGTATTGGTTAGATATATTCCCAGTGATGAATCCCAGTTTGTCAGTGTTCAGATTAGCATTGTGCATTCAGATATGTATCTGAATTTGTATTGGCAGTATGTGTAGAAGGATGCTTACATGCATGAATCTCTCTGGCTGGTGCAAAGCATTCTATGTTTGTTTATTTTAAAGAAGACAAACACCTTGCATTTGTCAAGTTGCATTCTGGAATGGTGCATTTTAGTATTGGTGTCAGAAAAAAGGAAAATAGATTATATATCAAGCATTCTTGCACAAATTTCTGCAAAAATCAACTATCTGTGGCAGCTGTAGTGACAGTCATTGTATGTAGATGTTAAACTGCAGTAATAAAACTTGCCCATCTATGCCTGGGATATTATCATGATAGAGAATTGTATTATAAATGTATTTAATAATTAATATTGCTTTCATAAAGGTGTACAATATGACAGAAGGACGTTCAATCTGCTGTGCAGCCAGCCTTTTAGAATAGTTTCTAAAAATATCCTGTAGCTCTCAGGAGAGCAATATCGTTATTTCATTACCCATGAGAGCATGCACAGATGCTACCATAAAAGTTTCAGCAATAAAAACCCCAAGCATTTATCTTCCATAATGGTGAGATATTGTGGTGCCTGGTTTTCATTTATACACCTTATATCGAAATTAAGAAGTGCTTGTATTTACACGATGAGTACATTCTGTGCAGTCTTGATAAATTTATCACATTACTACGGGTACTGTTTTTCTTTAGTAACAGCACAACCCTGTGCATATTTACTCACAAGTAAGTCAAACTCTGTTCAGTAGGGCTTACTCCCAGGTAAGTGTGCATAGGACTGCAGCCTAAATGTGTTCTCATATAATTGTAGGCTTGGACAATGTCTGATGGACATTGTAATCTTCATGCCCACATGCACCCATATGTCTGGATCCTGGATCGTCGGAGCGTCCATTCAGCAGAATTCCACTCACAGAATTCTCCCACCAGTGGAAGGAGGGGAGGTGACTTTTACTGATTCCCGTCCTGCAACACCTTGTATCCCCTGAAAATCTGCTCTGGGTGGCTGGGGGACCCCCTGGAACTGTAGGAGGAGCTGCATGGGGAAGGGGGATCAGTGAAAATCCCCCCTTCCACCAGCAGGATCTTCCTCTGGATCACAATCCCATCTGTGAATGGAATGAGCCATTCTGTTCATGGACGCCTAGCTAGGACCCAAGTCATAGTGCTCACAGAATTTGAGGTAGTTCTCCCCAGCTTTGAGGCTCAGCCTGCTGCTTCAGTTGCTTTTTGGCCGCTCAAGATCTAGTTTCCCTTACTCCATCAGTGTATGTGCACTGTACCCAACCACTTATTGAATTAATTGATGATGTTGAGGGCCAATGAAACAACTACTTATATTTGCCTTCCTCAGTCTATCTAGAATTTAAAGCACACTTTCTTCTTTATTTTACCTTTCCTAGACAATAAATGATTGTGATTTCTTACCGGCAAAACTGGTTCTCTTGTTTTGCCCTAGTTTTTTTTAGAAGGCCTGAACCTTTACACTTGCTCATTTTGGCCGAATCTCATAACTGCTCTTGTATAAATACCAAACACCCCTAAAGGATTAGCCTGCATCCAACCAGATTTTTAACATGTCAGTAGCACAAGCAGAAAACAGAGATTAGCAGATTGCTATATCCCAGAACAGTATGCAAAACAAGGATTCTGTTCAATAGAATCAGACCTAGTTGGGTCACTTTGGCGACCTTTTTAAGTCCCATATTTGAAGTTTGACATATTAAGTGTGAGTGATGCCTAAATGGTCTTGATATCCACATCTTAAAGTTGCTTTTTATTGTACATTCTGGGGGAAATGGGACTATAGTGGCTCTGTGAATTTTCACTTGCCAATTTTTTTTGTTTTTGATACTCCAGCACTAAGAGGAATATTGCATTCAAAACAATCTCTGCATTTTCAGAAGAGAATATTTGATACTGCATATCTGTGATAATATTTCACTTACATTCCCTGCTGATACAGAAGAAATGGAGGCAACAGTATAGTTGAGTTGGTAGAACACATACTTTGCAGGTACAATGTTCAGTCTCGGACATCTATTAAAGGATTTCAGGGCTAAACTACACATTCTACTAATTGGTGTAGATGAGCCTGCTGTTTTTCTTTACTCTTGTGTAGTGAGTGCAGTTCCAATCTGGATCAGGAGTATGACACTCATGGAGGGAAGGGTTTAAGTTGCCCCCCCATTTCCCCACCCCAAAATTCTACCCCATTTAAAAAAAAGTAAAGAACCTCCTTTGATTCCAATGCAGAATCCCCCCCCCCTTTAAGCCCTCGTGGGCTGTGTGTGTGTGTGTAATTTTGGGAAAAATATGGGGCGGGGAGGTTAAACCCTTCCCTCCCCAAGCACCATGCTCTCAGTCCAGATCAGGACTACATGTGCTTATTCAAGAGTAAAGAAAAATAAAGAAGTAAATTAAAATAGAGTAAAGAAAAATAAAGAAAAATAGTGGACTCAACTACACAAATGTGATTAGTTGAGTCAGTGTGTAGTTTGGTGCTCAGCTTGCAGTTCTAGGAAAGACTGCTCAATACTTTAGAGAGCTACTGTCAATTGGAGTATACATTAGTGGGTAGGGATTTGTTGATTTGTTTTTTACCACAACTTGCCCAGTTCACAGCCCCAAACGCAAACATGAGTGTATTTTTCAGGCAAAGTTTGCATTTTCCCAAACTTGCGATTGCATTCGTAAAATGTGTTTGTCAGAAAAATGCACATTCTGAAAAAAAATACATGCATTTTCACACTTTAGTCAATAGGACGGGAAGAATGTATGTGGGTTTGTACTTAAAAAAAACCTGTACCCAAATGTGCACTTTTCTTGTACAAACAACAAAAAAGCTTGTGTTCAAGAATGGGAAGAAGATGGACTGAGTTTCAAGGTATTACTTGGAGAACCTTGGCGAGCTCGAGCCTTGCTGATTCTCCCATCACTAGAAGTGGGGTAGCTAGTCCAAGGGTCAGACGTGTCTAAGGCAGCTTTGTATGTTCATGTGGTGCTATGTGGTGCTGTTTACTATAAACCTATGGGCACAGTGGTTTGTAGAGAGTTTTACATGTGATATTGCTGTGCTATCACTAACTAGTTCTGTACAGCACTAGAAACTTACATTTAGGTGAGTTTGTGGTGGAATGCAAACAGTCCTCTATTTGGCAGGTGTCTGGTACAAATTGCACACCCCAGACTCGGTGCCACCAGATGAGGGGCTGCCAGAGGGCTCTGGTTAATGGAGAATGCATCCCCTTTGTATGGGCAATGAAGACTTTTCTTTTAAGGCATGCTTTTAATTTTAAATGCTAGTGTGCTAGGCACTGATTTGATATTCTGCCATGTTTGTGTTGGCCAAGGTGGATTTAGCTTCCCTTTAAGATTGTAACTGATGTTTTCTTTTTAAATTGTATTTTTGTTCTCCTCTTTGGGAATGTATAACACTGAAAAGCGGATTATACATTTCTAAATAAATAAGCCTGTATCATCGTTCAGTTACCTGTTTCCAGGCATGCACATTCTAACCTTTCTTCTCTAGCCTACCATTTACACTTCAACATGGTACAGGTAGTCCCCGAGTGAAGAACATCCAACTTACAGACAACCATACTTAAGAACGGACTTCTGGATTCCCTGGCACTACATCGTTTACGTAAGAGTACATAGTATAGTACAGTGATGGCGAACCTATGGCACGGGTGCCACAGCTGGCACGCAGGGACCTCTCTGTGGGCACTCAAGCCATTGGTCACCAGATCGTGAAAAGACCGTCCCCTTCTGCAAAACACTAATGATTTTGTTCTTTCTCACAGTGTGGAACAGAATGATTTTATTCTAGAATTCCTGTTACAGAATTCTTTTCTACATTGTTATCACATTTAAAAGATTTTGAAGAATGATGCACAGAGCATGGCTTGGATGTAAAGCCCTAACAGTTGACCCGAGTGCTGCATGTATTGCTCTCAAACTAACGGAGTATGAGCCAAGGTTTGACAAATTATCAGCATGCATGCAATAGCAAAGATCACATTAATTGTGCAAAAGCATGCCCAATGCAAACTTTTACCTAATGCAGTGTTTGCAGTCCAAGACATAAAGTGTTTAAAATGTGTTAAGCATGTTTAGTTTTCTTGTTTATCTTGCTCATCCTAGTACAGGTTGACTTTTACTTTTACTAATCCGACACCTGTAGAAGCAGGGAAAGGACCCGGGATAAAGCTTGCCCCATACAATTTCAGTCTGGCATATCAACATATTACAAGTTGAGAATCCCTTATCCAAAAATACATGTGCCTAATTATTTTAAAAGTTTGTATAAATTCCCTTCAGGCTATGTGTACAATGTAGTACTATAATAATTTTTTGAGTTGATTTTTTTTCCAACAAAAAACTGTTTGTATCATTGAAAGCTCTGTTGTTGTGTTTTTCTTTAAAGACAAAAGATGTTAATTAGTTCGGACAACTGTATGAGTTGTTTTTCTAAAACTAAAACCTCGGTACTCAGGTTTAATTGCAGTGTTGGCACTTTGAAATAAATAAGTTGGTTTTGTGTTGCAGTTTGGGCACTTGGGCTCAAAAAGGTTCGCCATCACTGGCATAGTATGTACACTAGCCAGTGTGGCGTAGTGGTTAGGGTGTTGGACTGGGACTCAGGAGATCCGGGTTCTAGTTCCCGCTCGGCCATGAAACTCACTGGGTGACTTTGGGCCAGTCACTGACTCTCAGCCTAACTAACCTACCTCACAGAGTTGTTGTGAGGATAAAATGGAGAGGACGAGGACGAGGATAATGTAAGCCGCCTTGGGTTCCTTGCATCTTTATACATTTTAAAATATAAGAATTAATATGGGAGTAGTGGACAAAAATAAACATGGAAACTGACTATTAGATTAGCTTTGAAGTGCAAATAAAAATAATTCCAAAGTGACTGTACACAGATAAGTAATACTGGTTTTCTTGTATCTTTACAGTTCTAAAATACTTGCATAAATATGAATTCACCAAACTCTCCCTGCTCCCCACCCCTGGCTGTCTGCCATAGACTTCCTTCAGTGATCTTCTCTCTGACATATCCCCAAATAAACCCTGGCCCTGAACAAACTATTCAGAGCTTAGGGTAGACTTAGTTTTGACACCCATGCCGATTTTTTGACTGTAAAATGTAGGGGGAAATGTTGATGGGTTGATTTTAAGTCCAAAGGCAAAATCAAGCAGGTTCATAATCTGTCTCCATTAGTGTTAGTCATAATGTTGGTTTATATAGGAAGAACAGCTGAATAAAGCTGTTTGCTGGATTAATCAAAAATTTTAATTTTGCAAGCAACATCTGCCTGATAGTCAATAAATAAGAATGCTTAAGAGAGATTTGCTCACAAAATATATGATGATCAAACTGAAACTGTGGTTTTGAACCAATAATGGTTGCATGCACAGATATATCAGTTTAGGACTGCCTATCCCAACCTGATACCCTCCAGATGTGTTGGTGTATAGCTCCCATCATCTACAGCCAGCATGGAGGGCACCAGGTTGGGGGAGGCTGGTCTAGGAGGCTTTGGTATCAAAAGTAGAATTGATGTGGCATGAATTAAGAAAAGAATGATCATCTCTGCCTAAGAAGTGTTATGCAGACTTCGACAACATAAATGTCTGCAAAAAAATTAATGAAAATATAGAAAACAGTTGTTCTAAGTCTGATACAGATTTATATTTCAAACTTTACAAAAATTATAAGAGTGTGGGTTGAAGAAATACTGTTGGCTTTGTGATAGCATGGACTACAAAACAAGGCAACTGGGAACTGATTTAGATTTAAAATGACTATAAAATTTAAATTTAAGGGGAACAAGGAGAAAAACAGCAATAATGATTCAGGGTGCTTTCAGCCAGAGGGCTGCTAGCACTACCAATCAAAAGACTCTTGCTGGGTTCAAACAACACAACAACCCACACTCAAGGTTGAGTATGTGTTAAGTATGGCTTGTCGTTGAAATGTGGGTTGTTGTGTTGTATGAACTCAGCCATGCTAACAAACCATAGTTTGTTAACCATGGACAACCCACAAAGAGAACCCATGGTTTGTTGTTGGGTTGTGAACTGTGGGTTATTTTTGGTTAACAAACAATAGTTTGTTAGTGCAGCTGGGTTCACACAACATGACAACCCACAGTTCAAAAGCAACTCATGGTTCAATGACAGCCCACACTCAACCTTGAGCGTGGGTTGTTGTGTTTTGTGAACCCAGTCACTGTGTAGCTATTCTATCTTTTCTTCCTTAATGGATTTTTGATGGAAAGAGGGGGGAGAAACAGAAGAAGCAGTGGGAAAACACAGGAGAGTTACAACTTGAAGACAGTGACATTTGGACCCTCCATAAAATTCTGTGAATGAGGCAGGGCAATTGCATGACAAAAGCCTCATCTAGAAGAACCCTCAGTTGTTGATAAGAATTTGAAGAATCACAAACCTAGGAAAGAAAAACAAATGAAAATTAGTTTTGTATCAGCTTTTTATGGCTTCCAGCATGTGAATAAGGATTTTTGTTTTTGTTTTTTCAGTCTTCACAATAGATCTGTGTGGAACTTGGTAGAGATGGGCAAAACCACCAACCCATCTCTATCTAGAATGGGCTCAGTCATTGTAAGCTTTTTCAGAGAATTTTTGAAAAGGTTGGGCTTCGTCTGAGAGTTCTCTAAAATCTTGGAAAGAACTGGCCCACTCCAAATGCTAGCCTGCTAGCTCTTTGTTGTGCCCAAGCTCCCCTGTAGCTGGTTTGCCTCCTCAACCCCCTTTTCCTAAACTTACATTGTAAGGGGGAGGAAGGATACAGGCTGTACAGAAGTCTCCCTGCCCTCTTGTGGGGAGGGATATTGGCTGCATGCTATAACCCCTTTGTGGGGAAAGAATCAAGCGGGAGGTAAGGCTCTGTACCCCTCTCCCCACTCCATTTTGTTCCCTTGCAGCTTAGTTTTCAACAGCAGCAATGGGAAGGACTGTCTATCAGGCCTTCCTTAGTTTCCTGTCCCCCCCAAATCAGGAACTTTTAAGTGCAGAGATGTCTGGAAATTGTAGTTTGTCAGTGCTTCCAGGCCCGTATTAAGGGCCTAGCAAATAACAATTTGCACTGGAAAGTTCTTGTTAGTAAAAAGAATGTAAAAAGCTCATTATTTCCAAATTGGGGTGGGGGTTTGTTTCCGAACACACACATAATTCTGAAACTTGACCACATCGCTAGAAATAGATAATAAAATAGACAGTGGCAATTTGCTAGTGAAAGTGGGAGATGATAATGCAAGCTAACATTAGTTCCAGCCATTCCTTTGCTATTAAGGCAGTGCTTCTCAAATAGTGGGGCGGGCCCCCCAGGGGGGGCGCGAGGCTCCGTAAAGGGGGGCCCGTTTGACCTCAGTTAAAAGTTTTTTTTAATATTGTGTTCCTTTAAATCCTGTGCTCCTTTAAATCTTTTCTGCTACAGTTAATAAAGCTATTCTTTGTTGTAAATTGATCCACATTTCTTTCTTTTTTTATTCTCTTATACGTTAATAAGGATACAGTGTTATGCAGAGGTGTACTTATAACAATTTTATAGACAAATGATACTATTTACAGTCGCGCGGGGGGCGCGAAATGTTTTCTTCTTCCTAGGGGGGGCATGACAGAAAATAATTGAGAAGCACTGTATTAAGGCAAGATAATATAATATGGCGCCTGCCATGGATTGCTACACACCACATAACTCCTCGGAGTGAATGTACTCGATTCCCATTATCATTGACAGGAGTGATGCATGTGCAGTGCAAAGAAAATAATGAAAAGAAGTTAATGGCTATCTTGGTTATCAATATGTTTCTCCCATCAAAGCCAATTACTTATTGTTTGGAAGACTATTGTACTTCTTAGTTCTTCACATTTTGAAGCTTTTAAAAGGAATATATTAATGGAGTTGTCAGCATGGGTTATGCCTCTAGTGTTTTATTTAGAACAGGTTGCTTCAGTATGGTAGTTTTCTGTACAGCTAAGAAAAAATGCAGTGCTGCCTACAACTAGAAGACAGCATTTCATTCCATTTTAAACTGAAGAATTTTTTATCTGTTTCATTTACTTTATTTCTTACTTTATTTCATTTGTTCTGAATGGTCCTCATCTATTGGTAACATTATTTGCTTTATTTGATAACTGTTGAAATGCTGATGTGTACTTTCTATATGTGAGCATAGTACACATCAGCTGGTTTCAGAAAGTGGTGGATAACTATGTTCTTAGAAAAGCCGATGTGTTACACAGATACTAACTGTACACTTCTTATACCAGACAAGGCAATTTTGGACCAATATATTAGGCCATGCTTTAGTACTCACTATTCAAATGTATTGAGAGAGAAGATGGTGCAGTGTCAGGTTTTGGTAAGAAATGTTTTTTCTTAAATTTTGAACCAACATGCTCCTCAGTTAAGAGAAATGGGGAGGCTTGCAGAGGAGGGGAATAGTCCCTTAATAGTCTCACTTGCTGATAATACCCAGACATGACCCTGCCCCATCTTCTCTGTCAATACATCTGTCAGAGAAAACAGCAGGCAAAGCTGTTGTAATGTAAGGCTCTGTTGCCCCTGGTAAATGACATGGTGCTACCCAGAAAACTGTATTGCCATTGACTCTGACATACAAGAACTGTTGCAGGGTTCCAGCTTTTATTCACTGTTAAAAGAGAATCCCAGCAAGGCTCGCTAGACTTGGAAATATGATATACTGGGTACCTTTTTAGAGTTTTCATCGCTTATTTAGTACAGTGCAGAAGGCACAGTATCCTTAAAGCCTATATCAAAGTAGACCCCATATTATCTTTTTGCACATCTATCTGAACATGTGACTCTGGGTGAGGCATAGTTCACGGTTTTGCCTCCAGGAATAGCTTCTGTGAGACTGTACTGTGGCACCTGTAGGTGCTCTGCCAATAGGCTCAAGGGATCAAAAGAGAAAGGGAATCTGGGGTCCAGGTAGGGCATTCTGACACTTGTCAGTGGTAGTGGAGGCAAATGTTTGAGAATTTTATTTGATATAAGAAATGCTCACTCTGCATAGTACTGATATAAACACATGAGTCTTTAAAATGTACTCCCACTGTTTGTTAGAAAACCCAATACATTACTATTTGGGAGTAAAGTACTGAACTAAGTAGCTCAGCAGCCCAGCTATCCTACATTCCAGTGCAAGGATAGGTATTTTTAGATGCAGAAGATAACATCTTTGCATTTGCAAGTGTCTCTCTCATGCATTCTTAAAGGCTTGAAGTGCAGAGTAGCACTCTAACAATATGCAAGAGAGGGAAACAAAGCATTAAGAGTGCTCCTAGTGGAGCTAATAGCCATGTTCTTCCCCATTCCCGTTTTCATATGGTTTTCAAGTTTTAGCTATTTTACAAGAAAGCCACCAAAACGTCTTTCTGCTCTTTGCATCCTTTGGGGAGTATCAGAGATTTCCCCCTTATTACGTTTTTTCTTTTACTCAATCCTACATGCACATTTCCAATTTTCTGAGCTGCCACTGCATTATTTCTAGAGGAGTCAATGTTGTATGAGGGAGCAATCACTCCATCAAGACTATCCCAAAATGAACATAAGACTTCTCCATCTGTTATGATCTAAGGCAAGTTTCACACTACAGTGATGAACCATCTCCTGTTTGCTTCATTTTTAATGCTTATATAGCAGCTTCATACTCTTGAATGAAATGTATCCCTTACTGATAGGTAAAGACTGTTGTTTTTCCCCTGAGTGACTGTCTGTCTGTCAGTCACCACTTGATAGATGCAAACAGGCCTGTTTATGAATGGGTTCACAATGTTCCCTACTAAGTAATTTCTCATGTATCCAGTGAGGTTTATTTTTGAGATTTGTGGGGTTCATGGGGATAATGCAGTAGTTTGTCTTATACATTCATTTGTACACACAGTAAAGGAGTTCCACATAATCTCTGCTGTAAGGTAACTGCCCCAAGAAACCTTGTGGTCAAAAAATGGTTGTTGGAATTGGCCCATATTTCTAGAACTTTGGGATTCAGTCCTGCACCAGTGAGCATTGGATGTGCATGTACATAAGCATCTAAATCCCCACGAAAGCGAATCCAAATTTATCTTAAAACCTTTAGTGAAATTGGTTCACTGGGTGAAAGTTCAGAGTCGTTTGGTGAGTTTGGGGCTCAGCAGATCCCAATGTAAAACCTTTAAGGTGCCATATACACTATGGTGTGAGATTTCTGATATGCAGTTTGAGGCTGCATTCCTATATAGACTTACCTTGGAGGAAGCTCCACTGAATTCAGTGGAATTTACTTTTGAGTAGATATGTTAGACTCTTACAGGATTGCACTGTAAGAGTCTAGCTTGAAAGAGATCTGAGTTTAACTTGAATGATGATCTAAGCTGAGAACCAGATGGGGGAGTGTGGCCCTATTACTTCTGCTGAACCCCTTAGTGGCTTTTGATGCCATTGACCATGGTATTTTTCTGGACTGTCTGGTTGGGCTGGGACTTGAAGGCGCTATTCAACAGTGGCTCCAGTACTTCTTGGAGGGATGATTTCAGAAGGTGGTGCTGGAAAACTCCTATTTGATGCCATGGCCTATGGTGTCTTTCAGGGTTTTATCTTGTTTCCCATGCTATTTAACAATATGAAACTGCTAGGAGAGGTCATCTGGAGTTTTGGGGGTTTGTGCCACCAGTATGTTGATGACACCCAATTCTATGTCTCCTTTCCATCTTAATCTAAGGAAGCTGTTCAAGTTCTAAATCAGAGTCTGATGGACTGGATGAGGGCAAACAAATTGAAGCTTGTTAGTTACATCCCATTTTGTCTACTGTAACGTGCTTTACATGGGGCTGCCTTTGAAAAGTGTGTGGAAACTGGTCCAGAATGCTCCAGACTGTTGACCAGGGTTAGTTACAGAGAGCACGTGGCTCCCTTGTTACAACAGCTTCACAGGCTACCAGCCTGTTTCCAGGCACAATTAAAAGTCTTGGTTATGACCTATAAAGCTTTACACGACTTGGAACCAAGTTATTTGAAAGACTACATTCTCTCTTATGAGCCTGCCTGGGTTGTAAGATATTCCGGAGAGGCTTTTCTGTCTCTCCACAATCAGAGGCACATTTGGTAGGAATGTGAGAGAGGACTTTCTCAGTGGCTATTCCCAGGCTCTGGAACCCCCTGCCAAGGGAGGCTAAGTTAGCTCCATCTTTATTTTCCTTCTGCCAGCAGGCAAATACACTTTTATTCAGGGAGACTTTTGGTTGTTAAGTTGTCTTATTTGCTGAACTAGATTTTAACTGGTGAGTGCTGTTTATTTTGTATTCCTTTGTAACTGATGTGTATTTAACCAATGTGGTTATGCTTTAATGATGTAATATTTTATCTGTATATTATTGTGGAGGAAGGGGGGCTGGCTGACTCGCCACAACCCACCCTTTCCTACCTAAAAGACCCCCAGAGATCTCAAGGTGCCAGACTGCCAGCTCTGCAATCTTACTTGAATCTCTGCCAGGGACTTGCCTTTGACTATAACCTGGATTTAGAGCTGAACCAACAGAGCAATCGCAAACGCCATGTGGGGTAAAAACTAAGAAGGTTTATTCAGGTAGCATAGCATATTACAACAAAAGTTGGGAAATGAGGGAAGTAGCCAAAATAGAGAGACGCTTTGGTACACAGACAGTAGAGCTGCAAAATAACAAAACTGATTCCTTATATCTCTTAGGCACACACTAGTTACCTGGGGGCTGGTTCTCTTCAGGGTTCAGCACAGCCTTGCCACCCGAGGAGACTACCACACCCACCCTAAGGTCCAGGATGGGTAGCCCTCCTCAAGGCTTGCCTTTGCCTGACCCTCATTCAGCTAATTTCACCAGGAGCCACCTGGGGCTGGATCCTGAGGCCAGCCCGAAGACTTGGACCTCCACGTAGCTTGCTGCCATGATCTACAGCAACGACACGACGACGACCAGACAAAAGCCAAAAGCCACACCTTGGCAATATACCTTTCCCTCTCCCCTCCTCCTTTCTGTAGCTCTGCTGCCTCTAACCAATCAAGATGAACTTCACCTGGCCAGGCAGGGGAAGGATGACTCATGACTTACCGGGCCTGAACCACATTTGCATATGAAAGCCGAGTCACTGTAGACTAGACTAGCTTTTCAGGACTTTCAGGCGCCATGCTTTATCAGATACTTTATGCACATTTTGCCTCCTCCCAGCCTCCAGCCGGGACCACCTAGTTTACACATGAGGAGGTGTGTGTGTGTGTGTGTGTGTGTGTGTAGGAACCCCCAGAGGCTCTTTTCTCCACAATTATTATTATTGTTAGCTGCCTTAAGCCCTATTTTTAGTGGAAAGGCTGGATATAAAATTAAACAAATGGGAGTGGATTTTACCATAGTATAGTCTTGGCTTAAGGCAGAATATCCTTTATGGCACAGAAAAGACACAATGGGCTGGTTCACACAATCAAATAAGCCACAGTGGCTTGTTTAAATTGGTGGTGTGTGCTGGGCTCCACTAGCCTAATTACCTGCCCGACCGTGGCTTGTTGTGTCATCCAAATCCGGGCAGCGTGGCTTGATTGAGGGGAAAACAACCCTCAAATAATCCAACAACAGGCCATGGGTTTAAACAAGCTTGATTAAGACATGGTGGCTTGTTTTGATCATGCAGACTGGGTCAGTGGGTAAGTTTGCACATTACACCAAGCCACACAGAGAATAAGCCACCATGGGTTGGTTGTTTGCTTGCTAACCCAACAGACAGTCGGGTGCACTGCGGCTTTCCGTGGGTCGCTTCCCCCCCAGTCCTCCTGCCAGCTCCTGGCCTGTATCCCAGGTGCCTTTGCAGCAGAACTCCTTGTTTCCTTGGTCCCTGTGTCAGCACCCTTTCTGCAGATGGTTCACTGGGGTTGCCGCCTACCGAGGGAAACCCCCCTTCCTGGTATCAGATCGCCAAATTGTTTGTTTATTATATTTATGTCCTGCCTTTTTTCCTGCAAAGAACTCAAGGGAACTTACATAATGTTCCTCCTCCTCCATTTTATTCTCACAACAACCCTGTGAGGTAGGTTAGGCTGAGAGTCAATGACTGGCCCAAAGTCACCCAGTGAGCTTCATGGCCAAGTGGGGACTAGAACCTGGATCTCCCAAGACCCAGTCCAACACACTAACCATTATGCCACACTGGCTGTCTAAGCCCTTATGAATGGGGAAATGCGTTTACAAATTTTTAATTTTTTTTTCAGGGTCTTGTGCCTGTCTGCTATTTAGCTCAGCATAGATATCCCCCTTCTTGTCAATGTCCTTGTCAGTTTTATCCTCCACTTTGGTGCCTGGCTTGCTAGTGAACACCTTTTTTTAAAAAAAGGCTGCTTCATGTACTACTGTTTACACCTGCCCAAAAAGCAACTTCTCCTGAAGCTGCCAGCCACTTTTGGCTCCCCTGCCCCACTGCCCTTTGTGCTTGTCACTTTCTTTTACTGGTCTCTATTGCTAGCTGTCAGATATACCTATGGGTTACAGAGCAGTGAGGGGAATCGGTAAAGATATACAAATTTCAATGTAAAGATATGCAAATTTCATGGCAGAGCAGTAAAGTGTGTGTGTGGGATTACCCAAATTTCATAGCCGCAGGTTTTTGAATGTGCACACTTGTGCAAGAGCAAAAATTTATTAAAATTTATAAAAAGGTTGCAAACTCATTCTGGATACTCTCCAGTGTCCTTTCTTCTCGATTTTTAGGAGCACAGGGTGGAGGACACTGAAAAAGAATGAGGAAGGATGGCAGTGGCACTAGCGAGATCGTGAGGAGTGGCAGGGGTTTTGCTGCTCTTTTCGGGCAGCTCTCTATCTGTTCCTGACAACCCATGATGAAGTTGCCCTGCCAGGTTCAGATGTCACAACAAGCCACCCTGAAACCAACCCACCCTGAACAACCCAGCCATGGGTTTTCAGGATGGCTTGTTCATGAAAAATAAGCCACCCTGTGGAAACTGCGGACGTCATGACAACCCACTCTCAGAACAAGCCACCCTAAACAATGCTACTGCAAGCCATGGGTTCTCAGGTTGGCTCGTTTGAAACACAACCCATGACAGAAAAGCTGCACCAGGTCAGACGTCATGTTAAGCCACTCTGCAACCATGTAGTTACTGCGCTTTAGCAGATTTGTGCAAATCTCCGCAACGTTTTTTTTTTAAGTTAAATTTGTGCAAATCTCCCCAAAGGTGAAAAAATAATAACGTTAAATTTTCACAAATCTCCCCAAAGGTTGGGGGGGGGGAATCCAAAATCCTCTACTCCACTAATGAGCACAAATGTGCTCATTAGCAGAGTAGGCTGCTGAGGTTGTGCTGCAAAGGCCCATGGGATACATGCTGGGAGTGGGAAGGAGGACTAGGGGAAGCAAGCCATGTCAAGCTACAGAGCACTTGATTGTCTGTTGGGAGTAATGTGGGTTAGCAAGCAAACAACCAACGCACCGTACCTTATTTTCAGGTTGGCTTATTGCGATGTGCGAAATCGCCCATGGTCTTTCAGGAGACACAGTTTGCATTGCTTGTATTTATTAATTCCCCCTTGTTGCTTTCAGAATGGTCCTGGGTGGCTGTGTACAAGGAACTGATAACAGTAGACATTAAGCAGCAAAAGCAGAAAGGAATCATAAAGTGGTATATAGACAGTACAAAAACTGAAAACTCATATGCATCATTAAGGACACTTACCGGAATAAGCCCCATGGGACTCAATGGGACTTACCTCTGAATAGACATGTATAGGATTGTGCTGTTAGTCTATAAAACACTTCTAGCTTTTAGGTTCAGCCATAAAATATAGGCTGGCCTTTCCTTTTTTTATAAACCTTCCTAATAATTAATGATTTGAAAAAGCAATGGCGTTTTTGTGTTAAACTGTGTAACATTGCTCTTAATATTTAAAACATTCTTTTTATCTGCTCCATGTGCATGTGGCATCTTCAGACTAAGAGTACTAAGATGCATTCCAAACCTGTTCATTGACTGTAGTGAAATTATTTATTTTTTAAAAATCTAGCTCTTCAAAGTTAGTGAACCATGGATTACTATTCCATCTTGCAGCAGTTTTTAATTTCAAAATAAAATATTTAAGGGAATATGTAAGGATACAAATAGGAGATATCATGTAGCCATCGAAGATAGATTTGCACCTTCTGTTAATCAGTTTTATGTCTGTGCTGTGCCAACATTTGAGCTATACATATTGAGCTGCTCATGTGACAACAAACATGTCCCATGTATGATATGCTGAAAGAACAGTGGCAGTTGTTGAAGTGGTCCTCTGAAAGTATCAAGGAGAAAGGGGGCATGCCATTCTAGAGTGCATTGCAAGGCATCAGCAGAGGCTTCATGTACTATGCAGGTGTGTGGCAGACATGGGCCTTTGTATCATCAACCCATGGTAGCCACTCAGCCCAGTGCTTGCACAGGGCTGAGATAGCAACCCCCAAGTCTCTGTTGCCTGGCAACACTATTCAGTAAGGTTGTTGGGTCCCCTTTCTCCTTGATTGTTGTTCAGTGGTGACTACCTTTATACCTGCGGTGTACTACAACATTAATTGCCACTATGCAGGCTTCCTGCAGAAGCTTTGCCTGCAGGCAGGAAGGCTGAAGAGGCATGAATAGCTTCCTTTCCCCTTACTATCCCTGTACTTTTGGAAAGAGAAAAGCCATTGACTGGGTTCGCACAACATGGCAGGGCCATCGTGGGTAACCCCCATAGCGGGTTGTCATCTTGTGCGAACCTAGACTGCTTCCTGTAGGGTGGCTTGTTTGTGGGCAACAAGCCACCCTGCCAACCCATGGCTTATTCTAGGGGTTGTTGTACTCACGATGGGTTGCCGTGTTGTCCGAACCCTGGCAACTGACCCCATCATCAGTA
Source organism: Shinisaurus crocodilurus (assembly GCA_021292165.1). NCBI lineage: Eukaryota > Metazoa > Chordata > Lepidosauria > Squamata > Shinisauridae > Shinisaurus > Shinisaurus crocodilurus. The sequence continues at coordinate 158,937,951 of CM037876.1, read as the reverse complement.
TAGGGAAGCGGCAAGCTCGCCTGGGCCACTGCCAGTGACAGCCACTCCACCAAGTGCCCAAGTGGCACTTTGGAGTGACTGTCACTTGCTCAGTCTCACCTGCGCCAACCGTGACCTCTTTTGCAGTCGCCATGGCTTTTTCTCCCTTCCTCCCCCCAGAGATCGCTTTTCATGATCTCGAAGTGGCAGCCCCTTAAAAGTAACCAAGCAGCACATTTTAGTGACTGTCACTGGTTCGCCACCTGTTTTTTTATTTTATTTTTGCACCTGAAATTTGCACAATTGGTTTTGTACTTTAAAAAAACCATGTTTTTCCTCGGTTGTTTGGAGTTAAGCAAGTGCAAACTACCGACTCCCCTCAAAAAAGTATGAAAAAAATTGTGCAAATCTCAGGCGCAATTTTAAAAAAAAGTGGCGAACCAGTGACAATCGCTCCAATGTGCCACTTGGGCACTTTGAAGGGGCTGTCACTTCAGAGATCGCGCAAAGCAATCTCTGGTAAAAACAACAACAACAAAAAGTAAAGGGGAAAACAAGCTATGGCAACCGCAAAAGGAGTTTCAGTCGCAGTGGGGAGGGGAGGTGTTATAAGTGAGGTCCTTATCTGAAAAAGGCTACACCCTGGGCGGAAATCGCAAGATGTCGCCCAGAGGAAGTCTCCTGGAAAGTCCCTAGCAGACCAAAATTAGTCAGCTTGCTTGGCAACAGGCCTCGAGCCAATCAAGGGCCTTGCACGTAGAAAGCCAAGTGAAAAGTCCCTGACAGACAACTACAGAAAGCTTGCCTCACAACATGCAGATAAGCCAATTATGTGCACGTACACATTCTATAAGCATGCACACGCAGTGTCCTGTATTGTAAACTTGTTTTGATCATGGTATATAAGTGTGTGTGTGACGCTTGGGCAGGGCTGTCTCTTTTTGCACGGAGAGTCAGACCAGCGCTGCAATAAAAAATGAAGACCCATCCCAGTTCTCTTGCTATTCTTATTGGAGTCCAGTTCTGGTTGGACAGCCTAAATTAACTAAATAGAGCTTACCACAGAGGCAGGGCCTGCCACAGGGTCCCCTGGGATAACTGCAGGAGGACCGAGTGGGAAGGAGTGGGGGTGAGGCCTATTGTCTGTCGGGCGCACCATGGGTTGTTCCATGAACAACCCACACTGCGTAGCTTATTTGCAGGCTAGGTTGTCCTATCATGCGAACTCACCCAATATCAAACTCATATTTGATGAAGCAGCTCCTCCTTCCTTTTTATATTGTACGAATAATCTGCCCTGGTGGTTTGGACGAGAGAGAAGCACAGGAGCAGTAAGCAGTGAGTACATGGAAGTAGAAAAAGCAGAAGTGTGACATGTTCAGACTAACATTTTTGGGGTAACCTTTATAAAGTTTGAAACTAGTCTTAGAAAAACAAACCTGTAAATATGCAATGCAGTATTTTATTAGTTTATTTCTAATGTTTATGCCCTGCTCTATCATGTTAAAGCCTCTCAGAGTAGCTAACACAATAATTAATAATAATAATAATGACAACAACAGCAACAGCATGGGCCAAACTAATATTAAAACAGCACTTCAAAAACACAGCAATTAAAATGCCTAGGTGAATAAAAAGAACTCTACCTGATGGCAGAAAGGTATCAAAATCAGCACTAAGTGATCTTCAGTAGGGAGAGAGTTTCAAAGTCAGGGCTATACAATGGAAAAGGCCCTCTCATGGCCCCCACTCACCTAATCTTTGAAGACAGGGTGCTCAAAAATAGGCCTCCAAAGAAAATTTAATAACAAGACAGGCTTGGTTCAGTTATCTGATGTCAGATAGCTATTCAACAGTAGAAATGGTATAGATTTTCCAAATAAATATACTTTTGAAATACAAGTTACTCTACTAAAGTATCCCTGAAATATCATATACGGTACCTACTTTCCTATTTATGGGTGCAATCCTATGCACGTTTAGACAGAAAAAAGGCCTACAACTCCCAGCATGCTCCAGCCAGCAGCTGGCTGGGGGATGTTGGGAGTTGTAGGCCTTTTTTCCTGTCTCAACTTGCATAGGATTATGTCCTAAGGAAATCATTTCTTTGCCTAAATGAACTTAGTAGGAACAGTTCTGAATACCATACACCTCCCCTCTTTTCATAATGGCTTAGGTGCTCAGTTCTCCTGCTATAGCAGTGGTCCCCAACCTTTTTCGAGTCGTGACCTCCTTTTGCAATGGCAAAGTAACCGGGGACCCCTCACCACATTTGCATAAATTTGCATTTTGGTGGGGTAAAGAAAACACATGAAAAATAGATTTTTCAGAATATAATTTAATTTAACCTAATATTCATTAAAGGTGGTAAAGCCAAATTTAAGGTAATCTTCTGATTATTTCTGTTTTTTCTCCATGGGTACAGATTTCCGAAAATATAAATAAAAAATCTTTTTTGAGGAAAAACAATTTCTTTTTGTATTTCTATTGTTGTACTTGCTCACCTGCCCTTCCTCTCTTTGGACTCTGGATGTTACTGGAAATAGGGCCCAACAGGGAGCAGGCAAGTGAGCGGATTTATTTGACTAGCAGCCAGCTTTGTATCAGAAAGGAGAAGACATGTTTATTTGTTTATTTATTTATTTTATTTGTTATATTTATACCCCACCTTTTTTCCTGCAAGGAACCCAAGGGGGCTTACATAATCCTCCTCCTCCTCTCCACTTTATCCTCACAACAACCCTGTGAGGTAGGTTAGGCTGAGAGTAAATGACTGGCTCAAAGTAACCCAGTGAGTTTCATGGCCAAGTGGGGACTAGAACCCGGATATCCCAAGTCCCAGTCCAACACTCTCACAATTACGCCACACTGCCTCTCTGTTCTGCTGGAGACAGCTAAAAATAGTTCTGCAATAGCCACAGAAGCAAGTGAAATGAAATTCATTCACACAGTCTCTCTCACTCTCTCTCTCTCACACACACACACACTTCATTTTCACTCAGAAGAAGCCATAGTTCAGTGAAACTCTTCCCAATGAGTGTGTCAAAAAATACCATAACGTGAGCTCTCCAAGTGGTGTTAAGTACCTTCTCCCAACAGAATTATAGCCAGCAGCACGCCTCACTGCTTTGCATTGGGGCTGCCAAAATCTCGAAGGGCTAAGGAGGAAGTAAGCACACTTGCCTTTGTGCAAATAATCAAGTCGCCCAGGTCGTCCTCATGCTGCCGCTCCCCCTCCCCCAGCCGGCTGCGTCTGAGAAGGAAGGGCTGGGTGGAATGCCCCCCACCCTCCCCTCACCCCTGGACGCTGCCGCGACCACCTCCCCTTTCCAGCCCAACAACAGCTCAATCTGCCCCCTCCTCCAACTCGTTCTTACAGAGATCTTCAACAGCAGCAGCAGCAGCAGCAGCAGCAGGAGGAGGAGGAAGAAGCGCGTGTTCGTGGCAACTGCAGGCAGCGTCGTCTCCTCTCTCTCTCTCTCTCTCTCTCACACACACACACACACACACACCAGCATGAGGAGGAGGAGGCGAGATGTTGGCGGCAACTGCAGGCAGCGACTCACTCACTCACTCCAGCACAAGGAGGAGAAGCACGAGGCGAAGGAGGTGCTTGGCGGCAACTGCAGGCAGCGGCTCCTTCTCAAGGCTCACGTGCCTGTTACCCATAAAGCACCAGTGTAGGCGCGCGCCGCGCGCGCGCTCTCCTTCTCCAGCAATTGGATTGCAAGCGCCTGGTGCTGTAGGAAAATACCTCCCCCTCCCTCCCTCCTTCCAGTATAGCTGGCGACCCCCCAGAAAGCATGTCGCGACCCCCTTGGGGGTCCCGACCCCCAGGTTGGAGAACGTTGTGCTATAGGATTAGAAAGTAGGAATAGCAAGGAGCTTCTTAAGAGGATTCAGGCAATTAGTATCCTAATGATCTGGCTGGTCTATACTGTATACTCAAACTAATGAAGAATACACAGTAAATCAGATATTTTCAAAGGCTTGAAAATGGGCATTCCATATTTTGGGGGACAGTTTATTTAATCTACATTTACACAACTTGCTGCTAGTTTATTACATTCTCCTAGAACTTTTTACAATGCTTTCTTGCTTTATCTAGCATAAATGCAAATTGAAATTCATTAATGTATATATGCTGGAACTGAATGCTTCACAGATCTGTTAAGTTGTTACACAACCTTTTCCTTACCTTGCAAATTGTTTAAAAAATAGCTTTCCATTACATTTTATCTAAAATGTTTTCCAAGAGATGTGATTTATTGCTTATGTCACTAAATTTGTTCTCTATCCTGATTAAAAAACAACAACATTGATATAGAACATGATGGGGTTCTGGTTATCGATATGAGGATTTTGCTCAGAAACAATGTGTCAACACATTCCAAGAAAAGTGGCTGAACATAGACACTAATTAATGCATCTGAGAAACTCTGGAATTAAAGCTACATTTTAAAAGAGCGTTCTAATTGAGAGTAAATGCCTCATTAGTGCTGAGCATCTCAACCTGAGAACATCAGAAAAGTCAAACAGAATAATTAATAGCTTTTGGGTAATGGGGATAAACTCGTCACAGATGCATATCCAGCAGTTGGGGCAATTAAATTTCGGAGTTAACCAATCTTAAGTAGTAGGTGCAACAAGTTATTCAAGAAATGAAGCAAATAAGCTTTATTGAAAAACAGCAACAGTAATTAATCTATTAAGGCTGCAATGTTATACCCAGTTTCCTAGGAGTACTTTTGAGTAGACATGTATAGAATTGTATTGCAAATGTGATAAAAAGAATTGCAAAGGCTCTTTCTTTGATAAAATATAGCCTGAAATGAGCATCCTTTCCTTTTTGGTGTAATAGAGACCGAATAATGACACGCTAGCACTATGACTGACATTAACCAGTGTGATATCTATGACAAAATGGTAGCTTGAATTCTGGTCACTGGCAAAACAATTGCTGAATTCATCATCACTTAGGAAATGTAGGGGAAATCAAATATAAAATTAAATAGCAATTTTAAACACTCAGTAAATATGCTGCCATTGCCTACTTATATATCTGTCTATGATTGTTCCCAATGTTCTAGCATGACCTGTAAAGAGAATCTGGGGCTATGAAAATACAAAGATGGGAACAGCTTTATTTTAAAAGGACTACTATTAGATCATTTGAAGCAAACTAAACAGGATACAGTGTGGGATACAATAGGTGGGGGTGGGGCAGGCAGCCCTGATATTTGGGTTGCCATGGGCAAAATGCAAATTTACCCCTCATTCAGTAGTGTCCCGGAGGGTAAGAAGTTAAAACAGTGTCTTCCTAACATCAAGCTAACATGCAGCACTGTGCTTTGCTAATTTACTCAGTAGTCCTATTGAATTCAATAGGCCATATGACTTAGTAGGTGGGTTTAGGATTGCAGCCTTAGTCCTATTAACTTGACGTTAGGCCCTTGATTCTAAATATTTGTACTACACTATCTGCCTGCAAAGCTGGGTGTGGTAGTCACATACTAGGCAGCCTTGGGGAAAGGTTCCTGTAAAAGCTACTGATACATTTTAAAAATGTAAAACATCTAAAAAAATGTAAAACATTCAAAAATAACAACTCCTTCCAATAGATAATGCAGTCCAATGACAGAATTGCAGCTCTTCAGGCAATGAATGTTCAAACATATAGAAGTAAATGCCCCATTAGTACTTTTAGCTACTGAAGACTGATTCATACATTTAGTTTTGGGGTGAAAAACTCTGAATTAAAGATCATGTGCTATGTTTGATTGCTTTTTGTTCAGAGTTGGCAAATAGCGAGAAATTTCAGGTGAATTATACGTAAGGATTTTGAAATTCCTCTTCATTTAAGTTAGTTTGGTGCCATATTTATTTAACTAATAGCTATTTAAAACTCCACCATGTTAACCCCCACATTACTGTTCTGTTCTTTCAAAAACATGCTTAGCACTGCCAGTGTGACTGTTATATAAATTCTCTATGGAAGCTTTGTAGCATGTTAATGAATTATTTCAATGGGGAAAAGGCAAGAGTTTTCTGTGTATACTATCAGTGTGTTTCCTGCTGTCAGAGAGTGACTTTAATTTTGTCAGGGATTTTGTTTATTATTTTTATTTATCATGTTATCAGTCTACAGCTTTTTAAAATGACAAATTGATGTTAATTTTGTAGAATTACAAAATTACAGAATTGTAGAATTTTGTAGTATTCAAGAATCTGAAAGATTCAACTGTATTAATTTGGTTTCAGACAATGACCTGGTTCTCATGTAACGAATAACCCATGGTTTGTTAACCATTGTTGTTCAGCAGTCCACAGGAGCAAGCGAGCACCCTGGCTCCTGTCCATTTGCCTGCTTCCACTTTGTAACATGCAAACCTGGAATTCTGGGTTGTTGCGGGAGAAACAAACTAGAGTCTTTACCGAAGAACAAACCATGGGTTAAAATTCTGGGTTGTTTTTCCTTCAACAACCCAGAGTTCCAGGTTTGTACATCACAAACAACAACCCAGAGACAGAGTCCCTGTGTTGTTTAGCAACATGGAAGTGGGTGAGGGGCTGAGAGCCAGCACTCTCATTTGTTCCTGCATGCTGCCCAACAACCCATGGTTAAGAAACCATGAGTTATTTGTTGTGTGCAAACCAGATATATAGCTATTGGGCCTTGTTACAAAGATATTGTTCATTTGTTTTGTATTCGTTGTTACTTGTTATGTCATGTCATGGTGCTATATTGCCCACATGAAGTACATTTGTAAAATATATATTTTTTAAAGGCAGGTCCAACACTCTTTAAAGTTAGTAGTGTGTAGGGAAGCTGTCAAATAGGGTGACTTTGTACATGTTGACTTCGGATTAATTATTTTTCTGCATAGTGCTCTCCACCATGAAGAAAAGAGGCAAAAGAAGCATGGCCTTGCTGGATTTGAGTCAAATAAAAAAAAGTTATTGTTAGACTTCAATAAGCATAGGCTGGAGAAAGATTTTAAGTTTTTCAAAGAGTTTTTATGATAGAAGTGCTTTTGCATGTGGTATGTAGATATCACGCTATCTTCTATGTTCACAGGTTTTGCGAGCTTGTGTAGTACTTCAAAAGTCTGCAAAACATATTTTATTTTCCTTTATTTTCAGCATTGTCTTCTTTAATTTCCTTAAAGCCTGCTAAAATGTAAAATAATAAGTAAAATAACCCCACCGTGGAAATATTTTCTTACAGCATTGTCAAACAATAATAATTCTTCTTGTTCTTTTTCTTCGTCGTCTTCTTCCAAAGTGACAGCAAAGAACAGTAGTCAAATTATTGTTCTTTTTAAAATTGTTATAGACTACTAAAGGTAGCAAGAGTTGTACTAATGATGTCCCAATTGATTTCTCCATCCCATTTATGCCTCTTACAAATATTAAATCTATTGATGTTTGCTTAATTAATACTAACGGGTATCCTTAAAATCTTTGTCATTTCAGCCTGCTTTCTCTGAAGGCTTTATATTTCACCCTCATTTCTCCCAAGCCTCTCCAGCAAGGTTGATATTACATTTAAAATGTGCTGTTATTTTGAATAGTTATTCTGGAAGCAATTTTAAAAGTTTCTTCTGGGTTTGGCAGTTTTTAATTATTGGTGCTAAGGAAAAAATGTACAGTCCAACGTGTACATTAAAGCTTATATTTATTATTTATTAAAATATTTAGAGCCTACATTTCTATCCCATTGAAGGGGGCCTTCAAGGTAGCTAAAAAAACTAACAATTAAATAAAAATAAACAGTAGCCATCAGCACAAACAAAGATACTGCAAACAGCAAATTTCCAGTTCTATACAAATATTCTATACAAAACATGTATAAAAAGCAATTTTTACCTAGTGCCAAAAGGCAAGATCTCCAGGGGTAAATTCCAGACCCTGTGTGCCACCACTGAAAAAGCCCTGGCCTTAATTTCCATCAACAGTAGCTCAAATTAGCTTTGGCTATTGGGCTGTATAGAAATGTAAAAAATAAATAAATACAAATTTAAAAAATGAGGGAGAGAAATGGAGCAGGACCTCCCCAATAAATTCGTAGTAAAAAAATTTATTTGAATTTTAAAATCCATAAAAACAAAATACAAAGAACAGAACAAAACAAGAACCAAACAAACATACACTACAAAGACCAAACGACATTAAACTAAAAAGGACTTCCAATTTTTCCACAACCAAGTATAAGTAACATCAAATATTCTATATAATAATTATAAAGAAATTGCTTTCTTTTTTCTCTTAAGCCCCCCCAAAATTCCCCCCTCTCTTATTTATCAACCTCACAAATTCACAAAGCCTCGAAATCTTACAGCACTTTACTCCTAAACATAAATAATAATCCTTCTACTTGAACAATATTTAATATTTCTACTTATATTTAATGAAAATCTCTATCTTCTTTCCCTCTATTTATAAAAACAAACAACCTAGCTTTTATTTCATTTTTTTAAAAAAATAGTTTCACATTTCCACATTACTTCACATCCCAAATTTTAATCCACATTTAGTTGGTTCCTTTCCATTAATCATTCTCAATGCTAAGTTTCATCCAGACTCAATTCATTTTTACCAATAACCAATTACTATTCAGATTCTAATTTCAATATTAAACCTTATTCTTATTTTACTCAGCAACTAATCTTTTTTAAATCCCATCCTTCCCAACTATGCCCCCTTCAAGATCAAAGCCACCACATTAATGAAAAATACAAAGAAAAACCACCTCACACTGGAGAAGTTCTCCTTTCTCTCAAAGGGGTTCCTCTCACCCACCCCTTTAGGTTCAGATTTATGAATGTTATCTTTGGATCACTATCAGCGATCCCTTTAGATTTCTCCCATTTGGATTCCTCCCACCAATCCATTTGGGAAACTAAACCCTCTTACTTCTTTCATAAGAACCTCCCCCTTCCACCAATAGTCAGCAGTTATCATAATATAAGTCAAACCATTTATTCCATCCAATAATCAGCAAACAATTTTTTCATAACATGGGTCAAACCATTTATCCCATCCAATAATCAGCAAACCATTTTCCCCGATCAAACACAGTGTTCACAATATACATCTTTTTCAGGCTCATGTTCCACAAAAAACTTTTTTTTCCCCCTTGTAAGCCCCTGTAGCTGGCTTCCTCCAAATAGCCTGGCAGCAATCACCTTTCCAGTTCTCCGTGAATGACTTCTCAAAAACATCTTCACTGTCTGATTCAGTGGCAATCCCCTTCCTTTTGCTTTCTCTCTTTGAAAGTTCAATTGTTATCTCTCGCAGCATTTCAATCTTCCAGTTGTTCTCCCTGTTCTGTTCAAACTTCACAAACGATCGGTCACCCTCAGTATTGTCCTGTAATTTTTGATTTATTTGTACATTCCGCACTTCTGATTTCACCAACCTCCCCAGCAAATTTTTTTTTGGAATGCTTTAAACATCACCATCAACTTGTCGGCTAACTTCAACCACAAATCATAAGTAGCCATCTTGTCTGTGACGCAGTATAAATTTAACAAACTGCTACTACTGCTTTAGACTTTTCCAAAATCCAAAGTAAAAGGAGTTACAATACCTCTTTCTTTCTCGTTTCAAAGCACATTTGTTGATCTTCCGATTATGAAGTTTTTAAAGCATATTTTCTTTTTAATATTCCAGAGAAAAGGGTATTTAGTCCTGATTGTGGATAAAATTTCTCTTTGTTGCTAATTGGCAATAAATCTTTAAGAAATGGAGTTGTCGATCTTCAGGTTCTTGAAAAAAGAACTCCAAACGTGGCGGTGAGCGATGATGGATACTCCCACTCTCTAACCCTCCCCGAGAGAAACTGCAGCCGCCCAAGCCACTGCAAAAAACTCACAGAGAGAGCATTTAGAGATATGCTGGGAATCACTCTTAGATCATCCTCTTATTCCGAGGAGATTAACCAGCGAGGATAACCTCTTGACTGGATTTCACGCCATGTCGGTCCCTTCCTGATTCCGAGGAAGTGTCAGTTCAACATTTTAAACTCCACTGGAAGCTGACCTCCCCAATAAATTGAACATACAGATTGGTTCATATGAAAGGAGTCTGTCTGTAGGACCAAAACTGTTTAGGAATGTAAAGTGCAATACCTGCAATCTGAATTAAGTCCAGGAACAAATTTGGAGCACATAAAGTTGGTATGGTATTGATGTTATATGATCCAATAAAGTTGGTATGGTATTGGTGTTATATGATCCAAATAGCAGTCCTATCAGCAAGCTAGGTGCTGTATTTTGACCCAATTGAATCTTCCACATGCTTCCCAAAGGCAGCCCCATGGAGAGCATGTTACAGTAGTCTAATCTGTGGCTAGATTTTCCTTCTCCAGGATTTTCCTTCTCCAGGAAAAGCCTCAATTGGTGCACCATCCAAAATTTGGCAAATGTGCTCCTAGCCATAGGTGCCACCTGGCCATCTGTGTGCACTAGTGGGTCAAGAAACACTCCCAAACAGCAAGCATGCTCCTTAAGGGGGAATGTGAACCTATCCAGAAGAATCTGGACATCTCTGGTTTAGCTCTTCCTCCCACTAACAGCTCTTCTATCTGTCTGGATTAAGCTTTATTTTGTTACCCCACATCCAGTCCTTTTACTCATCTCAAAAATTGGCTCAGGGCTGTGAGTGTCTCTGTAGAATCAGATGAAAAGAACAGCTGATGACACCACATCCAGATCCCTAGATGACCTTCCCTAGCAGCTTGATGTAGATGTTAAATAGCAGATGGAACCCTGAGAGACCCCATGAAAAGACCATGGGTGTGAACGGTAGTCCCCAGCACTTCTTTCTGGAACACCCCTCCAGAAAAAAATTGGAGCCACTGCCAAGGAGTGTCTCCAAATCTATCTTCTTCAGGCAGCACAGAAGTTACCATGGTTGATATTTATTTATTTATTTCATTTTTATACCACCCAATAGCCAAAGCTTTCTGGGCGGTTTACAACAATTAACAAGACAGTCCCTGCCCACAGGCTTACAATCTAAAAAGACACGACACACAAGGAAAAAGGAATGGGGAGGGAAGAAGGGGGAATATTAATACTCCTGGCAGGGCTGGTGGAATGGCCCTGTGCTCCATCTCTTCTCCCTCTGCACAGCCTGCTGGAATGGCTGCTGGTGGTGACAGTTGAGGGAGGAGGAGCTTTCAGGAGGGCGACCTTTCAGCAGGGCTTGATATCAGAAGTTACTGAGAAGTTCTGCAGAACCAACAGGGAAACACTCCCCTTGTCCAGTTCCCAGTGAAAGTAATCTACTAGGGTGACTAAGTCTGTCTCAGTCACATAACTCAGAAAGAAACCAGACTGAAAGAGACCTAGATAATCGATGTCATCTAGGAATATCTGGTGTTGCAACACCACCACATGCTCTAACACCTTCACCCAAAATGGTATGTTAGAGACTGACCAGTAATTATTCAGATTGGTGGAATCTAATGACGTTTTCTGCAATAAAGACCTTCCTATTGCCACCTTGAAGGCAGTACCACACTTACTCTCTCTAAACCATTTGTAATATCTACCAGTCAACTGGCCCAGCCTCATGTCCAGTTCTTCCAAGAAGAAGTCTCAGTAGATAAAGAGTATAATTTGCATTTCTGGATTTCAGTCTTAACAGATTTATGTACCCTTCTATACATACTTCCTTGGGCATGTATGTATGTTTTTATATTTCACCATTCTGGAAGTTGTTTAGATGTGGAGCAGTATATCCAAATGCCGTAAATAAATAAATAATACTTTTAAACCACCCAATAACCCAAGTTCTCTGGGTGGTGTACGATACATTAAAAACATAAAATACAAACCAAACAATCCATCAAAAACTGCATGTAATAAAACTGAGATAAAGTCAGCAGAAAAGAATAAAAACACTACAGCATGTAAAACAAAAGTAAACCTGCAGCGAAATAAAAGGGCAGTGATCTAATAAATGCCTGAGAGAATAAAAAGGTCTTCACCTGGTGACAAAAATGTTCTAATATAGCCACCAAGTGAGCCTCTCTGGGGAGAGCATTCCACAGTCGGGGTGCCACTACCTCAATAACTGAAATTCTTCAGACACAGCTGGACTAGATCAGGGGTCCTCAATATGGCCAGGCTGAGGCACCAGCCAAGCTATTTTCCCTCTATGCAAGTGAATGGAGTGATTCGTTCATTCACTTGCACAGGAGGAAAAAAGTTCTTGCTGGAAAAAATGGCTGCGGTGTGAGGGCGCAGTGAAATGCACCTCTCATCAAGGACCCTTGTGGCAACAGGGTCCTCGGCAGGAGGTGACCTTGGTCCCCCCCTTCCAGTTGATTTTTGGTGCGGGTGCTTTTCCCCTCCCTGTTAAAGCTGATGGGGTGATTCATCCATTGGCTTTAATAAGGAGGGGGGAAAGCCCCCCTGCTGAAAAACAGGCGGAGGGTGAAGTCCAGCCCCCATCAAAGATCTTTAGAGCAATTAATTGGAGGGATAAAGCCCACCTTCCCAAAAATAGCTGGAGGGGGGCAAAGTCCACTTCCTACCACGGACTCTTGAGGCAAAAGGGTGACCTCTGGGCCCCCTTAAGCTAATTTTCAGCAGGGGGGCTTTTTCTCACCCTATGCAAATGAATGGAGGAATTACTTCATTCACTTGCATGGAGATGGGGACAGAGGGAGAGAGAGAAAAAGAGGGAAAGAGAAACCAGAAAGTGAGTGTGAGAGAGGGACTAAAGACAGAAAGAAAGAGGAACCAGAGAGAGAGAGAGAGAGAGAGGAAGAAAGGAAGGAAGGAAAAGAAAGAAAGAAAGAAAGAAAGGGGAGCCAGAGAGAGAGGAAGAAGGAAAGAAGAATCAGAGAGAGAGAGAGAGAGAGATGGAAGGAAGGAAGGAAGGAAGGAAGGAAGAGCCAGAGAGAGAGAGAGAGAGATAAGAGAGAGAAGCCAGAGTGAGTAGCAAACACACAGGGTGCACATTCATGCACACACACAAACACAGATAAGTGGGACCCTCCCAACATTTTTGTGATTGGTCCTCCATCTCCCAACAGCAGCTAGTGGTGGTGCCCAGGACACTTTTTCAAAATGCCAAATGTGTCCATGGCCCCAAAAAGGTTGGAGGTCCCTGGACTAGATGGTGTCCGGGACCATAGTCCAGGTGGTGTCCAGCTCCATTACTGTGATTGCACTAACTGTGGAATCTAAGTCAGGTAGCTGCTTGATCACACATAGTCATATGTATTGTACTACAGTCAATGTGAATTATTCTATGCAACCCTGCTAAAACAGACAATTTAGATGAAAAGATAAAAAGAACAAGCCCGTGTGGTTGGTGGAATTGAGAGAAAGTACTTTTTCACACAACACTTGGTTAGACCAAGTTAGCACTGCACTGTGGCTCACGCTGGCTCAGCTTGTCTGAGTGTGGAAAGCTAAGCAGGGTCAGGCCTGGTTATTACTTAGTTGGGAGACCCCACCTTTAGTTTCCTGCATTGAGCAGGGGGTTGGACTCGATGGCCTGTAGGCCCCTTCTAACATAACTCTAACATGGTCTTTTCATGGGGTCTCTCAGGGTTCCATCTGCTATTTAACATCTACATCAAGCTGCTAGGGAAGGTCATCCAGGGATTTGGATGTGGTGTCATCAGCTGTTCTTTTCATCTGATTCTACGGAGACACTCACAGCCCTGAGCCAATTTTTGAGATGAGTAAAAGGACTGGATGTGGGGTAACAAAATAAAGCTTAATGATCTATGATCTATGAAACCATGGGATTTGCTACCACAGCATGTAGTGATGACCACCAATTTGAATGGCTTTAAAAAGGATTAGACAAATACATGTAAGATAAGGTTATTAATGGCTACTAGTTCTGATGGCTATATACCTCCAGTATCAGAGGCAGTATGCCTGTGTATACCAGTTTCTGGGGAACACAAGCAGGAGGGTATTATTGCACAGGCAGCTGGCTGGGCACCATGTGAACAGAATGTTGGACTAGATGGACCCTTGATCTGATCCAGCACAGCTCTTTGTATGTTCTCAATGTTATGTTTGGATAGGAGACTGAGCTTTGAATGCCTGCTCAACTATAAATCAATCTGGGTAAATTTGATCAAAAATAATTATTTGAGCAAAAATAATCACAGCTCATCCTACCTTGCATGATTTCCTCTCAGACGTATCAAATTTAATAAGGATATATTGTAATCTTTATCCCTGAGGCCCTGGGATAAGGCAGGAAGGTAATCTAAATAAATACAATCTGAGCCAGTGCTTTCTGTTGTGTGTTTCATCTATAACTGCATCTACCATATGTTCAGATGCTCTTTTTTGCATTCTAACTGCATTTTAAATGCTAGTTCAATCATAATGAATATCTCACATTGGGATCTTTTGAAGTGAATGTTGATTTTGCAATATAGTTTTTATTCTTTGATTTTTCACTGAAAAAATCTTCTAAAACATAGTGACAAGCACATAGTTCTGCCTTCAAAACCAGAGCTTATACTTATGACTTTGGTGCTGGTTCTGTCAATGCTGTTCATGCTGTCTAATAGAAAAAAGATCTGATTTCAGAAATCTATAGGGAAGTCTTTTATTTATTTATTTATTCATTCATTTCTTATATTTATTAATCGCCCATCTGGCCGGTCACCCGGCCACCCTGGGCGATGTACAATTAAAATACAGTAAAACAATACGATAATTAAAACAGTATAAAAAATCTTTTAAAATCCTAACCCACCCCATATTCCCGCCTGAACAGCCATGTTTTTAATGCATGGTGGAAGCTCATCACGGAGGGGGCATAGCAAAGGTCACTAGGGAGGGAGTTCCATAATGTGGGGGCCGCCACAGAGAAGGCCCTCTTCCTAGTCCCCACCAGCCTGGCTGCTCTGGCTGATGGGATAAGGAGAAGGCCATCCGTGGCAGATCTTGTTGAGCGGCCTACTTGATGTTGCTGGAGGCGCTCCTTGAGATAAACTGGGCCGGAGCCGTGTAGAGTTTTAAAGGTCAAAACCAACACCTTGAATTCGGCTCGGCAAGCAACTAGTAGCCAGTGCAACTCATTAAGCACTGGCATGATGTGATCACGCCGGCGGCTGCCCTTAATCAGGCAAGCCTGCTGCGTTCTGTACCAGCTGAAGCTTCTGAACCGTCTTCCAGGGTAACCCCACGTAGAGCGCATTACAGTAGTCTAGGCGAGAGGAGACCAAGGCATGAACCACTGATGGGAGCAGATGATTAGGAAGGTAGGGGCGCAGCTGCCGTATCAGATGGAGTTGATACAGCGCTGCCCGGCTCACAGCTGACACCTGAGCCTCCATGGACAGCTGGGAGTCTAGAATGACCCCCAAGCTGCGGATCTGGTCCTTCAGGGGTAGATGTACCCCATTCAGCACCAGGTCAACATCCCCTAACCTTCCGTTGTCTCCCACCAGAAGTACCTCGGTCTTGTCGGGGTTCAGTTTCAACATGTTCCTTCCCATCCAGCCACCCACTGCCTCCAGGCACTTGGACAGGGTCTCAATGGCCAACCTCGGTGAGGTCTTGAAAGAGAGGTAGAGCTGCGGGTCATCCACATATTGATGACACCGCACCCCAAACCTCCTAATGATAGCCCCCAGCGGCTTTATGTAGATGTTGAATAGCATCAGGGAGAGGATGGAACCCTGTGGCACCCCACAAGTGAGCAGCCGAGGGTCCGAAGCCTCCTCCCCAAGAACTACCCTTTGGTACCTTCCAGAGAGGAAGGACCGGAACCACTGTAACACAGTGCCTCCGATACCCAACCCCTCCAGGCAGTCCAGGAGGATACTATTGTCCACGGTATCAAAAGCCGCTGAGAGATCGAGGAGGACTAGGAAGGAGCATTTGCCCCTATCCAAGGCCCTCCTCATATCATCCACCAAGACGACCAAGGCCGTTTCTGTCCCATGTCCAGGCCTGAAGCCCGACTGGCATGGATCTAAGTAATCGGCTTCATCCAAGTGTGCCTTCAACTGAGCCCCCACCACTCGCTCAATCACCTTGCCCAGGAATGGCAAATTGGAGACTGGGCGAAAGTTGTTCAGGTCTTGGGGATCCAAGGAGGGCTTCTTTAAAAGTGGTCTTACTGCAGCCTCCTTAAGGGCTGATGGGACCACTCCCTCATCGAGGGAGGCATTCACCACCGCCCTGATCCCCTCACCCAGTCTCTCCCTGCAGCTCATAATGAGCCAGGACGGGCAAGGATCAAGCAAGCAGGTGGTTGGCTTCACAGATGAAAGCTCCTTGTCCACTTCATCAGAAGGAAGAGGCTGGAACCGATCCCACAACACCGGTCTACCATTGGCCTCCTCCCGCTCACTTCCTGTATCCACGACGCACGAAATCCCACTCCTAATCCGATCAATTTTATCTGCAAAGTGCTTCGCTAAAGCCTCACAGAAGTCTTCATGTTTGCTTACCATCTAATTAAGGATGTTGCTGCCAACTAAATATTATAGTGCACTTTTGGTAAAGCCATTATATAGTTAGTACATACGTATAATATCAATTGTTCCCATTTATAGAACTGAAGAAGTTTACTTGTTGAACAGCAGTTGCCATCATTCTCCCCCCACCCACCCCGGCTTCAATCCTATATCCACTAACCTGGGAGTAAGCCCCATTGAACTGAGTTGGACTTACATCCAAATAGACATGCATAGGATTGCACTGTTAATAAGTTAACTTTTGAAAGATAAAACTGAAGTTCAAGTATTCATGGCATATAACAACCTGGACCTGTTCACCATTGCAACCTGCTTATTCACTTACTTCTCTTTCTGGCTCAGACAACAGTGATGATATTAAGGAGCAGCAATAGATGCCACTGCCTGCTTGCTCATTGGCTGTCTGCCTGGCAAGTAAGTATGTGGTAGTGATGAAGGGGAAGAGGATCAGCAATAGCTGGTAACAATGCTGATGAAAAGGTTTCACTGGGGGAGAACAGCCCATAGAGGGTGTCTTGCCCAAGGGTCCTCCAAAACCTGGAGTAGTCCTGCTACAATTTTGGAGAATTCAGGTATAAAGGAGGTGTGCAGGCCCTGAGCCTAGGCTAGGGAGAAAGCTTCCCGGCATGAGGCATGAGGAGCTATGTAGCATGTATTAGGTGACAAAGTGACTTGCAGGCTATAGTGACTTGCAGGCAATCTCCTAATTTCTAATAATTAATGACAACACCATATGTGTTTTGGCACCTTATCCTGGTCATAATCATTAGAACTAGACGGGAGTATAACAAATAAGGAGAAAAATAGAAAAGAACCATGTTGTTTTTTTTCATACCATTGAAGACTAACATAGATGGTGTATATTGATATCTTTATACTTTGTGAATGCATTGGAAATATGTAATGCTGTGATACCATGGTCTATTTTAGACATAATGCTATCATTTAGCACTATAGAAGCAAGCCTGGGGCTAGAGTGTTTCCCTGCTTCTCTTCTCCTCTGGCATGATTGTGAGGACAAGATTGGAAGCATTCGCTTCGTGGTTTAAACTAATCATAGTTTGTCATTTCATCTAAACCAGGTCAAACTGTGGTTAAATTATGGTTTATTGAAAGATGCCAAGATGAAACACTGGTTTCTGATCCTGGCTTTGTTTACATTAACCACAGTTCCTGATGTGGATGTAATGAGAAACTGGCTGGTTTAAACAAAGAAGCAGATACTTTCAATATCTTAATGGCTGTGCCTCATTCTTATAATACTAAACTATGGTTTAGTGTTACATCTGAATACAGGTCAATGTTGAAGATCATAGGATCAGACTTTAGCTGTGCCGCTCTTCCAATCTTTTGTTGATGAGGAAGAAGTGATGAGTTTTGAAGAACTAATTATTAGCTAGTGATGAATCAAGCTCATTGAGCTGGTGCTTCAACTAATATAACTAAAAAGTGGAAAATTCATGGGAAAGATGGAAAATGTTGGAAGTATAGGTTAAAATAAACAGTATTGGCACCATTATGAACATACCCATGTATTGCTTTTAGTGCTGTGATCTATGCAATAATAGTCAAGTAAGTTAATCCTTAGTGTACAATCACATAAATAAACCCTTTCAATCATGGTTGAACACTAACCAATGCATTGCCAAAAGGGGCAGGCAGGTATTCAGTTAGCCTCATATTCACATGAGGATCTATGTTCTTTGGGGTAGACGACAGAACAAAGATATCAACTTAATATAAGATGTTTTCCCTTTCTCCAAATAAAAATAAAAATGTGTGAGTGGCTGGATTTTGAATGTAATCAACTGGTTTGATTAGATATCTCATTCAATATAGATCTGCAATGAAATTCTACCACAGCTATATGCATTCATAGTTTATCCATTGAATAATAACCAGGACCAGTCCAACACATTTTGCTATCTGAAGTAGAGCAGCAAATGACACCCCTACCCACCCAAGCCAAGGTGCATAATATTTTGGCACCTGAGGCAGGAAATCCCACAAGTGCCTCTCTTGTCCACCCTAACAGTAAAAAGACAACATTAATAAATTAAAGGTGCAATCTTATGCAAGTTTAGACAGAAAAAAGCCTACAACACCTAGCATGCAGCATAGCTTGCTGGGAGTTGTAGGCCTTTTTTTTTGTTTGAACTTGCATAGGATTGTGCCCTAAATAACTAACAATTTGTTGCCTTTTGTGATATCCAAAATCAGCTTCCTGAGGTGGACACCTCACTCTGCCTAATAGCAGAGACACCCTGATAATAAGCGGGGTTTGGTTCAAAAAGCGATCCTCATAATTACAGGTTTCCTTAATATCTCTGTCATAGTTTTAGTGATTCATCATTCATCTAATTGTTTACTCCATTATGTGAAGATTCATCTTATTTCTTTCTAAAGTTGACTGAATTGAAGGCAAATCATATTTAAATATTATGTCAGTCACAGTAATAATTACAGTAATCAAAACATCTTGTATGTAAAGAGGATTAACATTTTAAATTGTATATTCTTTTTTGTTTGTATGTTAAATATCAGAATACGTTTTTACAAATCATTATTCTTAAATTGATATTGGGTGATTTTCATGCAGGGGTGCTCTCTAAATTACACCTATTAGGTTACAGCTAGGGGGGAAAGTTTCTTTGTACAATTAACTATTGAGTAGAGAAATCCAACAAAGGTGGGAGTGAGAAGATCCATGGCAGAGGAACCACAAGTCCAAGACTGTATGACAAGAAATAATGTGCTTAAGTTACTTAAGTTACAGGGAAGCAAATTTTGGTCGAACATCCAGAAAAACTTCCTGACAGTCAGACCAGTCAGACAGTGGCTTCCTACTTCCTAGGGAGGTGGTGGGCTCTCCGTTGTTGGAGGTATTCAAGCAAAGACTGGACAGCCATCTGTCAGAGATGCTTTAAACTGGTTTCCTGCACTGAGCATGGAGTTGGACCCAATGGCCTAATAAGACACTTCCAACTCTATAACAGATTCTATGGTGTGACTATTGGCACATGCTCCCCACCTCACCCCCGGTGAGCAAGTGGAACTTCCACTCATTTTGGCAGGGTTTTGGAGCCAAGCCAGTATCTGCCATATGAAACCTCCTTATTAATATATGTACAGTGACAGATTCAAGATGGAGGGGTTGGGTAAGGAATTGGTATAGCTCTGTCCAACACCAAACCAAAAATAAAATCTACATTAATATGTCTACCTGCAAAACAGAATCAATATGTCTACCTGCAAAACAGAATCACATCAAGCATATAGTGATTGGCAGGGTGGATTTGATTTAAAACAATTTGATTTAAATCATGACTTAAATCACAACTCAGAAAGACTCGATTTAATCATGTGACACACACCCCCCCCAAAGTGCACTCTTCCTCGCTATAACCTTAATACATATTTTACACAACTCAGTTACCAAAGATTCATTCTTGCTGGTATAATCTTAATATTTACAACCGGATGAAGGTTTCATTTTTAGAATAACAACTTTTCAGATTAGTTTGACAGTTATATATAAAAAAACTGATTTGGTTATCCTATTAGAAACACATCATAGATAGATAATTATGAAATTATTGCGAGGTGAACTATCTCCAGTTTAATAGGTTAATCATTCATATTTGGACAACTTTTCTGCTGTATTTTATTGGAAGGAGAAAAATAATCATTACCTTAATAATAACAATTTAAATAGTTTTATTTAACTAAAACACTCTAGGGCTGTTGCACATTGCTCCATTTCTCTGTCAGACACTTTATCCAGCAGTTTCCCTGCAACATCTGCTCTGCTGGGTGGAAGGTATCCTGGTCTCAGTGACTGAACCATATTAATGAAGTGTGGGTTTTCAATTAGATGGAAAGAAGAGTTTGTTGTGTAAACAAACTGGGCAATTTCATAATTAACTTTTTTCTCATCTGCTGGTTTTGATCACAAACGTATCTATAGTGGTTCCTGGATGGTCAGCTTTTTTCTTTCTTTTAGGTGATATACTGTGGATGTGTGATGATGTATATGATGTGACTGAAACACTATCCTGGACAGATAACTCTGAAACTATAGAACAGGAAGATGGTGATCTCGAAGGTGGATAGTTTCCAGAATCCTTTATGTTGATGATGGATTCCCCTAAACAAAAAAGTCAATGCTGTTATTTTATTATTTATACCATTTCTGCTTATTTAGTATTACGCATTCACTGCCGCTCAGTACTGCCCAAAAAAGGAATATTTGCTTGTTTCAACTCTATTTATTCATAACAACTGTATCAAAATGACAGTAACATGCAGTAATAATAATAACAAATATAATTTTGCTCAAACATGACAAGTTCCTCAAGGCAGTCTTTAAGAAATATGATGAAATCAAAACATTTACAAACCTGAAGATCCTGCCTGTTCAAACATGTTCCTTTTGTCATCTTCATCACAGCATTTCTCATTATGTTGTTTCATTCGGGCCACCAGGCCTTGCATTTCTTTGTTGCAGTGTTTTGCACGCATGCCTGCCTTACCCGTAGGTGGAGGAACTTCATTAAAATATTCCCAAACTGGGTCTCTTTTACAACCTGCTACCATTATAGGTTTTCTCCTCCAGGGAAAGAATAATATGATAAACCTCAGGCTATACACACAAAGTTCCAAAGACTTGTAGAGTATTCTGCTCAAAAGGTTTCACTTTCATTTTTACTGCTTGCCCCTCCCTCCTCACGCTTCGCTTCTTGTGCAGATCTATTCCACTCCCAACAATCTTCTATTCATTAAATTTGTTGAAACTTAGCACTTAAGAGGTAAGGGGTTGATTCTGTGTACATAGATTTGCAAAGGAACAATGGGATTAAGGTCTTTTTCTCAACTCTGTATGTTTATTTTATAACATTTTTGCTGTGAAGAAGAGGCATGTGAAACTACATCGCTTGTATATCAAGTAAAAAAAATTTAAATAAATATTTAAAATTTTGCTTGTCTTGCAAAACGCTCTCAAACCAAGTTACTTGCAATCCAAGGTATTACTGTATTATTATTATTATTATTATTATTATATTTATACCCCACCTTTTTTCCTGCAAGGAATCCAAGGCGGCTTACATAATCCTCCTCCTCCTCTCCATTTTATCCTCACAACAACCCTGTGAGGTAGGTTAGGCTGAGAGTCAGTGACTGGCCCAAAGTCACCCAGTGAGTTTCCTGGCCAAGAGGGGACTAGAACCCGGATCTCCCGAGTCCCAGTCCATTATAGTGGTGTAATCGAACCGGGGGGGCGCCTCACCCCCGCCTCAATTCTCCGCGGCGGCGGCGGGGCCCCCGCCTCGATCTTCTGAGCTGCCCTCTCCGGTCGAGCTGCCCTCTCCGGTCACGTCACGTCACTTCCAGCACCGGAAATGATGCGCCGGGACCCTGCGCAGGTGCAGTACGTGGCATAGGGGTCCAGCGCACCTACGCAGGGTCCTATCGCGTCATTTTTGGTGCCGGAAGTGACACGCCGGGACCGGAGCGGGCGGCGCAGGCGGCTCACCATGGAGAGGCGAGCCGCCGACGGAGGAAGGTAGGTTCGACCGAGCCTCATGCGGGCGTGAGCGGGCCAATTTTGATCCGCTACACCACTCGAGGCTCGATGATACATCGCTATCACCACTACGCCACACTGGCTTTCATTTCATTTCATTTGCCTCCAATTATGTTGCCATGCAGCCAAATCAGATTAGTTACATGAATGAATGAATAACTTTATTGAATAAGTCTTCTGATCATTTCAAAAACAAATAAACATTAAAACGAGCAAACATTGGAAAGGGAACTTTACATTAGAATTAAGTCATATATTATAATTAGAAATATATTAAAATTTAAAACTTTACTTTGCTTTAAAATTGACAAATGATATACAATACATACATACAATATAGTTTGAAATGAACACTTAATAAAACCAACAATATAAAACCCCTTGCATTGCATATTAAAACGTTTAATAAAATCTATTAGCCGATCTGTTTTTCCAATTCTTTTTTCCTTGTGTTGGCTGCTCTGAGAGCAAAGAGGGCAACTCTCTGGGACACAAAGTAGTTGGACCCATGTAAGAGAAATAACAGTTTGTCCTTCACTGTCCAGTTATTCATGCGTATCAAAAATAAAGATAGATAATGTTCTCTACATTTTGAATATAAATGACATTCAAGTAAATAGTGCGCCAAATCTTCTATTGCAGAGTTGCCGCATATACATAATCTATCTTTCATTGGAATGCCTTGGAATCTACCCTGTAGCATCATTGTGTCCATCAACTCAAATCAGAGCCGAGTAAAGGCCACACGTTGGTCCCGTTTCATATAAAAAACCAAATAATTCTCTTCCTTGAATTGAAATTTAGTACTAGCTAGCCATTTCATGGCCCTTGAATTCGATAGTGCAGCTATATCAGTCTGACTTCTAATATCTGAAATCCTTAATTTAACAGAATTTCTTATATTGATGCTAGAAATGTTTATTGCCTCCAGACTAAAACCATAGCTTGGTAACACCTTTATAAATTTATAGAGCCAGGAAGTTTCCAAGGTTTTAGCCATCTGCTCAAGAAGACACTTCTTTGGAAACCTAGCTTCACTCATCAGAACTAGCTTGAACCAATAATTAAATAGCCTACCATGTATTTGATCTGAAACCGCCATGATTCCAATTTCAGATCTGAGCACATATGCTGGACAGGTTGGTGCCACCCCTAAAATTATATGTAAAAAGCGATTTTGGACCCTTTCTATTTCCTTACTATTGGAAAAACCCCAGATTTCAGCACCATAAATTTGTACTGGCAACACTTTTGCCTTGTACACATTAATAATTGGCAAGAGAGAACCAGGTTGTCTATAATTCAGGAGCCTGTTTAAAGACTGAGCGCAAGCAGTTGCCTTTAGCATATTTCTCTTTAGCTGCATTGCCCAGGATCCTGTGGAAGTAAAAGCTAAACCAAGGTAAATATATGATTCCACCTGTTCAATTTCATTTGAGTCCAAGAACCACTTATATCTCTTCTTTTTCTTACCAAAAATTAGTACTTTTGATTTTTTGCTATTAATCACTAGGTCATTTTCCCTACAGTAAGAACTAAATTGTCTCAGTAGCCTCCGCAAACCAACCTGTGTGGTGGATACCAAAATCATATCATCCGCGTATAAGAGGGTATTCACCGATTTATCCATAACCTTTGGCATATGAAGCTCTTGGCTGTGAAGTGTGGAAACTACATCGTTGATATAGAAATTAAAAAGGAATGGCGCAAGAATACAACCCTGACGAACTCCTTTGCTTGTGGGGATCTCATTTGTTAAAGCTTGGTTTACCCCAGTTCTAACCTTTAGACTAGTGTCTGTATAGAGAATCTTTATAAGAAAAAGGAGTCTCTGATCAATGTTTGTTTTAGTCAGTTTTTCCCAGAGAAGATTTCTATTAATTGAATCAAAGGCGGCACTTAAATCAATGAATGCGGTAAAAAGCTGTCCACCCTTTGTAGTGTATTTAGATATCAAATGGGATAAGATGAAACAATTATCAATGACAGACCTTCCTCTCCTAAAGCCAGCCTGCTCTTCTGCTAAAATAGCATTTTCTTCAGCCCACTCCTCTAATTTTTGGTATAAAAACCTAGCATAGATTTTTGCAGGGATATCAATTAAACTGATAGGTCTATAATTTCTAGGGTCTCTGCGATCACCTTTTTTAAATAAAGGGATTATTATGCTAAGTTTCCAACCATTAGGTATACGACCAGTATTGCTTATGTGGGTGAAGAGGCCTGCAAGAACAGTAGCCCACCAGTCAACATTGTCTTTGAAGAGTTCTGGAGGCAAAAGATCTTCACCTGGGGCTTTATTGTTCTTTAGTGATAGAATAAGGGGCTTTATTTCCTGTTTTAAGATTGGAGGCCATTTAGGGAGGTCATCAATATTCCTAAGATTATCTTCAGTGAGGTTTGTTCTTTCCCCATTTACCTTATCCTTAAATAATTCAAAATAGAAATCTTCCCATGCTTTAGCGGAGACAGGAATCTCTGCACAGTGGTTATCTATACTAAGTCTGGCCGAAACTTTACGCCAAAAACTTGCTGAGTTTCTGTTTCTAGCCGCCTGTTCCAGATCTATCCAGCTTTTTGCATAATAGTTAGCTTTCTTATCTATAATTATTTTTTTATAATTTTGCCTAAGCTTGAGCATAAGTGCATGAGCTCCACTATCGGAAGAATCACGGGCAATTCTCATTTGTTTTCTCACCCCTTTCCTTGATTCTCTACATTCTGCATCAAACCAGGTACATTTTATATTCCTTGGGCCCTTTCTGTTGACCCTGGTTAATAACCAGGGTTTAATTCTTGAGCAAATTACCTGGTATGCAGACAAGACAGATTCAATATTTGTCTCACAGGCACATATCAGATTTCCCAGAGCTATTCCCTCATTTGAGCTCAGGCAAGACTTAAGATTCAGGGTATTCACTTGCTCCCATCTTAATCTTTTCTCATTTACTATGTCTGACCCACTTGTCACATACTTGTCTAACTGAGACAGTGGTCTCCGATCAGATTCTAAAATTAAATGTGTTGATATGGGCTGATGATCACTCTCTTCTCTAATATGTACCGTAATTCCTGGGAACAGGTGAACCTTTTGTCTAGAGACACAAATATAATCAATAACACTACCAGCGGAATGTGTAAAATAAGTGTATGGATAGGGAAGCATAGAGTCACTAGGCCCTAAAATTTGAAGCCCTAATTTATATGTCAACTCCAGCAGGTTCCGACCCGCTTTATTTACTTTCTTGTCTCTGGAGGACCAACAATATTTCTCCTGGAGGTCTTCATGAAGACCCCACCGCTCAACTAATTATGCTGGATTAGAGCCAATTCTGGCATTATAATCACCCAGCATAATAATTAAGTCATTCGGGTATCTCGTACCTAAGTCCTCCACCAAGTATTCCAAAAGAAACCAGACATTGTGAGCATAATACTGCGAGTTGACTGGTGGTATATAAATATTTACTATTAATAATGTTAGACTTGGGGTTTCTAGCCTGACTACTACACAATTTTGGGGAGCAAAAATATTCAACAACAGCTCACCTACCCAGCCTAAATCTTCTTTAACAAGAATTGCTAGGCCTCCAACTGCTCTACCCTTGTCTTTAATTTTCCGAGCTGATTCAGTCCATATTTTATAACCCGGAAGAATATTCTCATTATTTATGAGCCAAGTTTCTTGAAGGGCAATAACATCAAAATTAAAAAGGAATTCCTTCAAATCGACTCCCTGCTGACAAGCCCTCCAGCCGGCTACATTCCATGAAAGGAATTTAACTGGCCAGCTAACACAACTATGATTATGGGCGATAAAATGCACTTGTGGTGAAGTGCAGGCTAGCATCAAATCCCCCAACCCTGTATCAACTAACTCACTGTATCAACTCATTTTATCTACCTTTTCCGATTGATCAAGATGTTGAATGTGTTCCATGTCAAGACACGTCAATTCATCCATAAAGGGACTTAATATACTTACATTTGATCTTATAGGATGAATGATATCTATCTTAGGATGTATGGGCACACTGAACAACTTACTACATCCCAGCTCCCCATCGTCCAGGTACCTCATAGCTTGCCAGTTTATACCACTTGAATCAACACAGTTCTTAAGCTTAGGTACAGTGCAGTCACTTTTAATTTGGTTCAAGCCCGGGCAATTATCTATACTCCTTCTCTTTGAATTACTTATTGGGACCTGAGCCTGTCTCCCATCACCTGCAGCCACCACTGGTGACAACAAATCCTTTTTTTTTTTAAATTTCCACCTCCATCACAAGACTTTATTTCCCTTAGATGGTCTTTCAGTAAATCTAGCCTTTCCAAAATCTCTGCCTGTGCAAAATCTGGCAAGGCCTGAAAGGAGTTTAGGAGAGCTTTCTCCTCTGAGATGAAAAAACCATGACTTTCATTATCAGTTTGTTGCTGTTCTAGTGTTGGATTTACTTTAATCCTCATTTTGCCCTGATTCTCTAACTGGCTAGGGGCTTGGTTGTGGTCATGAGACCAATTTAAATCAATAAGATTTTCAGAGAGATTAGTTACATAGCATTGTGTAAAAAACTAAGAAAAAAATTCTTTTCAGTGCTTTTATGCTATGAACAGTGCTGTCAACCCTATTTTTAAACATATCTAGTAGATTTTTAGGGATTTAAAGTAGCTTTTACTGGGGTGTATCGAGCAGAAGAAACACTGCTGGCGGATCAAAATTTCCCTCTCCCCTGCAGCCTCCCACTCTGCTCTAGAAGGTAGGAGACTCTCCGAAGCAGAGGTTTTTGGGGGGAGGGGAAGGGAAACCCCCATTGCACAAGCTCAAGTCTGTTCGCATAACATTGGATTTAGCCCACTGTAGGTACAAAGTTTTTATCAAAAGAAATGTGAACTCAGCATGACAGGTTTACAGTCACATAGCCTTCTAACACTTAACCTGTTATGCCAAAGAAATTAAAATATTTTCAGGAGTCTGCATTTTGTTTGGAGTGATGTTGCTGTGGATCGTCTACACCACACAAACCCTATTCAGGCGTTCTATAGCTAAGTAGAGGAGTAAATAGCCACACACCCCTCTTTGTGCTTTTCCATTGCCCTCTGCTCATGGAGAGTGACTTTCTGAAGTGGAGAGCCCGTGATATCCATGGAGGCTCTCCGTGCAATTGAGAATCCTGGGAAATCAGGATTCTCGATTGGAGTAAAACCAATATGATCTTTGACATAGGTTGATCCATATGCATCTTTTCTGGGTAGAGTTGAACAGTGAGTACAGAATTTAGATTAATGGTTTTTGTTTTTGTTTTTTTGGGTTGCAGCTGTGAAACACATATGAATTTCATATGCCAAAAGGCAAAGGCTTTCTTCTTGCTTTTGTAAGAATCTCCTGAAAATGTGAAAACACATTAGCCTTTCTACTAATGGCTTTCAAAATACAGAGAAAGAAAAGAGACTTAAGAAGAGTGATTGCAGTTGTCACTTCATAACATGGAGGTGTGAAACTGTTAGCATAAATTGGACAAGTCACTGTGGATCATTGCTTCTTATCACCTCAAGCAAAAGCACCAGAACAGGAGCCAAAGTAGAAGGTGATATGGGACAATGATCCCTGGTGACCCATGTTGTGATGATTTCCCAGCCTAAATATGTGAACTCTCCCTAAATATGATGGCAGCAAGCTTGCAAACCATCAAGCATATATTACTTTGTCTTCTTTTTTTACAATGGTGACACATTGGATTGAGAGAAAACATTAAAAGGCTTTGTTGTGCTATATTTACCATTTTAACTCTAACACCTTTTCTTATGTGGCAAATTGTGTGACTTGTTAATGTTGCATGCCAGAAAATGATGTTCTAATGTTCCCTTGGTTCCTTTGGCGACAGTACAAACATTTGCAAGCATCTGAGTTTAGCAAATTGCTAAGATTGCTGAAGTAAGCATTAAAGTTTGATGGGAAAGGAGAGGGATGGAGAGTTCTGGCTGAGTTCCCCTCATAATTGTGTCCCAGATTTCAACTCATTTACTTTGTCGCATAGAAGTCATTGGAAGTCACTGAGAAGCAAGCCAGACCCTGTATCCATGTCCCTGTCCTGGGCTCTGTTTATTGGTCATGCTACAGTATAATAGAATACACGATCCTGGAAAAGCCTGCTGCAAAAGCCACCACTGTCCTTCAGCAGCAGGTTCTCCAGCAAGCTGAGAGGAGGAGATGAGAGAGAGTGCAGGGAGTCCACCAGCCCTGCTGAAAGGCCTCCCTCATGACGGCTCCTCCTCCCTCAACTGCCACCACCAGCAGCCATTCCAGCAGGCTGAGAGGAGGAAGAGAGGGAGCACAGGGCCATTCCACCAGCCCTGCCAGGAGTATTCATTAATATTCCCCCTTCTTCCCTCCCCATTCCTTTTTCCTTGTGTGTCGTGTCTTTTTAGATTGTAAGCCTACAGGCAGGGACTAGTCTTGTTAATGGCTGTAAACCGCCCAGAGAGCTTCGGCTATTGGGCGGTATAAAAATGAAATAAATAAATAAATAAATCTGGGCTTACTTCCAGTTAGATAACAAAACCAAAAATATAACAACTTTTTGTTTTGTGTTTTGTTAGTATGTATAATGTACAATTTCCATAACAGTGTTACTACTAGTATATCATTTTCACAACCACATTCTTTTGGTTGTCATCCAGAAGTACACCCTTTCTTGGGGTTGTCATTTATAAATCATGCTATCCTGTAACTCAGAAGCACTCCTTAGCTTTGCACCAGCCTGGTCCTTAAAACTGGATTCCGGTCCTTAACACTTGGATGCCACAGGCAATTGGTGCAACACTGTGGGAGGCCTTTCAGCAGGGCTGGTGGAATGGCCCTGTGCTCCACTCTTCCTTTAATTATTTGGATTTTCACCTCCATGGGTGGGTGGAGACTATAAATTGGTTTATTCGGTCTGAGTGTTGAATGGTTATACTGGGGGATGTGAAATCCAACTAGAGGTTGGAACTGGCTGACAGGGTTGCAAACATAGTTGTTTTGGAATTTTAGTGGTGCTGCTGTTCATGAATCTTGCCCTGTATGACTGCACAGGATTGTTTTTAGTGGCCTTATGATTGCTGTGGTTCTGATTATTACAAAGACTCCATAAATCTCCAAGTGTTATCTCCTCCAAAGGGAAGCTGATCCTGTAGGCTTCTTTGAATTTACTACTGTGAGATGCTTCAAATCAGAAGAAATTGTTTTTTTGTAACATTTAACTTCCAGCTGCAGTTCTGTAATAAAATATAGACATACAGATAACAGCAAAGTGCTGAAAGTACCCGTGTTCAAGCAAAGATAGCATTAAAAGTAAAAATGACAAGCACTTGCTCCCTAAAGGCAAACGTTAATTTAATCTATGAATTGCACTCAATGTTAATGTGATTTGGTGAACATCCTAAGTATAAGTTCATCACTGGAGACATTTTCATGTTGAATCTCATGCATTTCTGTTTGATAAAATATTTTGTGTAACATTAGCAAAATATAACACATTTATCACAATTTGAAAATTAATATGAATACATTAATTTCTAATCCAGGTGTATAAAAATATTAAAGGCAGCTGGAACTAGGGAAGAGCCAAAAGGGGGCTGTTTTTCAGGAACATTTTTGGCAGCACCAAAAAGCACCCCCCTTTTAGCAATATTTCATTGAAACGTGGGCAAATGTGTTCACCCATGCACAATGAGGGGACTCGGTAATGTGATTTACTGAGATCACCCATGTAATTGATGCAGGAAGCAATGCACCTCACCCTTAATTGGCTTCATTTGTCTGAAGCACCATAGCACCATAACATAATCTCATTCACTACCTGATACCCAGTTGGCTGGAATCATCCCTGTGATTATATAGTGGGGAAATGATACAGTAAGTGGAAGGGAAACATGTTTGTCAAAGCAACATCAGAGGGGGGGAGTTGATGGCCACATTGTCATGCAATAGTAAGCCATAACTCAAGAGCAGGGATGGGGATCCTCTGGCCCATGGACTGGATGAGGCTTCCAGGGGTTTTCCATCTAGCCTGTAAGTTTTTTTTTTTTTTTTTTACTCATATCATTGATAGGAGATAAGAGGATATTTAAAAGCAATTAAGCTTTAAATACCTTGCAAAGAATCCAGGTGTTGTAAAGCTTTTGAGCTGTAGACAGGAGAAATGTTGCATAGAATTTGTGTGTGCATTTTGCAGGCAGGGCTGCTACACAGAACTGAGGTGTGCATTTTGCAGGCAGGAGACCTTCTTACTTGTGAGTAGACATGCAGAGGCTTGATACTTGGGATGTTATTTGAAAGTGCTGTTGAGTGATTCAGTCCTATTTACTTCTGAATAGATATGCAGAAGTCTTGCCCTGTGTGCTTCTGAGTAGGCTTAAAATGATGATAATCACATTTGGCCTTGCCCATTCTGCCTCTGGCCCCACCCACAAATGGAATGTGGCCCCCGAGACCCTCCCCATTTGCAGTTTGGCCCATGAGCTGAAAATGTTCCCTACCCCTGTTCTAGAGAAACCTAGCTTACTGTTCATGACCTATGTCAGTGATGGTGAACCTATGGCACGGGTGCCACAGCTGGCACGCAGGGACCTCTCTGTGGGCACTCGAGCCATTGGTCACCAGATCGCGAAAAGACCGTCCCCCTTCTGCAAAACACGAATGAACTTGTTCTTTTTCACAGTGTGGAACAGAATGATTTTATTCTAGAATTCCTGTTACAGAATTCTTTTCTACATTGTTATCACATTTTAAAGATTTTGAAGAATGATGCACAGAGCATGGCTTGGATGTAAAGCCCTAACAGTTGACCTGAGTGCTGCATGTGTTGCTCTCAAACTAACGGAGTATGAGCCAAGGTTTGACAAATTATCAGCATGCATGCAATAGCAAAAATCACATTAATTGTGCAAAAGCATGCCCAATGCAAACTTTTACCTAATGCAGTGTTTGCAGTCCAAGACATAAAGTGTTTAAAATGGGTTAAGCACGTTTAGTTTTCTTGTTTATCTTGCTCATCCTAGTACAGGTTGACTTTTACTTTTACTAATCCGACACCTGTAGAAGCAAGGAAAGGACCCAGA
This sequence comes from Shinisaurus crocodilurus, assembly GCA_021292165.1. Classification (NCBI taxonomy): domain Eukaryota; kingdom Metazoa; phylum Chordata; class Lepidosauria; order Squamata; family Shinisauridae; genus Shinisaurus; species Shinisaurus crocodilurus. The sequence continues at coordinate 158,906,809 of CM037876.1, read as the reverse complement.
GTAAAGCTTGCCCCATACAATTTCAGTCTAGCATATAATCATATTACAAGTTGGGAATCCCTTATCCAAAAATACATGTGCCTAATTATTTTAAAAGTTTGTATAAATTCCCTTCAGGCTATGTGTACAATGTAGTACTATAATAATTTTTTGAGTTGATTTTTTTCAACAAAAAACTGTTTGTATCATTGAAAGCTCTGTTATTTTGTTTTTCTCTTAAGACAAAAGATGTTAATAGTTCGGACAACTGTATGAGTTGTTTTTCTAAAACTAAAACCTCGGTATTCAGTTTTAATTGCAGTGTTGTCATTTTGAAATAAATAAGTTGGTTTTGTGTTGCAGTTTGGGCACTCGGGCTCAAAAAGGTTCGCCATCACTGACCTATGTGCTGTTGCACACAACCCGATCACTTCCACGGGGCTCCTTACACCAGTGGGAACAGTTAAACTAACCAGAAATTGAAGTTTAGTGTTTAATCCAAACATGGGCTCTTGGCTTGTCCCTCTCAAACAAACCAGGAATTGAAACCAAGAACAAACCTTGTTTTGCTGTTCTTGTTTGTAAGTGGTGCAACAAGACAGGAGCTCGAGTTTGGACATAATGCTAAGCTATCAATTCCTGGTTAGCTTAACTGCTGCTGCTGGTTGGAGCTGCTGAGTGGCAGTGATTGGGCTGCATGCACAAGCATGCAGCTCATAAATGATTAACTAGGATTCTCTGGAATGATGGCGTATCATTGTGTGGATGCGACCAATGGCAGTGAACAACAGTAAACAGGCTGTTTAAAACCCCACTTTTGGGCTTCTGTTTTCACCAGAAAATCAAAACAGACAAACATTCAGCACAGCCCTAGTTAGAACTTCTCATTACAAGTTAGGCAGTCCTCTTACATAGCCAATTAGCATATAAAGTGAACATTGCAATATCATAAGTCACTGTTTCAATTTACTACCTGAGATAAACTATAACTGATCTCTTTTAGCATATAAAGATAAATTACTTATAGGCTAACTATATTATCTTGCTTTAACCTTTTAAAGCTTTCAGAGTTTGAACATTTCATTTTGGAGATTTGGAGCTCAATCCAAAACAGCGATATGCATGAGGATGGCAGAATTGCTTCTGCATCCTGAGCTTTGGTTGACATTGGTTCTGATCAGTTGTGTACTGGATTATCACTTCATGGTTCCCAGGCTCTGGCACAGCTGTCAGCATCCAGTTCTTCCCCTACCAAGCAAAAGGCATGGGAGTCCTGGCTGCATTTTCTCTAGCAAGAAGGTAGGAAATTTGGAGAATGTGCAGCAATTTCATCCCAGTGCTTTTCTTATAAGGTAAAAGGTATTGCTTGCCTGGAAGGAAAGAAAAAGCTCCCTCCTTCCATAGGTCTCCAGACCAATGAACATGGCACAGCGATATATGACTCTTAAAGAACCAGTCATGGTTCTCTATTCTAAACAGGTGCTACTTGGTGCTTTTGGCACATGTGGCTATGAAAATATGCTGGAACAACATCCTCAAAGGGAAGTTTTTACCAGCTAGCACTACTGAAAAAATACTTAAAGATGAAAAGAAACTTGACAGCAAAGAACTTTTACCAGTTAAGTATGATAGTCCTTGGAAATTGCATTTTCACAGCTCTTGCAATATTGCTTATAGCAGTGCTTCTCAATTATTTTCTGTCATGCCCCCCCTAGGAAGAAGAAAACATTTCGCGCCCCCCGCGCGACTGTAAATAGTATCATTTGTCTATAAAATTGTTATGCACCTCTGCATAACACTGTATCCTTATTAACGTATAAGAGAATAAAAAAAGAAAGAAATGTGGATCAATTTACAACAAAGAATAGCTTTATTAACTGTAGCAGAAAAGATTTAAAGGAGCACAGGATTTAAAGGAACACAATATTAAAAAAAACTTTTAACTGAGGTCAAACGAGCCCCCCTTTACGGAGCCTCGCGCCCCCCCTGGGGGGCCCGCCCCACTATTTGAGAAGCACTGGCTTATAGGAAGATAAGTGAAACCAAAGGAAGAATACCCTTTGAATCCAGTCAAGATGTGTTTTCCAGTATCTAACAGGAATAAAGAATTAGTACCACCATAAGCAGAAACATATCCATTCCAGTGTAAACTCTTATATGGCATGCAACAAGAGCTTTTGTCCAATGAACAGGCCATAGTCAGAGCTCACTGGCCATTTGTCTGCAAGATGTAGTATGTGCAAGGTGCAGTTTGAAACGCATAAAGATTTTCTCCTGCTTTTGTACTCCAGTGCTATAGAGTACAAAAGTGTAGCCCTCAATGCAACACTATCTAATCTTCAAAGTGCAGAAGCAGTGCAAGCCTTATTCTTGATTAAGAGTTATTTCTCTCCATTGGGCTTTCCATCACCTAACTGTAGAAGAAATGTGTAAAATCCAAACACTGGTACACATTCGCTAGCTGGAGTTCATGTACTTTGCCTCTTTGTACTTTGGACCAGTATCATCCATGGAGGGTCTTTAGTTGGGAACAGGAGGGAACTGGTAGGCAGGACTGACTGGCAGTGAGCCTATTGTGAGTAAGGGTCAAACATCATATTTTGAACTACTCTAATTACAGAATTTGGTGGCATCTCTAACTCTAACCACAACATATACTACAAAGACTGATTAGTTTTTCCTTATGTCCTGGGATTAAAATCAGTGTGTCAACTCACAAAAACATTCAGCCCTTTAAAGAATAAGAATAACTACTACTACTACTACTACTACTATTATTATTATTATTATTATTATTATTATTATTATTATTATTATTATTATACAATGATCTGATGGATTAGGCACTGTGTTGCAATATGTCAAAGCTCCAAAGTCTGTTACATACTAACATGGTTACCCTTTTTACTAGTAAGTTGCATACTTCTACAAAGTTTTGAAACATTTTTTCCCCAAACTGTCAGAGTAGTCTAACCTCCACATATTCTTTGAATGAGAACCCATTGGCAGTGAAGAGCAGTGGTGATTTAATAAATAGACCCCAAATCCTTATAAAAAATAATTCAGATCTCCAAATACTTTTTTGAAATTGTAGTTTATTGCTTGTAAATTTATGCATGGACCAAAGAAACTGGGAAGGTACTGATTGCTAATATGAGGCATCTCATTTCTTTCTCATTTCTTTCTTTCTTTTTTTTTTTTTTTTTGCATGGCAATGCTAGTCTCATAACACCTGACAGTACAGAGGGATCATGTAGTCTGGCATGGTGGAGTTATCATGCCGAAAGGTGTCCCCATTTGAAAAGGGGCAATGTTCATGCTTCAGTTTACTGCAAATAAATTGGTGGACAGTATTCCTGTATATTGAACATTATGACAATTGTTCTAGTCCACTCAGTGTGGCTTAAAAGGAGAGTGATACTATCCAAACTAGGTTCATACATCCCCAGAGAAATCCAATATGTTCAGAAAAAAGAGGCATTTTAATGCACGGAGAATTGGAAATGGCAAACTGTCACATACTAATTGGTGTAATCCAAGCAAGCCAACAATGATACAAGACATAGAAGAAAGATAATCTGCAGTGTAGATGTGGCCTAAAAATTGTCTTGAAAGAGTTGCACAATTCAGCCTTCCTGAGGCTTTCTGGCACTCCTGGGATTAAAATCCTGCATTTCTTCATTAGCTAAGATGAAAGCTAAGATTTACTATGTAAAGCAATTACATTTTGTGTTTCAGCCTTGAGTACAGTCATAGATCTTATGTTCTGAAGCCAAAAGCTCTACCTCATTAGATGTAATAATTTGTATTTAATCATTTATATGTTGGCAGTGGGGATGCATTTTTCAGCAGCAAAATTATTTCCTAACATTAAAACAAAAGGAAAGAAAAGTATAATTACTAGGGACTTATGTAAAATGGTAATCTATAAATTTAAGAAGTGAACTCTAGAATCCCATATTCGTATCAGCATATCAGGTCATATTTAAGTTTCAGTTGTGGCTACTGCATGCTGTATAGTGACATTACTGCAGTGTGGGGCTTTTGGGATGGCCCAGTGAATTATCATCTCACCATTGCCTGATGAAGCTGGCCTGCCCCTACCAGTAGCTCACTTCACAGTAGCAGCCTGGTAGTGTCTTGGTCTTCACCTCTTACTGTCGGTTTAGATTTCATGAAGTTTGAAATAGAACCCAGGCTTCCCGAGCAGAATCTGATGATTCCACCAATCTCTAGTTAAGAAGTACCTTACTTGTATTTTTCATTATTACTATTACCAGTGAGGAACTACAGCTCTATAGTATCCTCAGCCCCTAACAGGAGTATTCCTGTTCAGCTATTCTGGAGCAGGAGTCTTGTAATCCCATTTAGGCCTCATGGTGGTGGGGAGCTTTTGGGGATAGGGGTAGAATGGGAAAAGGACACCTTCCGTTCCCTCACTATACAATAAGCACTAAAGGGCTCAGGAATGGGGCTGGCTGCCAGCTCCAACCCACTCCATTGCAGTATAAGGGAAAAGATATTTCTGGAGAGTGGGAAAGTGAGGAGAGATTTTTAAAAGCTATGATACACACCCTGATCCCCACTTCCAGGATACAATAAGAAATTAGGGGCTCAAGCTGGCCAATTCCTTCTCCCCCCCCCCCCCAGCTGAACTTCAACTTTCTTTTGAAGTACCTGTTTATGAGAACATGGTGAATGGGTTTATGTAAGAGGGTTTAACATTCTGACCAACAGGTTTTACATTACAAGTTCTGTCTATATTCCTAGTGCAAGACTTTGCTCTAATTTGAACAAAACGTGCAGAGTAATGATAAAGTAAGATATCTCTGAACATGCCACAGCCGACAGCAGCATCATTCTGTTTGACAATAAATGTAAAGTATAGAAGCATTTTGTGTGTACCCTTGTGTACTGAATGCTGGTGTGTGTGCTTTTTTATCACATGGCACCCATTTGGACGTGGGTGTCCATATACAGAAGATGGTTAGTACACATACAGGCAGTCCCCAGGTTACGAATGAGATCCGTTCTTAAGAATGTATTTAAGTCGAAATTGTATGTAAGTCGGAACAGCATAGATTTCATAGATCATAGAGTTGGAAGGAGCCTACAAGGCTATCGAGTCCAACCCCCTGCTCAATGCAGGAAACTAGAGGAGGGGTCTCCCATCCAAGTAACCAGGCCTGACCCTGCTTAGCTTTCCACGCTCAGACAAGCTGAGCCAGCATAAGCATAGCGTTCTATTCGTTAAAATTGGCATTTACGCAAATTGCGTAAATTACACAATTTGCGTAGTATACTACACTGTGTACTCTACGTAAATAACGTAGTGCCGGGAAACCCAGAAATCCGTTCTTAAGTATGGGTTGCCTGTAAGTCGGACCTTCTTAACTGGGGGACTTCCTGTATTGTCTTCTCATATGCTGTGAAAGCTCAAAAGTAATTGCTAAATTATATAAACTTTTATGAAGTGATGTATAGGATGGCTGTTAATGTAAACATATAGTGTTCAGTAGAAGTTTAGAATGTATGCTGAGATAGATGTTATTAGTGGATAAACTCTGTTAAATCTTAATAGGGCCATTAACGTAACAAAAGCAAGAAATAAGCAGCCGGGCCCATAACTTCTTAATGAACCAATTCTTTTTCCTTGTTAAAAAGAACTCACAAAAATAAAAGAATGAATAAAAAGGAGACAAAGTATCATCTATCATCTGGTTTAGTACCTAATGAAGAAAGCCAGTACTTAAAACCATGACATTTTAGATTAGAGAGAATATCTTGTTATGCTGTATAACAGGCGCATACAAATGCTGAGTAATGTAGTATATCACTATTATAATCACTGTATTATTTATTATTAGCTTTTAAACTGTGAACATTTAATTTAAAAAAAACACCAGCGCAATAAAAAGTAGCGTAAATGAGAAAGGGTGAAATCTAGTGCACTATTGAAATCAGTAAGATTTGAGAAGTGTGTGTGCAGGATTGTAGACCGTATCAGGATGTCATAGAATGACATCAGTTTGCACGAACACATAATATTCAGATGGTGCTAGGTTAGCGTAAACTTCAGCTGGTACCAGATGTTATATGGCATGTGTGGCTACCACCAAAAACAATAGCCTCACTTCTCCTCCTCCCCTCTGTCCCAGTAATATTACAAAACACATGATTTGGCATCATTGCATGCAATGTAACTTAGGCATGGCATCACCATGGCTAGATATGACATTTCAACGGAGGGCGCAGTTATCTTATCAGCCTAAGCTGAGCAAAAACACTCCTGACCAAGGCTGTCACCTGAGCACCCAGGCTCATGTTAGATATTGTATAATAATATAGGTTATGGGCGGGGTGGTGGTGGAGGAGGAGAAGACATGGGGCTGTTGTTTTCATGGCAGTACATGCTCCATAGTGTCTACTTCTCAACTTTGATCTAAATAAATTACATACAAGCCTGGGTGGCCTGCTATAAGTTGTGAAAGCCTTTCTTTGCTACACCACAGCCTGGTACACTTTTGGAGATGTACGATCCCAGGAAATAGTTGTGGATGCTGGTCCAATTCATGTTTCAATAAAGCACTTGTACTTTATTGTGGCTTATGAAGGGAGGCATCAGGCTGAGTTTAAAATGTCTAGGGGAGAAAATACCTTTGTTTGGATTGGTCAAGTGGATATACAAAGTTGAGTGGCAGGAGTTCATAAGGAACATGATTGACCAGGAAATTTTAAAAATTCATTAAGAAATCTGTGAGAGACTGTTAGGGTCAGTTGGTGACGGGTTGTTGGAGTTCATGGTTGTTAGACGAAGGGAGCAATGCTCAGAGCTGGGAAAGAGAAGGCCAGTCTGGGAAAACTCTTCTGGAGGGAACTGGTGGCTGTGGAAGGTGGCCATACTGTGGAAGGTTTTGGTGAAATGTCCAGCAGGCAGCAGAGCCCAGTACCAGGCAGATTCAGTCAGAGGTCTGACCAGAGGGGATTTCAGGAGAGTCACTGAAACAGTGGGCAAGTTCAGGCGCCACACTAAGCCACCCTGAAAATAGGCCACCCTGAAAATAGGCTGGTGATTTACTTGTTACTCCTGACAGACGATTGGGCACTCTGCAGCTTTCTGTTGCTTGTTTCCCTCTAAGTCCTCCCACCTGCTCCTGGCATATATCCCAGGCAACTTTGAAGCAGAAATCCTTGTTTCTTCATTCCCTATATCAGCACTCTTTCTGCAACTGCTCCTCTGGGGTTGCCAACTCACAAGAGCAACCCCCTCCCACACATCAGATCACCAAATGCATATCATTTCTGAGCCTTTATGCGCTCGCAAACATATACGCTTATTAGCAGGGAGAACTCTCTTATTAGGTACACTAACCAAGGATATTTAATTTTAAGTGTATTTAAGCAATCATCCTATTAATCAACAAGTAATACAGTACTATATTCCCTAGTGTATATAATTCCTTTAATAAACCTTAGTTCTGTTCATCTTGTCTCTAGTGGGGGTGTCAGTCCCATGCTTATGCCTTAGATATCAGGCTACTGAGGTATATAAGATACAAAGTGTTTATTTTGGTGCCAGAGGTTTTATGGTTAAGGGTTTTTATACTTGAGACAGGGAGTTCCAGAGACCCCAGTCTCAATGTCTTAAAAAGGGAACAGTGGCAGAAAACCTATGTGGTTTTTCCACAATTGGGAACATAGTTGTGATCATCATCATCATCAGGCGATCACTCGTGACCGAGTAAGATTGTCTTCCGGGATAAAAGGAGGAAATTCTAAAGAAGATTGTGTAGACTCTAGCGATGGGTCCGTAAGTGACTGTGGAGGCCAATTCTAGATCCACACAGCTTCCCACAGTGAGGACACAGGTTACCAGATAGAAGATGGTCCTGTAAAGAATTCATTTGACGTGCTTTTCGCTTAGCACGTTTCTCCCTTTCACCTTGCACTCGGGCTTCTTCAAAGTCCATGGAACCTTTGTGAAAGGCCAACCTCCATTTAGATCGTTCATGGGCCAGAGCTTCCCAGTTTTCGATGTTTATATTGCATTTTTTTTAGATTAGCCTTATGAACATCTTTAAACCTCTTATATTGACCACCGATATTCCGCTTTCCATCCTTGAGTTGGGAGTAAAGTAACTGCTTTGGGAGACGGCAGTCAGGCATTCGAACAACATGACCGGTCCACTGAAGTTGGCGTTGAAGGATCATTTTTTCAATGCTAGTAGTCTTTGCTTCTTCCAGTACACTGACATTTGTTCGCCTATCTTCCCAAGTAATTTGCAGGATTTTCCGGAGGCAACGTTGATGAAACCTTTCAAGGAGGTGGAAGTGACGTTTATAGATAGTCCATGTTTCGCAGGCATACAATAAAGTTGGTAATACAATGGCTTCATAAACCAGTGTTTTGGTCTTCTTACAAATATCCCGATCCTCAAACACTCTATGTTTCATTCGGGAAAATGCGGCACTTGCAGAGCTCAGACGATGCTGGATTTCACTGTCGATGTTAGCTGTAACAGAAAGATAGCTGCCAAGATAGAGAAAATGATCGACATTTTCCAGTATTGTCCCGCCAAGCTGGATAGATGGCATCACCAAAGGATTGGCTTGCACTTGCTGATGAAGCACTTTGGTTTTTTTGATGTTAAGTGAGAGACCAAGTTTTTCGTATGCTTCTGCAAAAGCATTTAGGATAGTTTGGAGATCATCCTCTGAATGTGCGGAGACCACATTATCATCAGCATACTGAAGTTCCACAACGGAGGTTGTAATTACCTTACTTTTTGCTTTCAGCCTGCTGAGATTAAAAAGCTTTCCATCTGTTCGATATATAATTCCCACACCGGTGGGAAGTTTCCCCTTGACAAGATGTAAAACCATGGCGATGAAAATGGCAAATAATGTTGGGGCGATAACACATCCCTGTTTAACACCTGATCCCACTTTAAATGGAGCACCATGAGAGCCGTTGTTGTCCAAAACTGTTGCCGTCATGTTGTCATGGAGAAGTCGCAAAATATTAACAAATTTATTGGGGCATCCAATTTTCATAAGGATAGTCCGGAGAGCTGTACGGTCTACAGTATCAAAGGCCTTAGCCAAATCAATAAATGCCATATAAAGGGGTTGATTTTGCTCCCGGCATTTTTCTTGGAGCTGACGTGCAGTAAAAATCATGTCTACTGTCCCTCTAGAGGGGCGGAAACCATATTGAGTTTCAGGGAGGATCTCTTCTGAAATAGATAGAAGACGGTTTGCGAGAATCCTAGCAAATATTTTACCTGCGGTTGCTAAGAGAGAAATGCCCCGATAGTTTCCACAGTCTGTTCTATCACCCTTCTTAAAGAGGGTGATAATTATGGCATCCCTGAAGTCTTCTAGGATCTCTTCTCTTATCCAAATTTTTTCGATGAGTTTATGAAGATGTTGTACAAGTTCGGGGCCCCCCTTCTTTAAAGATTTCAGCAGGAATCCCATCTGGTCCACTAGCTTTGTTGTTCTTCATTTGATTAATGGCTTTTTTTACTTCATCCAAAGTGGGGAGTATTGCAAGTTCCTCTTTAATTTGTTTTTGCGGGATTTGCGAAAAAAATCTCATTATCCACCTTAGATTTACGATTTAAAAGGTCATAATAATGCTCTTTCCAACGCAGTGCAATAGACTCTTTGTCTTTTAAGAGTTTGGTGCCATCTTTTGATTGTAAAGGGTTTGTACCATAGGTTTTTGGTCCATAAATGGCCCTTGTGGCCTTAAAAAAGCCCCGTGCATCATGAGATTCTGCAAGTTGTTGAATTTCTTCAGCTTTCTTTTTCCACCAAGCGTTCTTAAGTTCTCTTGTTCTTCTTTGGACCTCAGCCTTTGCGCTAGCGTAGGTTTTTTTCTTGGCAGCGCAGTTAATATCATTTTGCCATATTTGGAAGGCTTTCCTTTTTTGGTCAATTATATATTTAATCTCATTGTCATTTTCATCAAACCAATCCTGATGTTTCTTAGTTTCATATCCAATAGTTTGTTCACAAGCTGCAGTAATGGAGGTTTTCAGCTTAGACCAATGGTCCTCAATGTTGTCAGGAGGTTCCGTAGGTAGATGTTCCTTAAGAAGTGATTGAAGACGAGTTTGCTTAATAGGATCTTGAAGGACTTGGATGTTCATTTTACGCCTTGGTTTCCTTCCTTGAAGCCTACGTTGGGGAGCAATGTTGATAACCATTGTGGAACGGATTAGTCGGTGGTCTGTCCAGCAGTCGTCGGCACTCACCATGGCCCTAGTAAGAAGTACATCGCGGCGATCTCTAACACGGACAATTACATAATCCAGAAGATGCCAGTGCTTTGACCGTGGGTGCTGCCATGATGTTTTAAACTTATTCTTTTGTCGAAAGAGCGTGTTTGTGATAGTGAGATTATGCTCTGCACATATAGACAAAAGTAAGAGTCCATTCGGGTTGCTATTACCAACTCCGTCTTTTCCAATAGTTTCTGGCCATAAATCAAAGTCACGCCCGACTCTTGCGTTAAAATCGCCCAGGAGGATAATTTTATCCTCCTTAGGTATCTCTGACAGGAGAGTGTCCAACTGGCTATATAAACTTTCCTTGATGTCATCATCAGCATCTAATGTTGGTGCATAAGCGCTCAAAATTGTTACCTGTTGGTTATTGGCGAGCTTTAATCGAAGAGTTATCAGGCGTTCGTTAATGCCAGTAGGAACTTCTGACAAAGAGTTCACTAGTTCATTTTTGATGGCAAAGCCTACACCATGTATTCGTCGGTCCTGCTCAGGTAGTCCTTTCCAGAAGAAGGTATAACCTCCTTTTTCTTCTTTCAGCTGTCCCTCTCCTGCCCTTCGAGTTTCTTGAAGTGCTGCTATGTCAATCTTAAACTGTCTCAGCTCCCTTGCAATAATAGCAGTCCTACGCTCAGGGCGTTCACTATCTATGTTATCCAGCAATGTCCGTATATTCCATGTTCCAAAATTCAAATGTCTTTTTCGACCGCTAAAATGGTGACCCCACTGGACGCGGTAATCCAGTCAGGGGAGAAAGAGGTAGACTATGTTTAGGGCACCTTTTCTAGCCCCCTCCCCATACGGGGTGAGCAGAGTGGATCCTAAATAGGGCTGCTCAGTCATGGATACAGCTGCCGAGCTGCTCGACTACCTCGTTCCTTGAACAGGGCGACTGAGTCTGCATCCACCGCCCATGTGCTGGTCCATGACTAGGGGCTTCCAGATTCACAGTCCTGCCCCCGTTGCCATTCGCCAGTCGCCATGGGACTTTTCTTGTTTTTGTTTGGTTGGGTTGGGTTGGGTTGGGTTGGATGGGTTGGGTTGGAAGACGCCTGTGCGTGAAACTGTTTTATGTGGGGAGATCGGTGCACAACGAATCACCACACAAACTTGACAGAGTACGGCAGAGATCCAATGGCACGGTTACCCTGACGATTGGAAAACCATTCTCTGCTGCAGCCTTCATGGCGGATAGTTGTGATAACCCACTGGTTGTTCCTCTACATTTGGTGTTATGAGTGGGATAAAATGAGGTATTTGCTTGACACATACTGATAAATAGTAGTACACAATTATTATTTTTTTACAATGTAGTGAATGTTTTTCTGGGATATTAGTATTGTCTTCTAATACAGGTTTTTCCCATGGCTTAAGAATATAAAGGAAAAGCCCCAGTAAATCAAAGTTATATTCCTGTGAGCAGAAATCTAACATACTGTTTTCTAATGATTGAAGCTAAAGAATAATAATGGAGCAGAAACCATTTTTAAGTGTCAGCTAATCTAATTTGTGATAGTAAGCAAGTTTAAAGTTGAATCCTTAGAAGTTTAGTAGAAGATGATAAATGACTGAATGCATTGGGCAGATGATAGAATCAGGTCACACAAACCACACAGCATCACTGATGTCTGGGATAGAAGAATACAACCTGAAAGGTTGTCCAGTACCGTAAATAATGTGACATGGCTGTTTCACACCTAACACAGATTATCTAGTATACAGACTTTGCTGAGCCATTTGTTTCTATTACTCAGAAGATCAACAAAATAACAAGTATCTGGTCATTTTATGCATGCACACACATAGTACATACTGCAGTAAGAAAAAAATCCCTTTCGGTATGCATAATGTTGGACTTCTAATAACGTTTGCATTAGATTGTCCTCAATTGCTCCATATGAAAAGAAACACAAAACTGATGGCACATTTCCTCTTAATCTTTCTTTTCTTCCTTAAACATCATGCAATATACCGGAATAAAAAACAACAAAAACTAAGCATCAGCTATATTGCCATTAAGCACGCTAACCAAATAATGAGGGGCATGGCCTTTATTTGGGTGGCTGAATTGAGTTCTGATTCGTATGTATTATTCTATAGATTGAGCTTAGCAATATCTTAAAATGTGCCTCAACAAGGCACTTAAAAGTTATTGTTGAGCGGTGAAATACTGATAGGATAACCATTTGTCCTACCTTATTTATTGACTACATTTCTATACCACTCAATAGCCAAAGCTCTCTGAGCGATTCACAAAAGTTAAAACCCCAAAATACAGCATGATCAAATATAAAACTTTTACAGATTTAAAACAGAATGAAATCAGAGTAAAAAACAGAGTACAACCCAGGAACAGTGTAAAGATTTAAAAACACAACAACACATTTAAAAAGAAAACAGAAGAACGAAAAATCCAGGGGAAATAAAAAGGTCTTCATCTGGCACTAAAAAGATCACAGTGTAGATGCCAGGTGAGCCTCTCTGGGGAGGACATTCCACAATTGGGGTGCCACCACTTCTCCTTAGTAGCCATCTGCTGCATCTGATTTGGCAGGAGCACCCGGAGGAGGGCCTCTGAAGATGATCTTAGCAAATGGGCAGGTATATATGGGAGGAGACAATCCTTCAGGTAGCCTGGTCTCAGGCCATTTAGGGAAATGGACTGGAAGCCAGCGCAGGTCACAGTGCACTTGCATAATATGTTCTTATTGACCAGTCCCATTAACAACCTTGCTGCCCTATTTTGGACCAGCTGAGGTTTCCAAACGTTTTCAAAGGCCGCCCCAAGTATAACACATTGCAGTAATTCAAAGAAGAGTTACCAGAGCATGGATAACTGTAGCTAGTCTTTCTCCGTCCACATATTTATTTATTTATTTGGGTTGTAGCTGGTATCAACCTAAGCTGATAAAAGGTGCTCCATGCAACCGAGGCAGCCTGTGTCTCCAGTGACAATACTGGATTGAAGAGCTGGATTGCTCTTCAGTCCAGCTGAATACTGGATTGAAATACTGGATTTACAAGATGTAGCGATGGCCACCAATATGGAGAGTTTTAAAATGTGATTGGACCAATTCATGGAGGAGAAGGCTATAAATGGCTACTAGTCCTGATTGGCTATATGCTACCTCCAGTATCAGAGGCAGCATGCCTATGTACACCAGTTGCTGGGGAACATGGGCAGGAGGGTACTATTGTACTCATGTTGTGCTTGTGGAATCCCGTTGGCAGCTGTTTGGCCAATGTGTAAACAGAATGCTGGACTAGGTGGACCCTTGGTCTGATCCAGCATGGCTCTTCTTAAGTTCTTAAGAGCACCCCCAAACTATGAAACTGATCATTTAGGGGGAGTGCAACCCCCTCCAGAAGAGGTTAAAGACTACTTAGCCAGGCAGAGGAACCATCCACTAACAGTACCTCCATCTTGTCTGGATCAAGTCTCAGTTGATTGGCCTTCATTCAGTTCATTACCATACCCACATGCTGATTCAGAACACCCAGTGCCTCACCTGGATTTGATGAAAAGATAGAGATAGAGCTGGGTGTAATCCACATATTAGTGGACACCTCAGCCCACATCTCCGGATAAACTCTCCCAGCGGTTTCATGTAGATGTTGAACAGCATGGGGGTCTAGGGGATAAAATAGAGCACTGTGGAACCCTATAGTACAGTGTTTCTCAACCTTGGGTCCCCAGATGTTTTTGGCCTACAACTCCCAGCATGCCCCAGCCAGCTATGCTGGCTGGGGCATGCTGGGAGTTGTAGGCCAAAAACATCTGGGGACCCAAGGTTGAGAAACACTGCTATAGTATAACTCTATTTAAAAGTCTGACAGAGAATAGTTCTTTATTTGAAGGCAATGTCTGAGGGTCTGAGGGCCAGTTTTGCCCCACTGGCAACTGCAGCACTGCCCCCTGCTGCTGCACTTCCAAAGAATTTCAGTGGCTGATGGGTAGAGGGGGGAAATGGCGGTTCACCACTGAAATTTGGCAACGCAGCAGCAGCTCATCAAAAGGCCTCTTTAACTTTGTTTTAAAGCTAATTAGGCGTTTTTCACCACTGCCGCACCATTGAATCTCAGTGGCAGCCCAGCAATATTTTTTTCTGCTGCCATTGCCTCAGCAAATTCAGCAGCAGCAATTCGTAAGTGGCCACCCTATATATTAGGGATAATATTTGTTTATCTTCTGATTATGTGTTACAGACCAAATCTTGATCACTAAGAAGAAATCAGCCCCATTGAATTCTTTGGGTCTTATGCCCTTGTAAGTGTATTTAGGATTGCACTCTCTGTGCACTTGGATTAGTATTGTTTTAAACTGAAGATGTTCTAATAATGCTTTTTGGCTTTCCATGTCGGCTTGAGCACCCTTGTATTGGAGCAAGAATGGTGGCTTATATTTAAACAAAAAACAACTACACAGATCTTAAAATAAGATACCATTCATACCAAATCTACTCCAGAACAAGTAGCTTGAATATTGTAGCCTTCTCATTTCAGCCCAATGAATCACGGTAGAATCTTGGTTTGTAGTATTTAAATATGTATAAATATCCCATACCGTTTGGTCATGACAGCACCTTGCTTATTATTGCCAGGTTGCAAAAGGCCATGTAGAGAGCTCCTTGTGCATTGCTGAACTTCAAAGCAGTCTCTATTATCCATCAAAATACTTTTTAAAACAAGTTATTTTAATTGTGATATTCCTATATATAATTTTATGAGAATTTGATAGTATTTGCTGTTCTTATCAATGAACTTTTAAAAAATGTATTTGCTTTTTAAAAAACTAAATTTGTGTAACTTATAAACCAATAAAATTGAATTTAGCGTGAATTTAGATTAATAACTTAGATGCCTTCAATAGTAAAGTAAATATTCTATTTATTACAGTAAACACAAAGGGATAAAACTCAGAATGGGAATGAACATTGAAGGAGTGTGAGAAAGCATTAAGATTAAGATTTTAAAGCCTGCAGGAAGCATTTCTTCCAGTGTTTAAAAATGGCATTTTCCTCAGCTTGGATAAGAAGTCCCTGCTAGGTGCATTTTCTCCAATCCCCTCCATCCCCAGTCTGTTGGTTTTCTAAATTTTTCTTTTGAGAAAGTGGTTGTGAAGTGTTCCATACTATTTGTTGCCTAAACTTCCAGAAATTAAAAGCATGA
Source organism: Shinisaurus crocodilurus (assembly GCA_021292165.1). NCBI lineage: Eukaryota > Metazoa > Chordata > Lepidosauria > Squamata > Shinisauridae > Shinisaurus > Shinisaurus crocodilurus. The sequence goes on along the minus strand of CM037876.1, from coordinate 158,891,369 downwards.
AGAAGCTTAGAGAATGAGGAATTGGATACAGCTGATAACCAACTTGGCTACAAGCTGTTTATATACCTCTTTGCCACTAATATATTCAATCTTATTTTGATCCCAATTTATGTATGATTATTATTATACATAACATTCCATAGTAACAGGTATGCAGATGTTTCAGGGAGACTAGCTAAAGGTTTTACAGTCATGCCTTGGATTGAGAGCATAATTCATTCCGGAAACGTGCTTGTAATCCAAAACACTCTTATATCAAAACAAAATCCCCCCAAAAAAATTTGTACAGAGATTTTTAATTTAAGCCATACTACAGTACTTGTATTGCAAGACGTTGCTTGTATATCAAGTTAAAAATAAATAAATAAATATTAAAAATTTGCTTGTCTTGCAAAACGCTCTAAAACCAAGTTACTTGCAATCCAAGGTATTACTGTATTTTCTACATAGAAGTTACCCTATCAGTGGAATTGTATATATTGTAAGATCGCCATTATCCCATAGAAAAACTCTTCCGCCATTGACATAGAATTTAGGTTACAATCCTATCCATGCTCACCTGGGAGTAATCTCCATTGAATTCAGTGGGAATTGCGTCTGAGTAGATACGCATAAGATTGTAGTATTACTCAATCTACTGGCCCATTCAAATTAGTAGGACTTACTTCCAAATAATGTACAGTAATACCTTGGATTGCAAGTAAATTGGTTTGAGAGCGTTTTGGAAGACAAGCAAATTTTTAAATATTTATTTATTTATTTATTTATTACTTGATATACAAGCGACATCTTGCAATAAAAGTACTGTAGTACGGCTTAAATTAAAAATCTCTGTACAAATTTTTTTGGGGGGATTTCGTTTTGATATAAGAGTGTTTTGGATTACAAGCACGTTTCCGGAACGAATTATGCTCTCAATCCAAGGCATGACTGTATTTAGAAATGACAGTTTAGGGAAGTAAAGGCCATTCATAACAAAGTTGAACTCCTGACCAAAAAATGTAGGACTACAACTTTTAATCGGTTAGATTTATTGACTAAAAAAATTCTCTGATTAACCAGGCAGTAGATTTTTAAATAAATATTATTTTAATACAAGTACATAGAAAAACTCCAGATGGCAAGTGCCATCCTCCTCCTCCTCCTCCTCCTCCTCCTCCTCCTCCTCCTCCTCCTCCTCAGCATTTGTATAGCCCTTTCAAGTGTTCAAAGCACTTCACATGCATTATCTAGTTGTAATCCTTCAGCAGCATCTCTGTATAAGGTAAGCCAGCATTATTTGAAACAGAGAGAGAGTGGTTTGCTAAGGCCACCTAGTGAGTTCATGGCAGAAGTGAGATTATAACTGGGGACTTTCAGAGTCACAGCTCAATTTATTTATTTATTTATTTATTTATTGTATGTCCCTGCTTTCTCCCAAATGAATGGTACTCAAGGTGACTAACAATAAATCATGAAAACAAATAAATTAAAAGCACAATTAAAAACACAAATAATAATAATAGAAATAAACACCACCAACCAATTAAAAAACCCCTTTCAGCAACAGCTACTATGCTGCCACAGCTCCTCAAAATAAATGTTGCCCCTTCTTTCACACACAGGAGATAAGGCCTCTTCTAAGATGATGTCTGCTAAGTCACATCTGTCCATCTTCTAAAAGCAAAGAAAGTATGCTTGTTACAGAAAAATTGGCTTGGATCCTAAGCTGCTTCTCTGTTCACATAAGGGAGGGTGCAATTTCTACCAACTCCCTCCATTTGTGGCCTCCCACACCATATCCCACACCATTCATAAGGGTCTTGCAGCACAAGAGCAGGTTTTTAAGGGGTTCAGCAGGTTACAGTAGGCAGGGGGAGGAGGGAAAACCTTGTTCTATGAACATAAGCTCTGTTTTTTTCACAGAAGGAAAGTTGAGATCCAAGCCTTTTTTTTTTTTTTTTACTTGTACGGTCCGTCCTTCCTCCCTTCCGCTCAAGCAGCGCCCGGGCGGACCGTCCGGCGGAAGGGAGGAAAGCAAACGCCGCCCCCCGCCGGAAGAAAAATAGAGAGAGAGGCGCCGGCGGGGGGGAAGGAAACTTCAGGTGCCCCCCTGGATCTGGTGTCTGGTGGAGAGCGGCGGAGAGGGGGCCTCCGTGCGCCCTCCCCCAGCGCGATGGCACCGTGCTCCGAGCTGGCCCCCGCCAGCCAGCTCGGCCAGGCCAGGCGGCCGGCCGCGAAAGGCGCAGGTTCGGGCGGGAAGAGGATCGCTCGCGCCCCTCCCCTTCCGAAGTGGGGCTACGGCGGCGGGAGCAGGTACGGTGACGGGGGGTGTCTGGGGGTAGCGTGGGGGTGGCATGGGGGGGCTGCGGCGCGGCGCGGCTTCGACGGGGGAGGGGCTGCGGCGGCGGCGGGTGCAGGTACGGGGGTGGGGGTGGGGTGTCTGGGGGTGGCAGCAGGGGTCCTGGGGGTGGAGGGGGTGCCTGGCGGTCCCTTGCGGTGGCGGCGGGGGTCCTGGGGGGCCGCTGACCCACGTATAAGTCTAGGGGGCATTTTTTCAGCACAAAAAATGTGCTGAAAAACTAGACTTAAAGTCGAGTATATACGGTATTTACTTAGGTTTTTCTACTCAGCTTTTCAAGGGAAAAAGCCTTCCCCCAACAGCTTACCATATAGGTAAGGTAGTACAAATACAATGTTAAAACAATGAACATTCAGGTTTTTTAAAAAATCATAAGAACATAAGAAGAACTATGCTGGATCAGACCAAAGGCTTATCTAGTCCAGCATCCTGTTCATACAATGGCCAACCAGTTGGCTGTGGGAATCCTAGGACATGAGTGCAATAGCACCTTCCCGCTTGTGATCCCCAGTAACTGGTATATAGAGGCATACTGTCTCCGATACTGGAGGTAATATATAGCCATTGGGACCAGTAGCCATTGATAGCCTTATCCTCCATGAATTTGTCTAATCCAAAGCCATACAAGTTGGTGCCCATCACTACATATTGTGGTAGCAATTCCATATTTTAACTATGCCCTGTGTTCTTCCTTTTTTCTGTCCTCAATCTTCCACCATTCAGCTTCATGGAATGACCCAGTTTGTAGTATTATAAAAGAGAGAGAAAAGAATCCCTCTATCTCCACACATGTATAATTTTGTACATCTTTCTCATGCCTCTCCATTCTCGCCTTTTTTCTAAGCTAAATAGTCCCAGGCCTTGCAACATTTCCTCATAGGGAGAATCACTCCAGCCCCTTGATCATTTTGGTTGCCATTTTCTGCACCTCTTCCAATTCTGCAATATCCTTTTCATTTTCATTGAGCTATCCATCGAGCTTTCAACCCTAAGATCTCTTCCTTGGTCAGTCACTGCCAGCTCAGATCCCAACAGGCTATATGTAAAGTTTGGGGGGGGGGGTTGCCCCAAAATGCATCACTTTACACTTGCTTACACTGAACTGCATTTGCCATTTTAATGCTCAGTCTCCAGTTTGGAGAGATTTTATTTATTTATTTGAAGTATTTTTATGCTGCTCCTCAGCCAAAAAGGCTCTCAGAGCAGCTTACATATAATTGATTAAACAAGGCAGTCCCTGCCCACAGACTTACAATATAAAAAGATAGGGCACACAAGGAAAAAGGAATGGGGAGGGAAGGGGGGGAGAAATAATTCTTTTAGCAGGGCTGGTGGAATGGCCCTGCTTCCCCTCTCATCTTCCTCAGCATAGCCTGCTGGGATGGCTGCTGGTGGTAACAACTGAGGGAGGAGAAGCCTTCATGAGGGAGATCTTCAGCAGGGCTCTTCCAGTTCTATGACTAAGATTCCAGTACACAAATAAAGTTTTGGGCCAGTCACTGACTCTCAGCCTAACGTACCTCACAGGGTTGTTGTGAGGATAAAAGGGAGAGGAGGAGGAGGAGGATTATGTAAGCTGCCTTGGGTTCCTTGCAGGAAAAAAGGTGGGGTATAAATAAAATAAAATAAAAATAAATAAATAAAAAGATGAGGGATCCTCACAGCGAAGATTTAGACTGGATAATTTTGGGATTGCCTGAAGTAGCTTGCCATGGTGTGATCCAGTCATGCCATCATTTGGAATGTTGCATCAGTAGCTACACCACAGTTATTGTCTTTTATGAACATGAAGATGTATCCATCATTACTCTATTATGTGGATCAGACATTCTTGACAAGCCAGTAAAGCTGTCCTTGGAGGACATCATAACCTACAGCCAGGCATCTCTTATGCAGAAAGGGGTGGGGAACCTGTTGTCCTCCAGATACTGTTGGACTGCAACTCCCATTGTCCCTGTCCATTGGTCATGCTGTCTGGGGCTGATGGGAATTGTAGTCCAACACCATCTGGAGGGCCATGGGTTCCCCATCCCTACAGATAATTCAAATTTATTTTAATGTATACACTAGAAGACTGCAAGAGGCCAAATCTTGCCCTGTGGGTGTACTAACTCCCCCCCCCATTTTCACCAGAAGTGAAAGTATGATGTGTAGGAGGGATAACTATCAAAATAGAATCTGCTGCCAAGTCACTTTGGGATGTGTGGGAGGAGGGTGGAAACCTTTATCCACCTTCTTTCTCAAAGCAGCCCCCCAACAAAAGTATTTGCTATCGCAACTGAGTTTAGGATCCTTCACTAAGGGTCAGTCTCTCTCAACCCTTGGCTTTAAGTAAGACTTCTAGTGCAGTGAAGGCAGCTGAGGATTAACAAATGCTATTAACTACTGATGTTAACAGAGCCTGCCCAGGAGTTGGAGTCGGTTCTTAGTGCCTGCCAGTACCAGACCAGACAACAGGGTGTACAAGGCAGCCCATCGCTATATTCTGTTACCTGTTGCAGTTCGTAGGATTGCAACACTAGATACTTTATCCACAGTGGCGGAAGTTGTCTTTGTTTCCAGCAGCACAGAGGGAATTATGCAACTCCCTTCGTGAATGCAGAGCTGGGTTACTGCACTGCTATGGGAATAAGAATGAACTGCAGATACTGTTTAGCTGGAAAAGTATTAAGCAATTCTGATGCACATATAAAAATAATGGTGTTCATTCTCTTTCCCAGACAGCTTAAGCCCTGCTGTCACATCATGTCTGTCACTGGTAGTACTAAGAACAAAAATTATGTTATATAATAATTTGGTGGTGGAGGAGAAGCCTTTGTGAAAAGCCATTATTTCCCTTCTTGCAGAAAAATACAAATCATCATCATCAGGCGATCACTCGTGACCGAGTAAGATTGTCTTCCGGGATAAAAGGAGGAGATTCTAAAGAAGATTGTGTAGACTCTAGCGATGGGTCCGTAAGTGACTGTGGAGGCCAATTCTAGATCCACACAGCTTCCCACAGTGAGGACACAGGTTACCAGATAGAAGATGGTCCTGTAAAGGATTCATTTGACGTGCTTTTCGCTTAGCACGTTTCTCCCTTTCACCTTGCACTCGGGCTTCTTCAAAGTCCATGGAACCTTTGTGAAAGGCCAACCTCCATTTAGATCGTTCATGGGCCAGAGCTTCCCAGTTTTCGATGTTTATATTGCATTTTTTTAGATTAGCCTTATGAACATCTTTAAACCTCTTATATTGACCACCGATATTCCGCTTTCCATCCTTGAGTTGGGAGTAAAGTAACTGCTTTGGGAGACGGCAGTCAGGCATTCGAACAACATGACCGGTCCACTGAAGTTGGCGTTGAAGGATCATTTTTTCAATGCTAGTAGTCTTTGCTTCTTCCAGTACACTGACATTTGTTCGCCTATCTTCCCAAGTAATTTGCAGGATTTTCCGGAGGCAACGTTGGTGAAACCTTTCAAGGAGGTGGAAGTGACGTTTATAGATAGTCCATGTTTCGCAGGCATACAATAAAGTTGGTAATACAATGGCTTCATAAACCAGTGTTTTGGTCTTCTTACAAATATCCCGATCCTCGAACACTCTATGTTTCATTCGAGAAAATGCGGCACTTGCGGAGCTCAGACGATGCTGGATTTCACTGTCGATGTTAGCTGTAACAGAAAAGATAGCTGCCAAGATAGAGAAAATGATCGACATTTTCCAGTATTGTCCCGCCAAGCTGGATAGATGGCATCACCAAAGGATTGGCTTGCACTTGCTGATGAAGCACTTTGGTTTTTTTGATGTTAAGTGAGAGACCAAGTTTTTCGTATGCTTCTGCAAAAGCATTTAGGATAGTTTGGAGATCATCCTCTGAATGTGCGGAGACCACATTATCATCAGCATACTGAAGTTCCACAACGGAGGTTGTAATTACCTTACTTTTTGCTTTCAGCCTGCTGAGATTAAAAAGCTTTCCATCTGTTCGATATATAATTCCCACACCGGTGGGAAGTTTCCCCTCGACAAGATGTAAAACCATGGCGATGAAAATGGCAAATAATGTTGGGGCGATAACACATCCCTGTTTAACACCTGATCCCACTTTAAATGGAGCACCATGAGAGCCGTTGTTGTCCAAAACCGTTGCCGTCATGTTGTCATGGAGAAGTCGCAAGATATTCACAAATTTATTGGGGCATCCAATTTTCATAAGGATAGTCCAGAGAGCTGTACGGTCTACAGTATCAAAGGCCTTAGCCAAATCGATAAATGCCATATAAAGGGGTTGATTTTGCTCCCGGCATTTTTCTTGGAGCTGACGTGCAGTAAAAATCATGTCTACTGTCCCTCTAGAGGGGCGGAAACCATATTGAGTTTCAGGGAGGATCTCTTCTGAAATAGATAGAAGACGGTTTGCGAGAATCCTAGCAAATATTTTACCTGCGGTTGCTAAGAGAGAAATGCCCCGATAGTTTCCACAGTCTGTTCTATCACCCTTCTTAAAGAGGGTGATAATTATGGCATCCCTGAAGTCTTCTGGGATCTCTTCTCTTATCCAGATTTTTTCGATGAGTTTATGAAGATGTTGTACAAGTTCGGGCCCCCCTTCTTTAAAGATTTCAGCAGGAATCCCATCTGGTCCACTAGCTTTGTTGTTCTTCATTTGATTAATGGCTTTTTTTTACTTCATCCAAAGTGGGGAGTATTGCAAGTTCCTCTTTAATTTGTTTTTGCGGGATTTGCGAAAAAAATCTCATTATCCACCTTAGACTTACGATTTAAAAGGTCATAATAATGCTCTTTCCAACGCAGTGCAATAGACTCTTTGTCTTTTAAGAGTTTGGTGCCATCTTTTGATTGTAAAGGGTTTGTACCATAGGTTTTTGGTCCATAAATGGCCCTTGTGGCCTTAAAAAAGCCCCGCGCATCATGAGATTCTGCAAGTTGTTGAATTTCTTCAGCTTTCTTTTTCCACCAAGCGTTCTTAAGTTCTCTTGTTCTTCTTTGGACCTCAGCCTTTGCGCTAGCGTAGGTTTTTTTCTTGGCAGCGCAGTTAATATCATTTTGCCATATTTGGAAGGCTTTCCTTTTTTGGTCAATTATATATTTAATCTCATTGTCATTTTCATCAAACCAATCCTGATGTTTCTTAGTTTCATATCCAATAGTTTGTTCACAAGCTGCAGTAATGGAGGTTTTCAGCTTAGACCAATGGTCCTCAATGTTGTCAGGAGGTTCCGTAGGTAGATGTTCCTTAAGAAGTGATTGAAGGTGAGTTTGCTTAATAGGATCTTGAAGGACTTGGATGTTCATTTTACGCCTTGGTTTCCTTCCTTGAAGCCTACGTTGGGGAGCAATGTTGATAACCATAGTGGACCGGATTAGTCGGTGGTCTGTCCAGCAGTTGTCGGCACTCACCATGGCCCTAGTAAGAAGTACATCGCGGCGATCTCTAGCACGGACAATTACATAATCCAGAAGATGCCAGTGCTTTGACCGTGGGTGCTGCCATGATGTTTTAAACTTATTCTTTTGTCGAAAGAGCGTGTTTGTGATAGTGAGATTATGCTCTGCACATATAGACAAAAGTAAGAGTCCGTTCGGGTTGCTATTACCAACTCCGTCTTTTCCAATAGTTTCTGGCCATAAATCAAAGTCACGCCCGACTCTTGCGTTAAAATCGCCTAGGAGGATAATTTTATCCTCCTTAGGTATCTCTGACAGGAGAGTGTCCAACTGGCTGTAAAAACTTTCCTTGATGTCATCATCAGCATCTAATGTTGGTGCATAAGCGCTCAAAATAGTTACCTGTTGGTTATTGGCGAGCTTTAATCGAAGAGTTATCAGGCGTTCGTTAATGCCAGTAGGAACTTCTGACAAAGAGTTCACTAGTTCATTTTTGATGGCAAAGCCTACACCATGTATTCGTCGGTCCTGCTCAGGTAGTCCTTTCCAGAAGAAGGTATAACCTCCTTTTTCTTCTTTCAGCTGTCCCTCTCCTGCCCTTCGAGTTTCTTGAAGTGCTGCTATGTCAATTTTAAACCGTCTCAGCTCCCTTGCAATAATAGCAGTCCTACGCTCAGGGCGTTCACTATCTATGTTATCCAGCAATGTCCGTATATTCCATGTTCCAAAATTCAAATGTCTTTTTCGACCGCTAAAATGGTGACCCCACTGGACGCGGTAATCCAGTCAGGGGAGAAAGAGGTAGACTATGTTTAGGGCACCTTTTCTAGCCCCCTCCCCATACGGGGTGAGCAGAGTGGATCCTAAATAGGGCTGCTCAGTCATGGATACAGCTGCCGAGCTGCTCGACTACCTCGTTCCTTGAACAGGGCGACTGAGTCTGCATCCACCGCCCATGTGCTGGTCCATGACTAGGGGCTTCCAGATTCACAGTCCTGCCCCGTTGCCATTCGCCAGTCGCCATCGGGACTTTTTTTTGTTTGTTGTTTGTTTGGTTGGTTGGGTTGGGTTGGGTTGGTTGGTGGGTTGGGTTGGAACGCCTGTGCGTGAAAACTGTTTTTATGTGGGGAGATGGTCACACTAATCACCCACAAACTTGACAGAGGAGCGGCAGAGATCCAATGGCACGGTTACCCTGACGATTGGAAAACCATTTCTCTGCTGCAGCCTTCAGCCGCCTTCACAGCCGTTGTAGATTTAGGTTTAATTATCTTCCGCCTGTTCTGCACGGTGAGGACTTTATGTTTTGGATCGTTCCTTTGTCTGGTTCCTCTCCCCGGACCTTACCGCCATGGGTGACCCTACTGGGAGTACATAGCTCCCGACGGCATTTTGGGGGAGAAAAACCCCACCAAGAAATGCAATTACACATAGTCTGCATACAATTGCAGTGACGTACCTCTTTCATACTACCTCACCAAGTATAGTGAGGAAATTTATTAATGAATGCTTAGACTGTAAAAAGCAGTACATCCCTTAGCTGTGACAGTACACTCCAGTTTGAAGACAAACATTTAATTATTGCTGCCCAAAGCAGTGTGACATAAATGTTTTTTTCCATCAGGTGTAACAAAGTAGAATGCATTAAATTATTTCTTTAATGCATGGTTGTTTCAATAGCTCTCTAATTCTAGCCTTACAGATTTTTCTTGTCAACTCCTTTGATTGGTGAGCAGATTATTTAATACTTCATGCCACTTCCAGCTGCCTGCTGTGGCTCAGTCTTCTCCCTGAAAACCGTCTGTGATTCTAGTATAGATCTTTCTTTGAGATATTCTGAAGCACATTATTTTTTCTCCTTCAGGATTTATTCCAAAGGGTATGTGGTGTGTGTGTGGGCGTGGGCGTGTATATATATATATATATATATATATATATATATACACCCACACACACACACAAAACAAAAGGGATTTTTGTGAGAGAAAAAATGCACAGAACTACAGTGTTTTAAGTACCGGTAACTTAGATGTCTTGAGATGGAAGGAACTAGCAATGAATAAGCCTCTTTGTATGTCAATGTTTGATTCAGGTTTTGCATATTCACCACCTACTTTCTTCTTAGAGTGTTCTGCATTTTATCGTGACTAATTTATAAGGGAATCAGTGTCAAAGGGAAATCTTTATGGGTACCCTAAGCAACGTTTGCCAAGAAGCAGTTATTCTTTCAAGAGCAAAGTTCGGTTCATCTTTAACCAGCATCTTACCTTTCTTTTGTTTAAATCTCTATACTAAGGAAGACTTGAAATGTACTTTCCCCTTCTCTTTCACAATTTCTCTGGGCACCTGATTAGGTATATGTTCTATCCTTAATAAGCAGCTCACCGTAGAGTTGGGAATTATTTTTCTAGTTTAGCCTTAGGTTTCTTTTGGGCAATCTGTAACCCAGTGTCTTTATTGCAAACTTTATCATACCAGTAAATAGCTAGTATGTTTGTACCAGAACTCTTGTGTTGCAGTTACTTAGTTTAGTTTTGTCAGTTGTGCTTCCCCATTTTTTCCATGTTGCTTTTAGCCCATCTTAGGGATGTATGAGGAATTGGTTTCTGTTCATTTATGACCAGAATTTACCCATTCTTGAACACAAGTGTATAGACATAGAAACACAGAGCTGAAGAGACCTCAAAGGGAATCTAGTCCAGCCTCCTAAAATCCACTACTAAATTAATGTTGGCCATTCAGCCTCTGCCTAAAAACCTGTAATGAAGGAGAGTCTGTCACCTTCCTAGGCAGTCTGTTCCACTGTCAAGATGGGATGAGGGTTTTCTTTTTCTGTTTTTGTTTTTGTTTGAGCGGGGATGGATAGTTGTGCTACTCTTTCCAAATTTATAGAGGACAGTGTCATACAGATTCAATAGCAAACTAAACATTGAAAGATTTCAGTTCTTGTTTGACATCTGCCAAGCTACAGAATTCCCTAGGAATAAGGTGAAATTTACTTGGCCTCACATGAGTATTGTGGGCTTTAACATTTCCCACATGTTTTCTGTTTTATTGATATTAACTGGCTACCTATTTTTGTGTTGGATAGTGTAACAGTGTCATGCCACTGACGGAACTGCTTCCGTTAGCAGAACCAAGAGGGGGTGATTCCCCTTCCCACATGCAATCCTCAGTGCTCCCTCAAACTCTGCTTCAGGAGGCTGGGAAATCCTCTGGAGCAGATTTTTGGGCAATGCAGGGGGGCTGCAGTGGGGAAAAGAAAGGGAGAAAGCCCTTTTCACTAGTGCACCATTGGATCTAACCATTATGCTTGTGAGTTGAATTGTTCAAACCAGTTTAGCTATTTGGTGTGAAACATCCCAGGAAATAAAACCAAGTCAGAATCTTCACAGAGGAGACAGGGAACTGAGGCAAGATGGGGCTCTGAAGAAACTTCAAAGCACTTAAGGGAAGCAGGAGCTCAGTGCTACAGGGGATGGAGACAGGAGTCTGGACAAATGACAGGCTTTCTAGTAGGAAAAAGTAGACAGTGGGCTGAAAAAGCAGGAACATGAGGAAGCTATGGCTGGTGGAGAGATGGGAAGAGCCAGGAAAAAATAGGAGTGAGAAAAAAACCTCACCGTGAGCCTAGGAACAAGAGAGGCTGTGCACTGTTAGCATAAAGGAACTGGACAGGCAAGGGAGGATTGGCAGGCTGGGGACTATGGACTAAGGGGAATACAGTTGCTAGCTATACAGTTTAGGCCAGGTCAAGGGGACTTTTATCTGTTGTGGCTTCCAAAATGTCTGCAACATTGTGTTCAGATTTCTGAAGGGGAGACAACAGGGGCCAATCTGTGGGGTGGGAGATCACAGCTTTAATTCCATATGCTGATTGAATTAACCAGCCAATTCCTTGGCTGCAATCTTCTAGGTTTACATATCCTTATGCACCCAGAGCTGCTGGAGATTATCATTCCAACTTCCTCCCCTCCCCTCCCACCCCTGCACAAACACACACACAAATCCATTATTAAAACAAGCAGGTTCACAACTTACTTGGATGGCTTAGGAAGTTGTTACCCTTTACATTCAGACAGTACGTAATTTCCCCCCGCTTTTGAGAACACAATAAATGAAAATTGCTTTCTCACTTTAAATCCACTCCTGATTTATCTTGCCATTTTCTTGCATCTAATATCTGACACAGCTGTATTCATTTCCCCCTCATTCATTTTATAATAAAACCTTTAGTAATGAGATTCCTAGCTGAATCTAGGCCTAGGGGGACGAAGTTGATGGTCCTCTTGTTGGCATAGCCTCTTTTCAGCATAGCTATATAAGTAATGAACAGTCGCGGAATAAAGAACTCAGATTAGCCATACTACTCAGAGGAATTACTCCATGTCTAAAATTAATTTCAACCTGACCTGTTGTGCAGTGGAGTTCTTTTTATATGTTAACTTCAGAAGCAAAATTTAAGAGTGGGAGAAAAAGTGGGTGGGCTGTTGAAATAACATATCCATCTGAAAATATTAGAAAACATTATCTGACTTATAATGGAATGCATGTATAATATATATTTTCTCCCTAACGAATAGGTTGTCTTAGGTGGCTTTCCCAAAGAGTTATTAAGGGTGCAATCCTATGCAAGTTGAGACAGAAAAAAAGGCCTAAAACTCCAGCATGCCCCAGCCAGCTATGCTGGCTGGGGCATGCTGGGAGTTGTAGGCCTTTTTTTCTGTCTCAACTTGCATAGGATTGCACCTTAAATTATATTTTCTTTTGTCTTTCTTCCAGTAAGCACCAACTTTTTATACAAAGTTATTTCAGTTAAAGAAGCAAGGGCTTGTGTATTCTAGGTATCTGGCCATTTGCTATTTGAGTGCAATGCACAGAATTTTGCAATGAATACACATTTCTAAGGTCCAAAATACAGAAGACATAGAACAAGATTGGATTTCCTGACATTTTCATTTTTACTTCCAATCAAGTTAGGACGCAATCCTGTGCATAGCTGGCTGGGGAATGCTGGGAGTTTTCGGACTTTTTTTCTGTCTAAATATGCATAGGATTGCCCCTTTAATCCTTTCCCTCCATTTTTCTAATCTAAATTCACCACAAAGCTGCTATTAGCCCCCCAGGTACCAGTACCTGTGCCAGTACCCCAGCAGAACAAACAAGAGTTTGAGTGTGTGCATGTGATTTAGTCCTGCATAGTTCAACATACCACCACAGCCCTTCTTTTCCTTCAGTGGCCCACATTGATCTTCTCCATTCCTTCTCACAAATGACAGATCTTGTGAAAATAAAAGCCTTAATATCTGAATTGTTATAATAAACTATGTGCATGTTATTAATATAATATAATTGGGGGATAGAATTTGTGATTTCCTGATGAAGAGCCTATATGTTTATTTTAGAATTCTGTGTACTTAAGGAGGGGTGGGGGAGTACGTCCTGTGACATTGCAACAGTTGTCCTCTTCTTTTGGCAATTGTGAAATATGTTCAAAAATTAGGACAGATACCTCTGTTGGTGTCTGTCAAATAGCAACCATGTGCTAGATAAAAAGGAAAAGCAGAATAGGATAATAAACAAGATTAAAAAAAGCAGGTAAAGCGCCACAGGAAGAGATGCTTATTCTGAGTCAGAATAAAGGTGTGTGAAGACATATCACTTATAATATATAACCCGCTCCTTTCTGCATTGCATTGTTTTAGCAGTGTATGTTTTGCCTCAATGAATGTCGTGAGCATGGCTGCACACTAGAATGTAAGAAGGAAAAGAAAGATAAGCAGGATTTTCACCACAAAATCACAAATTAAACACTTGATTATAGTGTGTTTTGTCCTCAGCAGTAGTAACATGACACAGATTTTGTGTGCACTAGCTTCAGAGGTAATTTTGGATATGACTTAGAATAGAGACATCATGAAAAGCTGCTTTTTACTGATATGCTATTTGTATCCTGCACTTCTAGGAAGCTTTAGGTGGCATACATGAGGTTTAGCCCTTTTTAAATACTCTAATATCACTTTGTGATAGGTTAGACTGACAAACAGTAACAAACTCAAGGTCACCAATGAGCTTCATTGCTGAGTGGGGATTTGAACCCAGGTCTCCCCAGTTCAAATTCAAGACTATATTCACTACATCCAACTGGTCTACAGTTTCATCATTAATAGGGGAATGGCACCCTGAATATTGCTTGGTTGATATTAGTACAATGGTGCAGAGGAAAAGCACCTTAGCTATGAAGTGGTGTGCCTGCCATGGCAACTAAAGGATGAAGGGCTCCTGCCCTTACTAGAGAGTAGTGCTTGGCAGGTGTAAAGTGTAATCCAAGGTCAACCTCCCTCCTCAGTCACTATGCAACAATAGCAGCCAAGTAATATTTGTTATTTATTTAAAATATTTATATCCTGCCTTTCTGCATGATGACAGGCTTTCAAGGCAGGTTATATTAAAACAACAATAACATATGGCTTGCTTTTTTTAATTTTAAAAAAAGCAGTGGTGACTGCCCTAGCAGGAAAGAATCAGGGTAAAAGTATGCAAAATAAGCAAATACATTTAAATTTGCTTAATTTTAAGAGCTGGTTTAATGAAGTCCCCAGTCTGCCATTAACTCACTGTCAGTGCAATTCTAACTCCCTGATGTCTGCTGTAGGGGTTAGGATATAGTGGAGCTTTGCTGACAAGGATGGGCTCCGCCACCATGGTGGGCCCTGCTATATGTGCAGAGAGCTCCACCAAGGCTGGCATACCTGATCTCCCCCTCATTTCTTTCAATGAGAATGGTGGTGGGGAATTTAAAGGGGAAAGATCTGCTGGGTCAAAAAGCCCAGCAAAATCTGCACACTCACACCATCTGCCACAGCTAGAGTGAGCCAGCAGGGCTTAGGTTGCAGCAGAACATCTGCTGCTCTTCTCCTTCCCAACTTCACTTAGGATTGTTCCACCGACCATTAACTGTCAGTACTATACCAGTAACTGCAATTCAGCCTGCTTCAAACATAGTTGAAGCCTCAATCTGCAGCTTCTAAGTTTCATAGCTTTGTCTATTATTGAGAAATCACAGACAAAGATGTACAGTACTTATTTTCCCAGGTATGTGGGCATCAGTTATGGCCCAAATTGTTGTGGGCTGCTTTTGTGGTGTTCATTCTAGGTGAAGGTAGGGAGAGAGCTTTTGTATATTGTGGATGAATATTTTTCACATTGTACTGTTTTTCAGATTATGTTTTTATGGTGCTTATTTTTATTTGTATTATCTTGCTGATTATGGATTATACTGATTTTGGTTTTCTTTTGTTAATAATAATCTATGGATTTCTGTATTTGTGTGTGTAAGTTGCTTCAAGACTTTTTTGTGGTGGGAAGCAACACACAAATGTAATAAATAATAATATATTTTGAAATGAGACGTTGATATTGCTATTGAAATGCTTATTGATTATAGTTGTATGTTTACCTTGTATATTGTGATCTGGTTTGAAAACAATTTATTTTGTGTAAAGGTGACATATACGTTAAAATCTAATCTAATGTATTCCTTGATGTCATCACTATGTACTAGTCATAATGAGAAACAAAGGACCAAAAAGAAGGACCTTGTAAGAATGTAACTCGGGCTCAAAATGTGAATGAAAATGTAACATAGATTTCATAGATCATAGAGTTGGAAGGAGCCTACAAGGCCATCGAGTCCAACCCCCTGCTCAATGCAGGAAACTAGAGGAGGGATCTCCCATCCAAGTAATAACCAGGCCTGACCTTGCTTAGCTTTCCACACTCAGAAAAGCTGAGCCAGCATAAGCCACAGGCCTGCTGTTCTTCACAAGATATTTCCATGCATTATAGTAAATCAGTCAGTCATGAAATTTGACAGTAAGTTCTAGACAAAGCATGGCTCTCCCTCCCCCACAGCTCCCACTGCCACTATTGCAAAAAGTATGTGGCTTTTTATTTTTGATAATTTTATTATATGCAACAGTAATTCTGGTCTCAGGCCATTACTATATGAAGTGAGTTCAAATAAATAGAGTAACATCTGAATTCATTTTATGATGATGATGAAACAGGCCTGTGGCTCACGCTGGCTCAGCTTGTCTGAGTGTGGAAAGCTAAGCAGGGTCAGGCCTGGTTATTACTTGGATGGGAGACCCCTCCTCTAGTTTCCTGCATTGAGCAGGGGGGTTGGACTTGATGGCCTTGAAGGCCCCTTCCAACTCTATGATCTATGAATTTATGATTTATACATTTCTTCCAGAGAAAAAATTGAGAATGTCGACATCATGCCATTGATCCTGATGGCTGTTGTAACATATACCGTATGTGGCACAACTCCTATATGAAAATTACTTTCAAGTGGTATTTGTAACATGTGAATTGCCGCCAGATTCCTTTGACATAAATGGAACTTAAAACCATATATGCTTAGGACCATAGACAAAAAAATTAAAGCCAAAGTATCTTAAATGTGATGAGACCATTTTATTTCCAAGTCATTTATCAAGCTTTTGTTTGCTTTTTGACTATAGGGATGACTTGTCAAGCCCGAACATCCTACACAGAAGATGAAGTTCTCTGGGGTCATCGTTTCTTTCCTGTTATTTCCTTAGAGGAAGGATTCTTCAAAGTAGACTATTCCCAGTTCCATGCAACATTTGAAGTCCCTACTCCACCTTACAGTGTGAAAGAACAGGAAGAAATGCTTCTTATGTCCTCCCCTTTAATAGCACCAGCTGTAAGTAACAGTAAAGAAAGGAATAATTCTGTAGAATGTCTGGATGGCCTAGATGACATTGGTACAAAAATACCATCAAAACTGCAGAAAATGACTGGAAGGGAAGACTTTCCTAAAAAACTATTGAGAATGAGTTCTACCACTTCGGAAAAGGCCTACAGCATGGGGGACCTACCTATGAAACTTCAGCGAATAAGTTCTGTCCCTGGCAACTCAGAAGAGAAACTGGTATCTAAAACCACAAAGATGTTGTCAGACCCTATGAGCCAGTCTATGGCAGACTTGCCACCAAAACTTCAAAGATTATCAGGAGGAGGAGGAGGTAGAATGGAGGGAAACCTCCCGCCCAAACTGAGGAAAATGAATTCTGATCGATTTACATAACATGAACAAACCTTTTAGGTATTATTTCAAGTTTGAATTGCCATTCAATCCATTTTGGGCAGGAAAGCAAACACATTGAAAATAGTATTTGATGACCAATTTTCCTTAGGACTACATGCACTCTGGGGCAATCCTCTTCCACAAGATAGAATTCTACAATAAAAGATCTGAAGTTCAACTTTAGGCCATATGAAAGCTAATAAGCTAATATTAATCGGCATGTAGTATCACCACAAGCATGCAATAATAGTGTGCAAATTTTGCATATAGTTTTATGGCATGGTTCTTACTATATTTATACTGTATATTCTGGAAAAATGTAAATGGGGTGTT
This sequence comes from Shinisaurus crocodilurus, assembly GCA_021292165.1. Classification (NCBI taxonomy): domain Eukaryota; kingdom Metazoa; phylum Chordata; class Lepidosauria; order Squamata; family Shinisauridae; genus Shinisaurus; species Shinisaurus crocodilurus. Next base: position 158,874,180 of record CM037876.1, on the reverse strand, counting down.
ATTCTTCTATATTTCTTAAGCGTTAAGTAGTAGATAAAACTTTAAATGGGCAGGTTATAGGTTAAAAGTGCCCTTACTAACAGGGCAGGTTACAGGTTAATTTATAATGGGCACAATTCAGCCAGACTTATTTGTCCATTGCACCCTCTCCATCTCCTTCTGCAAGAAGCAGGGGGTTTCTGCTGCCAGGTCCCCCTCCTACCCAACAACAGCTGTAAGTAAAGGAATGTGCAGGAGACTGGGGCACGCAAAGGAATGATTGGATCAGCCCTTTTGTTAACATTTAAGCAAGTGCTTCAATAATTTCAATTTCAATCAATGGAACTTTAGCGTGTTTTGTACTGGCTGAATTATCCCATTTTTTTCGGATGTAAATTGTGATGTTTTCTTCAGACAGTTATAGTGCATGTTTTTTTGTTAAAATAAGGTTATACATATTAAGAATTCTGAACACCAAAACTTTTAGCCTTAAGCTCCTTACTTTATTCTTTAACATTTTCTCCCAGCTTCTTTGTTTTTGTTTGTTTATTGTTACAGGGAGCCCTGTATCTTTGCTTTATCAAAAAACAGATTACTGTTTAGGAGTGGACAAAATGCAGTGCCAAGGAGAGTTTCCATTTTGGACAAAAGGCATAAACTCCAAAGAACATAATTGTGATAGATTCTTGTTTCATATTCATGAAAATAAGTATGAAGTCAAGTTCAAAAGGGAAATATCTCCTTGATTTATTATGCTGACTGCTTCACTCTGGTATCCATATGATAAACGTACTTCTTGTACTAAGTAGATTGATTTTTCCATATATAGTTCTACAGACACTTCCTTACACATGCTAGAATAAAGTTGGATTCAGACAACTGGGAGCCTCCCAGTAACTGCTTAAACATTTACTGTGTAGCATCTTGAATCCCTTGGGAAGTGTTTGTCCCATGAAGACATAGTTATTATGATTGTGCCTAGCACTAACACCATTCATAGCTTCTTGGAAATCCAGTGCCACAGGACAAGTATTTCAGTGGCTATTAGAAGGTTCCCAGTCTTCTAAATCTTCCTTGAGGTTACTTTCATTATGACTACTATTTTGTTAGGGTTTGCAGCAAACAGCCTTCTTCGGCAATAATTGGCAGTGTGGACTTGCCTAGGTCCTTCTCACATATCTGAAATGAAGGCAAATGAAGTTAAATGGTGACTATGTGTCAATGCTGCATCACCAGAAAGATCACAGTGTTAGTGCACTTTCTATAAAGACCATGGACCTCCTCCAGCTGGTGCACAAAAAGGGAAAAAAGCACCATTGGGTGCAATCCTATGTCCCTCCAACCTTGTCTGGGGGGACAAAGGATTGGGCCTGAAAGGCGCTGTGACCTCCGCAGCGCCACAGAGCACCCTCCCACCTCGTAGCTGGCGCAGTTCTTTCCGCACCAGCAGGGAACCACACATAGAAGACCATGTTTGGTTCCTCTGTTGGGGGGGGAGGCATTCCTTGGGGCAGGGAGGGGAGGAGCAAGGCTCTGCCAGATTCTGAGGAATCCAGCTGGCCGAAATTGGCTGTCTAGATTTTATTTATTTATTTCATTTCTATACCGCCCAATAGCCAAAGCTCTCTACCAATAGCCAAATATCATATCCACCATGCTCCCCACGCCCTTAATAGGATGCCTGTAATCCTCCAGGTTCAGAAGGTTATGGAGAGCCTCACAGGATTGTGCTGCTCGGACCCCAATCCTGTGCTCACATTGCTAGCAAAATAGCCAGTGTGGCATAGTGGTGAGAGTGTTGGACTGGGACTCGGGAGATCCGGGTTCTAGTCCCCTCTCGGCCTTGAAACTCACTGGGTGACTTTGGCCCAGTCACTGACTTTCAGCCTATCCTACCTCACAGGGTTGTTGTGAGGATAAATGGAGAGGAGGAGGAGGAGGATTATGTAAGGCGCCCTGGGTTCCTTGCAGGAAAAAAGGCAGGGTATAAATATAATTAAATAAATAAATAAAATAGGTTATATCAGGAGTAAGGTTCCCAAACCAGTTAGAAGTGCCACAGTGGTAGATATTTGGGTTCACCCAAGGGAAAACTACTTTCACGTGCACTCAGAAGCTACTACAAAGGCTTGTGGGGAGTCCCAATGCACTCTGCCGTGATCTGGTGGGCTCTAGAATTTCTATAAAAACTGAGCCATAAGGATGGGGGCAGTGGTGGAGTAGGGGGCAGTTCATAGAGACTGATATCACCAGTTCCTAAATAAGAGCAATTTAGCTATAACAGCACAAGCCTCTTGTTTTGTTTTGTTTTTGCAATGTTAGCCAAGGCAGACTTGTAGTGCTGAGCGTTTAGTTTTTTCAGATAGCAGAAATCTTGCCTGCTCAATTGTTTTGTTAAATTCATATAAATATAAACTGATATTTTTTTCAAAATCACCTGGAAGTCATATAATCCAAGACCAACACCCTGCACTAATACAAGAGCCACAATCCTAATAATAGGATTATGAGTTTGAGTAATAAGAGTAGCCCATAAAAATATAGCCTATAATAATTCCGTTTACAGTGTGCAGCACACATAAGACATCAGGGATCAAGGTGAATCATGCCAGAGGTGCCTGTAAGACAAGAACTTTTTAAATATAAAACCCAGCTGGCTTAATTATGGAAATTGTACTACATGTGAAGGTAAATAAATGAAGCTATCTGATCATGGGTAAACCATATTCTCAATAAGATTATCATGAAGCCCTGAGCATGCAAAGCAAGGGCCATCTGTGAAGCCAGCTTGAACCAGGATCCAAGGACCTAACCTGGGCGATTCCCAAGGGCTTGTGTACACCCAGAAGAGTTTTGTCCCTTTTTTCTTTCAGCAGCAGATCCCCAGGCCATATCAGAACCTGTTTTTGAAATTTCCCTTAACTTGCCATAATAAGAGATGGTGGACTGCTGTTAAGAGAAAGAAGTTTAAAGCTCTCTTGAGAGCACAATGCACACATTCAAAATTCAGCAAACTTTTGCAAGTTGTATTCCAGTTTTTGAACTGCAAACATGTAGATTTGCATTTAAATGTTACCGTACTTTGAGAAATACATAAATGCTGAGGTGATTATGACAAATATCAACAGACCACATTCAATATTTTTGCACTTTGCTTTGTTAACAACAAATGCTTAGATCCCACAACATCTATATCTTGTAATGTCAAAAAAACCCAAAAACATTGAGTTAGGAAAAATGCATTTGACTTTTTTACAGGTAAGTTCTGTTGAGAGGTTCCCCCCCCCCCAAAAAAAATTGTTTGAGTGAGCCTGGGTGTGAAAATATTTGGAAACAATCTCTCACATCCTGGGCAAAAGTGCCCCCCCTTATTATCTTGTTCTAATTATCCTCCAAACAGAACACACATACACACATACAGTAATACCTTGGATTGCAAGTAACATGGTCTGAGAGCATTTTGCAAGACAAGCAAAAAAATTTACATTTTTTTGACTTGATAAACGAGCAAGGTCTTGCAAGACAAGTCGTAGGGATGTAACCGCTCGCCTCGAGCGGGCGTAGGGGGCCGAAATCAGCCCCGTTCACGCCCGCCAGAGACTCGCTTTGATATAAGAGTGTTTTGGATTACAAGCACGGTTCCGGAACGAATTATGCTTGCAAGTCAAGGTATTACTGTGTGTGTGTGTGTGTGTGTGTGTGTACATATATATATATATATATATATATATATATAAAATACCAAGGGCTGATTTCACACATGAATTTGTATCACTTGATATCTAATTAGTTGAGCAGTTGCATCTAAACTTGTGAACTGCTCCCAATGAAACATTTTGGCTTGGTTCAACAAATCATATATGGAACAGGGCTTTCCCACCTCCCCCTTCTGCTGCAGCCCAAACAGCTGCTCCAGAGGGCTGGGGGTCCTCTCTGAAACAGTGTGGGATGTGACATGGAGAGTTTCAGTAGGAAGGTGAAACTGGCAATTGTTCCATTGGACCCACCCAAGCCATTGTGTTTGAGATGCTATGAGATGAGATGACAGATACATGGTTGCTGTGAGGTGTTGCCCATGCCAGTTATTTCTGGGTTTTGCCATCATCAGATGGCCTATATGCATATGTTAACTCACCCTGAGTGATAACAAAATAATTACCAACAGCAGTGTAATTTTTATGCATATTTCTAAAATCCAAATCACCATTCCTTCGGTAAAATTCTTTGTACAGTATGTAGCAGTTATTCTGTGGAACATACAAAACAGGTTTAATTAAAACCAATTATAAAATCTATCCAATTTTGGACTGTGTGTGAAACAATTTGCATTTAATTATCTGAAAATCGGGTTGTGGGGTGGGGGTTGGGAGGGACAACAGAAAATTACGGTACAGTCTTAGGTATGTTTACTCGGAAGAAAGTCCTGCTGATTTCACTCCCAAGTAAATGTGCATAGGATTGTGCTGTTAGAATCTTTTTATTCTAGGGACATTTATCTAAATATAATTTCATACATCCATTAACTTCTCAAAGGGCTCTGAACCATTTAAAAATGAATGAGTGGCCATTTATAGTTCTGTATATATCAGTGGCAAGATTAATATTGTCAACTATTATAAGCAATGAAAAGCAGACTGTTCTACATTGCTAGAGGAACCAAGTGAACTCCAGTTGGAACAGGGAGCTGTTCTGATTATCACATTGTATTTGTATGGGCTTTGCATTTTCTTCCAACTTCATTCACTAGCTTAAAATGTGTGAACTGAAATGCATGCTTCAGCTCAAATTGTCAATTCATTACACTATGTCTGTAATTCCCTGCCAACCCCCCCCCCCTTAATGCAGAACATGACTGCTGACCAAAATGTTACTATGTAACAGGACACATGCGAAGAATTTACATATGATTTCCCCACTCCCAGTTGTTAAAAGTCTCATCAAAAATCTATTTTATTTCTGTGCCATATACATATCTTAAAGTACCCACCTCATAATGTCTTTTAGAGAACGCTGTCTCTCTGTGCTTAAGTGTGGAGGCTGGACATTTTGTAATATTTGCTGTCTCATTTCTCTCAGATGTTAACTTTATCAACATTTCATTACTGAACCTTTGTATATTCAACTGTATAATCATGTGTTAGGATCTGAGTTTGCATTGGAATAATAGGAGTTACTCATCTATAAAGTACAAGGTAATCTTTGTGCCATGCAAGATGGCTAGCACTCTGAGACTGGATTGTTCTTTTGTCATTTGCTTGGATGCATAATATTGCATGGTGATAAAAAGTTAGCTTTGATTTGTTCAAAGGACCTGAAATATTAAGTTAAAATATATTTTCCTTTTTCCTGCCAGAATCAAGGTTGTTCAGCCAACCCTGTGACATGATTGCACTATGTTGTTTATTTAGATTAAAATATTGTTTGCTTTTCATCAGTACATCAGAGACATTATGAATAAATCTGGCACTCTTTCTTTTTTAGCAACTTTTAAAAAAAAATTCCATTTAGTTGTCCTTTTTTTTATTATAGTCTAGGAGCCACTTCAGTTGCATTTTTTGCATTTTTGCCCAGCCCTACTGATTATGCTACTAAGACAGTTCTGTTTGACTGCACAGCAGGTCTGTGTTTTTGACTGCTGAATTTATGCTTGAATTATATTGTAAATTGTACATATTCAAATTAGAATCAACTAATTGCATTTTCTGGCATGAAATCTATAACTGTATAAATGTACAAGTATATTTGGATAATATAAAATTAACAAACTCTTGTACTCATTAATACTGCAAGCTCAGTTTTATCTAAAGCTATATTAAACTTTAAAAAAAATTGGATTTAAATGTCAGTGTTTGTCTAGTTTGTGGATTTGGGGGTGGGGGAGCAGTTAAGAGCAAAGCCTGTTCAGCTTGTTTTTTTAATTTGTATAGAGACTGCATAAACAGCCTTAGAATTTGGCATATGAAATATACAAAAGCATCTTTCATAATGAACAAGAGGGGTTTACTTCCAAGTAAACAAGGCTGAGTCTGTCATGAAGGATCCATTTGCTTACTATATCTGCATTCCTTGTAGGGCTTTGTACTCGTGTCCCTATGACAGAAAATGCCACCTACCACACTTTGGCATTTTCATATGATATTATCTGTGGCTCCCCCCACCTGCCTGAACAATCACTTGTTTGTGTAAGAAAAGTACAGTCCTGTCCGTGGTACTGAAGAGGTTTCTCCCTTCATGCCATAAAGAATGAATATGCAAGTTGTTCTATGAGTTTATGTTTCTATTAGAGCTGTGCACACATGGCCTCTCAAAATTTTCCACCCTATTTGTGGGCAGAGAAATTGGGGTGCAATTTCTCCAGGGGGAGGAAAAAATTCTCCCAACAGTTTCTCACAGGTAGGGCTCACCATTGGCAGGGGTTGTAATACAGCTTCTTTGTTTTTTCTGAAGGGTTTTTGGTTTTGTGCACTGCCAGTACAGGTGGCAACAGCAGCAACTGTGTTGGCAGCCTGGCTCCTATTTTTCATCCTCCATAATGCATATGTGAGGGGGGCAGTGTTGTGTCCAGCTCTAGGGAAGAGGTGGAGTTAGTGCTATGCCAAAATCTGTCCTCCAATTTCCCGAAAGTTTTCTTACCTACGAAAGAGGCTTCCATTTTTCTGCCTCATTCTCAGGGCATTGTATAATTTATTTTGAATTTCTTTTCATGGTGTTTTTGAGCTTACTGTATCACTGTGAGCTGGCTAAGGGTGCTGTGCATGTGTTTTTCTGCCTATTACACATCTCTCCATTGCTCTGCAGCCTCCCAGGCTGCCTGAATTTCTTGATCTGAAAACAAACAAAAGAACCTATGGGATTATGTCTTCCCCTGGACATTAAATGAAGTGCAGGAAGCTAAGGAGGCTACAGGTTGCCAGAGAGATGATTGTACAATGAAAGACAGGACATTCACACACTCCTCAGCCACCTTATAAGTAAGGTAAGCACAGGAACCCTGAACCCAACCCATGAGAATTTCTCCAAAATTTTCTTCTTTGATTTTCTTTTCAAAAGCAATTTCTTTTCTGTCAAATTGAATGAGAATGGGTAAAAAAAAATTGTGGAAGACTTTTCGGCAGGGCACTAGTTTTTATGTCGTGCTTTTGGAAGTGTAAGAAGCACTATATTGACACCTAGTGATGAAAAATAAGCATTACAACTTACAGAAGTAAACAAAAATATTGAAGATTCCAGCCAAAAAGAAAATAGTGACCGTATCTTGAAATCCATAAAGGATACACATTTAATTAGATTTGTACCCTAAACTAATTAATGAAAAGACAACCACCTTTCTGTTCAGTCAAAATGTATTATCAGTAACCAAGTTCCCTTTTATGTCTGGTTGCCTTAAGTATATCTGACAAGTATAGGGACCATGTTTCACTAGCACAAGATAAAGGATATCTGCTTTAAATTGTCTTGAATGGCTGGACCCTCAACAAAATGTTTAGCACACAGGTTGAGTAACTTTCGAAAATTATTGTCAACAAGTCTACTTTGGAATTGTGGATTTCATACATTAGAATGGAGGGAGATGATCCATGCATGCAAAGGAATGTCTATAATCAGGATTGTTCAGAGTATAAATGGCTGGATTGCAGTCTAGACTGTACTAACCTCTGATCACCTTCAAGATGTTTATATTTATTAAAAACCACTGAATACAACATAACAAGATCCATCATTGTCGCTGGAGTCCCAAGTGACTGCGGTGGCTCAGAGTGCTTTTTACCATCTTCGATTGGTTTGCCAGCTACAGCCTCTCCTGGACAGGGATAGCTTGGCCACAGTGATACAGGTGCTAGTAACCTCAAGACTAGATTACCTGCAATGCACTCTATGTGGGGCTGCCCTTAAGGCTGCTCAGGAAGCTGGAACTAGTGCAGAATGTAGCAACTCAGCTAGTGTCAGGAACTGCCCCTTTTCAGCATGCAACTCCTTTGCTGAAGGAACTGCACTGGCTACTTATTCGCTACCAGGTCAGGTTTAAAGTTCTGGTACTTGTGTACAAAGCCCAAAATAACTTGGGACCAGGTTACCTGAGAGAGCACCTCCTCCCATATCAGTTTGCCCAGTTGCTGAGGTCATCAGATGGCATGCTCCTGTTGTTTCCTCATGGACCTTTTTCCCAATTGGAGTCCACCAGGAGAAGGGCCTTCAGTGTGGCGGCTCCATTTCTGTGGAACTCCCTGCCTCTGGAAGTCAGGCAGGCTCTGACATTGTGCTGCTTTCAGTGCCTGCTGAAGACCTCCTTGTTCCAGTAAGCCTTCTCTGCTCTCCAACCACCAGTGTAATTTTAGTTTGTTTTCAATGTATTGGTTTTGTTTCTTTTATCTTTTTTTATCTTTTTATTGTTCACTGCTCTGGAATCTGCTTGATGTGGAGCGGTATACAAATACTGTAGATGATGATGATGATGATGATGATGATGATGATGATGATGATGATGATAATATATTATTACTACTACTACTACTACTACTATTATTATTATTATTATTATTATTATTATTATATTAATAATGTTTATTTACAGTCTACCGACCACACCAATATATACATACAATACAAACAAGATATACCAGCTCTCAGTTGTACACTCAGAATAAAAAAATACAATAAAACCGAATCGGGCAAGCATAGAAGGCCTAGTCAAAATAGCAACATTCAAGAATTTTGCAACTTCCTTAGTGATTAAACTATTTGAGCCATCAAGCAAAATGGTCAAAAGAGCCTCTAAAGATTGTCCAGGGAAAGTTTGTGTGATTGGATGTATTAGAGTCTCTCTAGCCCCTCGATAGAAACTGCAATTAAATAGAACATGCAAAGATAGATATGTTAATCCTGCTGGGATTGGTCTGCTCCAGTTTGTTTCAAAATTTGAACTGTGTATTTTAAATGGGTCCAGTGGCAACGATGCTTGGGGTGAATTCGCATTTATTTCCTCCAGAGGTTCGAGTGTAGTTGATTACATCTTGGTTCACAAGGAACTGAAAAATTGGGGTTACACCTTTAGAGTTGGTGAGCGTACTGATAGCGACCATCTCCCATTAGAGCTATCTATTGCGTTATCTGGTGCTATAAAGCTAAATTCACAACACCTTTCCTCTAACCTGTTCATTTCTGGTAGCTCTAAAAAGATTAGATGGTCTAGGACCACAGTGGAGGCTTTTCAGAGGTTCATTGATTCCTCTTGTACAATAGCTGCTCTCAAACAAATCACTGCTGATACCTCCCCTGAGGAGGGTATTCTAAATTTTGAGATGATAATTAAAAATATGCACTCTCATCTTCAAACTACTGTTTGCATTCCGAATCATTCGAAACCCCCTAATACAGTCATGCCTTGGATTAAGAGCATAATTGGTTCCGGAAACGTGCTTGTAATGTAATCCAAAACACTCTTATATCAAAACGAAATCCCCCCAAAAAAATTTGTACAGAGATTTTTAATTTAAGCCGTACTACAGTACTTGTATTGCAAGACGTCGCTTGTATATCAAGTAATAAATAAATAAATAAATATTTAAAAATTTGCTTGTCTTGCAAAACACTCTCAAACCAAGTTACTTGCAATCCAAGGTATTACTGTAGTTGGTATTATTAACAACAACATCATCATCAACAACAACAGCCGCCGCCAAGTGTTTGTAGAACCACCCACAGTTACTCTTCTTCTGACAGGAAGTAGGCACCAAAACCCAGCTATCTTGCTTACATTTCACTCCTCAATCCTGTCTTTGCAAACTGCCTCTCACATCATTGTAATTTTTTTTTAAAAAAAATCTTGTAAACAGAACACAGTATATAAAGAAATGAGAAGCTGTTGTTGTTTTTTTATCCTGGCAGATGTAATTAGATTTATATTCATTTCTTTAAGCACAAAGCATGCAAACCTGCTTACATGCAGAGTACAGTATAGTATACCACATAAATGTTAGTCTCTCTGTGTACTGATCTATACTGAGCATTTCCCTCATTTTCACCCTCTGTTGCATATGCGTTGCTTGCCCATTTGAAAAGCAGGCGACTAGGCTCATAGAAAAGGAAAAAGCTAAAGAGCTCTATTCACCATTCCATAGTGTTTTCAGAGCACACATTTCAAAATACACACGCTTATTCATCATCTGCAAATGAAATTAAATACGTTCTATAAACTTACTCAAGCCTTTGAAAAGATGAGTCCCGTGCCAAGAACCAGTGTGGAGCTGAATATGAATAAATGACCTCTATGCCAGTAAGGACGGCTATAAATATGAGAAAGGAAATAATATTTGTAGCAAGCTTTAAATTTAATAAGTATAATGGATATTTGCCGTGCAGATATTTTGCTCAAGCAAACAGATATAATTTCACATTTAGGCCATCTAGCCAACCTCCTGTGAGGCAAAAGCTTCTGCCTACCAAAGCTCACCCCCCCTGCCTCCCCCATGACCTATTCTGTACCATAGCACGCCAGAATTTAGGTGTGCCACAGAAGGTATATCTGTAGAGCAAATAGCTCGACTCTGTCAGTGCTGGCTGGCTGGTGAGGCAGTTCGCTAGGCAAAACCGCTTGTAGTGATGAGAGCAGGGTGGGCTTCCTGCCTTTATCTGTTGTCGCTGTGAGCAGGCAGTGGAGGATGTTGCATCCAGTGCTGTGAAAGTGCACTGTTGCTGAGAGGAGGCTCACCCCTGATGATGTCAACAGACTCAATTCACTTGCATGGGAGCAGCCTTCCCCATAGCAACCATGTGCTTGCATGGTACTAGGTGTGGCACTCCCTATCTCCACTGCTACCCCCTGGCAACAGAAGGTAATAGTGGAAAGGCCCCTCTACCGTCTGTCTCCATGCTGTGGCCACCAGTGCTTCTACCGGCTATTAATGCACACAATGCATCAGGGCAAGACAGACGTCCAGATTAGGCTTCAGGGCTGAAAGATACTCTGGGCTTGGATCCAAAGGTGCCCTTCCAGTAGCGGAAAGCCTCTTCCAGTTGCAGAAGGGCTGTTTTTGACTGAGCAGAAAAGCATTGCGTAAGTAAAGTGACGCCAAATCCAAAGGAGTTCCTCTGTGCAAGCTCTTGCGTAAGACTTTGGAAAAGTGAATCTTCAAGACTTTTGAATACACTACGACCTGTATTTTCCTCATTTGTAGTTTCCTATGCTGTAACATAATTCCTGAGACATTGTGACCCTGCACACTGGGAATTCTTTCGATAGCTCTTGCGCTAGTTTTCATGGAACGGAACAGCTCTGGTGCATTTTCCCCTTGTGCTCACAGCAGGTCTTTGGGTTCAAGCCACTGTCTGAATAAAATTCAGTACAAATTCCCATACAAACAGCAATCCTCACAACATGATCCTAAAGTCTGTTATGCTGATAAAAAGCATATGGAAAGGAATGTACACTGACTGTGCTGCCACATGTTCTACTGTGCTGTGCCAAGAGTCATGAACTCAGATGGGATAGGATACTGCTGAAGCAAAATGGAGTAGGGTCACTGATAGAAGCAGCTACACGGTGTGGATGCTTGATTGTACTGATGCATGTATGCAAAACTCGGGCAGAAAGGAAATGAGTGGATACCAGGCTGTTGCATAGATGGGCCTCCTCATCTCCAATCACACCCACTTAAACACTTGTAGCTTCCACGGGGGGACATCTGTTTTGATGCAGAATTGCAACACATGGCCCCTTTCAATGGGATTAGCAGCGCTGACCTATCTGTTGGACTACTGTGGGGCTACTCTTAAGGACAACTTGGTGGAGAATATGGCTGTCAAAAGTCTGATTAATAGAGCCACGTTTATGCATAAGCTTATCACACCAGTTCTAAAAGAATTTCATTGCTGCATCATTGTTTTTTGGCCCAATTCAAAGTGCTGGTAGGATGGGAAAACAAGCAATTTTCAAGCTCACCAAAATTCTTGGAAATTCACTTTGAAGCTCATTGTGGTTCATTCCTGGTTTTGTTTTTGATCTGGGTTTTGGCTCGTTCAAATGAGTAAGGTGCATTTTGAATGGGAAAAGTGTGCACTTCTGTGTGTATTTTCCAAATTGTGCACTTCCCTCCTTGATGAAAGTGTGAAAATGTGTATTTTGGGGGGAAATTGATATTTCAAAGTGCACATTTAAAAAAAAACAAAAACATTTCGAACGCTATCGCAAATACGGGAATTTGTGAGCATTTCTTGGGGGGGGGGCCGGGGGGGGAATGCTTCTTGCATTTGTGTTTGGGGATGTGAATGGTACATGTGCATATGATCTGTTAATTGAACTGAATTTCTCATACATCCTTAGGTGCTGAACTTACCTTTAAAGCCCTAATTGGCTTGGGACCCACATACCTGAAGAGGCAAATTTTCCCATATAGATCTGTCCATACTTTAAGATCTTCTTTAAAGCTATCAATGGCTACTACTCATGATGGCTATATGTTACTTCCAGTATCAGGGGCATTATGCCTCTTGATACCATTTGCTGGATAACACAAGCGGGAGGGTGCTTCTGCACTCATGTCCTGCTTGTGGCTTCGCATAGGCACATGGTTTGCCACTGTGGGAACAGAATACTGTTGTTCTTCTGAGGCTCTTCTGTAGATGCCTTCCTTTTCAGAGGTGTGCTACTTAATCACAGGGTAGAGGGCTTTCTCAGCAATGGCATCCCAATTACAAGAATGCCTTCCCTAAAGAGGGTCATTGGACCCCTATGATGAAATCTTTTTAGCACCAGGCAAAAATGTTCTTGTTCAGCCAGGCATTTTAACATGTTCTAATTTTAGCTGGGTATTTTTTTAAATCTCTTGTTTTATTATTGTATATTTATTATGATACAATTGGTTGTATACTGCCCTGAATTCCTAAATAGGATAAAGGATGGTATATAAATATTTTAAATAAATAACTCATTTTGGGAAGGATCTTCCCCAGTTGCCCCACACAAAGTATCACTGTGGAAATGTCAGGTTGAATTAATGTGTGCGCTGTCAGAATGATCCCTCTATTTAGAATCAGGTTCCAATTACTGATATGAAACAATACAGCAGCAGCTACTTCCCAACACTCATCAAGGGAAACTCGACATAGTTGATTGGCTGACCTTGACAATGAGCTGATTCATAAGATATTGCTTGTTAAGATGCCAAGACACCTGGATTGCTCTACTTCAAGCCCCTGTACTACCTACCCCCCCCAGTCATGCTGACTTCAGCTGCTGCCAACTTTAACTCATCAGATTTTAAATCTAGTATAGTGTTCAGAGGCTATTGAAGCTATTTTTCAAATCATTAACCTGAATGTAATTGAACCTAAGAACATAAGAGCCATGCTGGATCAGACCAAAGATCCATCTAGTCCAGCATTCTGTTCACACAGTGGCCAACCAGCTGACCACGGGAACCCACAAGCAGGACATGAGTGCAACAGCACCCTTCTGACCATGTTCCCCAGCAACTGTAGTACATATGCATACTGCCCCTGATACTGCAGGTAGCATATAGCCAATCAGGACTAGTAGACATTGATAGCCTTCTCCTCCATTAATTTGTCCAATTACCTTTTAAAGCCCTCTAAATTGGTGGCCATCACTACATTCCATAGTGAATTCCATAGTTTAACTATGTGATGTGTGAAGTAGTACTTCCTTTAGTCTGTCCTGAATCTCCCACCAATCAGCTTCATGGGATGGCCTCAGGTTCTAGTATTATAAGAGAGAGAAATGTCTCCTTGTCCACTTTCTCCATACCATGCATAATTTTGTACACCTCTATCATGTCTCCCCTTCTCGCCTTTTTTCTAAACTAAACAATCTCAGCTGCTGTAACCTTTCCTCATAGGGAAGTTGCTCCAGCAGCTTGATCATTTTAGTTGCCTCTTTCTGCACTTTTTTCAACTCTACAATGTCCTTTTTTTAAGCTGTGGTAACCAGAACTGTACACAGTATTCTAAATGCAGTTGCGCTATAGATTTGTATAAGGGCAGCATGATCTTGGCAGTTTTATTTTCAATTCCTTTCCTAATTATGCCTAACATGGAGTTTGCCTTTTTCACAGCAGCTGCACACTGGGTTGACATTTTCATCGAGCTGTCCACACAACCCCAAGATCTCTAACCAAGAGACTAATCTCTTGGTTAGTCACCGCTAGTTCAGATTCCATCAGATTATACTTAGATTTCATAGATTTCATGGATCATAGAGTTGGAAGGGGCCCACAAGGCCACCGAGTCCCTCAATGCAGGGAACTAGAGGAGGGGTCTCCCATCCAAGTAATAACCAGGCCTGACCCTGCTTAGCTTTCCACGCTCAGACAAGCTGAGCCAGCGTAAGCCACAGGCCTGTTCTCTGAAGTTGGGATTTTTCGCCCCAACGTGCATTACTTTAAACTTGCTTACATAATTGAGAAAATATAAATGTCAAAATCCATGTTTCCTGCTCAGATGAATGCAATACAATAATTATTTGCTTAGGTCTGTGTGGCCACTGCAAGGTTTTAAAAGTATTTTAATGATGATTTTAAACGCTGATTGAAAACATCTTTTGTTCTGCAGGTACTCTCTCTAAAAACATACTGTATGCATGTACAGGCAGTCCCCGAGTTAAGAATGTCCGACTTACAGACAACCCATACTTAAGAACAGACTTCTGGGTTCCCCGGTGCTACGTCGTTTACGTAGAATACATAGCGTAGTATACTATGCAATTTGTGTAATTTATGCAATTTGCGTAAATGCCGATTTTAACGTATAGAACGCTATGCTGTTCCGACTTACATACAAATTCGACTTAAATACATTCTTAAGAACGGAACTCATTCGTAACCTGGGGACTGCCTGTACATTGCAAACATTTACTCAAAGCAATGAAGGAATACAGAAATGGAATCCATAAATAACTGAGGAGGTGGGGTGGGAAGTGGATTATGCAGCTGATTTAAAAAGAAATGAAAACTGCAGCACAGCAAGGGGAAGCTGCCATTTCGAAAGGCACCAAACATGTTTGGCACAAAAAATTCCACTGAATTTAATTGCATCAATTTCCTGAATAGCCTGACTGCAGAGTTTTGACTTTGTTAGAATTTCACTGGTGGGATAAAGAGACAAACAGCAGAATTTTATCCCTAGGATTTGTTGCTGTGAATAATTGAATAATGGCTCAATGACTTCTTTCTATCACTCTCAGTGATAATGACTGCAATGTGTCAGTAGATACTAAATGTTAACGCAGAGAGGATTGCAGCAGCAATGGCAGGTGAAGAATCTGGAACTTTTTACTTTCAAAAGAGGAAGAGGAAAATTTACTTGCATGAAACTAATAAAATATGTAACCATGTAGTGTCATTGTCCTTATTTACTGTAGCAGTCCAAATAGCCGGGGGGGGGGGGATATTGGATCTACTGGAATGAGCATTTTGGATTTGACAACTTCATTTTTAAAGAAAGATTTCCCCTGTCTACAAATGGAGTATGCCATGTGCTCATGTGCTGGGCAGTAAAATACAGAGGGTTGGATCTAGAATCTTCCTTCCATGAGAGGAAGGGCTCTGCTTGGGTCAGGTCCCTCCACTGTATTTTGGAGGATCCCCCCCCCACACACACCACCAGCTCACCCCATTCCTGACTTTTTGTGTAGCATTTTCAGGGAGTGGAAGGCAGAAATGGTACGGTAGCTTCTCCCCTCCTCCTGGTGGAGTCTAGCGCATCGGCAGCATGTCAGACTCAGACACGGTCTCTCAGGTGCTGCTGGCCCCCAGCCTCACTGTACTCTTGCAGCCGCTCATGTAGGGGTAGAGAGTGGGGAAGCCCGCTTCCACCAGCACAGTTGGTCCGGTGTAAATCTGAATCTAACTCAGCACTGGCACATAAATGGGGCAACCTTGCAGCTACAAAGAAACCCTTTAATTTTCAAAAAGCAAAGGTAGCCTAGGCTTTGCTGGGTGAAACAATGGGGGAAACTCCTAGGCATGGAAGAAAAAAAAATATTTTTCCAGCAACGTGCACATGTACACACGCCCTGGCTCTTTGGGAGTTGGCTCTGTCAGCAGCCTCTATGTTCAAGTTAGGAAGTGCCTAGCTTGATTTGAGGGGCAGCTGTGGGTCTCCCCAGGTTCAACTCTATCAGAAGCCAAGTTGAGGGAGAGATGCCAAAGCCCCACTGCTTAAGCCAGGAGCTTTCTGGCTCCAACAGGGGTGACACTGGTGACTGCAGACCTGGCTCCATAGAGCCGAGAAGCATGGATGGGGAAAAGAAGATAGAAGGTTATCAGAGGAAAATCTACTTCTTCACCCTGCCCTGCTCCTCACTAAACATTTTACTTCTAATATTTATAATCTACTTCAGTCATTTGGACCACATTTATCCTTTAACTCCCGCACACAGTTATTCAGGTATATAAAAGTTATATATATATATTATAACTTTAATAAATATATTAAACTGGTATTATATACCAGTTATATATTATATCTGGTATATGTATTATACCAGTTATTCAGGTATATAAAAGACAATAATAAATATGTTTGTGTGTGCAGCGGGGACATGATCTGATTTCTCGGGGAATCCATATACAGATTCCCCTAGAAATCAGTATATTTTCTAGGGGAATCTGTAGAATTCCCCTAGAAAATATACAGGGGAATTCTACAGATTCCCCTAGAAAATATACAGATATATTTATGTATGTGCATTGCAAACATTTACTCAAAGCAATGAAGGAATACAGGTCTTCCTTTCTGGATGGGAGCAATGGTGTTCTGCTTTGAATTCATGAATTTATTTCTCCTCTTTGGATACTGTAATGGATAGCCACTTTAGGCCACCAACATAGGGTTAAAAATCGCATCCTGAAGAGGGTTTTTGTCTGTGCTAGGAATATAATTTAAACTTTAATTGCTGATTGTATAAACAAGCAAACTCTCCTGGGAATCTGATGATAAATGTAGAAAACATTTTATTTATTTCGATAGAGTCATTCTGATGATTACTTAAAAAAGAAAAGAGGGGGGGGAAAGCCAGGCTGTGATAAAGCAGCTTGGCTGTTTCATCTAGGAGATTATGCACAGATCTTTGGAGTAATATTTCAAGTGCTGTTCCATAGCAATCACCCAGCACTTGGAAGGGCTGTAAACAGATTAACAAAATCAGCATCGCACTCATCTCCTATCGCATTTTTAGACTCAAAATTAGAGTTGTCAAAAGTGGATCGGCATTTTGTCATTTTAACTTGTTGTGAAGCGAAAATGTGAGAGGAGCATGAATCTCATGTTTATGGCCAGAATACAAAGAACTGCAGAATTAATGCCTCATGGCCAATGGGCCTTTAGGCTTGCCTTGCTCGAAAAGCACCCCCCCACACACACACACACACTCAATGAAGCAAACTGTGCAGTCTGTGATGGTCCTTGAGTTGGTTTGCAAAGTGAAACTGACAGCAGTTGTGGTGTGATGATACAGCAGAGAGAGTCATTCCTCACCTTATCTTTTGGTACTGGGAGGTGGCCTGAGAAGTGTGGGTGGAGGGATTGCAGCAACCAGCACCAGTTATGGAGTGAATACGTCTACTGATGTCAGCAACCTGTGTCCATGTCGGTGCAGCCATGTGCTCAGCAAGCATGCACGTCCACGGTGCTGGCTGCACTTTCGCACACTTCCGCCACTGCCTCCTGAAACTGGAGTGTAAGGGCAGGAAAGGTGCTCCTCCCTCTGTCACCATGCCAAAGCCAACAGCAGTTTCATCTTTTAGGGATGTCAGAGAAATCCGCAATGGATTCAAGTGATTTCAGATTTCTACAAATCCACCCTGCGCTCTCTACAGCGCAGAGAAATTCTTTTTCTGAATTGAGCGGATTCTGTGGACTTGTGAGCCAGTTGTTGTTGTTTTACTTTTAAGGGGGGGGGTTTTGCACAAATTCACACTTGCTGTTAAGGGTCCGACACGTGCGCTAATTCACATTAGTGCTAATGCATACTTGCACAAGTGGAACAAAATTCTTGTACATCCCTGGTCCCACTCTGATTCTGTCAATGAGTGAGCACCAGAATGAAAAATGGCTGACAATCTGTGGAGCACAGACAGTGTGGATTTAACAAAATCTCTACATTCCTAGAATGAGTGACCATGGCCAGATACTTTTTGTTCAGGAGAGGGTGCAGCTGGGTGATAGGTGCCACTGGCTACTGCTACCACCTGAGCATCCAGGAGCATTGTTAGATTCAGATACATCCCCAGGCAGCAAACCAGAACCTTATGGAAAAATGAAACCCATCCAGAACAGGTGGTACACCTAGCCTCAGATATTCTGATCCCCCCTAACCATCAACACCATCTTGTTTGCATGAAGTTCATGCTAATTTGACCTCATACAGTAAATCACTGATCCCAGTCACTGGTTCAAGACTTTATCTGCCACCTTAGAATAAGATGGAAAAGAAAAATACAGGTGTGTGTGTGTGTGTGATCACTATAGTGAAAAGGCCATACCTCAAATCTTTGGATAACCTCGTCCAGCAGTTTCATGTTAAAGAGCATGGGAGACAGTGTGAACAAGTTTCATACATTTCCAAAATAATTCTTATTTCTTTCTATGGGAATAACAAATAGACCATTGCTGTAATTTGTCTGAGAAATTTAACTTGAGCTTATTCTTCATAATGTTTCCTGAAGTTGATCTGACCTGCACCATCTGAGAGTGTGACTGACTGCAAATTATTTCAAATTGGGGTGAGACAAGAAACAAATGTATGATGCTTAACTGGAACCCTAGCATTTAAAATTTATTACCTTGAACTCCTCAGCTTGGTGTGGGTAGCAAGGAGTTTTCCTAATCCTCAAAGGATTTGTGTGAGTAATAAGCTATTTTTCATTGCCATCAGGATGCCTCCAGGGCTGTAACAAGGTTGGTAGTCTTCATCATTTTACACTACGCACTGATGGGGAATGATTTCAGATTTCTCATTGTAGTTCAACTCTAGAACTGAAATATCTGAAGGTTGAAATATTGCTTTTATTTCTTGGTTGTCTGCTTTCCTCTGCTCTGCTTGATGTACACTGGCTCAGCTCAAGATGCCATCTCTCTTCTGCAAATTATGCATCAAAATTATTCTGCAGAGCTATGATGAACCTTCCATTATTGGTGGGATACGTCTAAAGCACTGTAGATTATATGTACTGAGAGATGTGTCTGCAGTGCAGTCGTTTTGATGCATTTTCCATTATCTCTGTTAAAAGAAGAACTGCTTCCATTTGATCATTAATATCTGAACCAAGCACTGAACATCAGAGCCATATGGAGACTTTTTATAAGCTTTCTTAAATCTCAAGGTGTTTTGTTTTGTTTTTTAAAAAATTGACATCATATCACTCAGTTTTACAAAGGTCCAGATAAAGTCATGAAAGTTTCAGGAAAATATTAAATATTTAAATGTTTTAAATTTTTAGAGACATACCCATAGCAACTGTTTTAATGCTAAGTGTTGTTCAATAGTTACTATACCCTTGGGTAAGTGGTGTAATTACTTTAACACTTTAAGTATTTAACACTTTGGGTAAGTGTTTGGGTAAGTAAGTGGTACAATCATTTTAACACTTAAAGGTGCAATCCTATGCATGTTAATTTAAAATATATATTTTTTGAAATTTTAAATTTTATTGAGAATAAAAGAAAACACAGACACTACAAAAAAAAAAAACGTACAACAAAACTAAACTAAAATGGACTTCCGATTTTCTCCACAGCAGGTATAAGTAACAATAGTTTCTTCTACTCTATAATTACAAAGAAATTTCTCTTTTTTCCATTGCACCAAAATTTTCTTCTTATTCATCAATGCCACATTGAATACAAATATTTTTTAAAATTTCTACAAAAAGACTATTAGAGGTTTCCATCCAACCCTAAACATAAATGTTAACTATTCTCTAAATATCGACGAAAGTTAATCCAACATCTTTACTAACCGTTCTTCTATTATAAAGAGTAATATGCATATCACTCACATATATTAATAACTTCCCATGACTTCTTTCCAACTAATCATCTGTTAATCGCAGCAGGAAAAAAATTCTGATTTCAATTATTACTTATTATCCCCCACCCCTTTTTTAAATCATACATCATCCAGCATTCACCAGCATGGTTGACTGGGGCATGCTGGAAGGTGTAGGACTTTTTTCTGCCTAAACATGCATAGGATTTCACACTTAAATGTTCAGTTGCATGTGTGTTCTTTGAACTTGTGGACCAGTGGGGCTTTTTTTACTTCTGGGGGGGATTTGCGCAAATTTGCACTTGTGCTAATGCAGATTGGATCTAATGCGCATTAGTGCAAATGGAACAAAATTCTTATACATCTAAAAAAAAATTAAAAATCCGATTCCATCAATGAGTGGACAACGGCATGAAAGACACCTGACAATGCACGGAACACAGACAGAACGGCGTTTTAACAAAATCCGTACATCCCTAGCCACACCCCAATGATTTTGAGAGCTCTTCCATTTCAAAAAGAGTTTGCCATGAGGCATGGAGAGGTGCTGTTTGGAAACCATAACCCCAAAGGCACTTTAGATATGTAGAACCAGTTATACAGTTCTTTGGATCCTGATCTATGTTTTCAGGCACTTCCATTAATCAAGCAAAGGGGTGGGGGAGGTTTCACAAACCAACACTGAAACTCTTTAAAAATCAAGACTTTACTCAACTCCTCATAGGAAATGGAATTTGAATGTATTTTCTTTGTACGTTTTGATCTTTGTAGGAGTTAATATTGTGGCAGATTTTTTAATGTAGCTATTTCAGATGATTGAATTTTAGGCAATTTAAGTACTATTTATTTATTTATTTATTTATTTATTTATTATATTTATACCCCACCTTTTTTCCTGCAAGGCTAGCCTGGATGCTGAGATGCACCAACGAAGCATACTGGCTGAGACGTGATCAACATTAGCTTGAAGGGGGCTTTCATGAGTATGGATGCACATGTGTCTGGTTCCCTCCGTGATGATGGGAAGCCTGGTTGAAAGGGGTTCACATTCCCATCATATATGTACAGATTGACACCAATCACACCTCAACTGGGAGGGTCATGGCCAGGCCAGCACATCTATTGGTGTCTAGGGGGCAGAGCTAGCCCATGTGTTTTGGAAAGCCTGCTCACATATTCAGGACCCATGGACACTGATTGCTTAAACAGGGCTTTAAAGTGGAATGGAACTGTTAACAACCCATCTGGTAAAAGAGCAAACAGCAAAAGAGATTGCATGAAACGATCCCTTACTCCAACACACAAATGCTTCCTTCTTTTCTTTTTCTTTTTTGTTACTTTTGTCTGTTAAGATTATGTGATGTTTTTAAAAAATGTCTCCCTTGAGAATCTGGTTTCCATTAACCAAATTAAAACCTTCCCTCATTCATGCCTCTTTGTCTTTTCATACTAACTCACTGCCAGTGAATTATGGAGCCTTGTGACACTGCAGTTTTAAACTGCCACTCTACTGACCTCAAGAGGGAAACAATACATTAATTAAACGTGGCATCAAGTTTACTTGGAAAGAAAGTGGTTTGTTCATGAAGGATTTTGAAATATTTGCTTAATTTCTATATGGTTGATTTCTGGGAAACCTAGGTCTGGAGACATCTCCAATTTTTCAGTAATATTGTTGGCAGTTTTTTAAAAACCAGACTTCTCTTTGGTTAATGATTTTTGGCACTGCTTGTGAAAACATTTGCCTGTTTGTTTATTGTCATCGCCCTCTCAACTGACTTCACTTACCCTTAGTGATGTCATATCAGGGCCAAATTTGATTGGCTATGTGCCACCATGATGTCACAGTGCTACATGATCTCTGGTTGGCTTGGATCACTGATGTCACTAGTCTAGGAAGGAGAAAAATCACTAACCAGAGGGGATATGGCAAGTAATGGCTCTTCCTTGTTGTTCAGGAGCAAGCAAGGTGACCCTTAGCCTCAGTGGCAGAGGAACCTGATGTGTAAAATTTACCTTCCCTCCCAGAGGCACTTCCATTAATCAAGCAAAGGGGTGGGGGAGGTTTCACAAACCAACACTGAAACTCTTTAAAAACTCTTTGCTTGATTAATGGAAGTGCCTCTGGGAGGGAAGGTAAATTGATTTTTTAAAGAGTTTTAAAAAACACTTCCCCTGGGGTGATACACTTCCCCTGGGGTGGAGTGAGAATAACTCCAATATTTTTTTTGTTATCCCTGCCTTCACTTTATCCTTTTTGTGTAAACCTCCATAGAACCACTACTCCCCAACCTGCTGCCCTGCAGATGTGTTGGACTACAATTCCCATCAGCCCCTGTCAGCATGGCCAATGGTCAGGCATGATGAGTGATTGCAGTCCAAAACACCATAATACTATACTGTCTCCAAGTTCAGTTTTAGGTGTAAGAAATCTTTTGACACTCTACAGCTAAACTATATGTCATTGTTCCCCTCTAATAAGCAGAATGACCTTTCTTAAAATCCTACAGAGTAACCTGTGCTTTTATTTGATGCCTTTAAACAAAATATCACGGGGGAACATGCTAATAGAAGAGCAAAGATAATGAACCTCCAACTGTGCATATTTTACTTGGCTAAATTGTATGATGTGTCAGAGTGGGGAGGAAATAACTAAGGCTACAATCCTATCCCTGGGAGCAAACCCCACTGAAGTCAACCACAAGGATAAAACCACAACAAAGCAGCTAACAACAAGGATAAAATCACAAATCAACAATTTAAAACAACTGTTACAATATATCAATGGATTGTTGAAATGTTAAAACAGCAGCTAAAAAGTAACAGAAAATGGCAATAAAAGATAATTTAGAAAATAGAAATGGTTAAAAATGAAATTCAGTAAGACCAAATGTTGATAATGACTGTGATGAGTGAGTAAGAGACGAGTGTGACCCTGCATTATGGTTCAGTCTGCTTATATGATGGCTAAGTTTGAATCCTGCCCTCCTCATGCACTAAGGGTTCCTGAATTTTCAATTGCTTAACTAGAAGGAAAAGAAAGCAGCTGAGGCTGCAATCCTATTATGTGGGAGTAAGTCCCATTGATCAGAATGGGTCTCACTTTTGAGTAGACATGAATAGTAGGATTGGTCTGTAAATAGTTCTTCATTTTCATTGTACACATCCTTGTAGCACCTGCGTCTAGAAGCCATAGATCCCAGCCCCTTTGAGAGCACCTCCACTGAAAACACATCAAACCACAATTGTGTTTGTTCCAGGAAACTTGGGACTTTGGGCTAAATGTACTCCTTGTTTAAGAATGAGCTATGGCCTTGTATTCTAAAGCCCATCTAAAGAAGGCATGACACCTGAAGCAGCTGATGCCTCCCTGGTGTAACCTTTCCATGTTCTCCTAGGTTATGATGACCCTCTAGAGTCTGACTTTAATACTCAGACCTTGGTCCTGAAAGCACAGTGCAGACCGTTCCTGACAAAAAACCCAAGTCAATAATCCCCAACTCCATTTGCTCCCTGGCTTACACCAGATCTTCCTTGACAATAAACAAAGCAACCATTGCTCTCTGGAGGGGATTTTGATAGGGATTGTATGAATTTCATGTCTGTTTTGATATCTGGGAAACTCATTTTCCAGCCATTAAAAAAGCCATTTCTACAGAAAGAAGTTCTTCTTTTTTAAAAAAAACTTCTTGGTTAATTTCCTGCGGGAGGAGTAAACCAGCTGGTCTCATTGAAACAGTGAGCAAGATCCTGAAACTATGTGAGCAGCTCTTAGAAAAGAATTCTATGTTTGCTATCGGTGGTATCAAAATATTTCCTCTGCCACATGCAGAAAATACTGGGTTAGATTTGATGGCTAGATAGCTTCTGTCTTTCTGTGCTTTAGAAAATACAGCAGACTTTCAGCCATTCCACGATTCAGGCTGAGGGTGCATTTAGTCCAATATTTGGTCTGAGAGTCATGAGGGTTAGTTCTTGGTTTGTTTGTTTTTTAATGGTTTTTATGTAATTTATTTTAATGCTAAATTCAATTGGCTTAGTATTATACATTTTAGCATAACTAAATATGTATAATCAGTTAGGGGGCTGAAATCTAGAAAAAACAAAAAAAATATTTTTAAACAATTAGTGAGTGAATATTAGATATAGGAATGCATGGCACTTTCTGGTATATCCATATCTCACGGTGTTTCCTGGTCTGTGTAACATATGTACATACATTTCAGTTTTTATCACTGATGGGTTCTGAATACTGTATATGGAAAATTCCATTTGAAAGCCAATTTAATCCCAGCATGCCCTGTCCTGACCCCTAGCTTGCCTTTGGAATATGCTTCGCTATGGCATAGATCTGCCTATAGTGTCAGAAGAAGAACAGACTAGTACTAATGCAAACACATGAATTGTGTGTGCCTCTCTCTGTGTGTGTGCGCGCACATATGCAGAAATAACTCACTGAAAATAGTGCTCTTTTGTTAGTATTGGGAGAGGAGGTGCCACCACACTACTGTGGAAGAGGTTCTGTATATGTCTGTCTCTCTCTGTCTCTGTCTCCCTATTATATGGCCACAGTTGTGGCCCTATGTCAAGGGTAAGTCAGATGAATCACATCCCGCCATTATAACCAGAAACTAGGGAAACAGGACTTTCTACAGCTTATACTTAGACACAGGGCCGGTGCTACCATTAGGCCACCTAGGCAGCTGCCTAGGGCGCAGGGCTGAAGGGGGCACCAGAAACACTTTGAAAAAAAATACAATGCTCTCAAGTGGGAAGGGGGGGGCACTAAATATCTGATCTTGCCTAGGGCACCAAACTGCCTTGCACCGGTCCTGCTCAGACAACGGCTCAGAGGATCGGTTTGCAGATGGTCAGTGCTGATTTTGAGGTAGAAAGGGTAATATATGGCTGATTTGTAGGAATTTAAAGTTTGACGAGTGACCTCCAGCAGGTATTGTCTGTTTTTTTCCTCATAGACCTTGTTCCACTTTATCGGCTTGGGGAGGGGCTTCCAAAGGGGAGTGGGTGGGGCCCAAGCCACCGCGGGCTAGATGTGGAACCTCGGATTAGGCCCACAGGCTGGAGGTTTTCCCATTCCCTGCCTTAAACATTTCTCCATGTCGACATACAGATACATAGATATTCTGAAATCCCACCGAAGTGTTAAGTCATGCCCTTCTCTTGTAGTATGAAAGTGAGAGACTAAAGATGAATTCCATGTATTAATAAGTGCTACCTGTACTTTCTCTTGTCAAGAAAAATGTAAATGGCATCGCAGTTCCTTAAGATGCCATTCATGAGCTTCAAGAATCCCATTTTCCAATTGCATATCTTTATATCTCACTCATGGGAGGTACCACTTATGTAAAAATCAAACAGATTTAAAATGTAAAAACACCACCTACAGTTTTATAAAATAACTTTATTGCAATTACATCTGCAAAAGGAAGGCTCCAGTTATTGAGGATATAAAGTAAGCATTCCACATTGTAACTTGACAGTGCAAAATGTTTATGTTTCGCCACCTGGAGGGACAGGCAATGTTTCCATTTTATTCAACAAACAGGATAAATTCACAGACATACACATTGCCTAAGGTCTAATTGTTTGAGTTGGATAAGAAGGTGAGCAATTGACTGATGTTTCATATTCTGGTTCAGTACTGGAAATAAGAAAAACCCTTCTGACCACAAACAGAGATTATCTGCCGGGGAGGAATTATGGAACAGTAGGATGGTATTTGAAGATGCAATTTTCTAACAGTAATCATAGATCATTCTATCAGTGTGGTGCTTGGAGGCACCGTGCAGGAGTAGCACTATGTAAGGGTATGATCTTTTCTTGAGTAGGCTGTAAATCTGTTCTAGGAGTCTTCACTAATTCTGATAAATGAGTTTGGGAACCTGCCTATTCTAAACTGGCTGGGAAACCAATGCTAACTTTCTAACAAAGCAAGGAAGAAAAATCAACAATGTAAAGATGATTAAAAATGTAACTGCATATTCAAAAAAACAACACCAACAAGGAGAACATACATTAGAAAGAAAAGATGTTAGAAATCTTCAAAATCCCATTGCAAACTTCACCACTGGATTGAATTTCATAACTATGTTCCTAGTTCCTAGTGGTGCCGGTACAGTAATCAATTGTACCTGTGCTTTACACCCTCCAAAACTGTTACTCTAGTCTAGAGTAGACCCATAGGCAACTGCTTTTAAGACCCTGTGTTTCAGGATTACCAATCCCAAATGTTGTGGCTTGCAAAAGTGAATCCTAAAGGTAGTGACCCTGATATCTGCATTCATCCGGATGAGAATAAGCCTTGTTCACCATCTGGGTCTGCGCAGCTTCTTGGTGATGGTGAGTGACAACCACCTGTTTGGCAGGAGCAGAAGCATACTGGTCTCCTGCTCTTGCTTCTCTTTCCCACTGAGCTCCACATCTATTTGATCCCCAATATCTGGGATCAAATTTCAGTCCAAAAATTCAGACTGCAAGAGGATTAACTAATGGACACTGAGGACAGAAGTTTACCGCTCAATATTGTGTCAGGTAGCTCTGTGGAAAATGTCTGTATGGGAAACGACGACATGAACTACTAAATGACACAGATCTGCTGTGATGCCTAATGTTTAAGTTAATGGAGTATAAAGATAAGAAGGAAGTGGCTTATAGTGCAAAAGCTTCGACAATATTGTCATGTAGCCAATCATATATATTTTCCAACACATTCTGTTGAATTCTTCCTACCCCTCCACATACATGTGTTTCTATGTCTAAAACACTATTCAATATCTGTCTAGATTTTTTTGTGCTGGGTTAAAAAACGTTTTAGCTGTCAAATCCCTTCCATTTTTTTTCATCTGATCTCTCTCTTTCTAATGACTTCTGACTTGCAAGTATTCTATCTGTCCAAGTGATGCATATCATTCAACCCAGGGAGTTGACTGAGCATCTTTTTTTATGAAGCAGTGATCTTGCTCAGCTGTCAATCTTTACTTCTACCGCATCAGTAAATCCTACGTACAAGGAAAGACTGTGATTCAAGCTGGATAATTAATGCTGTTGGATTTCCCCCCATCTAGTTTTGTTAAATTTTGACTTGCTTCAAGGTCAAATGAAGATGTTCAAACTGAAGATGGAAAAATAAGGCAGCTGGATATGACAGAATCCCAGGTAAGCTTAGCCTTGGAGTGGAAACTGCATCTTAAAGGAGGAGTGAACAGCCATTACTGCCCCTTCTCAGAAGTCCCACCATCCGAAAATTTAAGTTGACCACAAAATACAAGGCAAAAATAATGTAGCATAAAACAAGCTGCAAAAACAAAGCAAAACATAGGGTTGGATCCATACTTAGCCATAGTTAAGAGCAGACTTATTGAAATCAATGGGGATTGGGACTTATGTTATGACTACCTTAAGTCCCACTGATCTCAATGGGACTTACGTTATGACTACTTTAAGTCCCACAAAGTCTGGATCTAACCCACAGAAAAAGTAATATAATCAAATTTATCATCTAGTTACATTCATAACATTTAAGATGTTAATGCAATCCTATAAATGTCTACTCAGAAGTCAGAAGTCCCATTGATTTCAATGACACTTATTCCTAAGTAAGTGTGTATAGGATTTTTAGCAAAATTCCATAGTTTAACTATGTGCGGTGTGAAGAAGTGCTTCCTTTTATCTGTCCAGAATCTCCCACCATTCAGCTTCTTTGCATCACCCCAGTTTCTAGTATTATGAGAGAAGGAGAAAAATGTCTCCCTAACCACTCTCTCCACACAATGTATAATTTTATACCCCTCTTTAGATTATTCCAAAATGCTGTAGTTGCTGTGCTTGAAACTCACGTCTACTGGTTTCTGCATATTATTAAGCAGAGAATTAATAACAATCTGCGTACAACTGATTGGCATATGACTATTCTATGCAAAACAATGTTTTTCCATTTAATCACTTAAGTATTTGCCCAATCCTTAAAGCTGCAATTCAGTTCATGTTTACAAAGAAAAAAGTCCTACAACTCCCAGTATTCCCCAGCCACCATGGTGTCTGTGAAATGCTGGGAACTGTGGGAGTCCACACAGCCACACAAGATGATGATGATGATGATGATGATGATGATGATGATGATGATGATGATATCCTCAGAGCAACAACACAGAAAAGCCATCTCTGAAACCCAGCTGCAACCCATTGCTAAAGGAGATACTCAGAGATTGTGATAATGCTAATGGCAATATCCTCAGAAACACACACAAAAGCATCCAAAATCCATTTCTTTCACTGAGCATCCTCACAGCCACCCCACTCCATAACTCCTCAGAAGTAACAGTGAGAAGCAGCACAGTACAAAAAACCCACACAGCTTATGGAGTGCCTGCACAGCGACAGCTGTGCACCTTTGCACATGTACTAGTAAGTTTGCTGCTCTGCAAATAAGTGGGTGTTTTGCTCCAGAGCATCCCGAAATGGGCTGGCTAATGGTGGTGATGGATGAATATGTGGAAATTCATATTTGGTTCCATTTTAAAAATAAAAGGAATCAATGCACTGATAGTGAAGGGACATCAGGGAGGGGTGGGGATAATGGACATTGTCTGCCCAGACGAGTACACACACACACATACACAAACACAAAGAGAGAGAGAGAGAGAGAGATCAGGGCTCTCCAACCTTGGGTCCCCAGATGTTGCTGGCCTACAGCTCCCAGCATACCCAGCCAGCATGGCTAATGGCAAGGGATTCTGGGACCTGTAGTCCAGCAACATCTGGGGACCCAAGGTTGGAGAGCCCTGGTCTAGATGGATGGATAGATAGATAGATAGATAGATAGATAGATAGAATTGCTCAGGGATGGAAACTGAGAGTAGTGAAGGGCATGTGGATAACGTGGAATACTGGAGATAATGCAGGGACATGGGGGCCCTTATAGAGGGTTATAAGGAGGGCACTGTGCAAAGCATGGGGAAGAATAGGAGAGATGTGCTAAACATTTTTTTTATTTGGATTTTTTTTAGAACCCCCTCAAATAGGTCTTACTTCCTAGTTCTGGTTGGATTCCCATTTAGATTCTCTGTAGCTCCTACATTTTTAGAAAGCAAAAAAACTATATATGTTGTCATGGCTTTCTCCCAGCACCTTTGAGGATCACAGAAAAGCACTTGCATGTAGTTTCAGGAATCAGATGTGGAAGATAATGATGCATAGATGGGATTTCCTCCACCTTATGAGCTTCTCATTCACTTTAGTAGAGGAGGCAGTTCTGTATGAGAAAAGCAACGTGCAAGCAGAGTTGTTTCACCTACATGAAGTGAATGGATCTTCACACATGTGCCTGCCAGGAACCTCCAGGAATATGTGATCTGTAGGTGTGGAGACTTAAAATGCAATGGTGGCAATCCATACCGCATATCTATTTAAAGTAGGTGTGGGAAGGGTCACTTGCTGTTTTCATGGGCATCCACTTGACAACATGGGCACAAGCCTCTTATTTGGACATCTGCACTTACTATTGCTGGAGCTAGTCTGCTTAACATCTATTTTATTCGCCAGAATATTGCCTCCTGCTTTTCTGTACTGCAAATCAAAAGTCTGAGGATCTCACCATGTAATATTCTGTGGGTAAATATTTTTAAACTCTTGAATCAAAGGATGATGAAATATTTAACAGCAGAGCAGCTTCTAATGAGCTCAGAGAAAGGCTACCCTGCAGTTCCAAAGGCCTTTTTGTTTGGCTGCCAATCCCTGTGATCTTGTTTGTCTTAGCTGTCTGCCAGCGATGGTGCCCTAAGTGAAGTGGTTTATTGGCTGTAATGAACATAGGCCAACTAGTGGGAAGTTCTCCTGCCCAAGCACCCTTGAAATACTTGGGGGCTGTGCGAGAGCACTGTTGTACTCCATGCACAAACTGCTTCTGGAGAACATTTCTCCCTGCATTTCATAAGTGATGGATGAGCTTCTCAAAAGCACTCAGCCCTGGGCTCACCACAGTCCTCTTAAAATTAATTTACCTTTGGAACACTAATGGGACCATTCAAAACCAACACCTCAGAACCCCAGATCCTATAGTGGAATAGCAGCAATAGCAATGCCAGCCAGCAATCAATTTAACAACGGAAGCACAGAAGAGTTGTATTAGTTGGCATGTGCTGGTTCTTTTTTGGGGTTGAAGGAAAACTGGAGGCTTCGAAACTGAGAATGGTCAGCAGAAGGAAGCTTCTGCTCCTTGCTCCTTGCAGGTGCCTGCCCCATCCCCAGAGGGCTCCTTCTGAACAGTGTTGGATGAGGCGGGAGGAGACTGCTGCTCCAGGACCACCTGCTGGAGGAGGGTGGAATGGCCAAAATGGGGTGGAGGCACCATGCACGAGTGGAGCGCTGCTTTCACGAGATGCCTACACCCAGTTAATAGATTACTAACATGATTAACTTTAATTGGCTTAAACCAAAGCAGCCATAGGGTTAAGCTGCCAGGAAAGGAGAGGTTATTTTTGTGATTGAGGAGTTGGGAGGCTCTTACCAGAGAAAACAGTAGCAACTATAGCATGACTTTTGTCTGTATAAATGTCTTTCAAAAACATGCAAGATAAAGGCCAAATCAAGGAAATCATATTCTGGCTACTCATTATTTAATGAAACTAGTTTGTATTGTGGGTGGGGATTGGTGCAAAAACATCTTCTGATGAATACAAATCCTCTTTTGTTTTTTACTAGTGACACCAGCAGCCCAATCAGATGTGTGTTAGAAATCAAGAAGGGAACTTGAAAAGAATAATTATTCCTTTGATGAATTATTGATCGCATTCACTGTCCAGGAAGAAGGAAAGAAAAGACACTTGGAGGAGGGGGCAGTGCTTCTCAATACTGACCCGAGAACTAATTCTTACATCCCAGGCCCATCCACACGGCTATGTAGAGTTTATATTATGCCATTTCTTTCAGTTGTGTGAGATTATTTAGGATTGCAATCTTACATCCATTGCAAATTAAAATCAATACCCCAAAGACATATAGCCTGATTCTCTCTGTTGCTCCTTGCCTTGGATTGCACAAAAAATTACACTCCTTACTGGCATCACCTATTGAATTATCCTAGAAATGGGATCCATCCATGCTATGGCATTAAAGCATAATACTTGTGTAGCTGGGAAGAGGCAGGGATTTATTTTATTTATTTATGAGTAATATTATATGCCACTTCTCATTTGAAACAAATCCTGAAGTAGTTTACTTAAGAATAAAAACAAAGAAAACAAAGAAAAACCACACACACATACACACACACACACACACACACACACACGAGGCATGACCACTACAGCCTCCCTTACACAGCAGCCTAGGTGATTAAAAAAAACTTGTTTAGATCCTCTGATACTAGTATAAACCTATGCATCTTTCCCTCTTGAAGTAGGAGTCTCTGTGGGAGTTTTCTTATGGGTGGTGTGTGATCACCATTGTTAAAGCCACTGAAATTTCTTTACTTAAAAATGATTATTTATTTATTTACTGTTTATTTATTATATTTTCGATCTGCCCAATAACCAACATTCTCTGGGTGGATTACAAACAGATAAAAATATAAAATACAATACAAATATTTGAAAGAATGAAATACAATGCAAACAGCACAGGAATAGATAAAACAGCCATAAAAATTACAACACAGTTTAAAAGCAGGTTGTCTCGCTCACGTTGTCTCCTAGGCTTTGCATGATTTAATGCCTGATGGCCTAACTGAATATAACCTCCTGACAGTTTTTGCTACAGCAACTGCATTGTCTGTTATTTGGATGAAAATATAATGGTAACTTGGATCCATGGGTCCCCAGAGATGTCTTTGCATTGCAAAGAAGTTCTGTCTTCAGATAGGATACATGTGTGGCAGCTCTTCCATGCAATCTGAAACTGAATTTCCTGCATATAGCTTGCCCAGTCTACATTATCCTTACTCTCATCTTCGTACCAATGTAGCTTCCCACTTCTGGGCTTTGAATGCAAAGGATCATGCACCATTAAAAAAAGGTCCAAACCTTTATGCTGTATAACCATGCTTGTTGGGGCAATGCCTTTTAGCGAAGCCATTGTCATACTATTCAGCTGCTATTGCCAGGACCAGCCCATTTCCAGAACCAGAACTAGACAAAAGCTCAGAGGAGAAGAGCCCCACTCTTGACCCCAGCACACTGTGGGACCAAGGGGAGTCTGTGTACCCTGTTGGACTCCCTGAGGCTTTCCCCCTGGAAGTTACCCTACCCAGGTATCAGGGACCCCATACTCCCCAGCTGGTCCCAATGCCCAGTTCCAGACCCATTAGCATCAGGAGCAGAAATGGCAGCAAGCCTGAGCTAAAGCCCAAACCAGAAGGCACAGCACAGATCTGGTAGCATGGAGCTTCCATCTCAGAAATCTACTCAAGAGGAAGAAATAATAACCTAATCATAGTTTAAGTCAGGACCCTATGGATGCCCCAAGAAGGGATGGGGCAGCTATAACATCTCTCACTTCTTGCCTGACTGGTGCTATAGTGCAACACCCTCCTCTACCCATCACTTTCTGCACTGGTCCTGAAACATTGGCTGGACAGCTCCTCTGTTGCTTCAGCACATCTTTCCTTGCTCTGCTGGACAGATCCCTAGCCTTGCTGGCATGACAGGGAATCAAAGCTGCAGTATGTTGTTATTTTTTACCTATAATAAATACTGGTGAATATTTATTATAATTTTAATCTAAATTATTTTTACCCCATTCCTCAGCCAAAAAGGCTGCCAGAGTAGCGACTTTAGATCAATAAAAACCAGACAGTCCCTGCACACAGGCTTAAAATCTAAAATTGCATCTATTTATTTATTTATTCATTCATTCATTAATTCCCAGCAAATAATGTATTCCTTCAGCTTTTTTTTGTACATGTATTTTCTGACAATGTGCTGCAGCTACTGGCAAATTATGTGGAAACGGGGGTGACACCCCTGTCTTTTACATTGTTCCAGATTTACTGGCATACACATGCAGAGCTGTCTATCACCTATTCAACATGGTGGGGTTTTGTTTTTTTTTAAATTAAATTAAAATAAAATAACCAACCTAAATCAGTAATCAATACTTTATTGTTCAAAGCCATAGGCCACCACAATTCAAACAAAAAAATAAAACAATAAAATACATAATGAATTAAAATACAAATATAAACCATTTTTTTAAAAAAAAACAATACACTAAAATGTTATAAAGATAAAAGCCAATTAAAAATATTATAAAGATAAAAGCCAATTTAAAAAGGAGGGAATATAGAAACATTAAAAAAAGAAATAATCAGTAATGTGATATAAATAATATGCAGTCAAATATGGTCATCTCCTTTGCAATTGATAGCTATCTCTGCAATATATTTCTTTCTGATCTTCTTAGCAGCAATTGCAAAGAGAGCTACACGCCAGGTCACATATTTATCCATGTCTGCTAGGAAATAGAAAGCCATATCCAAGGGACTCCGGCTAGGGAAACTTGCAATTAAGGGTACCAAAAACCCTTGGGTCATTGTATAAGGGACAGCACAAAATATAATGAGCGAGATCCTCTAATTCAGAACAACTGCCAATGCAAGTACGTTCATTGACTGGGATACCTCTATGCCTCCCATCTCTATAAGCAGTATCCATCATATTTAGTTGTAATTCTGTGAAGGCTTTCCATATTTGTACAAATGTTAACTCATTAAGGTAGTCCACATGTTCGCGAGCCTCTTTAAGTTTAAAATATAATGGTGCACATGTGGATGTATACACAGAGTTTAAATTGTTTTTTGTGACAACCTCCTTTATAGTTTGCTTAAATATATTTTTCTGTATGTCTAATGGGAAGTCTTTAAGCTCAGCCAGTGAGAGACCATATTTAACCATAAGTTGAGCAGCATGATGTAACCAATATTTAAGAGGTAATCCATTGGCCATTTCAATCAAACATTTTTTAGGTAATCTGGTGTTATCCATTTGTTGTACCTTAAACCAATAACATAAAATTCTTTTATCTATTTGACTCTCCATAGTCAGCATGCAAGTCTCTAGCCTAACCATAGCAGATTTACGTCTTTAGGCAAGCCCAACAGAGCTCTTAAAAAGTAATTCTGAGAGGGTTCTAGACCTAAGACCTTTGAGGAGCCCCAAAACTCTGCCCCATATAAAATTTGAGTTGAGCCACTGTTTTGGCTTTATAAAAAGATAGGGCTGGGTTTACCAGGTTCCCTCCTTGAGAAACAGCAAATTTCATAATAGCTTTAGCTGATTTAAAGGCTTGCAGCTTCATGTTTGATAAATGTATGTTCCAGGAAGCTGTTTCTGAATAGACCAATCCCAAGTATTTAAATGATTTCACTTGATTTATAATGTGCTCATCCAAATGCCAAACATGCTTTTTGGGATGCTTCCCAAACACAACAGCCTGTGTCTTATTATAGTTTATGGACAGAGCATTTGTCTTACAATATGAACCAAACTTCGCAAGCAGCCGTCTCAGTCCCACCTGTGTTCTAGATACAAGTACTAAATCATCAGCATACATAATATGCTAAATAATATCTTTCAGTCCTGAGATGATAGAAAAGAGATGATGCAAAGAGCGGTAAAGAACTATTGAAGGGGGCAACGAGAGACAAACCGGAAAAAAAGGAAAGCTGTCAGAGAGGATCACTAGTGCAGAATCATCCTACATGCTAACAGCAAACTCATTCTCTGAGTGCCAGTCCTTATGTAGCCAAAGCGGAACCATCAAGGCACAAAAGAGAGGTAGCAGCAGGTTTGGGAGAATCCTAAGGTGTGCTGAAGTACAAATAAGCTTAAGGGGGGGGAACCCTTGTGTGTGTGATCCAAAAACAACATAATGAGGACTGAGTTTGCTCGGTGGCCACAGAATGCTGAGTGTCCGTTAGGGGTGGGGGAGAGAGAGAAAGAATACCAGGGAAGGGGTGTGGTGGAATGGAGTCTCCCGGAAGAAGGCATGGCTGGCTGGCTGGAACACAGCACGAGAAGAACATTCCACACTGAAACATTTTGTTGCAGTCCTACATGTACCTTTATATTGCCAAAGTGTTTAACACTTTTTATCTTGTGTACATCACCCAGGGTGGCCAGTTTGCTGGCCAGATGGGCGATAAATAAATGTAAATAATAAATAAACAATCAGCCATTACCTCACTTGTGACTGAATTGTGCTCTGTTTGAAGTGGGGAGAAGGAAACCGATTCAAGAGCAATACAGGAAACTACCTCACTGTTCCCTGACATAATTATTAATCAACTTAGCTGGAATGTTCATCTTCCTGATAAAACATATGTATTATGTTTCTAGCACAAGAATAGTACTCAATCAATATTAAGTCTTAACAATGATTATACTTTAAACACACACACACACACACACACATATTGTGCTTATAGGACTCAGTTTGGATTTGCATCATCATGATTTCGTCCCCTTTTCAATGACTAAATTAGTCATTCTCGCCACTTTAGATCAGAATTCTCATTTTGCAACTCTTGCTTAATGCCAGTTGTTAGATGGTGGGTACAGACAAAGAGGCAAATTACTAGAGAAAATTGCCCATTAAGCCAGTCTCCATCTTATGTATTTATGGGATACACGTGGCACAAAAACTGCAATTCTATGTGGATGTCCTCAAATACTGATGTCTGATGTGCTTAAGGTATTTGCTACTAAGATTTAAAATGTAAACTGAGAGCTTCAAAGGGCAAAGGAAGGAACAATTCCTCCACCTTTTGTGTCATACCATATACAATGTAACAGAGAGAAGGAATTTGTCTATGTAAGGAAATAATAGTGCCCTGTTGGATGTGTACTCTCTTAAGAGGAACATTTGACACAGGGGGAGCTCTCAAAACTGAAACGGAAATAATTATAAGATCTCATAACTTGCAAAAAGCACAGACAAACCAAAGGCTTAAGAATTACTGTCTCAGAAATATTGTGAATAGATGACTTCATCTTTAATATATTCATCCCAATTTAACCTATAGACCCAACTTTCTGTAATTCTTGCTCCACCCTACATCCTGATCTCTCTCTCTCTCTCTCTTCTCTCTCTCTCTCTCTGAGAGCCAAACTACACATTATGCTAATGGGGGGGGGGAAGCAAATTACTCCCTCCCACCATTTGAGGATCTCTCTTCCACATAAACCACTGCACCTATTCTTCTGAAGCTTCACAGTTTTCACTCTCAGGGCCACCTCTTTGTTGTCTGTCATGTTCAGAAGAATGGTCCACAAGGTAAATAGGGGAATAAGCATGTCCTGTTTTGGATACCTTCACTCTATCAAGGCTACTCTTGTAGAAAACTCCCTGCACCTATTCACCTGAAACTTGGCAGGCTGAGGCTTGGTCCTCTCAGAAGGAGAAAATATCCCTGCAAGTGTCATCCAATTCTGTCAATAAGTAAAAAATGGTATGTGCAGTTGTCTTTAAAAGAAAAATCAAAATATAAAGTTGCATCACACACACACATACACACAAATACACATACACACACACACCGTGCTTCTATTCGTTTAATGTTTGGCAGGCACAATCTGCTCCTAAGGAATTACTGTGCCACCCATTTCTGACAAATAGGAAAAAAGTTATAGCATTTTAAAATTTCCTATGATTGTCAATGGGAGGCTGGAATCTTCTGAATCTTGACTCAGGTTTGGTACATGAGTTGATGGCCTCCACATTGGTCCAAGCAGATTTGGGCCATTTCCTGAAGCACTGAATCAGCAGGGGGTGGACTCGATAGCCTTGTAGGCTCCTTCCAACTCTATGATCTATGAAATCTATGAAATCTTATTGTCGATGTATACCTCTAGTATATAGTATATTGTCTATAGTATCTAGCTTCCTGTTTTGCAACACAAGACTAAATTCAAAATATTGTACAATGTTCATCGATGACATTTAATGGTACATCAAATAATGTGCTATACCACGTAGAGTACAAGGCATATAAATCTAGATTATTTCTCTTTATAATTCCATTGTCTTTAATGGCAATGCACCCAACCAGGATTTCTTTCACAAATGCATTATTTTACAACTTTACAACTTGGCTGGCTGGGGCATGCTGGGAGTTGTAAGTCTTTTTTCTGTCTAAACATGCATAGGATTGTGCCCTTAACTGCTTCAACTGGAATGTCTAGAGGCCTTTCTCTCTAGCACCACCCACCACAAATCTGTTAAAAGCACTTCAATAAAATGAACCTTCAAAAGCACTCCTTGTATCTCTGGAGGGTTAAAAAAAAAAAAAAAAGGAGCGCAACTTATGTCACATTGTTGTTTGGCACAAAGCAAGAGACAAATTATAAGACTTTTTGGAATGTCATGGGAAAATCAGAGCAAATTGTTGTAACATAATGGGAGTCCTTCAACTTCATCAGAAAATCATAACAGGCCATGATCTCTTGCTGCAGAAAGTAGCATTCAGTCTCAACATAACAAATAGTACCAGAGCTTTTAAAAACAACAACCTCAAACTGCATTTCTCCTTCTCCTTCTCCTTCTCCTTCTCCTCCCCCCTTCCCCTTCCCATCATCATCATCATCATCATCATCATCATCATCATCATCATCATCAATTTTCCTACAGATTAATTTTAGTGGAGATTCTTAGAGCTCTCCACATTCAAACCACTTTTCCAAATTGTACAGTCTCTACATTTGGTATATCTTGCTTTCAGGCACTTAGCAACAAATAAACCTTTCCCTTACCTGAAAGTCATCATTGAATCCTACATGCTGTACTTGGGCAAAACCTTTCCCAGTGGGCAAATGCAGACTGTTATCATTAAAATAATTGTGCACAACCATCAGAATACAGGGCAGACTTCCTGCAGAACGGCACTTTTAGGACAAAGAACACATTCGGTAAAGCACATCCAGATGATTCAAACAAAAACAAGTAACGGGAACGGGAAGGTAATCCTGAGGGATCCACACATTTGGGGCTTGGCTTACTAACCAACCATTATTTGTGATCGCTATGAGATCCTCCTTTCCTTTAGGTGCTCTGTATGTTACAGAGGCCTAGGGAGAGGGTCAGCATCTTGTTTTCACCTCACATGGATGTGGAGTGAGAAAAGTGGGGTGGAAAAAACTTGCTGTGTCATCTTCTGAAGAATGGGGTCTCTTATTCACTTCTTTGTGCTCCTGGGTTGGAGCCCAAATGAATCCTCTTTAGCCAGCAAGCTCCCAGCCCCTGAACACCTGCATGGAATTCTAGTGCAATCCCCAGGCCTTGTGAGAAAGGGGAGGGCATCCCTGCCACCTTGCTGATTGGCTTGCTGCTCCCCACTCCCATCTGTTGGGCACTAGCATGCAGTTCCATTGCAGAGATAACTGAACACGTGTCTGCTCCCAGCTCTGCTGCTGCAATCCCCTTAGCTGACAGGGATGGTCA
This sequence comes from Shinisaurus crocodilurus, assembly GCA_021292165.1. Lineage (NCBI taxonomy): Eukaryota > Metazoa > Chordata > Lepidosauria > Squamata > Shinisauridae > Shinisaurus > Shinisaurus crocodilurus. The sequence goes on along the minus strand of CM037876.1, from coordinate 158,835,749 downwards.
CTTGCTGTTGGCGAACTGGCAAGGAGATCTATGAAGCCTTGGTGATTCCCAGTCTAAGCAGTCCATCCAACATGGAAGGAGTTTTCTTCCCAACTTCAACTTGTAGAGCCTTGAGCAGATAAGCAGACCTCATCCATATGACCTCCAAGAGAAGTTGACTTAGCTTCATCCCTATAAGCTATTCCATGGTGCATAGCTTTGATGCTTCAGAAGTATTTATGGATGAGAAATTTGCTCCAACAAGTTTTTCTTTTCTGAATTTACCCAATTCATACCTCCCAAGCCTTCAAGCAAGCGGAGATAGAGTTGTGTACCAAAATCCTTATTTTTGCAAACCTTGCAGTGTAGCTTGTCTCAGGAAAAAAAGCACACACAAATGTGCATATTAGGGGAAAGTGTGCACAAAAACTTGACCTTAAAAATCTGACAATCTTGGCAAGACTGAGATTGACAGTTCCATCCATCCCTATTTAAAAGTCAGGCACAATACCCACATGTAAAGTGGGGGGGGGGGAGAGGTGTGTTATTTCTTAGACTAAGACAGGGGTGGGAAACCTCTTTCAGTCCAAGGGCTGAACTCCCCCCGAGGCTTGCCTGGCGCCAACTGTCATCTTTTCGGCACCAGGTTAAGACTGCCCTCTATGTTGAGGCTTTTAACAATTCTAAATAGTGCATGGTGGGAGGTGGGTTATTTTTAACTTTTCTACTGGTCATGTTGTATTAACTTATTTTTAGCTATTTGTGTTATTTTCAATTTGGTTTTTAATTTTTTAATACTGTTTTATTGTGTATTTTATATTGTATTTTTTAATTGTTGTGAACCGCTCAGAGAGCTTCAGCTGTTGGGCAGTATAGAAATAATGATGATGATGATGATGATGATGATGATGATGATGATGATCATGATCATGATCATGATATGATGATCATGATGATGGCCGCATTCCAGTGGTGGGCAGGGCTGAAGGCAAAAGGGGAGGGCCCAAGATAAAAGGGGTGGTGACAAAACTATTAAAATACCAGTGTATTGTAGCTTAAGGCAGCAATCCTATCCCCCCCAGACAGTGTTCGAGGAGCCATAGGACAATTCAGATTCGCAGCTCTGAGGCTGGAGACAACACTCCAACGTCGGAGCTGGGAATCGGAACTCCAGCTAGTGCAGAAAGAACTGTGCCGGCTGCTCTCCGAGGTTGGGAAAGTGACCTCAGAGAGGGTGAAAAAGGGCTGTTCCAGTGGGCATGGGGGGAAGGAGACTGGAGAGGCCTGGATATGAGTTATTCTGAGGCCTCCCCAGCCTCCTTCTCTCCCCCTTTGAAATGTTCCAGCTAGACGGGCTAAAAAGCTAATCTAGTAAAAATGCAGGGTGGAAGGATAGGGAAGCAAAGATCACCTCTGCTGCTCCTCCCACCCTGCACAGGATTAGCAGAAGCCTCTGAGTTTGGGGGCTTACAATCATCGCAATAGGATTGGCCCCTTAAGCAGTCACTAAACCTTAGGAGAAGCATTTCAACCATTTAGAAACTGCATAAAAGCCAGGAAACCACCAAATGATGGGTGGTTAGAGTCAAGGGGTGGGACCAGGGGAAAGAGGCTTGGCCACCTGGGGAGCCCCGGAGGCCCAGATTGGGACCCCAGGAGGGCCAGAGTGGTGCCTGGGCTTGAGGTGCCCCATCCCTGGCCTAAGGTCTCTACACTTAACAAAGTAATGTATTCTTCTAGAATTACCAGATCTGTGAGCAGAATTCCTCATAAAGCAATGGGGCCTGTTAGAAACATGAGCCAAAGTTGCTACCCTTTGCTCCAAAATGGTTATTTCCAACTGAAATAGTGATCTAATCTCACAACCCTAAATACAGAAAACAAGGTGATTCCCTGAATGAACATTTCGGATTATCTTGTTTGCTGTTTTCCTTGGCTATGGGGACTGTCATTCTTTCCCCATTAATTCTTTATTGTGAATTTCATTAAATCAAAAGAAAAACAAAAGAAAAACATAAAAATAAAATAAAATATTACAGTTTTCTTTGATGAAATTTGAATAGATCAATTACGATAGATACATATGCAATGTATACCCCTATATATTTTATATAAAGCAAGATACACTACTATCCATAAGCATAGTTATGCATAGGCTTCAACAAAGGCAGACCAAGCATCTATGTATTTATCCATTTGTAGGTTACGCCTAGATGGGAACTGTCATTATGAGCACCTGTGCTTCAAAACGACCACTACACCACTGGTCCTTGGTCCTGACTATGGCTTGTCCCATGGCTCCTGGAGGTTCCTGTCTGCTGCCTCACCACAGACTGCTGCCCACTGCCCAGCCCTGACAATGGCTGAACTGCTAAATACTCTTGTGAAATGTTTTCCTAAGATCTCCCCATTTGTGCAATCCTTTCTGTCTCTATGGATACCTGAGAGAAGAAATGGGAACCCATCTAGCTCTCTTCAACTTCTTTGCTTTCAGCAAGGTATTCATTATCATCACTAGAAGTACAGCAAGATTATTTCTCAAGTATCATAAGCCGGGAGTTACTAATGAGAGCTTGACAAGCCGTAGCACGTGAAGGATCACAGTTGTGGACCTGCATGGGGGAACCGTGGCTGTTTCATTATATTTGCAGCAATTATAGTTTTGTGATACACCCCGCTAGGAATTAAGAAAATAAATAGAACAAGAATCTATCAACCTGCTTTGAGGGCCTTGAGAAATAAATGCCCTGAACTAGAAACCAGAAGCACATTAAAAAGGCTATGTTAGAAAGATAAAAAAAATACAGCCTAGAAGGATGTAGAGGTTTCACTTCTACAGAAAACTGAACACACTTTTTAAAAAGTATTTCTAGTTGAGTCTGAAAGTTCTTAATCCAAATAAAGTTATTGACTTTTTTTTTTACCTCGACATTAATGAGAATAAAGAGAACAAAGATTTATCTGTTGGCAGCCCTGAATTCATAAAAAAATAGTCTTGCTTTGTTGACAAATAAAGGAAGCCTGCTGGGAAGTCCGTCACAGCCAATTTGATTCAGGCCTAGGAATTTGTGGTGAGATGGTTGGCAGATAGAGTGGGGATACAGAGAGAGAGAGAGAGAAGGAGGGAGAGCTAATCAAGGCCACAGACAGTGGAATAGAGGGACACCTACTCAGTCAGCCCCAGAACTCAGCCTGGGGAATAAACCTTCTGAATGTGTACTGAAGACACATGAAGACACATGAAGGTGGCATACCACAGCCTTACCCAGCCTGGTGCCCTCATACATTTTGGACTATAACTCCCAGCATTCCTGACCATTGGCCATGCTGAATGAGGCTGACAGGAGCTGAAGTCTAAACCATCTGGAAGGCACCAGATTGGGAAAGGCTAACATACCGGGTCGAGAAGATCCTGCTGGCAAACCTAGTGTTAATCAACTGGACATGCTCCTGCTGACCAATTGGGAGAAAGGACCATGAAAGGCAAGTTGCTGCTGATTGGAGATGGAAAGGGGAAGAAACAAACATCTAAACTGAGAGAGAAAATTACATGTGAAGGTATGGTGTTTTTATGCATGGTAGGGTTAGTGCATGTGAGAAGGGAGAACCATACAGGGATCAAAGGGGAAAGGACATTTCCTATAGATGTGGGGTTGATGCAAAGTCTTCCTATTGTGAAAGAGCAGCAAACAAGGCAATTGTGTGCTTACCATGAACAGTTTATTTAGTTAGATATTAAATTCTCCAGAAAAAACCAGGCCAAACCTTCATAACTGTATGCAAACACAACTCTTAGTCCTTGGTGGCAACTAGCCACATTTATTCACTGCCTATATCTCCAGACAACTCCCAGGCCTGGGATACCCTGGAGAAACATCAGTGTGAACCTCATTGTATATAGATACAGGCATTGGGGCCTGTGACAGCTGGTTGTGGGGAAAGTGCTGCCACAATTTCAAAATTGTGCTGCCAAATGGTCTGATTCATAGTCGAGTTCACACACTGATGTTCCTCCTACTCATGAGGGTGTTTGAAAAGGATTGGTGGTGGCAGGGAAGGAACAGTCAGCTCGCACAACTAGCGGTGTGCAATCGAGCCTCGCCGGGCAAAACGGAGCCGAAATCGGCCCTGCTCACGCCCGGCGAGGCCTTACCTCTGTCTTCGGGGTGGCTTGCCTCTCCGCAGCAAGCCACCCGCGCGGCCCGCTCCGGTCCCGTCGCGTCACTTCCGGCACCGGAAATGACACGACGGGACTGGAGAAGGTGGGTCGAGCAGCGCGGAGAACTGCTCCGCACCACTCAGAAGATCGAGTCGGGGGGGAGCCCCCGTGGAGAATCGAGTCAGGGGGATTGAAGGGCCCCTGACCAGGTTTGAATGCATGACTACGCACAACTGACGCAGCCCATGTGGATCTGTTTGATCAAGAGGCACTTTGATGTGCTCTTTTATTACAGACATAGAATTAAAGAGTTGGAAGGTACCTGGGAGATCATCTGGTCTAATCCTCAGCTTCATACAGGATCTACAATGCAGGATGCAGCTACAGCATCTCTGACAGATGGCTGTCCAGCCTCTGCTCAGGTTCTTCCAGCGAAGGAAGACTGTTCCACAGCTCATACTATTAGGAAGTTTCCCCTAATGTTTAGCTGAAATCAGTTTCCCTGCAGTTTCCACCCAGTGGCTCCAGTCCTGCCCTCTGGAGCTGCAGAGAACACAGCTGCTCCATATTCCTGCATGACGACCCTTACAATATTTGAAGACACAGCTCTCATGTATCACTCTAGTCTTCTCTTCTCCAGGCTGACCATACTGAGCCATCGTTCAACCATTCCTCATAGGACTTTGAATTTCTGTCCCTGTCTATATGACACATTATTCCAGCTTAAATAAAATTAATACTTTTATTAAGCTCAGTCAAAGCAATGTGTATCTTGCAAGCAAATATACTTTTATCACTTCATATTGACTTTACTTGAACCAGAAAGGACAGATTCAAATAGTGCTAACCAGAAACTATGCTAGTTGACCAAAAACAATCTATCTGGGTCCCAATTTAATGATACAAATAAAATGGACTTCTTTCCTGCAGCACTCCATCATAAGTCATACAATTGCCCTGGAAAGATGAAAGAGGAAATGTTAAAAGGATTTCTTTTTTCTTTGATAATTGCTTTGTGTTATTGTACTATACCATACTACTAGCATACCACTAGTAATGGCTTGCATTATTAAGTACAAGTAACATTTCATTATTAAGTACAAGTAATGTGTTATGCGTGGGGCTGCCTTTGAAAATGGTCTGGAAACTTCAGCTGGTCCAAAATAGGGCAGGGAGATTGTTAATGGGGACTGGCCAATGTGATCATATTATGCCAGTACTTTTTCATCGGGGCATGTCTGGGCCCAATTCAAAGTGCTGGTGTTAACATCTACAGCCCTAAAGGCTTGGGGCCAGGTTACCTGAATAATCATCTCTTTTCCATATATACCTGTCTGGTCCATAAGGTCATCTTCAGAAGCCCTCCTCTGAGTGCCCCTGCCAAATAAAGTGAGGCTGGTGGCTACTAAGGAGAGGGCCTTTTCCGTTGTGGAACCCTGGTTGTAGAATGCCCTGTCCAGAGAAACTCGCCTGGCCCTGGCATTAATGTTGTGGTCTTTCCAGTGCCTGGTGAAGATCTTCTTATTTTCCCATGCATTTTAGACCTTCACTTTCTCTTGTTTTTAAATCTGTTATTGTATTGTTAAATATTTACACTGCTTTTAAAAGTTTTATATTATATGTTGATATTGTGCTGTATTTTATGGTTTTAACTGTTGTGAACCAGTTTCAGCTATTGGGCAGTACAGAAATGTAATAAATAAATGCATGGAGAAAACAGGAATTAAAGCCCATTTTGGGGTCTGTGCAAGCCACTTTATGATAAGCTGATTCTGGAAAAATGTGTTTGGTGGTATGTGCATGGAACATGTGCTGGCACATTTCTTTCTAGACCCAACTCATAACCTCTCCTGAGGGATGATTGATGAGCCTACATGCATACAGGAGGTTCCCTACTTCAGACTTTCAGCCGAAACTTGTGGATGGAGGTGGGGCCGGGCCATTGGGGATACGACAGCATGGCAGCATTGTCAGGGAAAGCTCTGCTCTCCCGGTTCATGCAGTAGTAATCATGTGCACCATAATGCCTAAAGTGGGCTTTTGCCTCTCTGCAATGTCTACTTTCTTTTTTTCACATAAAAGAAATACTTTCCTTTTGCTTCCAGGATTGGGTGGTGGTGGTAGAAAAAGGAGAAAATGACGATTTACCTGTTTTTGAATTATTTCTTTATATACAAATGTGGATTGATTTTACATATATTTGGGGTTCTACATAGAGATACAGGGTACAGATTTTCCTACGATGGTTAAGTAGAGTTGAATTGAAGCAATTTCATCTCAACGTACAATCATTGGATGTACACACTGTGCACTGTAGTTCTTAGGAAGATTTAGCTCACTAAAAGCCTCAGCAAGAGACAAGGATCTAACATACTATTCATTCTTAATATTATAATTCTTACTATGTTTCCTAAACTGCCCATTCTCATTCCCAATGTCATGATGGCTTGTGAGGAAAAGTGCATCCTTATTTAAAGAATTCTCGTTATTTTTTCATCCAGTATAGGGGGGAAACCTGCATAACATTAATATTTCCCAACAATTTTATCCTGTGCTTAAGGGTTAGAATTTAGCTATGTAACAGTGCTAAAAATCAAAGTTATCTGAAATACCAGCTGTGAGGATGAAAATCTCCACTGAGATTTGTCCTCAGTTAAATTTGGGAAAACTTTGGGCTACTGAAGGTAAAGATTTACAGTGGAATTCTATGCATGTCTACTCAGAAGTAATCCCCATTGAGTCCATTGGGGTTTAATCCCAGGAAAGTGTGTTTAGGATCGCAGCCTTAGGGCACAATCTTATACATGTTTAGACAGAAAAAATGCCTACAACTCCCAGCAGTGTGGCTGGCTTGGGCATGCTGGGAATTGTATGCCTTTTTTCTGTCTAAACCTGCATAGGATTACACCTTTAGTGTGCAATCCTATATACACTTACCTGGGAGTAAGTCCCATTGAACCCAATGGGGATTACTAAGGTCTGAGTAGACCTGAATAGGCTTGCATTGTCACTATCCTAGAAACAGTTCTACAGAAATTAGCATAAGGACTCTAAGCCATCAATATTTTCTGTCTGTACAACCAATGTACAATGTACAACCAATTTGATGGCATTTAGCTTGTATATTATATTGTAACGCTTTTATCTGTATGCTTATATATGTTTAAAGAGTTATATTGCTCCTTTCACGTAACCCAACGGACAGCTTTGTATTTTGTATTCATTAAATGCCCAGCAACCAGGAAACAATGATAGGGGGATCAATGTTAAATTATATATGCATTTATTTATCTATTTCTAACATTTCTATCCCACCTTTTAATAAAATAATAAATGCTTATTCTTGATTATCCCTGGCTTACATCGTAAAAATAAAATTAACATTAACACAACAATAGAGAATGTCAAAGAAGAAGTAAATTAAAATAGATTACAACATCAGTTATGAGGGCAACACAACCTACTGTCCTACAACTTTGGGTTCTGCCAAGAGTCTTCAGCTTGCTTGGCTTTGGAATATCCCTGCTCCCTGACCCATGCATTGGTGACCCTGCAAACAGATACTGCGAGTAACAATCGCAATCCTGGGTTACATCCAACGTAATGCAAGCAGTCTCCCACTCATGCAACAGGCCTTTCCTGTCCTCTCCTTTCCATGCAGCCCACTGTGCACCCCCAAAATCTGCTCCAGTGGGGAGCATTGCCTGAACCTGCAGCAACCATGTAGAGTATGTTTGTGTCACCCAGACAGAGGCAGGGCAAGTGTTTTGGAAGAAATAATTACAATGTTTTGATACTTAAGTTTAATGCTTATGTTCAGAATGGCTTCAATGGCATCCAAATGAATGTGAGGTGAGCTTTAAACCTGAGTAGGTGTGTGAGATCTATTCTACAGTCCCTGTTGCTAAGGAAACCCTCCCTTTGTCTTCTTCATTCAGAATAGACTTCTTTTATCTGGGATGAGACTTGTCAGTGATGCTGCCCTCATTGTTGCATCTGGAAATCACAGTGTGAGAGCTGCGTTCCTATGAAGTAATAATGTTCAGGACACACATGTGTACAGCAAAGAATTAGTTCAGGGAAGCAGCCTTCTTTTTTCCTACGGAAATCTTCTGAACATCCGAAAAGACAATGAAGTGTCAATTGAAAAGTTATTGTTTTCCCTGCTCAGATTTTGACCTACTGGTATATTGCCAACAGTTCTCTGCCCCCGGCCCTGCTGGTGGGCAGGGTGGCACCTTTTGTACCTGGCCCCCAGGAGAGACAAGAGAGGGCCAACTGCAAAGTCTAGACCAGTGTTTTCCAACCTTGGGTCCCCAGATGTTTTTGGCCTACAACTCCCAGCATGCCCCAGCCACCTATGCTGGCTGGGGAGCATGCTGGGAGTTGTAGGCCAAAAACATCTGGGGATCTAAGGTTGGAGAACACTGGTCTAGGTGCTGGGTGTGCAGTAATAGTGAAAGGACTATGCCATAGCAGAAACAACGCTATTGAATCAGATTTTCCCGCTTGACTTAACTCAATGGTATCTCAAAATTGGACATAATTTCTTAATACCTAATTTACTAGCCTGGTGTGTGCATTGTGCACACACACTAATCATGGAATTTTCAAAGCAAATCCAGAATTTGCCTCCCATGGATGTGGAAGGCTTCTGATCCAGCAGAGCTTTTCCACTGGAAGAAGCAGGGGGGAGGCTATTTTTGTCGATTCTTCTCTCCCCCTGCAGCCCTCTTTGACTCCTGAAAATCTGTTTCAGGGAGTTGGGTACCCTCTGAAACAACAAGGGAGAATGGCTCTGGTGGCTGCAGGGGGAGGTGGAAATCAGCAAAAACAACTTAGCCTCCCTTTCCTGCACGCGCAATTATTCTGAGCAAAACTCCACTTGGGGATGCCACTGTTGGCAGAAGGAATGGTTGGATCCAAGCCATTTTATATGTTTCAAATTTAGCACCTCTGGGTGGCCTTGGCCACCCCATGTTGACATTTAATCTAAAGTCCATGCTCAGGCAAAAAGTTTGGGCAGCGTCCAATACCACCACTGTGCTCCCACTTGATCTGTTGCACAAGTGGGACCCACACCGCATGCGCAACATGAAGTCGGTGGTTCAAAAAGCAACCCTGGAAATAATCAGTAACACTTGTTCCTGGATCAGGACAGGTCAGCAGAGCTTCCTTCTGCAAACTCCTCTGACTTGCCTTGTACTGGAAACAAGTGTTTCTGCTAATTTTGGATTGTTTTTTTTAATTGCTAGCTCCCTGTTACACTAGTGGTGGGTCCCCACTGGTGCGTGGGCAGGCTTGGATACTACCCTTTATTAGGGCCAGCCCAATATGCACAAAACTGTGGGATCTCACAACAAGCCCAGTGTAAGTTCTCCCAGCCCATGAGGTGCGAGAGCTCACCAAGATCCGCCACGGATGGCCTTCTCCTTGTCCCATCAGCCAGAGCAGCCAGGCTGGAGGGGACTAGGAAGAGGGCCTTTTCTCTGGCGGCCCCCAAACTGTGAAACTCTCTCCCCAGTGACCTCCGCCATGCCCCCTCTTTGATGAGCTTCTGCCGTTCATTAAAAACATGGCTCTTCAGGCGGGAATGTGGGGTGGGTTAGGATTTTAACATTTTATACTGTTTTAAGTGTATTTTAATCTGTTTTGTTTCATTGTATGTTGTACATCGCCCAGAGTGGCTGGGTGGCTAGAAGATGGGTGATTTAGAAATATAATAAATAAATTGTTGGGACTTGAAAAAGATACTAGGAGAGGATATATTGTGGAGTAATATCCTTCCTATCTCACGTTAGTGAGATCAGCAGAATAGAGTCCCTTTCCAGCTTAAAAGAAGCTTAGATTTGGCTAGTGTTAGCCAGTTAGCATTTGGTAATCCAGGATGCTTTAAGGCAGACTGGATTTCCCTGGTTTTGCCCCCCTTTTCTCTCCCTCAGAACAATAATCAGAGACACAGTCTTGTAAAAGTTAAAAGTAACATTTACTCACTCAGATTATGCAGTTTCATTCAGGCAGGCTTAAAAGCGTTTCTTACAGTTGGTTACAAGTTCATTTGGAAATACTTGGGGTCTGAACTTGTGGAGTTCAGACCAGCAACTCTGGCTACATGCTGCTACAAGGACCACGTGGAGACAACAACCTGGTGGTGGTGCCACTCTCACTCGAGTCTGAACAGAAAGAGGAAGAAGCCCACTTCCTGTTCAGGCTGTTAATAATTCAATGAGTACCTTCTAGGAAAACCACCCTAGAAGGTATCAGTGATCTTAACCATTTCACCCAATTACCTGGTGAAACATGAGCCATAGGTTTTGACTGCAATTTTAATTATCCAACATAAATAAATAAATAAATAAATGCTGCTGCCAGCCGCATCATGCCCCAACTCCTTCCATTTACCATGTTGTGCCACCACCCCTTCCCATTCCCTTATTACGTGCACCAACCCCTTCCCTTGACCTTGGCATGCAGGCCCCCCACCCCTACCCTTGGTGCACCCTTCCCTTGCCCTTCCCTTGCCCTTCCCTTTACCACCACTGCCACGTGACTCTCTGGAGAGCCAAGTGGCTCTCACAAGAACCCACCCCACCTGCAGTCTGGCTCTCTCTGAGAGGATTCTCAATGTGAGCCACAGGATGTGTAGCTGAGAGCAGCCGCCCATCCGCTGTCTCACTCTGAGGATCCTCTCGGAGTGAAACAGAGGGCAGGCGGCTGCTCCAGAGAGTCCTGCCAGCCGTTCTTTCACTGCAGCATTTGTCACAGCAGGAGAGTGGGGCTGGCAGGTCTCTCTGGAGCATCCATTGGAGTGGAGGTGGAGGGGGAGCAGAGCAATTTGCTGCTCCTCCTGCTCTGCCACCTGAGGCAGTGGCTTCACCCCACCTCATTGGAGGGCCGGCCCTGTCTCAAAAGCTTGTCCATGATTTTGTGTGTGTGTTTGGTAGATCCTAATAAAGGTACTGCTTGGATGTGGATTTTGATTTTTTTTTTCTTATTGACCAGCATAGTTTACTTTGTTTGGATCAACTAATGACTGGTATCCTTGTTGCAGTGGTTATTTTCACCACAAAATTAGGAGACCCATCCCTTTGCAGTTATTGTGGGCACTTTTTTTTCAAGGCTGACTACAGGGGAAATCAATACGAAAGCCAGTGTGGTGTAGTGGTTAGAGTGATGGACTGGGGATTAGGAGATCTGGGTTCTAGTCCCCACTCAGCCACGAAGCTCACTAGGTGACTTTGGGCCAGTCACTGACTCTCAGCCTAGCCTACCTCACAGGGTTGTTGTGAGGATAAAATGGAGGAGAACTATGTAAGTTGCCTTAGGTTCCTTGCAAGAGGAAAAAAGGCGGGATATAAATCTAATAAATGAATGAATTAAATTAAAAGTCACTGTACTACTGCAGGGCACATTGGTTCTGGTGTGGAACTTTGTTATTCTCTCCACCTAGACTTCTCCTTTTCCTCTCTCTTTGATTTTCTCATCTCCTCCTGACCTCCAATGCCATAACATGTTCTCTTGAACCCTCTTTAATCTTACCCTCAGCTTCCATGCATGCTATAAGAGCTCCCTGTACTTTTGTTCTGCCTTGAATTCATTTTAATTGTGATTTCATATTGATGCTTTTACTATTTCTTTTTAATGCTGCACTGATAGATTTAATGAAGGTCAGCCTAAAAATCTCTCAAACAAGCAAACGAAAGAAATATTATTTTATTTGTTTATAGTTGTATGGTATGCACAGTGTGAAGGGAGCATACAATGAACTGTAAATAAACTTCTTTGAGATTGTGTTTTGGGTAATAGAATCTGCTATTTTCATTTTAGTTTATGAGAAAAATAGAACCAAGGACAACGGTAAGCAGAGCACATTTTCTTAACAAAGGCAAATGGTTGCAAGTATAAGTTTGAAATATAAAGTGACTAGACAGTTCATCATTATGCACAACCAATCAAAGTTCGATGGTCAACGTTGCTGCAATTTGTTGAGGAGATGTCACCCACTATTTCGCACAGGGCTGTACTTTTTTTTGTAGGGGGTGGGTGTGATCCAAGAGGACAGTAATCTACTTTAGTAGATTGGCTGTGATGAGGCAACGGATGCATTCGCATCCAGAACAGCAGGGCATTCTCCACCGGCCCTTTCACATATGAAATCAGTCACAGATGAGCCCTGTGGCCCATTTCATGACCAGTAAAAGCTCAGGGTCAGAGAGTGATGGTATAGCAGCTGGCAGGCCATGTTCATTCCTGAGCAAGCAGTTCCCTGCCTATGACTCAGAATTGCTGTGGATGTCACCACAAGTGCAGCCACCCAGATTCACAAGTGCCTGGCACTGTTAAGCATTGTGCCGCTGGCAAACATCTGAAGGGGAAACTTATGCAGGTAAGATTTGTAAGCTGGAAATGTGTGTGAGGCTCATGTCATGAACCTTATCTGTGCAAACTCCCCATTGTTACATTACAGCGGCAGAATAGCAATCAAAAGCTTGAGCTACCACGTGGCTGTACGTACAATAAGTTGATGATGCCACACTCAACTGGTGTCAGATGTGTATAATATGAGGATCTCCGACTCCCAGAGGCCATTTTGGGATATGTTCATTCATGTAAACACTAAGTAGGTAGTCAGGTAAATAGTGGACAAATAGCTAGCTGACTTTCCAAAATGAGTTTAGGTGATCCCTCCACAGTCTTTGGGCTACCTCAAATTTGATGAATTAGTGTGTATCAGAGGCAGCAGTGGGAGCCAGAAGTCAGACCACGTCCAAAGCCAAGAAAGGCTATCATTGCCCAAGCAAAGTCCTAGCCAGCGCAGGAAGCCATTGAAATAGGGCTGGCCCTAACATTATCATGCGGTGGGGGCAGGAGTGATGGGGTCATGTTGTGAGGATAGAGCTGTGTGTGTCACATTCGCCCTGCCTTGTCGTCGTCCCCAAAGCTAGCCTGCTGCCTTCAGGTGCAGTCGAGGATGCTGTCCCCCTCACCAGCATTGAAGCAACACTCAGCTGCTAGTCCGACAGCTTCTGTGGATGGAACTGGGGAAGAGAGCACCATCTTGTCCTTCACCTCAGGCAGCAAAATGTCTTGGGTCAGACCTGCTTTGAAACCATTCCTGTTGATGAGAGCCCAATGGCCAGCTTGGATCAGCAGAATCACTCCAGTATCTTGGAACCCTTTACTTTCTAAGCATATGCTCCAACTTGCAGTAGGTCTGGTGGCTCATCACACAGGGCAGCCATACATAGAACTGGAGGCTCCTGGTTCTAGCCCCTACAGCTTCTGACAACAGGTTGGATCCAGACTTAGTCATATTTAGAGTAGTAGATCCATTGAAATAAATGGGACTTGAGCTAGTCATGACTAACCAAAGTCCCATTGCTTTCAATGAGTCTACTCTTAATATGACTAAGTCTGGAATCAACCAACTATATGTATTTTACTGTATGAACAAGACATGATTGGTCACTTGGATACAGAAATCTGTAATTCTCAGAGAATAATAGAATAATAATAGCAAAACTAAGGTAATGATGGGTGTAAAATAAGCTCTGAGAGCATTATTCCAGTTCAGAGACCTCTTACATTTTAACAAACTTAAAAACCAGTGAGAACTGACAGTATATGATTTAAATGAAAATGTTTATCCTACAAATCTACTAAATAAAAACAAGAACAATTTACAGAACTTAAAAGAACTTAGGCTTAGAATGTAGTTAGCAGAACAACAACAAAAGTAAACAGCACAAAGAACTTTATTACTGGACAAGTGGAATGAATGGATGTTACACACTCTCTCTCTCTCTCTCTCTCTCACACACACACACACACACACACACAGTTGTAGAAAATGGCACATCATGGGAGTATTTACTGTGATTAAATATTTAGTTTGGTAAATAGAAAAATTGAAGGGCACTCTCACCCCTCAAATTTTAAGCAGCTAAAAGAAGGGAGCAGAGAGGAACCCACACAGGTACAGAGCAAAACAGGAGCCAAGAGCTTAGGCTGACTGGAAACATCTAGCTTCTGAATTAGGGTAATTAGAGGATCTTCCAATTAACACCCACATTTCCCTAGGAGCATGGAGGTTCTGACTGGCATTTGATGAACTAATTGGTGATAAGCTCAGGAATTTATCTTCCTAGCAACTACACAAATATGCCCTTGAGAAAGTTACATTGTTATCAGTTTTTTAGGGCAGGTGGGGTGGGTTAAACCTTTGAGAAGGCAGATAAAGGAGGCCAATTAGCAAAATATTTCAAAGCTGACATGATGGGGGGAAATGCGAAGTCAGCTACACCAAATTTCAGATAACTTTTAGCAACTGCCAGACATAATGCTAGGCCCCAGTATGATGCAGCTATGGTTTACACACATGGAATCATGGTACATAATCCAACTGTGACTGCTCATGTGCAGCTAGCCCCACTGATTCTGTTGCAGAAGTGGTATACACCACTTGCAGAATGGAAATTTAGTGCTTCCAGGGGCAACCCGAAATGAGCAAAAATGCTCAATTCTGGAATGGGCAGGCTGGCGGAACTTGCATAAGGGAGCATTTAAAACAGATGAAGCATTGGAAAGATTTTCTGTGACATATTAGGAGAAAGATAAGTTTGCCCCTGAGGAAGGAAAGTCCTTTCCGAAACACACTGGGCGGGCATAATAAAAAGTTTTTTCAGGTACCTGAGAATAACTTCTCTTCTGTTTTGGGACACATGCATGCAGTTTCTCTGACATTGTCATACCCCATGTAATTAGCAACCCTGTCTATAACACCAAAAGGATTGTCATATTAAAGACTGGGGGGGGGGGAAGAGTCCTACAAACCATATCACAGATGTCTCCAGTGCCCTCCAAAGCTCTTTGAAAAGCATGAATAGAAGGAGGAATCTTTCTTTTAAAACATGGTGTCAAAATGATTGCCTGTCACTGGCTCTGGAAAGAAAAGTTAATAACCTATCATTTAAAAGAATGGCTATAAGGTACAGTAGGAATTGCAAACAAAAAATTCTACCCTTTGTATATACTACATCTGAAGATGACAATCCCATCACCAAGCTAGCTATGCGAGTTTCCTCAAACTCAAGAATCTTAAGTTTAAAATGATTTAGGAGAATATAAACCAATAAGGGCACTGCTTACAAACCATATTTGTGTATATGATTCATATCCCAATCCTAAACATTTATTTTGAAGGACTCACTGACAGGGGAAACTGGAATTTCAAGTAAAGTTGATTAAGATGGGTAACCGAAGTCCCATTTGCCCTAGCTTTCAAATGACTCCACTAGTGCAACTAGTGGAGTCATTTGAAATCTACTCGCAAATTCGAGTAGATTTCTACTCTACCGATTTCTACTCGGTCAGAGAAATCTACTCGCTGTAAAGCCAAGGAAATGTATTTGGGTAGAAAGGATCCTGTGTTTCTCACTGTATGATCAAAGACAAGGGATGTTGGCGAAATCCACAACGGATTCAAAAGTCACATGGATTCTGTGGACTTGCAGACTGGCTTTTTACTTTTGGGAGGGATTTGCTCAAATTTACACTTGTGATAATGCACAATTGTGCTAATGCACACTTGGGCAAGTGGAACAAAATTCTTGTACATCCCTATGAGCGGAGGACAGAACAAAAGACACCTTACAGTCCACAAAGCACAGATGGAACAGATGTACAAAATCTGTACTTCCCTGTCACTAGGCTGAGTAAAATAATAATGATGATGATGATGATGATGATGATGATGATGATGGTGATGAAGTGGGGATGTCCTCTTGATGGTGTCACATGTGCCAGGCAACCCAAGAGAGGGCATTCTTGATATGGGCACCCTGATTATGGAACTTCCTTCCCCCTCAGATATGGCTGGCAAGTATTCTAAGCTTTTGGAGCCAATTCAAGACCTATTTGTTTACCCAGGCTTTTGACTGAATCTGTGTTGCTGCATCATGTAAACTTTTTTATCTGCCCATGTGTTGTCCCATTTTATTGTTTTATTGTTTTATGAATGTATGCTTTCATTGTGCTTTATTGGTGTTGTACCCCGCTTTGGGATATTTTGTAATGAAAAGTGGGTAATACATTTTATAAATAAATGAATAATAAAATAAAACATGCACCTGTCAAATAGAACATAAGAAGAGCCATGCTGGATCAGACCACGGGTCCATCTAGTCCAGCATTCTGTTCACACAGGGGCCAACCAGCTGCCCACGGGATCCTACAAGCAGGACATGAGTGCAACAGCACCCTCCTGCCCATGTTCCCCAGCAACTGGTGTACATAGAATCATAGAATCATAGAAAAGTAGAGTTGGAAGGGGCCTACAAGGCCATCGAGTCCAACCCCCCGCTCAATGCAGGAATCTAGGTCAAAGCATCCCTGACAGATGGCTGTCCAGCTGCACCTTGAATGCCTCCAGAGTGGGAGAGCCCACAACCTCCCTAGGTAGTTGATTCCATTGTCTTATTGCTCTGACAGTCAGGAAATTTTTCCTGATGTTTAGGTGGAATCTAGGTTCCTGTAATTTGAGCCCATTATTCCGTGTCCTACAAACTGGGATGATCGAGAAGAGATCCTTGCCCTCCTCTGTGTGATATCCCTTCAAATACTGGAAGAGTGCGATCATATCTCCCCTCAGTCTCCTCTTCTGAAGGCTAAACATGCCCAGTTCTTTCAGTCTCTCCTCATAGGGCCTTGTTTCCAGTCCCTTTATCATCCTTGTTGCCCTCCTCTGAACCCTCTCCAGTTTGTCTATGTCCTTCTTAAAGTGAGGTGCCCAGAACTGGACGCAGTACTCAAGATGAGGCCTAACCAGTGCCGAGTAAAGGGGAATTATCACTTCCCGCGATTTGGAAGCTATACTTCTATTAATACAGCCCAAAATTGCATTTGCCTCTGGCATTGGCGGTAGCACATAGCCAATTAGGACAAGTAGGCATTGATAGCCTTCTCCTCAATGAATTTGTCCAATCCCCTTTTAAAGACATCCAAATTGGTGGCCCTCACTACATCTTGTGGAAGTGAATTCCATAGTTTAACTATGTGCTGTGTGAAGAAGTACTTCCTTTTATATTTAACATTGAAAACTGGGAAGCTCTGGCCCATGAACGATCTAACTGGAGGTCAGCCTTTCACAAAGGTTCAATGGACTTTGAAGAAGCCCGAGTGCAAGGTGAAAGGGAGAAACGTGCTAACCGAAAAGCACGTCAAACAAATCCTTTACAGGACCATCTTCCATCTGGTAACCTGTGTCCTCACTGTGGGAAGCTGTGTGGATCTAGAATTGGCCTCCACAGTCACTTACGGACCTATCGCTGGAGTCTACACAATTAAAAAAATTTTTTTTTTTAGAATTTCCTCTTTTTATACTTTTCTTTTTGTAATTTTATCCTGGAAGACAATCTTACTCGGTCACGAGTGATTGCCTACTATTACTTTATCTGTCCTGAATCTCCCACCAATCAACTTCATGGGATGACCCCGGGTTCTAGTATTATGAGAGAGGGAGAAAAATATCTCCCTATCCACTTTCTCCACACCATGCATAATTTTGTACACCTCTATCATGTCTCCCTTTACTCACCTTTTTTCTAAGCTAAATAATCCCAGCTGTTGTAACCTTTCCTCATAGGCAAGTTACTCGAGCCCCTTGATCATTTTGGTTGCCCTAGCTTGTACTTTTTCCAGCTCTACAATATCCTTTTTTAGGTGCTGTGACCAGAACTGTACACAGTATTCTAAGTGTGGATGTACCATTGATTTGTG
Source organism: Shinisaurus crocodilurus (assembly GCA_021292165.1). NCBI lineage: Eukaryota > Metazoa > Chordata > Lepidosauria > Squamata > Shinisauridae > Shinisaurus > Shinisaurus crocodilurus. Next base: position 158,817,835 of record CM037876.1, on the reverse strand, counting down.
TAAGGGCAGTATGATATTGGCAGTTTTATTTTCAATTCCTTTCCTAATCATGCTGAACATTATGCCTCATTTGCTATTTTGATGCCCATTCTCCCAGTTTGGAGAGATCCTTTTGGAGCTCCTCATAATCCCTTTTTGTTTTCACCACCCGAAATAATTTGGTGTCATCAGCAAACTTGACCAGTTCAATGCACACTCCTAATTCCAGATCATTTATGAATAAGTTGAAAAGCATTGGTCTCAAAACAAATCCCTCTGGGACCCCACTGTTTACATCCCTCCATTGGGAGAATTTGCCATTTATTCCTATTCTCTGCTTTCTGTTCTTTTACCAGTTACTGATCCATAAGAGGACCTCTCCTCTTATTCCATGAGTGCTAAGTTTGCTCAGGAGCCTTTAGTGAGGGCCTTTGTCAAAAGCCTTTTGGAAGCCCAAATAAGCAAGTCCAAATCACCCCTGTCCATATGTTTACTGACACTCTCAAAGAACTCCAAAAGGTTAGTGAGACAGGACTTACCTTTGCGGAAGCCATGTTGATTCTTTCTCAGGAGGGCTTGTCCTCCTGTATGATTACTAATGTTATCTTATAAAATGCTTCCAACCAATTTGCCCAGAACAGACATCAAGCTAACTGGCCTGTAATTTCCTGGATCCCACCTGGACCCCTTTTTAAAAACTGGTGTTACATTGGCCATTTACCATTTCTCTGGTACAGAAGCTGATCTTAAGGACATGTTACATATTTTTGTTAGAAGGTCAGCAATTTCATATTTGAGTTCTTTAAGAACTGCAGGATGGATATCACCTGGGTCCGGTGATTTATTAACTTTCAATTTGTCAATAAGTTTGAGAATTTTATATTTTGTCACCACTATTTGCTGAGTTCCTCAGACTCCCTTTCTGAAAACATCAGTTCTGGCACAGGTATCTGTCCTGTGTCTTCTGCAGTGAAGACAGGAAAAGAATTCATTCAGCTTCTCCGCAATCTCCTTATCCTCCTTTAACTCAATTATCATCCAGTGGTCCAACTGCTTCCCTAGCTGGTTTCCTGCTTCTGATATATTTAAAGAATTCTTTATTGTTGGCCTTGTTGCTGTTAGTGATATGCTCCTGAAAATACTTTTTTGCATCTCTTATTGTCTGCTTGCATCTTCTTTGTGCAAGCCTGCAAGAAATACTATTAAGGGTACACTTCCCTTATCAGTTAACTCCTGCTTCTCCAGGATTCATGAAATGTAAGGTAGTACTTCCCACAGCTTTTCTTTGGCACATTTGACCCATAACACCTAGATTACATTGGTAGCCTTGCAGAACAAACTGTTTAATTTCCGGCAGGCAATTGGAGACTAACAGAAAGCACTCACTGCAATTATGAAACAACAGTGGATCAAAAATTGCCTCACTGATCAGAGTTAAAGATGTGGGAATCACTGAACTTTCTTTCTCTTCCACTGAGCAGGAAATTTCACATCCTTAGTAGACCAGTGAAAATTTAATAAGTCCAGTCAGACATATGATCGTTGTTCTTCTGCTGCAGCTGATATTACAAGTGCACATTCCCAGGAAATAATTAATATCCCTTAATGCAAAATGCTCTTCAGTAGCTAACTACTGTACAGATCCAACTTTCCTTCTCTGTCTATCTATTGTTAATTACAAAATCTCTCCTCCCGCTCCCATGGTGGCCTTGCAGAATAACAGGGAAAATAAATGCACAGTGTCATTTATTTGCCTATCTAGTTGTTTTGGATTGTAATAAGCTTTCACCTTATAACATATTTATAATTATAAGATTCCTCTTCAGACATGAATTTTCAGATCAAAGCAATATAAAACAGAACCACTTTATTCTTGCCCAGCTGTGGCTGTTTTGGAGGTGGGAGGGGAGTAGTAGGAGAAGGAGAACAGGGCCTGGGTTGTGCATTCAATTTCATTTGGCTCTATCTGGAGGCAATTTTATATATTTGGAGAAATTGCCTCCAATTTCATAGCCTTTTGAAATGACAAAAGGTAATACAGTGGTAGCTCAGTTAACAAGTCTTTACCTTCTAGTACCATTTGTCTCTTCTACTGGCCAAACTCTTGAGATACACTGAGGCTAGGATCTTCACAGGGCATGACAAGCGCAGTTTAGTTCTATTGCCCATGGATTTTTCTATTAGGCTAGGTTCCAACGTGGGTTCTACCCATTACTTTTCTCCACACATCCCAAGAATAAAGGCATTAGCTTTCCATTCCCAACCATTCCTCGCAATGCGGGTTACAGGTTCATTCCAATATAGTACTGAATCCTAATTCCTTTATGTTTGTGGTTGTCAGGCTGAGGAGGACATAGCCTACCATGAGGGGAACCAGGAGACAGGAGTTACATGAGGGCGCCAGAGTTCAGGGATGTTGGAGAGTCCTTGGTCTCGAGTCACGGGTCTTTGGACCCGAGTCTTGAGTCCGAGTCCTTGGTCCAAAATGGTGACTCCCGAGTCCTGAGTCCCGACTCACTCCCAAAGCTGACTCCACGAGTCCCTATTAAAATCAATAGGGTATTCCCCCCAACAAAATAAGGCTACTTCAGATGTGTGGCTTAAATAAATTCTAGGCACAAGTGTGCCTTTTTATTTCAAAACTCTGCCACTGATTTTGACAAGAACAGACCAGGCAGACAAACCCAAAATAACCAGGCAGGCAGAGGAGGCAGGGAACCCCAAAGCAGGCAGGCAGAGGCAGCCAAACCCAAAATGTCTGAAAGGTTGCATTTTAGGAAAATGATTTTAAAAAATAAAATCTTCGCCGGCGATCGCACTTCTCTCCACTTCTTCTGGCACAGCCCAGGGATGTTGAAGAGTCCTTGGTTTCGAGTCCCAAGTCGAGTCTTGAGTCCCATTAAAAATATTGGGACTCGAGTGGGACTTGAGTCAGAGGGGGGACTCAGTCCAACTCACGAGTCGAGTCCTGGAGTCCGAGTCCCCATCCCTGCCAGAGTTAAGGACAAACCTGAGGGAAAGCTGAAGAGGAGCAACTAAAGGATACAGGAACAGACCAAAGCTCAGGAAGCTTGTGCTGCTTGACTAGAACAGGAAGCCCTTTTATACTCTTTCCTGGGTGGGTGGGGTCACTCAGGGCTGACCCAGGGTAGGCATGGTCAGGCACATGTTGAGGCCCCACACCCCAGCAGGGGCCTACTGACAAGGACCTGCTGACAAGAGCCCTCTGGACTTGCTCCTCCTCTTCCCCATTGCAACCTGCTTGTTCACCTGCCTCTCGCTCCGGCCCAGACAACAGTGTTGGTGAGAAGGGCGAGCAGAAGCTGCCACTGTCTGCTTGCTCAGGCAGCTTCTGCTCCCCCTGCTTGTCAAGCAAGTGGTAGCAATGATGAGAAATATGGCGACAATGGTGGTGAGAAGGGAGACTCACTGAGGGAGGGGGGCCCCATGGAGGGTGCCTTGCCCAAGGGCTCTCCAAAACCTGGAGCCGCTACTAGTGTCACTTCAGGGTCTGAGGTACTTCAGTAGCTGGGTGGATGCTGCAACCTACCTGTGGCGAGTTTAGAGCTTCACCACATGGGGCAGCTTCACGTACAAAGACAATCAGTCTGAGTACTCCTGGCAGCTTCTGACACTGGACTGTAGCTTAAGCAGGCCATGCATACAAAAGCGTAGACTGCAAGGCAAGTGAACGGAAGGACAGTTTCTCATTGCCTCCTTCCCCCTGAAAAGCCTCTCTGGAGGATTGGGGGACTCTACTGAACAATGTGAGATAGAGTATGGGGGGACGGGCTGCTGAGGGAGGGTGCACTGCCCCAAATGTATCATTTTGTGTTGAGATATGTTTTTTTTACTAGTTTTAATAAACATATTTAACAAACAAACAACATGATATGACACATGGGAGGCAGTCTGGGTACAATTACACGTTATAGTAGCATGTACTGTACAGGTTATACATTGTGAATGCGAAACTAATAGAATGGGAAATCCTTCCCCCCCCCTCAATACCACTCACAAATGGAAATTGAGTCTTAAAACCCCCTTCTTTTCAAACCTTCTGAGAGAGCTTCAGCATTGTCCAAAATCTTCACATCACGCCAATTCTATTTACTTATATATGACAGCCATTAACGTTTGCTGTTAAAAACAACAAAATAACAACAGCAGCAGCAGCAGGCAGCAACAACAACAACAACAGACTTTCAGTTTAGTACTAGGATGATGCACACCATATGCTGTGTGCCCAAGTGCTCTAGCTCTTTCATTCTCATGTTATGGAAAGAAACATGTTATCTGGCACATTTTTCCCCCCTGGGCCAAAGTACCTGGAGTTGCCGTTCATTCCTAATATATCACTATTGACTGCAGTGGATGCACACACCTGGGGTAAAGTCGGCCTCACCATTCTTTCTGCCTTCCTGCTAATCTATGACAACATCATAATGATCAAAAGACATTAACATGCTGAAATGTTCATCCGTTTTCCAGAGAAAGAGCTCTCTGAACAGCAGGCGTTATGTGCAGCTCAGCAAACAGAACTCTAATTAACCCCGGGAACCTGAGAGGGAAACCTAGCTAGTTAAGGTCAACAGATATAATAATTTTTTGAGCATAGCAGCCTAACAGACCATGCAGTGGTTACAAAGGAAGACACAGGAGGAAAATGCATCAGATTTGTCCTCTTAATCAAGTTGCACACAAACACACACACACACACACAGAGAGAGAAAAGAAAAGAAAAGAAAAGAAAAGAAAAGAAGCAGAGCTTTAAACAGGGATTCACATTTTTGTGTACAGCTGCTCACAAACACAAATATTTAAATATTTAATTGTGTGGGGCCCTGGGAGTGGGGAGGGTCATAAGGAAAACCCCTGATCATGAGGACTAGTACTTTCCTAGAGGAATCGGCTCCACATGCACAAAGTGAAAGGGCAAATCGCACGTGGAGGAATAGGAACAATATGCCCTTTCCCAGGAGGAATAGTGGTTGCTACCCATGCTTTTCTAGTAACATCTATTCCAGGCACAATGAGCCCAGGTGAATGATGTGGTTCCTTTCCATGCCAGTATTACCCTATCTGAAACTGGTTCACACTGGTGTGGGTAAGAACCATGTTCATGTTCATCAGCCATAAAATACGGTAATGTGTGAGGAGAATATTTTCACAAACCAGGGCCAATATTCCTTGGATTCCCTCTTACAATTTCTTTCACTATTCCTAACTCATCACAGCTGTTTTTAAAAGCCTCAACAATCCTGGATATTCCTTTCCCAACAATGTCCTTTTATCTGTTATGTATTTGTGGCACCACCTGTCATTGCATTCTTCTCAGACTGTGCCAAGATGGTTCCAATGTAAAATGTTCAGGAAAGTATTTTATTCTTTTCTTTTTATGTAATCACTATTTGAGCTCTCTAGATCAATATGGTGTCGCTTCATGTCCTTAGCCTTCCAGCTATCACAACACTGTGCAAGATCTCTATCCACTGTTCTTTGCTATTGTACCATCTTACTTCTTTTAATACCTGCAGCATCTCATTCTGACAGTCCATCATTATCAGCTGCATCTCCTCTTCTCCAGCTTATTGAGTTTCCTTATCTTTCTCTAGCTTCATCTGCCATGCTTATATTTCTTTTGTACCCACATCCAAACATGCTGCACAATGCTTTATTTGGGTGAATTTAACTATTTGCGTGTATTTCTCAGTGATGTAGATGAAACCTAAGATTTTGAGGAGCCCGTGACAATATCTGTAAATGATGCTTCCGTATTCAGGAAGCTCATTCTGAAAATGTCATCATAAACTCCGAGCCAAGCCAGTTGATTAAAAGCACAGTCCTATGCATGTCTACTCAGAAGTCCCACTGAGTCCAAAGGTTCTTTTCTCCCAGGCAAATGTGTATTGGATTGCTGCCTAGCCTAACTTGATTTATAATTGCAGGCCGGCAGTGCTAAGCTATGTATGAACTATGTAACTCATTAACCCAGCACTAAACAGTGTTAGATTGACTTGGTTTTAAAATAAAGTGCTAGGACCAAATAACTTGTCCATACATCATATTATCAGTTTTAATATTTGACTCTAAATACACCCTGACAACAGGGTATTAAAAGCTCTTTTCGATAACCAATAAACAGAAATGACTATAATAGACATCAAGTCATTTCCACAGTGAGGTATTTTCTAAAGAGGTTCTCATCAAATACACAAAGGAGCGCAACAGGACTAGGCATGCCCAAGATATAATTTCTACTGAGAAACATTTCACACATGCAGAGCAAAATGGGACAAAGTATTGATGGCAATAATTCACTTTTACAAGGGAACATTTTAATCCCATCTCCTACCATGATGAGGCTTCAGTAATGAGAAAATATTGCATGGAAATGTAAAAACCACAACCGCCCTTTTCAAAATATGAAACTGTTTTCACAATGGAAATCTGTAAGAAAATGTGAGATACCTTTTTTTTTTTTTTTAGTGAGGAAGGAATGAACAGATCTCCAATCCTCCTTGGAGGCAGTTACACTGAGTTGCAGATTTTGAATACCTGATGTCAGATTTTCCAATAGAAATCTGTATATGGATTTTGGAACAGGCATTTGAGCTTCCAAATCTATATTCAGATCTCCTCTACTCTACCCCATGTAACCCTGCTCCAAATCATAGCAGACCCACTTTCACAGTGGCTGGGGTGTGGTGTGCGTGCACCTATACACAGACAACTAATCTAGTTAGTGGCCATATATGTGTGGAAGCTGAGTTCTATGCATGTACCCCTAGCTAGATCCAAATGGGGGCTGTACACACAGCCCCCCCGCCGCCGCCTGATCTAGGAGAGTGCACTGAGTATGTGTTGCCCCACCAAATAGGCTGCAATCTTATCAATTGGTGGTTCATAAGGGGGTGGTGGTGGATTTAGTTCCTGTCATTCTTCTGACTGATGAGAAGAACAAGTGACAGTTCTATGCACATGCAGCCTCAGCTGCTGCCCATGCACACAACTGCACCGGGCTGGAGCGTATGGAGCCTTCTGCTTAGTTGGGCCAGCTTTCTAGGGCTTGGCCTTTGTGGACTGTTCATGGCTGAAACCCACCCTAGAGCAGCCTGAAATCATCCTCATCATCTGGCACCCATGTCAGATGATGAGGATGATGATCATGTCAGAGCCAGTGTGACGTAGTGGTGAGAGTGTTGGACTGGGACTCGGGAGATCCGGGTTCTAGTCCCCGCTCGGCCATGAAACTCACTGGGTGACTTTGGGCAAGTCACTGACTCTCAGCCTAACCTACCTCTGTCAAGGTTCCGCTGCTGCAGGGACCCCTTAACCTGCCTTTGGGAGATCTCTGCCTCTCCTCAAAGCCCCTCCCGTTCCAGGAGATCAAGTCCTTTTACAGCTTCCAATAGAATGGGTGTAGGCTGTAGACGTGGTGAATAAGTCACTCCAAACTCTCAGGGTAAACAACAGCACTTTACTTATGATATTAGGGTCTTTACTTAATAGAGTGGTTATAATCCAAAAGCAAGTATGAAAACAAACAAACAAACAAACAGTCCAACTTCAGTTTAACTTCAGACTACCTATCTCCTATGCAGCCAGTTTCTCTTTCTCTCTCTCTCTGCTTCTCTCTGTTTCTGCAGTCAGGCTCCCACTGCTGCTAGCTGACCACACCCCACACATATATATAATCTTCCCAGGAATGGAAGGTTATAACCATGTGACCTTGCACAGGAGAACTAATTCTTAACTTCTATTGGGTGAACTAAAACTCTCAAACTCCCCCTCCCATCCAAGTGTTTGGGCCTTCAGGCTTCAACTAATCGAGGGAAGTGTTTGGGCCTTCAGGCTTCAACAAACTCAAGCCTGAGTAGGCCTCAATCCCTCACATCTTCCCCCCCTTCTTCTCAAGTGGAACAATTTCCCTTTTACAGAAGAGAATTGTGAAACGTTAACCTACACAAAAAGGCAACTGTTTTTTGGTTATTTCCTAGACAAAGCATCGGCTATCACATTCTCCTTCCCAGGCACATGTTCAATGTTCATTTGAAATTCTTGCAATTTCTAAGACCATCTCTGAAGCTTGGAGTTGGTATTTTGCATTGTTTGTATCCATTGCAAGGCATGATGGTCAGTCCATAAAGTAAATTCTTGCCCAAAAACATAAGGTTTGAGCTTGTCCAGAGCCCACACTACTGCCAGACATTCCTTTTGGATCGTAGACAGGTTTCTCTCCCTGGGTAGAAGCTTCCTACTCAGGTAGGCTACTGGATGCTTAACAGAGTCATAGTCTTGTAACAATACTGCACCTATGCCAGTCTCAGAGGCATCTGTAGCTACAATAAAGATTTTTTCAAAGTCAGGTGCTCTTAACACAGGCTTTGAGCTTAAAATGTCCTTTAGTCTATCAAAAGCTCTTTGACATTCATCAGTCCACACAATTTTGTCAGGTTTACATTTCTTGATTAGATCAGTCAAAGGTCCAGCAATTTCACCAAAATGGGGAACAAATCTCCTGTAATACCCAGCAAATCCCAAGAATGACCTGACCTGTTTCTTGGTTGTAGGTATGTCCCAGGTTCTGATAGCTTCAACCTTGTCCCATAAAGGTGTGATATGACCATTTCCAACCCGGTGCCCTAAGTATACTACCTCTGGCACCTTCTGCACCTGTAAAACTACTCTACTCCTCTCATAGTGTGGCTTCATCATATTTACATGTACTACCTTGGGTCTTTTTTCAGATTTTTCTTTGACCACCACATAGGTTAAATCATCCATTTTCTCTCTGACCGTGTAGGGGCCTTCCCAAGCAGCCTTAAGCTTGTCTTTGCGCAGAGGAAGAAATATCATTATCTGATCCCCTACCTCAAATACTCTAGAGCGTGCCTTTTGATCATACCAGAACTTTTGCACCTCTTGGGCTTTGGTTACATTGGCTTGAACTAGTTTACAGAGTGTATCTAGGGTTTGTCTAAGTTTTAACACATAATCCACCACAGAGGTTTTGTTTTCTACGAGTTTACCTTCCCAGTTTTCCCTCAGGAGATCAAGAGGGCCTCTCACTCTTCTGCCATACAATAGCTCGAAAGGTGAGAATCCCATTGATTCCTGTGGAACTTCCCTGTAGGCAAAGAGTAGGTGTTGCAGTTTGTCATCCCAGTCATTTGGGTGTGTGTTTACGTAAGCTCTAATCATTCCTTTGAGTGTGGTGTTAAATCTTTCCACCATTCCATTGCATTGTGGGTGATAAGGAGTGGTTTTCAAGTGTTTTACCCTACAACACTTCCACAGACATTCCATTATCTCGGAGAGGAAATTTGACCCACAATCTGTTAAGATTTCAGAGGGAAATCCAGTTCTGAAAAATATAGTTAGCAAAGCCTCAGCTACAGATGGAGCATCTATAGAGGCTAGTGCTACAGCTTCTGGGTATCTTGTGGCAAAATCCACCACTGTGAGGATGTACTTTTTCCCCTTGCGGGTGGGTTTAGTGAAAGGCCCTACAATATCCATGCCCACCCTGAAGAAAGCTTCTCCTATAATAGGCAGAGGCTGCAAAGGGGCTTTACTGTGATGCCCTGCCTTCCCCACACGCTGACAGGTTTCACAAGACCTGCAGTACTCTGCTACTTGCTTAGCAATTCCAGGCCAAAAGAAGTTTGCCATGAGCCTTTGTTTAGTCTTGTTTTTCCCCAAGTGCCCTGCGCATGGCACATCATGGGCTAGTTCTAGCAACCTTAGCCGGAATTGGTTAGGTACTACCAGTTGCTTTAGTGGTTCCCAGGTTAACTCTTGGGTTTTTGGTAACCACAGCCTATACAGCAATCCTTTCTCCCAAATAATCTGCTCCCTTCTTTCCTCAGAGAAGGGCTTCTCTTGAGGGAGTGCAACTCTTTTCAGAGGCTCCAAAGTAGGATCACTGAGGACTCCCTGCTTGAATTCCTCTACTCCTCTTAAATCAGGAAAAGGGGTTTCTAGCGCCTTTTCCTCTACAGAACCACCTGCCTCGGTTGTTTCACTGGCTTTCAGGTTAACAGGTTGCATGGAGGCTTGTTCTGTTGTTTCGGTTTGGGGAGGGTCTGGGGTTGGTTTTGGACCTTCCGGAATCACTGTGGGTTGTACCTCTAGTACCTTTTCTTTTACCCCATCAGCTTTTACCTGGCCCTGTCTTGAAAGTTCCTCCCTTTCCTTTTGCTTGCGGGTTACCACACATATTTGAGCTTCTGGTCCCATTATATCCTTTCCCACAATAATAGGGGCAAATTGGGTTGGAGGTTCCATCACCCCAACTTCATACAGACCCCTCCATCCCCTCCATTCTATGGATAACCTTGCTACTGGGACTTCAAAGGAGGGACCATTCACTCCCTGGATCTCAATAGACATTCCTGGTACCAAATCTTCAGGTGTCACCAAATCTGCTCGGATCAGAAAAACATCAGCTCCAGAATCCAACATTGCCATAATGGTCTTATCCTTTACATAAACAGGTTCTTTAAACTGATTATTAACCTCTTCCCTGTTGGTGATCACAAATCCACAATTATAAGGTTTTTTAATGCTTGCTACACCTTGTGGCTTGGTTTGTTCGGGTTTTGGGCTACCTAGGTTAGCTGGTGTTATTGCTTGTAACTTGGGACAGCTATTCTTGATGTGGCCTGTCTGACCACACGAATAACAGGCACGGTCTCTGGGGTGAGAAGGATCAAAAGGAGGTTTTTTTTAACTCCTTTTTACTTGGGGCTTCCCATTCCCCCCCCCTTCTTCTCAGACTCAATCCTGGGGCCTAACCCTTCCCGGTTTTCAATCAGTTTGTCAGCCATTTCTGCAGCTTGGTTTACAGTTTCAGGATCTTTATCCTTAACCTTCAGTTTTATTTCTCTGGGCAACCGAAAATAAAACTGATCCAGGGCCATAAGCTCTAACACCTTTTCCCTGTTGTCAGCTTTTGCTTCATCCACCCATTTTAATAGCAGGTTTTTAATTTTTGTTGCAAACTCTACCATAGATTTACCAGGTTGAGGCGTTAACCCTCTGGACTTTTTCCTAAAGTGCTCAGGGCCTAACCTGAACCTTTTAAACACAGTTTCTTTGAATTGAGCATAGGAAACAGCCTCCCCCTCTGGCATGCTATCATAGATCTCTGCCAGCTCCCCTTTGATTAAATTAGGCACAAACTTTATGTAATCACCCTCCTGCAATCCCCACTTCTGTGCTGCCCTTTCAAAAGTGGTCAGGAACACTTGTGGGTCTTCTCCTGGGGTGTATGCTGTGAAGTCCTTCGGGGTAACTCTGACAGGCTGCTCCTGTTTCAATTGCATCATCCTTTCCTCATGTCTGCGTTGTTCCTCTTGGGCTTGCAGTTGCTCTTTCTGGGCTTTAAGCTGTTCCTGCTGCAGACGAAGCCGCTCCCACTCCAACCGGGTCTCCTCTTCCTTCTGCTTTGCCACTAGCCACAGTTCCTGTTCACGGAGCTCCCATTCTTTTGTTTGGGGTCCTGCTGCACTAGGGCTAGAGGGTGCAGCTCCTTCCATTGCCGCCTGGGAGATCAGCATAACTTTCAGTTCTTCTGCTGTTTTCTCCTCCCATGGCAAATTGTCCTTTTTACACTGCTCAATCAGGGCAGTTTTGTTCATGGAGAGATATTGGCTCATCCTACTTGCCTGACTGGGTCCCTATTCTGCAGTCCTGAAGTTAAAACATACACTGCTTTTGCCAGCTCTATTAGTAAAAAAACCCAATTAATGTTTGGAGTGCTTAATCTCACTGTTCAGGATCGCTCCGCTGCCACCATCTGTCAAGGTTCCGCTACTGCAGGGACCCCTTAACCTGCCTTTGGGAGATCTCTGCCTCTCCTCAAAGCCCCTCCCGTTCCAGGAGATCAAGTCCTTTTACAGCTTCCAATAGCATGGGTGTAGGCTGTAGACGTGGTGAATAAGTCACTCCAAACTCTCCGGGTAAACAACAGCACTTTACTTATGATATTAGGGTATTTACTTAATAGAGTGGTTATAATCCAAAAGCAAGTATGAAAACAAACAAACAAACAAACAGTCCAACGTTCTCTAGTTTAACTTCAGGCTACCTATCTCCTATGCAGCCAGTCTCTCCCTCTCTGCTTCTCTCTCTGCTCTTTCTGCTTCTGCAGTCAGGCTCCCACTGCTGCTAGCTGACCACACCCCACACATATATATAATCTTCCCAGGAATGGAAGGTTATAACCATGTGACCTTGCACAGGAGAACTAATTCCTAACTTCTATTGGGTGAACTAAAACTCTCAAACTCCCCCTCCCATCCAAGTGTTTGGGCCTTCAGGCTTCAACTAATCGAGGGAAGTGTTTGGGCCTTCAGGCTTCAACAAACTCAAGCTTGAGTAGGCCTCAATCCCTCACAACCTCACAGGGTTGTTGTGAGGATAAAATGGAGAGGAGGAGGAGAAGGATTATGTAAGTCGCCTTGGGTTCCTTGCAGGAAAAAAGGCGGGGTATAAATATATTAAATAAATAAATGTCAATGCCTTAACAAATTAAATTTCGAACACTCGAAAACAAGATGTCATGAGATTTCCTCTACCTGCATTTCTCTTGGCCAGATTGTTTGAGCAGATGTAACTTTCTGCCAAGAATGCAAGTCTTTTTTTCTTTTTTTACCCTTAATTCCCTCCCCACGCCACCTTCCGATTCACTGTATCCACACAAGGGATTAAAAGCAGTTAGGAAGAAGATCATTCTTTTCTTTGTTCACTTATGAAAAATCGATTGTGCCTCACTGCAAGAGAGCCTGCTTCTCTGGAGTACGCAGCCTGACAAGTGATCGTCACTCTCATGTTTTTGTACATTCAGAATAATCTGCTTGGCCGATAGGAGGGGAATGATTGTGAGTGACAGGAGTCTTCCCGAGAGGGGAGATGGGAACAGACAAAAGCAATAGACACAGTGTGGGAAGGCAGAAGGGACTACTCAAGGGCATGCCCATGCAGCTATGCATTACAAACACTGGAAGCAATATCCCTTTCCCACTTCTCAATGAAATGAATACAGTATCGCAAAGGGTTTACACACATTCTCCACATACTGATGGAGCCACAAATGCAGACCCCTGATTCCCCTTCACTCACTCAGTCATGATGTGAACAACTGGAAGAAGAAGCCAGCAAGGTGAACTATCTCCATCACTTTAAAGTGGTCTATATCGGTCCATCTAGCCTAGTACTATATCCACCCTGACTAGGAGCATTTCTTCCTCTCTTCCAGCAGAGGTCTTTCCAAATTCTGCTACCTAAGAGACATATTCTGTTTTAGTTTTCTGGAGTTACCAGTATGGACAGGCCTGGTAGAGATGGACCAGACAATCTATTTCCAGTCCATGTTCTACTTGTATTCAATTCTAAGTCCATTCTGTCCAATTTCTGCATCAGTCTGTGACTATTTTATTTTTTAAACTGCCTGGAAATGCACATTTATTTCCATACATAGCTTTCCCTAATATATGAAATGTTGTTTGGAACTTTCCCTAATACATGTATTTTTGTATGCAGTTTTTGAATGGAGAACTGCATCAAAAAAATCCGGAGACATTTGGTGGACATGTGAAAAAGTGAAAAAATATTGGATACAAATACACACATGGATACAAAAGATTTTAAAAGTGAATATTCAACTTAAACCAGAAATGTTCTTATTGGGCATAATGGATTTACAGCTTGAGAAAGACTATGGAACATTATTACAATATATGATGACAGCAGCAAGAATAATCTATGCTCAAAAATGGAAAGAAGCAGCAATACCAACTATAGAAGACTGGCTGTTGAAAATGCTGGACTTAGCAGAGATGGCCAAATTGACTTGTTTAATTAGAGGGGGGGAAATTATCTTCATTTATGAAAGACTGGAAACCTCTGGTGGACTTTTTGGGGAGGTGGGAAAGTGACTTAATAATTTCAGGTTTTGATTTTTGAATATTAGTAAAGGTGATAGAAATTCTTTCTGTAAAAATAGAGAAAACATAGATTGGATATGGATTGGTAATGTTTGTCAGACAAACAGGCGGAAGCCAAATATGATTTGTTTTTGTTTTGGAAAATTCAAATAATTCAAAAATTCAATTTAAAAAAATTCAGAGAAGTGAGTGATCCAAAGGATAACTGTGTTCCAATCCACATATTACTCTGGGAAGTGTGAATTAGGTTTGTTTGCTTAAAAATGCAGACAAAATGAAATTCTCTTCCATCCTTAGTGTCTAGGATCATGGAAAGTGAATGTCTCCTTACATATTCCACTACTAGCAGATTAGGATGGAGAATGATTGCATGCAACCAATTACCCAGTTACACTAAATAAGCTCCAGCAAAATACCTGTGTTTGGATATTACTTGGATATTGGAGTGGGAGACCCAGTTCCAAATATCCATTGAGCTATAAGTCTCCACTAGGTGGTCTTGCCATCATAATCTAGCTCACAGTATTGTTGTTATGAAGATAAAATGAGGCAACCTTATCTATATCTTTCTGAGTTCCTTGGAAGATGGGTAGGACACAGAAATGGACATAAGAAGAACTTTGCTGGATCAGTTGGAAGGCCTATCTTGTCCAGGAATCTGTTCTCATGCTGGCCAACCAGATGCATATGGGAAGCCCACATCATCCCACTGTTGTTCCCCTGCAACTGGTATTGAGTACTATCTCTGATACTGGAGGTAACATATAGCTATCAGATCTAATGGGTCGGATCCAGACTTAGTCATGCTTAGAGTAAACACACAGAAATCAATGGGACTTAAGTTAGTCATTGATTTCAATGTGTCTACTTTAAGTATGACTAAGTCCAACCCATTGTGTATAAGGGCATTTGTTGAAATACATTCTGAAGGCAAAATTCCCTCTCCAATTCACCTTTCAATTTCTTCAATGCTGGCTGGGGAATGCTGAGAGTTGCAGGACTTCTTTCTATCTGAACATGCATAGGATTGTGCCCTTAATGTATTAATGCAGCATTTTTACTGCTGGGGTGGGGCGGGATGAGGCACTTGTGGGATTTGAGGTGGAGCAGCAAACAGTGCCCCCACCCTCCCACCCAAGTCAAGGTGCATAGTACCCAAGGTTAGTTATTTTGGAACCTAAGGCAAAAAATCCCACAAGTGCCTCATCCCGCCCCACCCCAGCAGTAAAAATGCTACATTAATACATTAAGGGCAAAATGTGTTTGGCCAACCCTGGCAAGGAAGCCTGTTTGCACCAGTATTCTGAACGTTACTATCTTTATTATCAGGTATAAGAAAAGTGATCAAAACAAACTGTGTTTGGCTCAATTTCATCTTGAATGCAGCCATGAGTATGGGACTTGAAATCTTGCTGAGAATCTCTCCTTCACCAGTACAGTAATACCTTGGATTGCAAGCATAATTCGTTCCGGAATCGTGCTTGTAATCCAAAACACTCTTATATCAAAGCGAGTCTCTGGCAGGCGTGAGCGGGGCCGATTTTGGCCCACTACGCCCACTCGAGGCGAGCAGTTACATCCCTACCTTGTATTGCAAGACGTCACTTGTTTATCAAGTCAAAATTTATTTAAAAAATTTGTTTGTCTTGCAAAACGCTCTCAGACCAAGTTACTTGCAATCCAAGGTATTACTGTATTGAAATCTGAAATGGCACTTTTGCTTTCTCTGAGCCCCTTTAAGCTTTTAAGTCCATTCCATCCATTAAGCTTTGATCCTCCACTGTACCTACTACCTAGGAAATGATGTTGAATTAGCTTTTTCTGATGACTGCTATATTTGTTGCATGACCCTCATTTAAATTTTATACCTCATGTTCTGCTAGGCTAGTTTTATCTCCTGTGAAATATATCTTTTGGCTGTTAGTGTGCAACTGGATAGAAAACCATTTTCTTATCCAATGTGAAACCTGGCTTGCAGGTACATTTGGGGGTCATATCATTAAAAAGGACCAAGCCACATCTTTAGGCTGGTGAAATAATAGATCATCGGAATAAGTAATACTCTGACCCTCTTTGCATTATAGCCATTTTTATTTTTTTTATCTCTGAGAGGCCAATATTAATGAAAGCACTTGATGAGAGTGTATCAGTAAAGCATTTCCAAAATTCACCTCCTTATGTTTGATGTGTAGAAAGTGGAGAGGTAGAAGTTTTTGTCCCTTTTTCATAATACTAGAACCTGGGATCCTTCAATGAAACTGAATGGTGGAAGATTCAGGACAGACAAAAGGTGGTACTCCTTCTGACAGCACATATTTTAACTGTGGAACTCAGAAGATGAAGTGATCGATGCTAACTTGGACAGCTTTAAAAGGGGATTGGACAGTTTCATAGAAAATAAGGCAATCAATGGATGGGTATATATTACCGCCAGGATCAGAGGTAGTATGTCTCTCAATGCCACTCGCTGGGGAACACGAGTGGGAGGGTGCTATTGCATTCATGTCCTACTTGTGGGCTTCCCATAGGCATCTGATTGGACACTGTAGGAACAGAATGCTGGACTGGATAGGACTTTAGTTTTATCTAGCATGGCTCTTTTTATGTTCTTATATTTGTTATGAAAGAGGAAGGACCATGTGGGTTGTGACCCATAAATATCCTACCAAAATTTATGCTAAACTATGCTAAACCAAATCTTATTGCTGAAGAACTGCAGAGGTCCACTTAATTATGAAGCACAGGAAATGTACTGGTGGGAAAGGAGAGGACCATTCATTAATTTGATCCCAGATCTCCTGGCAGAAAACCAACTTCCAACCAACAGAGTCAATCTATGTTTGTTATGCTTCCCTTAGTGGGAATAATTGTAACAGCTGTTGCCTCGACAACTTGCCAAATCATCTCTCAATGCTGATTAGTTTTGTGATGGCATGTAATGGTAACTCATTACAGCTCTTCCTAGTAGGTTGTTAACATATTAGAAGGGTAAATTGTGAAGAAGAAATCCCATTAGCAAACTTCAACCAGAACTTCAACCAGCTTTGGGAGGAGTTTTCTTATTGTTTGTTAGATATAACCAGACCCCATGGATAAGATTTGGGTGTTGCCCAATCTGCTCGACCAAAGAAGGCAGGATCTAATGTGAATGTAACCTGTGTAAAAAAAAGCACTAAATTGTTCAAGTCTAATTCATTTAAGAAGGAGAATTCATGTAGATGTACACATATATTATGTGTGTCTTTCTGCTGTTTGCATGGCTTGGGACCAGGTACACTACATTCTCCCATACAACCCTGCCTGGGTTTTAAGATCTGTCGGGGAGGCCCTTCTCTGAGTACTGCCCCATCAGAGGCAAGTTTGGTGGGGATGTGAGAGAGGGCCTTCTCGGTGGCTGCTCCCAGGCTCTGGAATTCCCTGCTGAGGGAAGCCAGGTTGGCCCCCTCTCTGTTGTCCTTTCACTAGCAAGCAAATACATTTTTATTCAAGCAGACTTTTGGCATATAAGCTGGAATGTTGCTTAAGGGTTTTAAAAAAAATTGTTTAGCTCCTGTTTATTTCTTTGATTGTTGTGTTTTAATTGTGTTTTATTTGTTTTTATGTTGTTTTAATTAACATTTTGTTTTTAGTCTGGATTTTAAAAGCCATGTTGAGTGCCACTTTTTTTTTTTTTTTTTTGGCAGAAAGGTGGGATATAAAATAAATAAATAAATAAATAATGATTACCCTGTATGGTTGTCCCTGCCTGTCCCCCCGTGTCTATTTCAGATTTAGGGTAAGGCAGGTGCTATTTTCCCCAGGGTCAGGATATTTGGCAGGGACATCACCTTGCTCTGTGCTAGGGATAAATGAATCAGTCTATTTTCAGGACAATGGCACACTATCCATTTCATCCTGTTTCACCATTAATCTGAATTTTTCAAAACAATCTGTGTAACAATCCACATCTAAATACAGGTTTTAAAACATATTTCCCTTCAAGATACATCTTTCTAAAAAAAATTCTCATAAATTATGGATCTAAAACATATTTTGATAGGTTGTTGAGCCAAGAACTTACTCCACTGGAACACTCAGGGAGAAAGAAAGCCAGTGGATCACTAAATTCTGATCTGCACATTATTCCAGGACCTGTAGATCACGTCACTTTATTATTTCATAGATTTCATAGATCCTAGAGTTGGAAGGAGCCTACAAGGCTATCGAGTCCAACCCCCTGCTCAATGCAGGAAACTAGAGGAGGGGTCTCCCATCCAAGTAATAACCAGGCCTGACCCTGCTTAGCTTTCCATGCTCAGACAAGCTTAGCCAGCGTAAGCCACAGGCAGTATCCAATACAGCCTCTGCAGTCCTGCCATTTCTGTTGTGCTAGTAGGACACACCGCTTGCACAGCAGGAACTAGTGCTTCCAACAATAATCCTGGAAATGAGTGGAAACACTCATTTCTGGATTGGGACAGGTCAGTGGAGCTCCCCTCTGCAAGCTCCGCTGACCTGCCCTGTTCCGGAAATGAGTGTTTCGCTCATTTCTGATTGCTACAGAATCTGCTAGCTTCCCGTTGAACTAGCCGTGGCTCCCGCTGGCATGCGGGCAGTGTTGGATACTGCCCAGAATTTGCAATGACTGAATCAAGCACCTCTACTCTCCCTGCTCTCTTGGAAGGAGGAGTAGAGTAAGAGGTGGGTGGGCTGCTTCTGCCACTACACAGTAATTTTAAAGGAGCAGTTCCTCATTTGTTCTGGGAGCAGCTACCTTTGCCTGGTTAAGTGAGATCAGCTATTGTCAGACCAAATGAGGAACTTCTACCTTAAAGGGGTGCGTGAACAGCAGCATTTCCTGCTGCTTTTTTCTGTCCAGGAGCATGGGACAGGGTGATGGTAAACAGTTCCCACTACTTTTACTGACCTGTTGACTTTTTTGAATGCTAAAGTGAGGATTCCCCTCCCTTCCTCAGAATTCATATCTGGTAGCAGTGGCCTCACACATAGTCCCTCATTAGATGAGAACTGTTTGAACCAAGTCCAAAATGTTATTTCTTCTATCTGCTACTTCTGCATCGAAGGAAAACTCCAGCTGGATTTTGGGATGCTCATAGTCACACCAAGGCAGTATGACACACTGAGCAGTTTCTTTGATAACTGGGAACTTTATTAATAGGGCATATCCATTCTTTACAGATAAGAGGTGCCTGCACTCATCTTCAAAATTAGATAGTGCTATTTATAAGGATGTGGTAACCTGATGACTGGAACTTTCCACAGTTGTCATAATAGCTGATGGTAAACTTGGGGTAAACAAGATACAAAGCTGACAAGATTTGAGTAATCTGCTCATTACTTTGAATGATACATAGGGGATTCATGACCTGATCACATAGGTTGTGTGCTGTTGTGCTGAATTCTTGTACTCAAGCATGTTTGACACAAAAAGTAAGCTTTCTAGGGGTGCAAAAAGCCTTCCCCAAATCCCACTGTAGGGTTTTTTTTGTATGGGCCAGCAGTCCCAGTATGTTGTTATTTTGGCATCATTTTTAGGGCATCTTATTCATGGCGTGATCCCAGTCAGTCAGGGATGATGCATTGATGACATCACAGTTCCACATAGACAATTAGATTTGGTTCTGTCACTACATTGCTGAGGTCTAATTGCCTTCCATTTGATCGATGGGGAGGAAGAACACATTTCTCTTGCCGGTGTTTCAGGGCAAGAAATTTGCCTTGTCCAGCTGTAATCATGTGATAGAACATGGATTGGATTCCTCGCATGGATGTATAACCAATGTGCATCCCATTGGAAGAAGGACTCAGCTAAAATTTGCCCCCTCCATTTTGCCACCCTTTTTGCAGATTGCAAACATCCCCTTTCCTTTTTAGCAATTTTGGGAGGGCCTTGAAAACAGGGGCGAAGTGCTTACTCCACTTACCACAGTAGTAATTACTGGGTTTCATTGCCTGTTCATTGTGATTGCTCTCCCTGCTGCTGCTGGGTGCTATTTTTTTAAATAAAATATTTGTCTTACGTGCAATATGCCAGAGTGGGCACAGGAATCAGTCCCTTCACTATAGGAACATAGGAAGCTGCCTTATACTGAGTCAGACCACTGGTCCATCTAGCCCAGTATTGTCGACACTGACTGGCAGCAGCTCTCCAGGGTTTCAGGCAGGATTCTTTCCAATCCCCACTGCTGGGGATTGAACCTGGGACCTTCTGCATGCAAAGCAGGTGCTCTACCACTGAGCTATAGCCCCTCCACTGTAATGTGTGGCTTCAGATGCCATCACATAGCCAAATCTCCTTGGCTGTGCTGCCCCGTCATGGGCATCAGACAGATAAGGAGAGACAAGTAAAAAAAGGCATACAGACACTCAGCCTCAATCCTATTTAGAAGATCATCTATTTTTAGTCCAAGTCCTGGATACAATAAGAACACGGAGAGACCAAAATAAAAAGGAAAACAGAAGGGTTTTTTTTTTAAAAAAAAAGACTATAGGGATCAATAGGCAAGTCTAGCGATACTCGTGAGCCTTGGGAGAAGAGTCCCAGAGCTTGTCTAACTAAGCTCTAGAGAGTCCTTTTAACCCAGTTAAAGGGAATCAAAGGCTATGAGAAATCCAGGTAATTATGCCCCCACCCCAAAAGAATCTGGTGATATTTTTGAGAGAAAAAGACTTCTGCAGTACAAATTACAGTTGCATTGAAGACCTGAGGTGTCTGAGAGGATGTATGTCTTGCCTCAAAAAACTCACCATAACTTAAATAGGTGAAGGGAAAAAAATAGGGGAGAGAGCGCGAGCGCTTAGCTGACATGAAAATCAAGTGCTGGATGCCATCACTTGCTTCACTCACAGAATTAAAACAGCTCTAGAGGAACAAGACTGGCAGCTGATAAATGTATTTCTCCCATTAACAGTATTATCTTTTAGTAATTTATTAATTCATTATATTTCTATACCACCAGCTGGTGGTATATACTACCCAGCTGAAGATATCTGGGTAGTTTACAAGACAAAGCTTAAAACCATAAAATACAATAACAGAGTGAAATATAACATAAAAGCAATGTTTTAAAACAGAATAAAGCCAAAGTAGTAACCAAGATAAAAGCCAGCACAGGTTCAAGGACCTAAAAACACCATTTTTAAAACTGAAGGTCTAAAAAGCCTGGGAAAATAAAAAGTTCTTCACCTGGCACTGAAAACATTACAATGTAGGCACTAGGCGAGGCTCTCTGGGGAGGGCATGCTACAACCAGAGTGCCACTACTGAAAAGATCCTCTCCTTAGTAGCCACCCATCTCACCTTATTTGGTGGGGGGACCTGGAGAAGGTCCTCTAATGACATTCTTACGGTCTGGATAGGCATATATGGAAAAGAGATGATGCTTCAGGTAACCTAGTCCCAATCCATTTAGGGCTTTGTAGAGTAATACCAGCATTTTGAATTAGGCTCTGTGCAGATCATAAAGTTCTGGTGTAATGTGATCATGTTGGACAGCCCCTGTTAACAATCTTGCTGCCCTATTTTGGACCAGCTGAAGTTTCCAGATCATTTTCCAAGACAGACCCACATATAATGCATTTCAGAAATCCAAACGAGAGGTTACCATGGCGTAGATGACTGTAGCTGGGCTATCTCTGTCCTAATAAGCCTAAGCTAATAGAAGGTGCTCTGTGCCACCAAGTCCACATGTGCTTCTAGTGACAATGCTGGATCCAGGAGCATCCCCAAACTATTAACCTGACCCATTATGGGGAGTGCAACCACCTCCAGAACAGGTTGAACATCACTTAGCTGGGCAGATGAACCACCGACTAACAGTACCTCTGTCTTGTCTGGACTCCGGACTGAGTCTCAGTTTATTGACCCTCATCTAGTCTATTACTGCACCGAGGTATAATGTAATATTTGATGCAAGGGTATGAGATCCCCCTCCCCCCGATAATCCCCAACTTAATTTTTTAAATCTATCTGTTATTAACTCCCAAAGTCTTTCTCAATTTAGTGAAGTCTTCTAATCACTGCTTTTTAGCCATTGCTTTATTTATGGAGTTTATTATTTTACTGGAACAGATGTTGCTGGCTTGACATATGGCAAACTGGGAATCCCAAAATGAATTAGATGGTTAATTCATACCTTAGACACATGTAGAGTCCATATGCTTTCAGATTCAATCTTGACATTAATGGTAAATAATTGATTCATAGGAGGAGTTAAATAAATAGTTGTGCTAAAGAAAGAGGAAGATAATATCCGTGTATTCCAGTTAAAAGTATTTTCAGGCAATTGAATGCAAGGTATTCAAATGAATGCAAGGTAAGGAAAGATGGGAGGAAGGAAGAGAATTGAAACATTAACAAGTATGGACTGTCCATAACTTGATTTTCTTTTTTGCACACTAGCTAGGCTCTGATAGTCTTTCTAATGACTAGTTATTTACAAGCTTACAATTTAATTCAGAATATTCTTGGAGTTTGGCTCTTCTTTTTACATATTAATCCATACAGGGTTGGATCCATGATATGCCTTCGGTGAGAGGAGGGGCTCCATCTGATTTTTGGAGATACCCCTCCCACCACCACACACCAGAACTCACTCCAGTCAGCAGGGTCTCCTGCCTTCCTGTGCAGCATTTTCAGGGGGGTGGGTCTGCCGTGCGAAGGAGGGGGCGAGGAAGTCCACCACCATCAGTGCAGCTGATCCACTGTAAATCTGGATCGAACCCATAACCTGTTATTTTGTAAAGTGACCGTTTTCACATCTACCTGGCTCA
Organism: Shinisaurus crocodilurus; assembly: GCA_021292165.1. NCBI lineage: Eukaryota > Metazoa > Chordata > Lepidosauria > Squamata > Shinisauridae > Shinisaurus > Shinisaurus crocodilurus. The sequence continues at coordinate 158,795,132 of CM037876.1, read as the reverse complement.
ATCAAAAGTTGTACAAAAACTAGTTGTAGAACTCAATTGAGCTATGTTGAATTGTTCCCAAGATTCCTGGCACGAATTTATGTCTAAAGACTGAGCCTCTGATATCAGATGCAAGGGTAAGCCCCCACTGCAAGAGTAAATTTGAGAAAAGGGAGCTTTGGCTCTGGGGCGTCTCCAGAGTGGTCTGGAACCAATGTATGCCAATTATTGATGGGGCTTTGGGTTTGGCTCTGGCTCGGTGGTCCATATTCTGAACCTTGTGACATTCTTATGACCTCAGCCAGTAAGTTCAGCATCAACACCTGATGGAAGCGGCACTGTGGGTTTTTTGAACCAACAATTTGGAGGAATGAAATTGCTTCCAGAATTTGCTGACAACATTGGTGTTACTGTTAAATCAGACACTGGAGACTGCTCCATATCAGATGTGGAATCTCTGCAAACAAATAGAGGTTTAGGGCCCTTTGATTTATTTATTAAAAAAAAAACATATTTCATATTGTTAATTTTGTAAATTATTTCATATCAGATATTCTATCGAGGTTTACAGTCAAAAGATCTGATTGACTCCAGCTGAGCTTCCTTCGCACACATGCTATCCCAAGGGGATGCACTAAGGAACTCCTGTGGAGGCATAGTTGTAAACATTTGGGCCTAACAAACTCTCTCATGCTGGGTTTGCTTTGTAGGGGTCAGGATGAAGTGGCCCATAGTTTCACATTTAAGAAACAAACTATTCAGGTGAGTGGCAATGAGCAACATGTGTGGGTGTTAAAGAATTATTATTTGAAATCACTTCAGCAAGAGCCCTGCTCTGGCAGTGCTCCACTGTGACCTCAATGCTCCCAAGCATAAATGTAGTTAAGAACATATTCCATCTCAAACAAAATGTGCTCCCACAGAGAGACCTTAAACAATAAATGGAATTGTGGAGAAGCTACATTACTAACCCCGTATTACTGTGGGAGGCTACATAATTTCTGAGTCCTTCTACTGTACATTTCACACAGAGTTTCATAAGAAAGTGATTTCCTCTTGAGGTTAGGGAGAGCTAAAGCAGTCTGTATTTTGCTGGCGACCATGTTACCATAGTTCTTGATCTTGCATATTTAGCTAGTGGCAGAAGATTTTGACTCAACTGATCAGAATTAGATCACAGAATCATAAAACCATAGAGCTGGAGGGCGGCTTGTTCATGTTTATTACTGAATGCCAATATTCTCCTCCTGTTTAGTGCATTGTGAGGCTATCTGGAAAACAGAGCATATACTGCCAGTAGGGTGGCCAGGTGTCTGTCTTACTTTGTAAAAGATGCCCTTCTAAATTATAATTATTTCTAAATGTTCATTTGTACATGTAAATGAGCATATGCACATTTCATGCATTTCCTCTTTTCCAGTGATACATAGGTGCCCCCCCCCCAACTGCCAGGTTGTCAAATGGTATCCTGCCATACCCTCCAACATTTCACAGATGAAAATAGGGACACACATGTGAATTTGTAAGAGGTATGGTTAAGCAACATGAAGGTGTGATCAAGAGGGCGTGGCCAGGCAACATGAGGGTGTGGCCAAGGGTATGGCCAGGCAACCAAAGGGCATGGTCAAGCACAAAAGTTATTAGAGGAAACACACAAAGACTTATATATTATAATTATTACATTATTATATTATATATTATTTTATAATATTTTATTAGTGGCTTTTGTATTTTTTTTAAACCTTACTTAAACCCTTAATTGTTGATATCTGGTGTTTTTCAGGGGGGGGGGGTTAGTGCATGCAGGGCAATCTCTTTCTTTTTGTTTTAAAATTGTCAGGATTGGTCCCACATTTTCAGGGCAGTTGGAGAAGGAGGGGGGGGGGAAGGAGATGCGGAGGAGGGGGAGCTTTTGGGTGGGGGGAAATACAAAAAGACACATTGGGGTTTTGAGCCCTTTCAGCATTTTGCTCCAACACCTCTACAGCTCTGGTTTTTAAGCACAAGGAGTAACTTTGAGGGGCTGAACAGCTTTGTTGTTGTTTGTTATTGTGGAAAGGCCCCAGTTTAAAGCACTTTCTGTGTTCTATTCACACAATTTAGATTTAAAGAAACACTTAAACTGGAATAATCTTGTCTTGCATAATTTAACTAACTTGAATTAAGTTTAAACAAACAGTGCAATCCTACACACAGTTACTAGGAAGTAAGTACAAATGTCTTCAATGGGTCTTACTTACTTACCAGGGGGCCTGGTCAGAGGCAGCAGGTAGAGCGCACACACATCCTCGGTCTGTTCCCTTCCTACTTAAAGGGTCCATGGGCCAAATCACAGCTAAGCTAAATAGCTTGCGGGAGGAGGCAGGGGAATTCAGGGCTCTGCATAACAAATCGGGACTCTGCATAACAAAGTAAGAAGCCGTGATGGCTTAAGTGTTTTGGGGACTGTCCCGGCAAATTTGGGGCAATTGGAGAGTATGTCCTGCATCAACCACTTCACTGCCAATTGACAGTCTTTTTGACAAAAGCACAATCAAGCTGTTGCAATCAGGTCACTTATTAGCATCTCTTGTACCCAGAGCTGCTGATGTACAGATCTTGGTGTGTCTAGACCATGTGACTCATGTCTTACTAAGCATATGGTGACTGAATAGAAATAGTTCTTTGAGCATCTCTGTCACAAGGTGATTTTATTGCTGCAGGCCTCTTCCCTCTGTTTAGTTCCTCCCAGTATTTTACAAATCCCCACTTTTACCTGCGGTTTCCAAGACCCTCTACAGGTGTCTTTGTATGCTCCCCAATCAGTCAGCCGCTTCCACCGGCAATATCTGAGCAAACCAGGTCTGGAAGATGTTCAGGGGAGGAGAGTATATATTCAGTGGGGTGGGGGGAGGATGATGTTGTGGCCCAGCTCCAGTGCTGCAGTGGGCCTTATAGTCTATAGCCAGAATCTGATCAGAAGGGGTCCGGAAGGTTTTGGGCCTATTCAACCTGTGGAATGTCAGAATCAGTGTGAGCTTATCTCTGTCAGCATTCTCAGTGGGAAGCAGGCGGGAGTTAAGTTACTCCCATCCAGCTGCCATCTTTGGCCTTGGCAGAGAAGGAAGTTGGCAGCCTCTCTGTGAGAACCTAACAGAGGAGGGAGTGGTTTGTCACACAGGTTGAAGTGACTCCCCTGAAGGGCAGAAGGGAGATTCCCTGTTTGGGCAGGGGACCTTATTGATGAGCTACAATCCCTTGTCACTTAGTTGTTCAGGAGGAGGGCTACACCTTTGCTTTTAAGTCGATGCCCAGGTTAAAAGCCTTTGTAGGAACATTCTCATCTTTATTGCCCCAAAACCTCTCTGTTTGGACTTACTGTCTGACCCTCTCGGAGCATTCTTCACATGGACCCTCCACCCAGTTTGGACTCTTGTCTCTTGAACTTTGTATTATTAAAAAACCTGCCATAAAAAGTACTGCTATACTTTTCATCGATCGTGAATTCTGGTTTGCTATGGATTATGGATCTTCATCGCTGATAGCCCAGAGTTGCCAGATGGCTTGGACTGTCACTGGAAAATGACTTTTCAATGCATGGACCCAGATAGCATGGGGATTCCAAAGTGGAAGCTTTGGTCATCAAAATCTCTGCATGTGTGGGATTACTCTGGACCTACTCTTGAACCTGTCTTGGATGTAATAGGCCTTGACTGATGTAACGTGGAGGTTCCACTGAAGATTTCCAGGTTGGACTAAACCTCTGCATGTGTGGATTTGTTTAGGTCTTTTTCTAGAACCTGTGTCTTTGATTGCCTGGGAAGGTTTACTCCAGGAATCATTCAAGCCCTTTCCCTATATTCTGAGCCACAGATTACAAAGGGGAAACAGAGTTGTCTGGATCTCTGACACAGCTATAGTTATTCGCTTTGGATAGCTGTGGAATTACTTATGAACCCTATGGTTGTCTCCAGTTATATGATTTCTGGAGAATGTAACCATTAAGCTCTTACTGTGGGGTTTGCTACAATAGTAGAGTCTGATTTTGCGTGTTCTGTGTCAGAATGCCAGTGTGTGTGTGCTTGAAGAATCAGGCCCATGATAGATTTTCCAAATACTGGGAAATTACGGTAGTTGTGTGATACACAAACCCCTCAGATGCTGAATTCCTAATAATTTGGCCATCTTGTCTGTAATGGCTCACTCATGCACCTTTTAAAGTGGCCCTTTATTACCTGAGGGACAATAATCCTTAAAGTAAAAGTTTAGGTTCTTAGAACTGATTTCATTTATGTATAAGATTTACACAACATTTTTACAAAGGAAAGAAACATCCTAGTGGTGAATACAGTAGAAAAGTGGTAAAATCACAACAAAGCCGCCTTACAAATTACATTAATCAATTAAATACAATTAAAACAGTTAACAAGAAAGGACAGCAACAGAAAGGCAATACTCGCATATCTACAGCAGAGAACATCCTAGTCCATAGCACAAAATCAGGCTGGATTGTCAAAAGCTTGCCTAAAAAGAAAAGACTTAGCAAGCCACTTAAAATATGTATAATGGCATTGACTAGCAAGCTTCCTGGGAAGTAAGTTCTACATCCCATGACATCACGCAGCCCCAGCCAATGACAGCGACAGGGCATCTATGTGTGTGGCCAGCAATTGCTGGCTTTCCATCATACAAATGACACCAATCAATTAATATAAGAAAATACAAGCAGGAGTTCAAAATATAGAGGCTGTCCACTAGACCTCTAGGGGTTTGCTTTTCTTCATTTATTTATTGGAGACAGAAGAAAAATCAGACACAAAGCCACAGACGTCTGGTTTTTCCTGTTTAAATTGAATTTGCCTGTAACTGTAAAGGCTTCTATTTCAATAGTTTTCTGCTCTAAGATTGATTAAATAATATAATGGAAATTATTTACTTCTGTCTCCAGCAGAGAGGGTGAAGATTATCCAAAGCCACAGTCTTGTTTGCCTTCTGAGCTTTATTTTAAATCTTCATATTCAGTCATCGATGAGTCTATTAAGAATCTCAGTAAATGGAAACTCTCTCAATATTTTCCATCTATAGAAGCTCTCGATGCAATCAGCAGAAGTCCAACTCACAGTGCAATTTTATACTTCCCTACACTTAAGCCCAGGCAAGTGAGCGTAAGATTGCAGCCTCGCGCCAACATTGTATCATGAGTTGAATATAAGCTCTTCCTTTGTGCAGGACCAGATCTTTCATCTTCTTCAATTCCAGCATGAATAGATTAAAAGACCTATTCTTATTCCAGTCATCATTACTTTGATGGCAGACATGTTTCACCTTCAGTGACATCAGCATGCAATTACATCAGCATGAAGCAGTTTCCAGCACTTCACTGTACACCATTTCTCATTTTTTAAACCTCAACCTCCCTCCAACTTTTTTTCTTTCCATCCCACCCCAAACCTCCCACCAGTTCCACAGGTGAGGGCACAGAAATTTCTCCATGTAATTATGTGCATACATTTTCCTTTTTCATATCAGAATCTGTAGCTTGAGGTTCTAATACAACGCTGGCATGAGAAATAAGATGGGGTAACTTTGTCCCCTCCTGACGCCCACGCACAGGGAAGTATTAGAACAAAGCAGCAGCTCTTTCCCCCCTAATCAGGTTTGGATTTTTAAATCTCAATTGCTTCATGCTGGGCAACTTGGACGGATAGTCATCAGAAAGATTTGTGATTGCCGCTGGCTACATGGCAACTGCATTTGTGGATCAATTTACAGAGTTCCATTAAAATAAATAAATCCATTTACCATGCACCTATGCTTTTTATTTTGCTTGTATCAGGGAAAACCATACATTCTGCAGCTTAAAGAAAGGGCAGTTCAGTACTTTACCAAATGAATTATGCATACCCTCCAAACAAGTGAGATAATTTCCTACAAACTGTGTGATTCTCATTCAGTCTTTTGCCTCAGAATTTTCCCATAATAAACTGCAATCCATGTACTTGAAGAATATGTTATTGTAATTACCAAGGCAATGCAAGTGTCTCCTCCCCCCAACCCCCTTATATTGCCATTTTTGGCTCATGCAATTGGAAGTATTCTATGTTTATGGCTACCATTTTAGACACAAGTAAATTCCTAGCCCTACTTGAGGGGTGGGTGTGGGTATGGCATAATGAATTAAGTTGTATACAGCATTTGCATGTTTGTTGAAAGTATGGAAATTAGCCCATCCTCTGCATAATGATTTCAACACACAATCTCATTAAGGTACTCTTTTTTTTTTTTTTTTGTTCCAGTGCCATAAAAGACTGTAGAATGTACAAAAATGGTGCATTATAGTAACAGACAAAACTGCCAGTCGATGAACTTACAAACAGTAGGAAGTTGTCTGTTATATGGAATTTATTAACAGAACAGAATAATAAAAATGACTACTTCATTAAGTAAATCCATAGAAATGAATTAGAAACCACAGGAAATTATTGTTCATTCATTCTGTTTTATTGCATCAGATTTTGACTACATTTTGACTACAGGTTCAAGAAATACTATATGTGTTTGGGGGGGGGGGTAGGACAATCATTTTCAAATTCAAACTATTTCCCCAAACACTGATTTAGATCAACACAGAGAATTATGAAACTAAGGGAAGAGGCTTTCACATAATTTTTAACAGTAACAAAGAAGGGAAAGGGGGAAAAAAGTATTCATTCCAATCCAGTGAGAACAAATGCAGTTGAAAACAAATGTCCTTCCTTGTGTTGATGTGCTCTACTGAGGACTCAGCAGGATAAAATTGAAGCATGTGTGGAACAATCCCTGCATTTAATAACCTGCCTATATGCACACAATACAGTGGATGCAGGAACACACAGTCTCTGTGATCTTCATATCAGAGCAACAATGTCTGTGCATATATGGGGGAGAGCTGCTGAATGATAGGTAGTACTTGGTTTAAGAGATGGGTTTTTATTAAATTAGCTCCTTAAAAGTACTACAACAGGGGTCTGCAAACTTTTTGGGTTGGTTGGTGGGTGCACCTGGAATCTTGAGAAAGTGTTGTGGGCACTTTCACAAAACTGGTGCCATGGGGGCTTTCCTATTCACAAAATTACTGCCGCCCATGGTAAGTGTGGGCAGTCACAAAACATCAAATTCCCAGAAGGCTAAAAGAGAAGCAACTTTCCCAAGAACCTAAGCACAAGGCAGAAGCGAGCTCCAAAACACAAAGAACACTCAGTTTTTCTGCTACAATACCCATTTCACAGAAAGCAAACTGATAAGGCTCAGAGACAAGTAACTCGACCATGAATGCAGCCTGGTTTTCAGAGGCATTCTTGGAAATAAAGATGGCTTTGAAGGATGGCGCTTTGCTTTGTACCATGTCAGCTGCTCAGATTTCTTTTTAAAAATCTAATAAATAAATAAATAAATGAAATGAAATGAAATGAAATGAAATGAAAATCAAGGGGGGCAGGGAACCTGGCGAGCCCCAAGAGAGGTATTCATGGACACAGTAGTGCCTATAGGCACCACATTGGATATCCAAGTACTAGACAATGGCTGAACGTCCAGCTCCTTGGACCAGAACATAACTAAGCAGTAATGAAATGGTATAGCACCAACTACTGGTTAGGATGCTATCTGCTAGTGTGGCACTAATGCCTCAGAAGAAGATGATGTATGAATCTGAGGCAAATGTTCCCACTTTGGAGATATGGACTGCCTCCAAATATGGGTGACATGGATCCAAAGCAGTCCAAGGTAAAGCAGGCTGGTCCTGAGGTTTCAGACTTGTCTTGGAGTCTGAGTGTATTTTTGATCCCAATTTGATACATATTTGAACCTCCCCCACGTCTGCAAGCTCTTCATAAATAGAAAACTCCAGGCACGGGAGAGGCAGAAAAGGGGTGTGTAGTTCTGTGACTCTTGCTCCTATTCAGGGCTTTACCAGGGGTCTCCAATCAATTACCAGCCCTTTGTGGAGTGACATTCAAGGAACATCTCAGAAGCTGTTCCAGTGAATTCTCTGCTCTTTGCAAGCTGTGACTGTGTCTGGCACAAAATTCCCCACTCTTGACCACTCTCTGTTGCTTGTCCAGCCTCTTGAGCTTCCGGTATATGGAGTTCCACCAAGAGACTCATCTTAAATCAAGCTATGACCTCCACAGGTCCTCTAGCAGTTCTCCTAACTTCCTGATACAGGAAGGATACCACAGGAGCAGAGGGGGAATCTAGGTGTGTGTGTTCTTTCTCATCTGTCTCAACAAGTGAGAAGATCTCCCAGCCCTGTCCAAGGAGACTATCCACATCACATAAAGCCACAGATAATTTCTGAGCCATGAAGCCTAAGTGAGAGAAGGACCCAACACCCACCTCCGCCCACCAAAGGTTATGTGTATGCATTCCTCTCTTCCTTTGTGGAGAGAAGTCTAAGGGACAGCAATACAGGGACTTTGGATAAAAAAGCACTAGAGATGTAGGATGCCTTTTAATGAATATTTACAAATATACATGTTGAGCAGGGAGGAGCAAACAGGTCTTGCAAACCTATAAAACTGCATTAGTCCCCCAGAGCAAGCAGCATCCATGGAACATCTTTATATGGCTTCTTCATTCTCTCTTGTTGGCTACATTACATCTCTAAGAGATACCAGTGCCTTTCACATGAATGCACGTAGTGGGGGAGGGGCAGGATCACAGCAACATTTGCCTTTCCTGACCTATAGACAGTCAGTGAATGATGTGAATAGAGTCTACACATGTACAGCTCTCTGTCCAAATGGGATCCCAGGTAAAAGCAGTTCCTTCCTGTTCATATGGAGAAATGTACAATTTTACATGTGATAGGTCTGTTCACACCATCCACTGAATGCACAGAGGTCAGGAATGAGGGTGGGGTTGGCCCAAGATATTTTGCTGCCTGGGGCAAAGGATGAAATTCCCTCCCCTCCATGTACAGAAGCGGACTGGTGATAGGACAGTGTCCTCAACACTGGTGATGCACCCAAGGCTGACAGGCTAGTTTAGAGGCAAGGGCAGGATGTGCTGTACCCAACACATCACCTCTACTTACCAGCATCTACTGCCTGAGGCAGTTGCCTCACTCTGCCTAATGGTACGGCCAGGCCAGGCTTAGAACTGGGACATCAGGCATGTTTCCCTCCATACAGTCAATTAAAGTGTGAAGAGGGCTGCTCTCTCTCTCTCTCTCTCTCTCTCTCTCTCTCTCCCCTCTCTGATTCCTATTCAAAGTTTTTAAAATCAACAAACTTGATTGTTTTCAAATCCATGAGGACTAGGCTATTAGCTTTGTAAATAGCATTCAGAGCAAGGCTACACCAAAACCTACTTATGCTTTGCACTACCCAGCTCCAACAATAACGTTAGAGCTCTGTTTTATACAGTCTTGCCATCTCTGTACCTCTTTTTGGCTTAAAGAGCTAGTTTGGAGATGTGATTCTTTAAAAAGGACCAGCTTTTCATTATATCAATAGAAAACTAAAAAGCTGAAGCTTAAGAATTGCTATTTGAAAGAAGCAGCTGAGAACATAATATAAAAACCATTCTCTATGGCACAAACAAATACAACAGGTGTGTCTTAAAAATAAAAATTAAAATAAAATACAGACCCATATATTACAAAGAACAAAAAGGAGAGGAAATTCTGGGATGGCTGCAGCATATGAAAACTTCAAGGACAATATGTCTTGAAATGAAATATGGGAGACTTGCTTTTAATGAACATCGCAACTTTGAGATCAAACTATAGATGAGGCTAGGCAGCCTAATCTATTGTTGAAGTTGAACAGAATTCTGTGAAGCGATGCAGCTTTTTGTTCAGAGAGGTGTATTGTATTGTCTTTCTGCATTGGATTATATGTTTTGTTAAAGTCATATCAGAAAACAAAGTAGGAATGATCTTAATGATATGGAAGACAGGAATTGTCCAGTGAAGCATTGAATTTCAAGTATATTCAGTATCATAGGATTAACTAGGCTTTACATCAGGAGTGGGCAACTTGTGGCCCTCCAGCTGTTGTTGTACTGCAACTCCCATCATCCTTCACCATTGGCTATATTGGCTACGGCTGATGGGAGTTGCAGCCCAAAATCTACAACTCCCATCAACCACAAGTTGCCCACCCCTGCTTTGCAGAGCAGCTGCTGTTGCTGCGGGTGCTGGTGGGGAGATTATGGTGCATTCCTAAGCATGCTTACTTGGAAATAAGTAGAACTGTGTTCAGTGGGGCTTACTCCCAGGTAAGTATGGAGAGGACCTCAGCTTTTCAAAATGCCTGAGTCTAATCTTTGTTGAGCTGCAGTCAAGATCATTTTTCTAGCACAAGTAATTCTAAACCAATTTAGAATTTATCATTCCAATTTATTCCTATATATAGAAGCATATATATACATGCTGGCTCAGCTTGTCTGAGTGTGGAAAGCTAAGCAGGGTCAGGCCTGGTTATTACTTGGATGGGAGACCCCTCCTCTAGTTTCCTGCATTGAGCAGGGGGTTGGACTTGATAGCCTTGTAGGCTCCTTCCAATTCTTATGTCTATGAAACATATATATATATATATGGATTTATACCATACACACATAAGAAGCTGTTATGGGGGTGAAATCCTCCATTTCAAGCATTCCACACTCCATACATGGAGTAGGTTCACAGTCCTGGGATGGGATAACAATAGTAATAGATCGCCATCAGTTCAGGGAAGCCTGCCTATTGAAAGATCCAAGAATCACTGGAAGACTTCAAGCAAAGTAGGGATGGATGGATGAATCGGTCAATTTCAGTTTCTCTTAGTTTCATGTTTTTCCAATCTTAAATTTGGTTTGTCTTGAACTAGGAGAAGTTTTAAAGAAATGTATTACATATTTTTTTAAGAGCATGAAATAATTTTTTGAAAGATTTTTTTTTAAAGTACATGAAAATTTGTATGCATTTTTTGCACATTTCTCCTAATAAATGCATTCTTGTATGCCTTTTCGCCTAATATACACATTTTTGTAAGCAATTTCCCCAGCATAATACATATTTATCTTATTTTCACTTACACACATTTTTGCATGCAATTTTCCCAATACTGTATACACATTTTTGTATGCATTTTATTGATTGGAGAAATCCACTGCAAAATTTGAAGAAGTTCGGATTTAGAATGATAACTGAATTTCAGCTTGTGCATTGGTTCAAAATTGCAAAATTAGGTTCACATTAAAATGTGAACCGAACAAATCCCCCCCCCCATCCCTACGGATTGGCAATTTACCCAGTGGATATTATATCCCACCAATTCAAAGAACATTTTCCTTGTAAAGGACAGTCTCCAAACTATGAGGAGGGTGAATCAGTTTCTACGGTGACTTATCATTGTTTTCAGGAATATAATCTGGGTGTGTCCAAATCTGCAACCCAGTCATCACTTAAAAAACAAAACAAAACCCCCAACCCTTTCACCTGGTGCTTTTCTCTAGGCTTCCTTGTAATTGGAGATACAGTAGTAAATACAGAGATGAGAGACAAGGAGGCGGGCCACAACTGTAATAAAATACAGTATCCTGCAACGGGACAATGCTCCTACCTTTCCTGAGTCCATGTTGCTCCCTTATTTATTTTTTATTTAATTTATTATATTTATACCCCGCCTTTTTTCCTGCAAGGAACCCAAGGCGGCTTACATAATCCTCCTCCTCATCTCCATTTTATCCTCACAAAACCCTGTGAGGTAGGTTAGGCTGAGAGTCAGTGACTGGCCCAAAGTCACCCAGTGAGTTTCATGGCCAAGCGGGGACTAGAACCCGGATCTTCTGAGTCCCAGTTCAACACTCTCACCACTACGCCACACTGGCTCTCAGTATAGACCGGAACATGCAGTGCTGGCTCCAGGTTTTTCAGGGCTCTTGGGCAAGACACCCTCAATGGGCCCCCTCCCTCAGTGAATCTACCTTGTCACCGCCATTGTCACCAGCTGCTCTTGCGCCTTGTCCTCTTTCTCTTCACTGCTGCAACTGGCTTGCTTGACAGGCAGGGAGCCAGTGAGCAAGTAGGCCGGGGCGTCTGCTGCTCCTCTTCTCACCAACACCACCATCTGGGCCAGAGTGAGATGAGAGGCAGGCAAATAAGAAGATGGTTTCTGATTATTGGAACTGACAGAAATGGTTTAATCTATGTTATGCTGGTTACTGATCAATGGAGTTTCCCCCCCTCTCTCTTTAAAGGTTATAGAAATGGTAATTGAGAGAAGTTCTTAAGGGTATACTTATTTACAAATGCTAAAAAGATTTAAAGTAGTGAGGGGGATTTGAAGACTTTGATTAAGGTGATTTTGAACTTGATTGGGATCTTTAGGAAGGATTTTAATAGAAAGATTGTTTTTGAAGAAGTTGGAGATGTTAGAACAAAATAAGGACTTGTTTCAGTAGTAACTTTGAATTTGAAACTTGAAAGGCAATGTGTTATTGGTAAAATATACTGATCTCCGTTGAAATTTCTGACTGAGAATGAGTAATGGAACGGATGTAAATAAAATGGGTAAAAAGTTTGGGGTGTGAAGTATTGTTGTAAGGTGAAAATATGTGGTGGTTTGTCCTTTTTATGAATACAATAGAGGGCAAGAAACTAGGGGACTGTATTAAATAGAAGTAGAAATGTTTCAGATTGCTAGAAGAATTAGAAGAATATATATATATATATATGTTTATGGTTAAAATAAAGTCTTGTGAACTTGTGAGGTGGATGAACAAGAAGAAAAATGTTTGACAATAGAAAAAAGAGAGATTTATTTGTAAACTACAGAGTAGAGCAGTGATGGTGAACCTTTTTGAGCCCGAGTGCCCAAACTGCAACACAAAACCAACGTATTTACTTCAACGTGCCTTAAATTTGGCAGGAAGGAGGAGGGGGCACTAGCTAATCACGCCCCGCTCTGTCTCAGGGCATGGCTCTTCACCGGGCGTGAAAATATTCAGTTGAAAATATTCAGCGCGCTGTTCAGTTAGAAGGAGGGCTGGGCACCTGCGCAGTCCGCTTCTGGGGGTGGAGATGTTGGAGTGTGCCTGCCTGTGGAGGCCAGCGAGGAATGAGTGGAGAGGAGTTACTATGGAAACCCGACACTGAATGCAGAAGGGGATGGTCTTTTCGCGATCTGGCAACCAATGGCTCGAGTGCCCACAGAGAGGTCCCTGCGTGCCAGCTGTGGCACGCATGCCATAGGTTCGCCATCACTGGAGTAGAGTATGTAATGTTACATACTTTGTTGTGGGAAAAATTGGAAGTCCATTTTAGTTTAGTGTTGTGTTTTTGTGATGTTTGTGGATTTTTTAAAATAAAAAATTAAAAGAAAAAAAAAGAAAATACTGCTCTGTGGATGATTTAAATATAGCATGGATTAATTTATATATTTTAGTGTTTGGATAGCTACTGCAGTAGATATTTTGAAAAGAAAAATCTTAGCAGAGCAAAGACAGGTTTTCCAAAGTGATGAGGTCATGTGCATTCAGAAAAATGCTACCTGTCTCAAGATGAACATATAGTGAAGACAAAGCAGGATAGGTGTTACCTTGATTTAGCAAGTATTTCCTCAATGGAAACAAATCTGTGATGACATCCTTGAAATGATATTCTTCATCTCAGGAAAAATAAATACTTGAATCTTTATTACAGCTTCAACATATGCACATTTTAAAAAACAGTGGAGATTTACAAATGTAAACTATTATTCAGAGCAATTTACTGTGTTGGTGACATGTTCCTGGTAAAACTGTATTTTTTTTTACTGAGTGATATTATTTACTGTTTTTGGAATTTTGGTTACACAGAACTAAAAGCACACAGCAAGCTAAATTACAGTTTAATCCTATGCATGTTTACTCAGAAGAAAGTCCTACTTTATTCAATGCAGTTTACGCCTTTGTAAGTATGTTTAGGATTGCAGCCTCAATAATTCAATTAATTATCAGCTAGCTTGGGATAATGGTGACATTGTAGACTTCTGTATTTCAGCCAAGTGAATCCTTGAGAAGTTTCTAATTTGTTTAATTTTGCAGAGGGAGAGGAAGCTGCCAAAAACATCTGTATGATAAATCTGCCAGAAGCCTGTTCTCTTCTGTGAGAGTAATCAGATACAATGGTTTGAGTACTTTAGGCTTTTGCTTCTTTTTGTTTCTTTTTTAAACATTTAGATGCCAAACTCACCCACATTACTTAAACGTGTTGTCTCAAAGGATGCCAGTTTAATATTTTGTCTAGGTTGTCTGAATCTGTCTATGTCTGGTCCATAGACTGGAGACTGCAATGAAATATAACCATTTAGAAGCCACAGACACAGGGAGCATTAACAACTTCCAGTTAAGTTGTTATGTTCATCTGTTACAGCAAAAAAGATGTGTCCTCCAGCATCTGAAAGATGAACCAATTTATTATGACTCAAGCTTTTGTGGACTAGAGTCGATTTTATCAGCTGCAAAGCTTATGCCATAATATATTTGTTACTCTTTAAGGTGCTACAAAACTCTCTGTTGTTGTAGGGCACATTAGTTGCTTCTAAGGCCCATAGATTCAGTGATTTCTTCAATCTCTCTCACACAAATCAGTGAAATGTAAAAGGTACTAACTTTGGCTAGAACATGTCCGTTGTTGTTGTTGTTGTTGTTGTTGTTGTTATTGAGAATTGAAATGAAATCTGTATTTCATAGTTGAAGCTGAAAAATTGTTATTCCTCCCCCCCCCCACTAGTATTGAAATTCCAGTAGATGGGTGTGGTAGAAAATTTTTCTAACTTGAAAGTTGGATTGATACAAATAGGGATAAGTGAGACATTTATTCAGTTCACATTTCAATGTGAACTTACCAAATCTGCACTTCCTGAACCTGAACATCAACTGGGATGTGGTTTGCCACAGAAATACATATATTTCTGAAATTTGTGATTGCCCCCCACCCCCACAAAAGAAGGACCAAAAATGTGTACATTTTTTTAAAAAAAGTGCACAAAATTTGCACAAAATCCACTTTATTAATTGAAAATCCATTTGAAATTATGTGTACATTTTCAAAAGTGTGCACAAAAATGCACAGAAACATTCTCATATATCTATATATATAAAAGAAGAAGTCCTGACTGACTCTGACTGACTGACTCATCAATGCCCAGCTCAAACTGTTTAATCTAGGAACGCGGAATTTTGAGGGAACATTGTTTTTATGATGTAGACACCCACTAAGGAAGGATTTTTGGAAATTCTGTCCCTAAGGGGGTGAAAAGGGGGGGGAATTGCCCCACTCTCATATCTTCTATGGGCAAAACAACAGGGGAGCAGTTATGCAAATCGGCCTCACCTCATAATTGCTGCAGGAGCCAATAGGAGCAGTTATGCAAATAGCACATACGACACTTAGAATGTTCATATGAATTCCTGCAGGGGCCAATAGGGGTGGGTATGCAAATCTCCCCTAGGCCATTTAGAATGTTCTCTAAGGGGGTGAAAAGGGAGGGAAACTTTTTAAATGACTGAATGAATGAATGACTGTTGTGTGTGGGGCGTCGTCGCACAGGCTCCATCGTGTTTTGACGGATCTACCCCAAACTTGGCACGGTCACTCTTCACCTGTAGACTCTCAGGATTAACCTGATTTTTCTTTAAGATCAGATATATTTATTTATTTATTTATTTATTATTATATTTATACCCCGCCTTTTTTCGTGCAAGGAACCCAAGGCGGCTTACATAATCCTTCTCCTCCTCTCCATTTTATCCTCACAACAACCCTGTGAGGTAGGTTAGGCTGAGAGACTGTGACTGGCCCAAAGTCACCCAGGGAGCTTAATGGTTGAGCGGGGACTAGAACCCAGATCTCCCGAGTTCCAGTCCAACACTACGCCACACTGGCTCTGGCTGATGGAATTCAAACCCAACACACTGTCCAGTGCACCACTATATCCAGATTCAACTATCTTGCTTTACCATGAAGATTACAAGATGGTTGTTGCAAACCCGCAGCCATGGCAGCGGCAGTGGGGAGGGAACAATAGTAACCACAAGTTACTGTGTAACAGTAAGCAATGTGAAGGAAACCCAGTATCTCTCTGTTTGAAGGAACCCTATGGAGAAAACTAAAGATTTCTGCTGCCAGCACCCAGCCTAAACGTTCCTAAAATCCACGCAAGTGAAGCTGCGGGCAACAGCTAGTATATATATATATATATATATATATATATATATAACATTTGCATGAAAATATGCTCAAATGTCTGTGCAGACTGAAATAAAATTTTGCAATTCATTGTGGAATTGGACAGAATGAACTGACAAGTGAAAAAACGTGAACTTGAGTAAAATCAAGCATTACGAGATCTGCCATCCCTGCACAGACGTGCTGTTGGCCACATGGCACATATTCTTAGAAAAGCCCTAGTGACTTCCTCTAATGCAAGTGCTTTCAGCTCTGAATAGTAGAAACAAACTGTGGAGTCCCAACTGTCAAAGCAGAAGAGCTTTGTGAGTCTGTGCTGGGTGGCTTAATGCCACCTTCAGGATTAGCTACCAGGTGATAGTTCAATTTGAGTGAAATAGTTGCTGAATGGGGGTCTAAATGAGTGAAATGTTTGCAAGATACCATTCCAATGGATGCCTCTGTAAGATCAAGTTTCCTTGCATAGCCCCACACCATGATAAGGCACAATCCCAGCCATTGTGATTCCAAATTTGTCAAAATACAATTTAGATTTATTAGCCACAATAAAAGAACCCTCTCATAAGCTAATGATCTCCTGCTGCTACAAAACGCCTTAACATTTATAGAAAATAAATGATCCTCTAGAATGAATGAAGTTACTGTTCTACTAAATGAATGTCATAAACTTATATCCATACTGTAAGAATAATGCATTGAATATCTGAGGAACAGACAGTTTGGCCCTTGAACAAGTCTCCATGTGGAGACTCCGCTTGCAGATCAACCTCTTTTAATTGGGGTGTACTTGTTGATTGGCATATGCACCATCCTGAAGAAGTTAAGCACTCTTAAGTCCAATTGAAATCAGGTTAGAGAAAGTGCACAGTCAAGTGTTTAGGCAATAATACAACACCACATGGAGACTTGTTCAAGGGCCAAACTGACATTTGGATGTGTGTCTAGCAGTTCTGTCTTCTCTTCATTTTTACGCTAGAGTAGGCACAGGGAGCCCAATCCAGATCTTAAACACCAGCTACCCCTATGCTAGGCTCCTGGTCTGGATCTTGGCCCCTGAACCTACTGTGTCAAAAAAATTAAATTATGTGGTTGCTAGTCACTCCGGGTGTCGGAGAAATCCGCAATGGATTCAAATGAGTTCAGATTTCTATGAATCCAACCCTTGGATTTGGCAGTGGACTGGCTTTTCCCAAGTCACATGGACTCCCTGGACTCGTGGACAGTTTTTTTTTTACCTTTCCGGAATTTGAAGCAAATTTAATCATAGAAAAATACAACAGCAGCCAGCGACTAAAAATGCACAGTTCCCCCATAGAGTAAAGCGTGAAAATGCACATTTTGGGGGGATTTGTGCTTGTGTGTGTGTGTGTGTGTGTGTATGCATGTGCATGTGCTGCCCCAACCTTCCCAGCATATCCCACATGTGGCCCTTGGGGCCCAAAAGGTTGTGCACCCCTAAACTAGGGCTTGAGTTATAGAGTCCAGGCAGGGCCGGTGCTACCATTAGGCCAACTAGGCAGCCGCCTAGGGCGCAGGGCTAAAGGGGGTGCCAGAAACGCCTTGAAAACAAAATACAGCGCTCTCAAGTGGGAAGGGGGGCGCTAAATATCTGATCTTGCCTAGGGCACCAAACTGCCTTGCACCTGTCCTGAGTCCAGGCCCCTTTTTTCAGGTAAGGCTGCAGCTGGCAAACAAGTCAAAGCTGTTGAAAAAGTGCTCCTGGCTACAGATGCAACTTGAATCTCCAGGTCCAGGGACAACACCAGGTCTAAGAGCATTCCCAAGCCATCTAACTGCTTGTTCAGGGTGAGTGCAACTCTATCCAGAACAGATTGTTCAACTAACACTACATCAGTTGTGTCTAGATTAAGTTTAGGTTTGTTCAGCCTCATCCTCTCCTGGACTAACTACACATACTAATCAAGGCCTCCACTGCTCCACTAGAACTGAAGATGGAAATATGAGAGGGGGGGACATCAGTCCAGATTTCTGGATGATCTCACCTAGCAGGCTCATGTTAAAAGGCATGGGAGTTAAGATGAAACCTTGTATACCAAAAACTATAGGGTGGAACAGCATTCTCCCAGGATGACCTTCTGGGATAGGTCCTCAAGAAATGTTCAGCACCAGTGAAGAAGAGAACTTGAACTTCACAGTCTTATCCCAGCAAGGAAATGCAAAAGGATACCATGATTGTTCTATGTACTTTTACTTGGTTATCTTACTGCAATTTTTATTTTAAGGAACAATATATTGGTGTTGGTGGAGCATCTCCAGAGAATTACTACCATTGAATAAAAGGATCCTAGATTGTCTGATTGACATGTTCAGTTTATCATCATCATTATCATCATTGTCATCATCACCATCCTGGAACTACAAGATAATATGAAACTACAGTGCTGTGTACTTTAAAATGATAGTGATTTAGTTAGAAATGAGTGGTAGCAGTCTTGGATGTTCAAGAGAGTATATCACGAATAGTGGAACAGTGACTGATTTGTTTGAAGCATCACAGTCCACTATTTTAATATCATCACAAGATTTCCCTATATGGATATATAATTGTGGATGTACATTTTATTAAATTTTGTTGTAGTTTTTCTTTCAGCATGTAGATTGGTATCATTTCCCCTATTATCAAACTGGGGTGGTTGAGTGCCTAGTTTGGAAGATAAACAGCTATCTAGTATTGGTTTCTACATGCTTGGGGGATTCCCTTGGTATGCAGAGGTATATTACTTTAAATTAAAAGGGTGGAGGGAGAAATGGTTAATTGCCTAATAAGAACATAAGAAGGGCCATGCTGCATCAGACCAAAGTCCATCTGGTCCAGCATTCTGTTCACACAGTGGCCAACCAGCTGTCCACGGGAAATCCACAAGCAGGACATGAGTGCGACAGCCCATGTTCCCCATGAGGTTCCAGGGCCTACAGAATGTTAACAGCAGTTAAACCACAGAATGCTAAAGATGTCTGTTGAGAAAAGGGGAAAGTAGGGAGAAAAGGGATAATTTGCCTACTCAAGCCCCTAACATATTATAGTAAGTATCCTCGAGGTAGGGGTTATGGTTAGTGGGAAGCATGCCATAAGGTTAGAAAATTCTTCTCCCTGCATCATTCAGGGATGTTTCAAGAGAGAGGAAAGGGGGAAATACATCTTTCCCTTTCCAGCTTTTTCAGAAACCTTTCCACAACTGATAATAGCTATATAACATGCTCAGGTTCAAGGCTGGAAGCCAGACTGAAGCCTGAGCTCTTCAGTGTTTTATAGCAGGGGTGAGCAGAAAGTAGACCATCTGGATTCTCTTAGTAGATCTCTGGTTGATTTTGCAGTAGATGGGCAAGAATCACTGACTCCCAGTTGCTTAACGATAGCAGCAATCAAATGACTCTCCCACGGCACACCACACACCTTAAATTATACTGCTGAAATGAGGAAAGCTTGGGATAACCAGGAGTAGATTTTGGTACAGAAGGACTGTGAGCTCCATTCAGGTCTGTTGTTCAAAACAAATTCCTGGGCTAGAAATCCTTTAATTCTAAGTACCGTATATGCCTTTTCTGCCTAGCTCCAGTTGGTGTTCCTTGATATTCTAGGAAAAAACAAAGTAGAGCCCACAAACCTGAAGACTTTCCACCACTGTTTTATAGCACATTTGTGGAAGGTTTCAGGAGGATGAGAAAGGGTTGAGGGGAAGGTGTCCATTTCCTTTTTCCTCCTCCTGAAATTCCAGTCCTCTCCTGGTGAACTCCAAGAGGAAACTGACCATTGGGTCAAAATATGTTCCCTCCCCCAGTACACAAAAGATTCCTGTTTCTGGATGGCTGGAGTCCTGAACAGAAAAAAAAACAGTCCATTAAGGGGCTGGAGATACATTTTGTGGCTGCCCCCACTTGTCTATATCCTCATAGCAATCGTCTCTGATTGCATTTGGATGCAATCTTAAGACCTTTGCTGTGTTACTCAGATATAATTCAAGGCTGGAAAGAAACAACACATTTTGTAGATAAGCAGGAAACTGACCATTGGGTTGACATATGTCCCTCAGTACACAAAAGCCCTGAAGTTATGGTCCAGTAACATCTGCAGATTTGGCCTCAGTTTATTGTGGGAATGTTGAGCATTTCCACATGAAGCAAACCTGAGGGGTAGGATCTGACCTGACATTTGGAATGTCATTTTTGACAGCTGAGGAGATGAAGAAACCAGCATCCAGCAAGAAAAGAAATCTGAGGTAAAGCCCTGTGGGGCAGAGGACCATCCAAGCCTCTCATGTTGAAAACACTCTACTTCACTATCATGCAGCTAGACTTAGAACATAGGGGAACAAGGGATACAGTCCCGGTGCACAAGGACTGGTAAGATGTAGTGTCAAGCAGGAGCTGGTGATGCTGGCATGGAGGGGAGTGAGGAGCACAGAGGCCCAAATAGTTAGTCTCTGGCACTTTAAAAAAAGGAGCCAACATGCCTTGTTGGCCATCTAATGACTGGTATGCATCAGCCCATTTTAATTACCCAAAGCAGATTCCATAATGAGTTGTGGATGGGTGCTGAGAGCAGGGATGGGGACTCGAACTCGAGGACTCGTTTTGTGAGTCGGACTGAGTCCCCCCTCTGACTCAAGTTGCACTCGAGTCCCAATATTTTTAATGGGACTCGAGAGTCGACTCGGGACTCGAGACCAAGGACTCGTCAACATCCCTGCTTGATGCCACCTGCAGGTGCTGTCTGGACCTAGTTGCAGTAACAATCCAAGTTTATTTTTTAAAATCATTTTCCTAAAATGCAACCTTTCAGACATTTTGGGTTTGGCTGCCTCTGCCTGCCTGTTTGGGGTTCCCTGCCTCCTCTGCCTGCCTGGTCTCTTCTTAACCAGTTCCACAGTTTGAATTGTCCAAGACAAAGGCCTCTGCCTGCCTGCTTTGGGGTTCCCTGCCGCCTCTGCCTGCCTGGTTATTTTCGGTTTGTCTGCTTGGTCTGTTCTTGTCAAAATCAGTGGCAGAGTTTTGAGATAAAAAGGCACACTTGTGCCTAGAAATTATTTAAGCCACACATCTGAAGTAGCCTTATTTTGTTGGGAAAAACCCCACGATTTTAATAGGGACTCATGGAGTCAGCGTTGGGAGTGACTCATGACTCGGGACTCGTGAGTCACCATTTTGGACCAAGAACTCGGACTCGAGACTCGGGTCCAAAGACTCGTGACTCGACTCGTGACTCGAGACCAAGGACTCTTCAACATCCCTGGCTGAGAGGAGACTTGGAATCTATGAAGCTGTGCAGCACTCTGTTTGCCAGGAAAAGGTATTGATTCTCATGGACATCTTCAAGTTATCCAAAGGTGCTGGACATAGCCTCTGACAATATTAATGGAACTGAAGGAATATGATGATCAGCAGAACCACTTTACCTCACCTCCCCACCTGCAAACACACGGTGGTGGTGGTCGTGGTAGCAGTGGTGATTGTTGGAGGATTCAGTTTGTAGATAGCATTTATAAACCTCACATTCCAGTTTACTACATTTTTAAAAAAAAATCTGTACCAGCCTTCTCCAACCGGATGGCCTCCAGATGTTTTGGACTACAACTCTCATCACCCTCAGCAAGCATGGTTAGGGATGATGGGAGTTGTATTCCAAAAACATCTGGAGGGCACCAGGCTGGGGAAAGCTGCTCTGCACTCTTATCTGCTGTGCAGTCACTTTTACATTTCTAACTTGGTATGATTCACCCACCACATTCCTATCATATCATTCTGGCACTTACTTCAATGCATGGTGTAGCACAATATTAGGGCGAACATGTTTGGTGTTAAAGTGCAGATGATGAATAACAGTTGGTCTCTGTCTACAGCTGGCAATGCAATGTGAGAAACTTGAAGAATCGATTGACGGCAAGTTGTCCACACAATGTCCTCACCACGGCTTGCTCAAAAGTTTCAATGCCAATGTTTTAATTGAAGATTGAAGCTCAGTATCAGTAAAATGCCTCATCTCTGCATAAGATGAGGTATTTTACTGGTGCTGAGCTTCAATCCTCAAATAAGCTTTGGCAGTGAGTGAGCTGCAGTGAGGACATTGTGTAGACATCTTGTTGTCAAATTCTTCAAGATACTCACATTGTATTGCCAGATCTTTCCTTCCTGGGGATGGACAGATCAGTCTATTTTCAGTCCATGTCAGTTTCACATTCCTAATTCTATGTGTTCATTCCTAATTCTATTTTGTCCTTTTTCTGCATCAATCAGTGATTTAAACACACACACACACACACACACACACACTTAAATACTTTAAATTTAAAATCACTGCAAGCACTAAAGAGCATTAACCAGTTTTTTTGTTTGTTTTTTTAATCTTGGTTATAGCCAGGGAACAAAATAGATAAGTCAGGTGTGAAATCCACAGAGAACATAGAATCTGGGCAATGTCCTCATTACAGCTCTCTCAAAGGATCAGATGCCAATGCTTACATGGCCATAGAAACTCAGTACAAGTAAGTTATTAGCATATCAATATAGCGACCCTGCCAACAGCCAGCCCAAATTTCAGCAGTGGAGTTATGGGTCAGCAGTGGGAGTTACTAGAACTGAAGGGTAGATTTGGGAAGTTCTAGTACAGGGGTTGGCAACCTTTTGGGGCTGTGGGCATATACGGCAATTTGAGAAACTCTCCTGGGCACCACCAAAAAATGGTTGCCATTTGCAGGGCAAAGGACAAGTACCCCCCCCCCCAATACTAAGTACAAGGCCGAGGTGGGGTCTGAGCCCCAACACCCAAAACAACTCCTTTGAACCCAGAGTTTTCAGTACCAATGGAAACCTATTTCACAGCAATCCCAGCTGCTGGTAAGAAAATGTGTTAATTTAAAAAAAAAAAAGAAGAAGGAAAAAAGTGGGTTAGGACATCTTGGCGGGCACCAGGAAGGGTGTCCAGGGGCGCACTGGTGTCTGTGGGCACCATTTTGCCTATCCCCATTCTAGTACCTCCTTAGGCTGTAGTAAGTCTGCTATTCATTCAAGATAGCAGTGCTCCAGTTTGAGGATGTTGGCCATTTACACGCCTCACAATTAACATTTATATGATTTGAGGTCTTCCTCATTGCTGCTGGTAGGTATAACTATATGTGGGTCAAGTGTTTTCCTATCTTCTCTGGAAGCTGCATAGAATTTAAGTATGTCTGTGCCCCTCATCTTTTACCATGTGGGCAGAGTTTTATACTTGGCCTGGGTAGACCTGAGTTCTAATCCTATCTCAGTCATAAAGTTTACTGACCCGGGGCCTTTTTTCTTTCTCTAGCTCTCAGCCGAACCTACTCCATGGGCTTGTGAGCAGACAAAATGCACATTGCCCTGAGTTCCTCAGAAGAAGGCAGTGGTAGTACAAATGTGATAGATAAATAAATAAATATTCTAGATTAGTCCCAGAACATCCACTGAAATTAATAGGATCACATCAGGACAATAAACATTAAAATGCCTAGAATTCAGTCTGGACCACACACGCACACACACACTTGCTAGAGCAAAAAGTTTAAGAACTTGAAAACTTGTTTTCATTTTTTTAAAGTGAGTAAATGGAAGGGGGCTGCCTGTCATTTTAAAATTGTTCAAATTAATAAGCCATCACTAATTGTTTAAGTAGAATGGAAAACATTGCCTCTGTATAGCCCATCCAAATGGAAAAGTGCATCAGTGAACTGAAATGTGAAAAGGTGTGTGAATTTGAACATTGGGGGTAGGAGAGAAACCACGTTCAAGTTATTCAGGCCTTAAAAATAGAAGATTTAGCAATGCACACAGTGATTGCTGCCTCCCTTCTTTATTTCAGGTCACTGAAAAGAAGTCATATTGAGGCATGCCATAACCAAAACTTTTACCAAAGAAAGGGCAAAGCATAGATGCAGATGTGTGCTTCAATTTTGCCTGAACTTCTTAAGAATAGTCTACCTGGTTCTTTTTAATCTGTTGACTCCTTTTAATCAAGATTTAAGCCAGGAGGCATCAGTTTCTTCTCATATCTGGAAGTCTGGATGCCTAAGGATTCTAGCCCTTAGATAAATATAGAATAATTGAACATGCATGGGAGTTGGGGAGGGCCTTGGATCATGGAGGTAGCCCCTACCCCAACCAACACATGTTCAGTCTACTGTGTGCATAGGCCCTATATGCATACATGTGTTTGACTGTTAGTAGGTACAGAGCCCTAGATCTCTGTGGGGGAACCCGTGCTGTGGCTACTCCCCATAGCAGCATTAATTTCCATTTTTTGAGGGTAGATAGTAGAATAAGAAGAAGTCACAATGTGGGCATCTCTCACATTGTCCTGTTGGCAGGGGAAGGAATGATGCTCCTGGGACTCCCATATTGCTGGGGTAATGTGACTACTCGGGATGGGTAGACTGATCAAGCTCAATCTCGTCGAGGTTCTCATTTTCCCACCACCGAGCTCATCCCTGTCCTGGATCCA
Source organism: Shinisaurus crocodilurus (assembly GCA_021292165.1). Lineage (NCBI taxonomy): Eukaryota > Metazoa > Chordata > Lepidosauria > Squamata > Shinisauridae > Shinisaurus > Shinisaurus crocodilurus. Next base: position 158,770,500 of record CM037876.1, on the reverse strand, counting down.
TAAAGGGTGCTGTTGTTGTTTTTCTGCATAGAAATCCATACATATTGTTGTGCACATTTTTCAAATGTATGCATTTTTTTTACCCATTGACTAAAGTGTGTTTATGCACATTGCATGTTTATTTATTTATTTATTATATTTATACCCCGCCTTTTTTCCTGCAAGGAACCCAAGGCAGCTTACATAATCCTTCTCCTCCTCCTCTCCATTTTATCCTCACAACAACCCTGTGAGGTAGGTTAGGCTGAGAGTCAGTGACTGGCCCAAAGTCACCCAGTGAGCTTCATGGCCAAGCGGGGACTAGAACCCAGATCTCCCGAGTCCCAGTCCAACACTCTAACCACTACGCCACACTGGCTCATGTTAATGGACAACATTCATTTGTTTGTTTTGCAGAACGCATCCCGAGCTCAGAAATGTACAAATTTCTGACTGCAAATTGTATTTGGGTCTGCATTCAGTTCCAGAGATATGGATTGGGTAAATCTGTTTTTTTTTTAACAAAACAAAACAAAACAAAAACCTTGACAGAGCTCAACCACCCCTTGTGAGTATCCTGCCTCTGACAAAATGGATCGTATGTCTCTGGAGCACCACAGTATGGATTTAACTTCCACTTTTGCTTCAACGTCTGAAAGTATATAAGTGAGATGACACTTAAATAAAACATAGAATGTAAGCAGCATTTGACGTATTAAGGACACATTGTCTTTTCATTGCAGTAGAAATGGCAAGAGTGATGGCAAAACTATTGGACAGTTGGGTATAGTCACCACACGCAATGTTAGTCACCACACTGCAAATTCTAGATGAGTCCTAAAAGTTCTGCCAAGTAAATTTAGATGGTCCCTGATTCACACATAGACAATGAGTCCTAAAACCGCTCAGACTGCAGATTGAATTAGGGCAGGACTCAACCATTAGAAATATTTTAGAAGACCAAGAAAGCAAGGTAATCATGCATAGAAGGATAGTCCTTCTGGATCAGTCCCCACATGCACAAAGGGATGCTGAATGGGTGAAAAGTTCCATCCTGCATCCATCTTTGTGTATGTAGAGTTCCTATATATCTGGAAGTTTGGATCACCTCTTTTTTGGGGGTAGGGATACTGAATCCAGACACATAATTCCCTCCTTCTCACCGATAGGGATGCATGAGTATTTGTTTCAGTTCATTTATTTTACACCTGAATTTACCCAGTTTGCAACTCTTGGGACTTGAATGCAGACCTTAAAGCAGTCTGCAGTCAAAGTGCATACATTTCTGAGTTTGTGGTGTGATTCATGGACCAAACAGAAGTGTGTTAAAAATGCATACATTTTAAAAATACACATGAAAAGATGCGTACTTTCTATAAATGCGCACATGTGCTTTAATCAATGGAAGAAAATGCATACTTTAAAAAAAAGTGCGCACTTGATGTGTATATATGGAAAGGTGTGCACAAAATACACACAAACAACAATAATGAAAAAAGCTTGCAATCTGTTACAGACATGAGTCAGGATGAGTTTCAAGGTGGAATTCAGAGAACCTCAACAAGCGCAGGTTTTGCTGGTTTGCACATCCCTATCAGCACCAACAGATGATCATAGCTATCAGAGATAACAGTAAATCATCATAATTTATGGGAGATTACTCCTTGGGTATAGCAAGATATAAGTAGCTCACCCCTGTCCATGAAGATCTCTGGATCAGGGCCTTTGTATAGAAACCTAGATGCACATGTGTGCTTCCCAGCTTTCTGAAGTCTTAGAAGTATTTTACACTAACAACATAATCACAAAAATATTTTGCATTGTGATTTCCCCCCCTTTGATATTTATTATTAGCAATGTTCTAGCGTATGCAAAAAAGGCCTCTTCTTGTGTTCTGGCCAAGATATAGACATATGTATATAATTTTTAAAAGTCAGTAGTGGATTTGCAGTAATAAAACTGGCTTATTTTTAATTTCACTTTTTGTCACGCCTTTCTAATTGTTGCTGTTGCTGCTTCTGTAAACCAACTGCCCACACAACACCTGTCACTTGAATAACGAGGAGGGTGCTCCAAATGATTTAGTCATGGCATTTGGAAAACATTAGACATCACAACCTTCTATTACAAATATTTTTTTTGTATTATTGTGGGTTTTGAAGGGCATATACTTGGTTATGATTATCCTAAATTTAGCTTAGTTGGTCTTTCAAAGCATTTTCTATATGTTTAAGTGGCTAACCTTAGCAGACCATTTCCCCTTATATATACTCAGCCAACCTCTAAGATCCACAACAAACAGAATGTCACCAGGTAACATCTGGGAAGCGGGCCTTCTCAGTAGTGGCGCCCACCCTCTAGAACACCCTCCCCTGTGTGGTTGGGAGGCAGAAAATGCGGTGTGTTTTCAACACGCCAAAACATACTTGTTTACACAAGTTTCCCCTGGTTTATAATTGATCATAAATAATGATGCTGCTCCATTTTTACTGTGTTTTTTTTATTGTTTTTTTTATTTTACCTTTGTTGTTGTAAGTTGTAATTGTTTAGTGTTGTGTTGTATTATACATGTCTTTCAACTGATTTTACAACTATTTTTCTATGTAAAGCACTTACAGTGCAATCCTATACATCAGGGGTGGGCAACTTCAGGTAGTGCAGGGGCCAGTTTCCAGTTTTCAGATGCCCCAGGGCCACACTCCTGATACCGTGCCACCAAAAAACAGAAGACTCTTGTCAGGGCAAGGGAGCTCATCTTAACATATATTCACGAATGGTGAGCGAGGCAAATTTTCATTGCAAGCCAGATGTTATGAAACTTCAGCACCTTTGCTATTTTATATGAGAAGCCAATGTTTCAATATTTCAGTAGACCCACTTTTAACTTGCATAATTAATTAAGCAGTGTTGTGCCAATGCAATTAAGCTCCAATGATATATTCTTCCATTCATGCAACTGTGTGTATGAGAGTATATTCCCATGGGACTTGAGGGACCCCTTTTCCTTTCCTTCTTCTTCCCCATAAGCCCTTGGCCAGGGACACACATGCATACTGCTATCGGAGGAACATATGTCCTCCCACATGCAGACTGAACCATCTAGGGTACTCCAAGGAATGCTTGCATGGGCCATTTGTGCTCATGTTTGGAAGGATGGATTCCAACGTAATTTCATGATGCTCTCATGTACGTACGTTTTATGAAAAGTGCCCCTAAAATGTTGAACACAGCTCACCATCCTGCTGATTTGTCACTCTGTTCTTTGTTCATTCATTTATTCTCTAAGAAAATCTAGGCAGAAAATTTAGCAACCTGAAGGGTATGTTAGTTTTGAACAAGAAAAATATGATTCTTCAAATGGATGTCCAGGAAAATACAAGGAGTCACATAGATTGTAGGAGATTGATTAATTTACTTGCATTGATTTCTCCAAAAGCACCCAATGAGAATTTCTGTTGTGTATGTGTACGTGTGTGTTTATATACTAGAGTGGCCATAAAATATTTATTTTATGTAAATTTACAATAAGAAAGGATATGGATTGGAGATAGCTGGCTAATGTGATGTTGTACCTTGTTCTGTGCAAGTGATGAACATGCCCGATTTAAGCAATTATTTGCTGTTGCTATAGAAACCGCTTTATAAAGGACAATGCTTCATGTGCTGCTGTTATTACTAAGTGTCATCATGAATGATATGAGGTTCATATTTTATGTTCGCATTTGCATTTCCTTTCATAATGTGTGTGTGTGTGTGTGTGTGTGTGTGTGTGTGAAATAATTGTGTGATTTTCATTTGCTTTGTAAAGATGCTTATCTTGCTATTATAGGTGTGTGTGAGAGAGGGGGTGGGGGGTGGGGAGAGAGAGAGAGAGAGAAATCGTATTCTATATATTCTATTTAAGTGCCTTGATGGTCTCATAGGACTAAAAGGCGAGATATAAATAGATTTTTTTTTAAAAAAAAAGCAGGATCTTTATTCATGCCTACAGCTACCTGATCACTGTTATAATCCAGTAACATTGAATGATGAGTTGCATTTGTGAAACAGCAACCACAGCCATCAAACAGTGAAGGCAGCGATTTCATATCACTCAACATCACTGGCTCAAAGGCAATTGTTTTCAATGGAGGCATTTTGAACGTACATCTGTGGGTCATGAATGATGAGATATGAAGTGATAAACATGAATGTATGAACATAGCTTGGAGTGTTTTATTTGTATATAGAGGACAACAGGATCCCACTGGAAGATTAATTACAGCTTCTGAATCTGCGGGTGGGTACTGATTCCAAGCATCCTGATTCCCTGATACCAGTTGGATGCTTTGGGATGCTTGCATGCTTCCCCCATCCCTACGCAACCACCCCAGGCCTCTTCCTTCTGATAAAGCACCACCAGTGTATGCAGAGGGATATCCAGAGACCGCTGTAACGCTGTTAGTTTGATGCCAGCCCAGAGAGCAGTGCACTGTTCAAATCCATGAAAAACCAAGGACATTCAACATTCACCTAGAAGTGCAAAATCTGATCTCCTGGTTTTTAATGGCTTTGAACACTATTAACCTGAAATGCCTATATGCATCCCACTCTTCGTGGATTGCTGATACATATCGTTACAGGGCAGTGTGGTACAAAAGAAGAAGAAAACTAACACATGCTCTGAGTTTTAAGACTTTGGTTTCTTGCCAGTTCTCAAGCCAATGCCACCTCTTTGACAGCGGAGCATCAGGCGCTGCCTTCAAATGCTAGTTACCCTTGAGAGCTGTCAATGTCACATACTAGACAGAATTTAGCTGTCTAGTGGGTGGGGTGAATTCAGCCGACGTGGCTCTTCAGCCCACACCCTTGCATTGCCCTGCTGAGAGTGAGCCCGAGGCGAGGCGAGGCGGTGGCAGCAGAGGGAGGATGGAGGAGGGGGTGACGCGACGGCAGTGCTGGCACACTTGTGCTCTCCCACGTCAGGCAGTGGGAGAGCGTGTGCTGACCCTGAATTCAGCCATAGTAGTGGGACAGTTACAATTCTTTTGTTTTCAGTGTGAGAGACTAAAGCACATGAAATCAACTGGACCTAAAACTGTTTATAATTGGCTGGATCTGTTTGACTGTGGTGCGATCATAAATTAGTTAAACTATGGAATTCGCTAGTCGCTACCACAAGATGTAGTGATGGCCTCCAATTTGAATGGCTTTAAAATGGGATTGGACAAATTCATGGAGGAGAAAGCTATCAGTGGCTACTGGTCCTGATGGCTATCTGCTACCTCCAGTGTCAGAGGCTGTATGCCTAGGTACTCCAGTTGCTGGGGAACATGGGCGGGAGGGTGCTGTTGCACTCATGTCCTGCTTGTGGGTTTCCTGTGGGAAGCTGGTTGGCCACTGTGTGAACAGAATGCTGGACTAGATGGACCTTTGCTCTGATCCAACATGGCTCTTCTTGTGTTCTTATTCATATAGGTCACTATTATTATTTTTTGAAGAAGAAGAAGAAGAAGAAGAAGAAGAAGAAGAAGAAGAAGAAGAAGAAGAAGAAGAAGAAGAAGAAGAAGAAGAAGAAGAAGAAGAAGAGCTAGATCATTTATTTTGATGGTTGTGGCGGGGGGAATTAGTTGATTAAATAAGATGGAAGCCTTTTCTGAGTTGAAGAAGGCTTAAAGCAGTAAAGATGCATTGGTGTGTGTGTGATGGTTAAAACCATTCACCAGTGCCAGAAATGGGCCCCACACCCTTGCCGGAAGACAGTGCAAGGCAGCAGAGAGTCGCTCAGGCAGCACTATGCAGGTGCATGTCTTCTGAATGTTCAGAAGCACCCCACATGACGGGCTGATCATGTCACTGGTCCACATGAAGCACTGCTGGCCATTCAACAGCCATGAACCTGGACGGTGCTACTGCCAAGCTGCTGCCAACTGATCCCCAGCACCATAAGGACATGGTGATACCTCTGTTTCAGTCAATGCTCAGTGGTATCCATTCATTGCTGCTGCCCCCACCACAAGGGTTGCCACTGGCCTCAGGTTATTAAATCATTGAATCAATGAGCTGCACAGTTTAATAGCAGGATGCTGGTCTAAAATTGAGATTTATTCATTCATTATATTTTTAGTCCACCCAATAACAAGTGTCCTCTGAGCGGATTAATGAGAAATTCTCCAGTAGTTTTCAAATACACTGTACAATTAAAGAATTCTTTAATTATTCTTTGCATAGGTGGTTAATTGTCCTCTGACATGGAAAAATGACCAAATGTGATTTTTGGGTAAAGCAGTGGGAAATATTGGCTGTAATTACACTCTTAGGTTTGATGTAACTAGAAATCAGTACAGTACACAAATTCTTAGCATTACTGACGCCTACTAATTAAGGATAGGGGAGAATTTTGTTCAGTCCACATTTTAATGAAAAAATGACCTAATTCACTAATATGTGGCTCAAACTGCACATCTCTTGGATTTCCAAATTTTGCGCTGCTGTTCTCATCTCAAAAATGCATACGAAAATGTGTATATTATGGGAAATGCTGTTCAAAGTGTGTATATTAGGGAAATGATATATAAAAACTTCTTCAGACCATGCATAGTTAAACTATGGAATTAGCGTCCACAAGATGTAGTGATGGCCACCAATTTGAAGGGGATTGGACAAATCCATGGAGGATATAGCTATCAATGGCTACTAGTCCTGATGGCTATCTGCTACCTCTAGTGTCAGAAGCAGTATGCCTATGCACACACCAGTTGCTGGGGAATATGAGCAGGAGGGTGCTGATACACTGATATCCTGCTTATGGGTTTCCTGTGGGCAGTCGCTTGGCCACTGTGTGAACAGAATGCTGAACTAGATGGACCTGTCAGGGCCTGTCCTGCAGCGCCATCTGGCAGCAGCTTTGCATATCACTGGCCGCAGCACTTCACAGGGTGTGAGCCCTGGCTGGTAAACCCTTGCAGAGCTCAGGCCCAGACCAGCAGGCACTCCCACCTGAGCTAATGTGGACCAGCTGGGAGCTGCCAGGAAAGGGCTATATAAAAGCTGCATTTCACCTTTAGTCTTTGCCACAGCAACATGGTCTTCTGTGCTAGCTGCAGCCTGTTCCTGATCTCCTGCTACATCAAACCTTACTTTGCTGTGCTTGAGCTCCTGCTTGTCCCTTACCAACACTCCTGCCTCCAGCCATGCTCAGCCTGGTATGTCTTGGTGCTTGTTCTTGCCTCTTCCCTGGAATCCTGCCTCTTCCTGGACCCTGCCATTTGCCTTGACCTGTGCTTGAACTCTGCTTGACCTTGTGCCTGTTGCCTGGACTTCCTATCTGTTTTTGGCCCCTGTTTGGACTCTGTTGCCCTGAACCCCTGAATGCTGGACTAGATGCTCCCTTGGTCTGATGCCTGTTCTTATGTTCTTAATGCACATATTAAGGAAAATGTGTACAAAAATAAATGCAAATTTTCATGTGATATTTTTTTAAAATTACAGACTAATGTGGAATGGGATAGAACTGACTTGATTGAACACATGTGAAACTGACTTAGACTGGAAATTGATTGATTTGACCATCCCTACATCTAACTATTTAATGTTTCATTACACACAGTATTGATAATAATGTTCAAATAGATAAAATGTTAGTGTTTAAATGTTAGTGGGGCCATATGTAAAGTTTTCAATCTCCTAAGATTTGCAGTCTACCTTACTACTTCAACAAATGTTGAAAATTAGGCAAGAAGCAAAACCACACCAGTGAAGTATCCACTCATCAATGTCAATGCCAGACCATGTTTCCATTTTCTCAGTAAGCTGCAGGGAAAAACACGGGGGGGGGGGGGGAGACTTTGTATTGTTGACTGCCTCTGTAGAATGATCATAAATGTAGTACAACATTATCACAATTTTACAACCACTTGAATTGACTGCAACAAATTGCAGTCATAATGTTGACTGCACCATCTCATATTGCCTTAAAATGTCATCTTTTTTTCTTTCTCTCTTTTTTTTTTTAACCCTATCCAGGAATTGGGGGGAAATAGATTTAAGCTGACCATGTAATGTTCATTCAGAAACATTCCCCTTGGTGTTCAGCGGGGCTTATTCCCAGGTAAGGATGCATAGGCTTGTGACCTAAAAGTACCTTCTGCATATGTGAAGAATCTTGTTCTACATTCTGAGCTACAGGAGAATGTCTGAGATAAATAACATTCAGTTTGCAATATAACTTATTATTAAGGCAAATTTCAGATGAAGTAATTATGAAGTTTAGCAGTACCACCACGAGCTGTTACCAAGACAGCAGCCACCCAAATGTCCTCAATCACTTTCCACAGCAAGTTGAACTAAAAGGCAATACATGGACCCGTTGCTGTAAAGGAAATTGAAGATCTGCAAGTAACTGGGATTTTGTCTGAGCGTAGAAAGCTAAGCAGGGTCAGGCCTGGTTATTACTTGGATGGGAGACCCCTCCTCTAATTTCCTGCATTGAGCAGGGGGTTGGACTCGATAGCCTTGTAGGCTCCTTCCAACTCTATGATCTATGAATCTTCAGTTATTCATAGTCATTGTGACATCAGTGCATATAGCTGGGCACATGGTACTAGGAGGCAGCTGGGAAAAAAAACATTTCAGAGTGATTTTGGTATTCATGGTTTGGTCAAGGCAAAGGAATGCTCCTGGGTCGTGTCCCCAAACTTTTTGGGACAGTGTGCTCATCTGGAATTTTGAATGTGTCATGGGTGTGCGCACAAAATGGCTGCCATGGGAAGGGGCTTTCTTATTCATAAAATGGCGTCCATGCTGGGCATGGCCAGTCAAAAACTGTGAAGGCAAGCTGGTAAGACTAATAGTAATAATTTGTGCTAGAACCTAATGACAAGAGCAGAGGTGGAGTCTGAGCTCCAAAACACATGACCATGCTTTTGAACTCAAATAAAGATAGGGTTGGATGGAGGGTAGCACTTTGATTTGTATCATATCAGCCTCCCAGTTTTAAAAAATAATTTAAAAAATCTTAAAATAAAAATTGGAGGGCACAGGGTGCCTGAAAGGCACCAAGAGGGTATCCATGGGCACAATGGTGCCCACCACGGGCACTACACTGGGGACCCCAGACTGCTGTTATGATTAATGACCTATTGCTCCAGTGCTTGCCTTGGACATTTCAGAAGGTCTATTTATTCTGCAGTTGTGGCATTTGTAATACAGGCATTATATATAGCCGTCAGTGACATCTCGCTGAGTTCCAACAATTAGCATAAGGGAGCCAGTGTGGCGTAGTGGTGAGAGTGTTGGACTGGGACTCGGGAGATCTGGGTTCTAGTCCCTGCTCGGCCATGAGGCTCACTGGGTGACTTTGGGCCAGTCACTGACTCTCAGCCTAACCTACCTCACAGGGTGGTTGTGAGGATAAAATGGAGAGGAGGAGGATTGTGTAGGCTATCTAGGGTTCCTTGGAGGGAAAAAGGTGAGATATAAATGTAATAAATAAGAAGCCTCTTTATGTGGGCCTTTAAAGTTTAAATACCCCAGTTAATTAACCCCATTTGCCCTTTGCTTTAAATGAGTAAGTAAGGTTTTAGATGAGTATTACTATTACCAGCAAAAATAGCAATGCCTGCCTGCCTACAGTAACAGCACACACTCATATTTCTGTCATGATTTAAATGTCTACAAGCTTCTGGATCAAAATCTTCCTGCTAACTGGTTTTGCCCTTCATTAAGGGAAGGAAATGACATGTTCTTGTAAAGGAGCACCACTTTCAGGCTTATTCATTTGCCTCTACATTTTTCTTTACAATCAAAATATCAGAGAAGCTGGTTGTTGCAAGTGTAGTTGAATCTGTTTATTGAGATCATATATGTAGCTTCAGTTACAGGCATGAGTCATAAAGAACTAGAGAAAGAGGAAAGGAGAAGGAAATAAAGTTGAAGCATCAAATTGGTTTTGGTTGTGTCAATGAGAACAGGCTAAGTAGTAATTATTTATCACAATTCTGTAAGGTCCACTCACATATTCCCTCCATTATCATTTTTTGAATAGGAATTGCATAGATACTATTTTCTATTTTGAGTTTCCATAACTTTTGAAAATACTGGAGAAGTACTTTAGAAATCAACTTGATACAGTAATACCTTGGATTACGAGCATAATTCGTTCCAGAACCATGCTCGTAATCCCAAACACCCATATATCAAAGCGAGTTTCCTCATAAGAAATACCAATGGAAACTCAGCAGGGAGCCGCGCCGCGCCTCCACGGGGCTCCCTGCCAGGGAGCCGGCTTGCTTTGCCTTTAGACAGAGAATCTCAAAGCAGCTAATGAAAATTTCAGAGAGAGAGAGAGAGAGAGAAGGGGGAGAGAAGGAGAGAGATGTGGAGGATCAACAACCCGCAGAGTGAGCAGCGGCTCCCTGCCCTTAGGCAAAGCAGTGGGAGGCAACGGCCAAGAGGTATTACTGTATTTACATCTGAATACACGCAGGGTCTTATCCAGACTTTGTCATACTTAGAGCAGACCTGTTGAAAATCAATGGGATTTAAGTTAGTCATGGCCCTTCTCTATGTATGAGTAAGTCTGGACGCCACCAAGAGTATTCTAAGATGCAGAGTGTAGCACAAAAATTCTACATTTAAATGCACTAAATTGACAAGAAATATCCAATTCTGCTTTCATTGTCATTTGTTGCCATCTACAGCATCCCTTAAATGGATAAAATGATAAAAGCTATTTTTTCAAGCCCATACTTTCATCCCCTGCTACACTCTAATTCTGAATGCACAATCACAGATCTCCATTCCATATTATGCATATGTTGAAACAGTGATGAGAAATCCATCTATGCACACACAACACATGCGTTTGTTTTGTATTTAACCTAAACTGCCATTTCCAGGTTCTGTATCATAATCACATACACAGTTCTCAAATTCAATGTTAACAATCCTTTGAAAAGATAGAAAAACATGTACATTTTCAGTGCAGTCCTATGCAAGTCTGCTCAGTAGTAAGTCCCATTGAATTTAATGGGACTTACCTGGTACTCCCAGCCTAGGTAAGTGTGCATACTATGCTCTGTATAGGACTGCTTTGCTTTACTACTGTTTTTCTAGTCCAATTTCATTATAACACATAAACCAATGGTGGCTGAGAAATATAAGTGATTTGCCCAACGCCATACAAGTCCTCCTTCGTTTATTTGCATGCTGATTTTGCAAGGTCAAATCATGCTCAAAGTGACTTACAGCAACATCAGAAACAAAATTGTTAAACAAAATTCGAAACATTTTCAGAAAAGTCACTAACAATTACAAACTATAACAAAATAGAAATTGTCATACGACTAGGCTAAACATATCACATTGTTTAAATCACACTGTCTGTTAATTAATCATCTAAGATTAAACGAACACATACTAAGGCCTAATGAAAGAGAAATACGAAAAAATATATCTAAATAGCAGCAAAATTAATGTATCTTATCGATGCTGACTGTAGCCCCAGCCACAAACATTAAATGAGCCCCCATCCTGATGGAATTTAGGCAACTTCAGGAGTCTCAGCAGCCTTTGTAGATGGTGTCTGTCAGGGCCCCGCCCTCCCAACTTAGGTGGAAATGAGTCAGGCACAGGAATAGGGACCAAGTCTTGCAGGACTCACAGCTAGATAGTCTCTCTAGCAATGAGTCTATGGCAGGAATGGTACTGGATTGGAAGAACCCAAGGCAGCCATGCAAGAAGACCAATTCCACCAGAACACATGGCTAACATTCCCCAGCAATGCAGCGCAATTTCTCATTGCCCCCCTCTCTCTGCTTCTCCCCTGCAGAAGCAAAAGAGGCACCTTCCCAAGCAATGGTCTCTCCATTGGGTTCATCGTCACAACATCTCACTGTTGCTTGATGTTACTGAGGGAAATGGATGGCTGAGAAATGCTGGGAGTTGTAGGACTCTTTTTTTGTCTAAACAAGCACAGGATTTCACCTAACTATATAATTATGGGTGGTCTAATTTTAAGGCCCCTTGTTGGTGAAATGAAAAGCTCTTATTGAAGTCATCTCATAAACAGAAAAACAACTTTGTGGTACAAGGTGCTTGTTAGTCTGCCTATTTCAAACATTGTAAAATTTTATTTCTGTTAAAAGTATCCACACATTTCACATTCTGCTAGTAGGCAGTCCTTATAAGCAATAATTAAAAGGAGGAAGAAGACATGCTGTTTCTTAAGGGGATATTTTAAATATACATTTAAAAAATCAATGGCTATTAAAGGCTTCTCCAGAGCCCTTAATGAATCCAAGGTCAGGAATCAATTTCTCAAAAGAGCATTTAATAAACTCATTTAATAATAATTCTGAATGTCTGTATAGTGGTTTGAATCTCCATATCATTTTGCAAATATTAAATGCTGATGTCAAACATCACTTAACAGGTCCAGTGGGAAATATTAAGTGTTTCCTAAGAGTAAAAAAAGATAGGAGCACAAGCATAAATCAATAAGGATTTAAGAATGCTCTGCATGTGGTTGTGGTGGTTACATAAATTACTATAGACATGATCCAGCCGGACCAGTCCATGTTAAATGCTTTTAAGCTCCAATGATTTCCACAGCGAGAGACATGCAGCACACCCCTACACATGTTTGCTTGGGAGTAAGCACCAAACTATGTAAGATGTTAAGTGCATCTTTGTATCTACTGTGCAGGCATTTTTTTTTTAAATGCAAATTACATCTGTTGTGGGAGGACTGATAATTAATGGGATTGGAGCAGCCATGGAGTGGGAATTAAACCCTTTCCTCCCCTGCTCTGTACCTGAGGAAGATCCCTCTTCTGAAGATTGTATTTGCTTTGGGGAGAAATCCCCAATTAGTGCAAAAGATTCTGCAGGAACAGTGGTTGCTGCTGGCGCTAGGGTTCACCGGAGGAATGTTCTGCTCCCCATGCTCTTCCTGCTGCAAGGAAACTTCAGGTTCAATGTTTGAGTATGGCTAGACCTTGACAGAAGGAAAAATGTTTATTGTTGTTGTTGTTAGCAAACATAACACAAATAAACACATAGACAGGAGTCATTACTGCCAAATATGCCAAGATCGTGAAAGTCCTTTTCCAGGGAGAAGAAATCTCAAGGCAAAAAAAAAAGCACATAAAAGTGAGAATAAAGAGTCTTACTATTCAGATCTTATGGAGCTGAGTAAACTTGTCCATATCTTGCCATGCGTCACCAGTGCAGACCAAAGTCCATCTCCTTCCCGATCAATGAAGTTGACGAATGATGACCATGTAGATTCAAATGTATCAATGTCTAGTTGGTCCTTTGAATGCCAAACTTGCTGGGTCAGTTTCTCCAATAAAACCAAATTCCACACTCTCCCATACCAATCACTCAAATTAGGGAGTCTGTCCCCACTCCAATTTTGGACAAAAAATTGTCTAGCAGCCAACAACAAAAAAATAAAAATAACATATTTTTGCAAATATTTGATATTAAATTCATTAAACACATTAAGTAAGGCAAGGCCTCAATCAAGTTTAATTGATTGAAAATGAAATTAACAAAATTACTAATCAATCTCTCCCCCCGAAAGTTGAGCAAATGGGCAAGTCCACCAATGATGGAAATATGTACCTAGGACTCCGAACCCCTCCAGCATAATGGAGATTTACAGTCATGCCTTGGATAGAGAGCATAATTCTTTCCGGAAACGTGCTTGTAATCCAAAACACTCTTATATCAAAACGAAATCCCTCCCAAAAAAATTTGTACAGAGATTTTTAATTTAAGCCATACTACAGTACTTGTATTGCAAGATGTCGCTTGTATATCAAGTAAAAAAAAATAAAAAATATATTTTAAAAATTGCTTGTCTTGCAAAATGCTCTCAAACCAAGTTACTTGCAATCCAAGGTATTACTATACTTTTATTTATTCTTGCAAGCTTCACTGGAGTAAGATGCCATCTATAAATCACCTTGATTGAACTTTCTCTAGTATGGGCTGAAATTGATTTCAATGGATGGGCAGACCAATTTTTTTTTTTTTGCCAGTTTTTATCATTTATTTCATACCCTAAATCTTGCTCCCAGGCTATCTTTAAGCCTCTCAAGTTGTAATTAGCATTGTTGAGAAGGAATTTATAAAGTATGGAAACAATCCCTTTAAAACCTGGAATATAATTAAGTAGGTAATTTTCAAATTGTGTAAACTGCCTTGTAGCTTGCTGCTCAACCAATGGAACCTTTAGGAAATGTAGTATTTGGTGGATTTAATACCACAGATTGAGGGTATTAGGAATTCTATCTTTAATTTGTTGTTCTGTTAAACATATAACCTTTTGGGGGGGGGGTGTAGCATCTTATGTAAACCACTATCTTCCCAGCCAGCAAATTATGCTATTTTATCAGTGTGGTGCCCAGAACTGGATGCAGTACTCAAGATGAGGCCTAACCAGTGCTGAGTAGAGGGGAACTAGTACTTCCCATGATTTGAAAGCTATACTTCTATTAATGCAGTGCAAAATAGCATTTGCCTTTTTTGCAGCCACATCACATTGCTGGCTCATATTCAGCTTGTGATCTACAACAATTCCAAGATCCTTCTCACTTGTAAGAAGTGAGAAGAAGTCAGGACTTCCTTAAGTCCCATTCATTTCAATGAGTCTACTCTAAGTAGGTCTTATGTTGGGTTTTACCCACTGTTACCCATTCTGGTTTCCTGAAGAATGTATAATGTTATTTTGTGGTATTCCATTCAAGAAAGAAATCAGAATTGGAAACTTATCAGAGAAATTTGGTTCCTCTGGAACAGTAGAACAGGAAAAACACAGAAAATGACAAAGTGATTGGAGCCAGTGGCAAACAAAATGGAATAAAAGCCACATAAGGGATGGTTCAGTGAAGGCAAAGAAACATAAAAGAACAGTGTCTCTGTAAATGTGTAACTCCACTTTCTGAAAAAAGTAATGTTAAAAAAATTATGAAGAGTGCTTATCTAATACTTTAAGAGTCTGGGTAAGTAAGAGAAACCATTTCACTTAAAATGAAGAAAAAACAGAGAAATTATACAACAGCTCAGGCCAAGGTATTGAATGGAAAGATTAAATGAAATGGTTACATATTTAGAAGGAAAATGAATATTGACAGAGTGTCTTATGGCTGGGTGGGAAATAGACCTAAAAGACAGAAATAAATTATGAGACTAGAGATAGAATATAACCAACAGAAAGAATAAAATTAATAATTGGATTCTCATGGGAAGAGAAAGAAAGATGTAAAGGGAAAAAAAACCAGGAGCAAAAAGAGCACATAAAAGGAGATACAGAAGGCCTTGCCGAAACTAGAAGATGAAGCTTCCTTGAGGAGTAGGCTTCACTAAACTCAGCAAGGCTTACTTTTGAGTAGACATGCATAGGATTGCACTGTCAGTCTCAACACCAGGCTCTTGTAGCAATATGGGGAGGGAAGCACTGCTATTTGTGAAACACCAGTTCAAAGCCTCTTTAGGTATATGGAACTAGGTCCAAACTACATATTCTTCAAATCACATAGAGCAGAGCTATGTGTGATTGGCTTATTCACCTCACTGTAAATGCACATGGCCCCGATTCAGATTAGAACCATGATGCTCCGGGAGGGGAGATTTAAGCTTCCCCCCTACTGTTTTCATCCCAAAATTCCACCTGCCACAGGGGGGTTGAAGAAAGAAAAAGATGTCTCAATTAATGGAAGAACACGTAGTTTGCTCCCAAGTTGACTGGTTCTTTGGATCCTGGCTACTGAATGTCTGCCTTTGCAGCACTCAAGTATGACAATATAAATTGCATTAACACTAAATACTCTTTTACTGACAAGCTCAGCCATGGTGGCTTGCACACACATCTGTTGTGCTTTATATTTGGGAGCATCACTCTAGCTCCTTGTGTAATATGTCTTTCGTGCTGGAAAAGGCTGCGTGAGCAAGGCACCGATGGCAACTCATACTACCTTTGCTGTAATTGACGTTCATGACCTCTATGTCTTCTACACCAATCGAGTTAAAAGGAGTTGCCCTTCTGCAGTATGCAAAGTAACAAAACCCCAGATGAATGCAAATGCCATCCTGACTACCAGGTTACTGCTTTGGTCAAATGACCCATGAGGGTAACTTAAAACTGGCCAATCTAGAGCCTGAAGCATCCTCACCACAAGATAGGACTTTAACCTGCTGTTCTATCTAGGTACCCCCTGTGGTCCCTTTTGTTTTATTTATTTAATACATTTTTATACCACCCAATAGCTGAAGCTCTCTGGGCGGTTTACAACAGTTAAAACCATAAAATACAATGTAGTATAAATATAAAAATTTAAAACCACAGATTAAAAACAAACAGTAGAGCTGGCAGCAGCAGTCACAATAACAGAGTTAAAAACAACTACAAGATTGTTTAAAATTGAAATGATTAAGATGATTTAAAATGATTAGAAACCTCTACCAGATTGTCTCTTGGAAGCATAGCTTTTGTAGTGCTTTGCCAGCTAACTTTAATTCAGTCAAGAAGCTAGGAACCTCTGGAAGGCTCCTATTCATTCACCGGAGTCAAGCGATTGCTTCCTTTCTCTAAGTTCATCCTGAGTCTGCACATATTTTATGCTCTTTGCCTGAACTCTATAACTGCCCTTGAGGTCAACTGCTCAGTGCTTCATCATGAGACCCAGCATGGTCAGACATTTTGCTGCATAGCTCCAAGATCCATCCAGGGTTCTTTGGCTTGCTTCTCATTCCTTTAATTTAAAACAACAACAAAAAACACACCCTTCTTCCTAGCAATACTGAGTTGGGCCCTCTGAGCCCAACTCATGTTTCTAGGCTCAGAGTTTCTCCTGTTACTTGTACTACTTTGCCAGCTTGTATGCCCAGATAGTTCCATCGCCTCGTACATCCAGATACATTTTTACATCATGTGAAGCACCCATTGCTGCATTCTAACTGCATCCATTTCAGCAGGGCCGCCCACCCACATTGGGAATTTGGTTGCTTGTCATAAGGAGTGTGAGTGGGGACCTTTACTTCACACTTATAGCTGCATTTGTGGGGCTATGGATCTTGGTAGCTTACCCTCTTGGACCCATTGTCCTGCCCTAGCTCAGAATGGGGATCCCAGGGGAGACTGGATTGCAGTGGTGGGACTGCCTGGAAAGGCTGAATCACATTTGGTACAGCAAGGCCTCAGACAGATCACTGGCTGAAACTCATCTATGAAGAGAAGTTGTCTCAGCAACATGTAGAGGCCTTCTGAAGGCTGGCAGGTTTGGACTTGCTGTTAACTCATTCACTCATTCATTCATTACATTTTTATACCACCCAATTGCCAAAGCTCTCTGGGCAGATGGATACTTCTACCTACCAAAGCCATGGAAGGAAAAGTTTTCACAGAAGTTTGTTTAAAAAAAAAAATCCCTTTAGCTTCTTAATTTCATGGAGTTTTCCACTGTTCCATCACATAGTATTAGATAACCACAAAGTCTTCAGAGAGTTTTGGAGAGCTGCCTGGAAATTTGCATGCATTGTGCATTGGCTCTTATTCCTCAGCAAAGGCAAAAAGAGCTGCAGTGAAAATGTCAAGTTTTCTCCTGACTATGGAGGGAGTCTGAAAAGTCTGTTCACATCGTAGAGATGAAATTGACAACTCTACATGAGGTATTTATTGTGCACTCCTGATTCCTCACTCACAGAAGTTTGCAGGGCATTTTCACGACGTTGTCGTCCTCCAGGACCTCTCCTGTGTTTTCCAGTCATTTCTGCAGGGGTTTTTTTAGAGTGAGGAAAGTCAGCTATTAAATTCAAACTAGAACCAACCAGAATGAAAGCCTCATGTAAAGTCACAATTCTGCTGTGCTGTAGCTATACTACAGCACCACCTTGTGGTTGGTTAATAGGATACATGGAACGGTGGAGAAATAGAAACCCAGGAAAACACCCTGTGTAAAGGACAGCACTTTTCCCTACCGCAATAAAAATGGAAGAAGAAGCCTCAGTAAAGCAGTGGGTTAAACCCCTCATATAGAGAAGCCCAAGGAGTTTGGAAACCTTTGCTAGTTTCACTCAACAGTGAAAGAGCTCCTGACTCAAGCATGTCAATTTCACAGCTGTTCTTTGCGGCCTTTGCTTGGGAACTAGGTAACTATCAACATCTTGCTTGAACCAGTTGTATGCTACAAAAAGCAGTGATGAAACTGACAAGCTTTCCCCCCAACCTGTGTACAGTAATACCTTGGATTGCAAGACAAGCAGATTTTTAAATATTTATTTATTTTTTTTGACTTGATATACAAGTGACGTCTTGCAATACAAGTACTGTAGTACGGCTTAAATTAAAAATCTCTGTACAAATTTTTTTGGGGGGATTTCATTTTGATATAAGAGTGTTTTGGATTACAAGCATGTTTCCGGAACAAATTATGCTCTCAATCCAAGGCATGACTGTAGTGAGTTGGAGAAGTCCCATCACTGTAGACATAAAACTAACAACAGATTTAAACCCCATCTCCAGTTTCACCTCCATGATGAAGCAGTTTCTTGAGACTTGTTGCAGAGGTCTCTTCCTTAGAGTAGAGCTATTGAAATGAATGGGACTTAACTTAGTCATTCATTTCAATGGGTCTACTCTAAGAAGGACTAACATTGGACACAGCCGTGTTTTTCCAAGCCACTTGTTATGTATGGATATAGTGATGGGGAAATGTGTACAGCACGAAATACATTCAGATTGTGTCATAACATTTCATTGGGTATATTTAGAGAGCCAAACGTTAGCAGAAGGCAAGATTTCACAGTGGCTATTACATCAGTATTCACACTGTGTTTATCTCTCACCTTGTAAATGATGCACTCTGAAAAGATAGATATTGGTTTTTTTATGGCTCAAAATAGGGTATGAAAGCAATCTGGCCAGCCATGAGCAGATTTCACCACATCTGTTCTTTGGCTCTGTCAGAAATGGAGATTTCAGAAGCCTAGAGCCCTCTGACTTCCCATTTTGCAGGAAGGGCTTTCTTAAGAGTACATCCCATTTGCACCACCAATGCATAATTAAAGAATTCTTTAAAAAATTTAAAAAATAAAACCACACACTGTAGAACTGGTAATAAAGAAGTTCCTTAAGATACCATACTTGCAGTTTTGGCTGAGAGGCACAAATTGCTGGAAGCTGGCCAGCATATCTTGCTGTTTCTCTCAACCGTTTTGGAGAAATAAATCCAGAGACTTGTGCATTCTTTATGTAGAAAAATGGCATGCTATGAAATTCCCAGAAACAAGGGTTGTCATGTGCATAGGAATAAATATTGCTATTTACTCTCCACATCCTGAATGGTAAGAAGTTCCAGGGATAGCACCATAGGATTTTATCTTCTTGAGATAAGAGAGCACAACATAGCATAGTGAAAGCACAGAGACACAGCGGATGTGCCGGGGGTTGGAATGGACAGATCACCCTATTTCCAGTCTATGTCACTTTCACATATGTTCATTCATAAGTCTGTTCCGCTGCATTTCCAAATTAATCTGTCTATTTTAATAACCTGCATTAAAATTCATATTTAAATATGTATTTTGTCACAACAGATGCATTTCTAAATGTATTTTATGCTTTTCTAAATGTATTTGACCTTAAAATACATATTTTAATATGCATTTTGATATGTTTTTTGAGCCAAAAAGAGAAATGTAAAAACTGAAGGATAACTCCATTCTGACCTGCACATTAGTCTGAAAGATGCAGATCAGGCTGCTTCACTTCAAAATGTAGACCAAATGAAATCCTCAAGCATCCCTGCTCTGATAGGTATTGCATTAGAAAGGGTAGAGAGTTTCCAAGATATCATGATAACATCCCCTGCCATGAGCTGCCATTGATGAGATATCAACCAATCATTTTGGACAATTATCAAGTGATCAGCTTAACCAAAGATCAGAAAGATGGTCTCCTGGCATCTGCAATGGTATCCAGGTTCAGATTTATGATGTTTATGATGTTCACCATCACAAGAGTTTACCAGCATCTGAAGTCCCTGCTCTCTCTGATGCTGACTGAAGCTGCCCCATCTGCATTATGTGCTCTGTACATATTTTTGAGACTATATTGCATCATTTTCATGGAAGCAGTTTGTGGGAGATAAAGACTTCCATTTGGAAAAGAAAAAAGGCTATTATGGGAACTGTTTCAAATGTAAAAATCCCATCACGAAAATGAAATGGCCAAGTGAGAGTGATCAACCCTAGCTAAAGGTGTTGTCAGCTGAATGCATTGCCAGGCATCTTGTCATGCATTTACAAGACTGTGGCAGATCGAGCAGGATCGAGTTTGGCGCCCTAGGCAAAACCAGATATTTGGTTTGGCGCCCTAGGCAAAACCCCCCCCTTCCCACTTGAGCCTTCCCTCCCACCAGCTCCCTCGGAGCTTACTTTGGAGTAGACCTGTACGGTTAAGCACAGCTGGAACCGCTGGAGGCAAAGCGAGGCACCCCGGCTGATCCGGAGCCATTTTGGAGCATGGGTGAAGGAGGGAGGGCGAAAGGAAGGAAGGAAGAGGGGGGCTAAAGAAGGGAGGAAAGGAAGAGGAAAGCGGCGCGTGTGTGCACGAAAGAGAAAGGAAACCACAGAAAGATTATTTTAAAAAAAGATTAAGGGGGGGAAGAGGGGGGGAGACTGATGAAAAAGGAAAGAAAGAAAGACAGAAAGAAAGAAAGAGGAACACAAAATGAACTGAAGTAGACCATTGGAGAAGGGGAAAAGACAAAACAGATTAAGAGGAAGGAAGAAAAATTAGACTGGCTGGAAGGAAGGGGAGATTTTGCCCACCAGCCTTCCATCATTGGCCCCTGCCCGGGAAGGCGAAGGAGGTGTTTGCAGGTGCATCCTTCCCTTCACCCACCAGCCTCCCATCATTGGCCCCTGCCCGCCTCCGCCTCCTCCAGCCTGTCGCCTTCTCTGCCTCTTTTGATGCTGGTTGTGAGGAGGAGCCT
The DNA here is from genome assembly GCA_021292165.1 of Shinisaurus crocodilurus. Taxonomy (NCBI): domain Eukaryota; kingdom Metazoa; phylum Chordata; class Lepidosauria; order Squamata; family Shinisauridae; genus Shinisaurus; species Shinisaurus crocodilurus. The sequence goes on along the minus strand of CM037876.1, from coordinate 158,749,540 downwards.
GCCTGAAGCTTCAGCGGAGCCAGCTTGGAGACGGAGCCCTGAGTTGGAGGAGAGAGAGGGAGGGGTGCGCTTCTTTTGCCTCCCCTTCCCCGCGTTTCTGGCGCCCCATTTAGCCTGGCGCTCTAGGCAGCAGCCTAGTTTGCCTAATGGTAGCGCTGGCCCTGAGATCGAGTGAAGCAAAGTCAGCAGGTACAGAGTATCGCCCTTAACAATTAAGCCCAGTTCTCACTGTGGTATGGCGAGTGCTGCTGCCTGCCTGCAAACAGTAACTCAAATAACAGAATATTCCTCCATATAAACAATACATAAATAAATGAATTTCTGTGGGGAAGGAATCTGATGGCTTTTTATACAGACACTGTAGTGGCCCTATGTTAAGAGTGAGTTGGCTGGGTTGCATTCTGCCATTTTCACCAGAAATTTGTGGGTGGGCAATAGGTTCTATGGCTTGTACTGAGAAAATGGCTTCAACAGACCAATCTGGAACCTGACAGTGTAGGTGAGGTGGGTTTGAAGATGATCTGTGCTTATTTTGAGGTAGAAAGGGCATGACATGGAATTTAAAGTTTGATGAGTGCCCACCAGCAGTTTAGCAGGTATTATGTCGTCGTCCCCCGATAGACCTACATGGGGCTCACTTTGTAGTAACATTTCTCCATTTGTACAATGACTTTTCAAAAACAATTTGTCATCATAGGTAAGAGAGAAAGTGTAGTATGCGCTGTGTCCAGAAGAAAATATAAGGTATTTGTATGTTCTGAAGAAAGTGCAATGTTCACCCTATTTTAACCTATGACATTTCATAACCTCATATTTGTAGGATGGGCGGGGAAATAGAATGGAGCAAATGTACAGCCCTCTGTTGGAATGTCCACATCTCAACCCTTCTGAGGCTGATGAGCCACGGTAGGGAGACTATGTAAAAGCAGAAGAAAGATATTGTGAGGAGAGATTCTGAGGAGAGACTTTGAGGCCTACAGTTCCTTCTGAGTCCTCCTGGACTACATAACAACAGACAGGTTTTAAGAAATAAACTACCTTTGTGGACTGCATAACTATTGGATTCCTTTCTCTCCATCTTATTGTTTAGAGACTTCTTTAAGTTCTTTATTCATTTGGATGTTTGTTTTGCATCCTTCCCTGCTCCCCCTTCCATGTTAAATAAATCCTAGCTCCTGTTTTATTAGGTGCACACACTGGTTCTTCCCCACTTTCAGTTAACAGGAACCCTGATGGGCTGGAGACACCACACGCTAGTTTGAGGTCAGCATCTTTTTTCCTCATCCACTACTGTATGTATATGAACCCAGATCCCATGATCTCCACCTGCCCACAGGGTTGTTGGTAAGGAAAGTAGGATTACATCTGGAAGCACCATGGGGACCTGGGTTTATACATACCAGGAAAAATTTCCTTGCAATTTCTGGATACATATCCGAAATCTTCAAATAAAAATTGTGAATTTTTTTAATTCACAATTTGTAATTTTTTTAATTTTTTTAATTTTTTTAAACTACATGAAAATTCACATTTGCTTTAATTTGCAATTTCCTTTAATATATGCTTTTTTGTATGCAACTTTCTCTAATATATGGATTTTTGTATGCAATATTTGAGCTGAAAACTGCATTGCAAAATTCAGAGATGTGCACAATCTGAAAGATAACTGACTGATTCACATATTAGGTCGGTTCACTTAAAAATGCAGACCAAACAAAATTTTCTTCCATCCCTAGGGTCAGAAAGGCTGTATAGCTATCATCTAGTCACAAGTCCTTCAATTTTATCAAAACAGATTATGAAAGCTGCTTGCTATTTAGCTTTACATACACTTTTAGTTTGTTTTTAATCTATAATTGCTTTTTAAAAAATATATTTTAACATGCTTCTCTTTGTACTGGATGCTCTCAAGTAGTATTTCTACATTAATGCTAAAATTAATTATCAGGTTTAAAAGTGGAACGACTTTTGAAATGACTAACGTGTTTGATATATGAGGTCTTTATAAGGGATTTCTTCAGCTGGGGAAGTGCAGCTGGTTTGTGAGAAGACAAGGAACCATTCAACTATTATGGAGTACTGTATGTAGAGAAATAACCATACTTTGCACCAGCGGTGGGCAACTTCTGGTCCTCCAGATGTTTTAGCCTACAATTCCCATCAGCCACAGCCAGTTGTGAGGGATGATGGGAGTTGTAGGCCAAAACATCTGGACAGCCACAAGTTGCCCACCCCTGTTCTACACTGTATGTATAGTATATGTACTGTACTCTTTCTAATTCAACCAGCTTAGAAGGATTCCATCCCCAGCCTGTAGAGTCTACAGCAGGGGCGTGGAACCTCTTTCAGACCAAGTGCTGAATTCCATTTCAGAAAAGCTCTTGGGGGCCAAAGACAAAAGGGATGGGCCCAAAATATACAAATTACCAGCAAAATTTAGCTTAAAGCTTTTACTGCCAGTAACTAAGCCTCAGGAGAGACATGTCAAACCATTCAGAAGGGTGAAAAAACTGCAGTGCACAAGAGCCCGGAAACCACCAAACAATCAGTGGTTGGGGTAAAGGGAGCATGGCCATCAGGGAAACCTCAGAGGGCCAGACTGGGACTCTAGGAGGATCAGATTTGGCCCCTGGGCCTGATCTGTACCCCTGGTCTTCAGGCTGTGGAGGGAATCCTTCCAAGCTGGTTTGATTAGACGGAGAAGAGATGAGACATGTACAAGGCTTAGAGAGGGAAACTGTATTGGATGGGATCTACCAGAAGAATGGCAAGGAGGCTATTAGGTTCAACAGGTAACATAGTGAACTTTCCCAGTGTCCAAAAGCCAGGAAAGATTCTGGGAGCCATGCCAAGGCCTTCAGCTTGTTAAGCTGTTTTAGATAAGGGCTGCTTATGCTGTGAGAGTTGAAACTGTTTGCTTTACTGAAGCAGCTTCAGCCCCTCTTGTCTCCCAGGATGGGGGGGGGGGGTTAAGCTTGTGGCTTACTGACAGCCTCTGAAACAGGGGGAGAGAGGAACTCTATAAAATCCCTGGCAAGAGGCATTGTCTTTTGTTCTCGGCTTGGGGAGAGGAATTGATGCGTTGCTTGCCCAGGCAACTATGGAGTTCCATGGAGTATCCCCAGCCCTATTCAGGGAACCAATACAGTCACAGATATGGGAAGTGTAAGCTTTCTTTTGCCTGTTTATTAATAATCTGCATACATACTGCATCGCTATATGTATTCAATAAACTGCATGTTATCTTTAACACAAGTGGTTTTATTTCATCCTGAGTATCCTGCAAATCTGAAGTGAGGTGCCTTGGCTGGATGAGGCCCCTGAGCAATACAGAAGCATTAGTGTTTTTAGTGATAAGCAAACGTACCATGTTGTGATTTGGAACTGGGCAGCTGATTTATGAATCCAGCTATCTAAATGCAGATAAAAGCTCTCCTATCGTCCGAGCTTTCAAATCATGGCCAAATGTTAGTGCCTGTGCATCACTGAAATGCGCCTTGGGCACATAGCATGTTCATTGCAACATTCCTTGTGCAGCATGCACTGCATTGTTCTCTCATTGTCTGTAGCCACATGTGTTTTATTTACAAATGGATTGACATGCAGCCATGGGCAAAAGCAGCAGCTGTAAAGGAACAAGTGCCAGAAGTAGTAGCAATGTTACCTGTAATAAAAAAAACATAAAAATAAAATATTGACAAGACTGTGCCTTCTGCAAAAATCATAGGTTACTGTGAGGATTCTATTCCAAGTATTTAGAGTGTATTCTCCTCAGCAGCGCAATCCTAAGCATGTCTCCTCTGAAGTAAATTTTATTACATTCAATGGGACTTAGGGCGCAATCCTATGCACGTTTAGAGAGAAAAAAATGTCCTACAACTCCCAGCATTCCCCAGCCAGCTGTACTGGCTGGGGAATGGTGGGAGTTGTAGGACTTTTTTTTTGGTCTAAACATGCATAGAATTGCACCCTTACTCTCCTAGTAGATAGGACTGCAGCCCAAGATAGAAATCTGTCTTTTTTGCTATGCAAAAGAGCCATAGAATTGATGGTGCTATGTAAAAAGTTGTTTGTTTATGTATTTATGTATTTATTATATTTATATCCTGCCTTTTTTCCAGCAAAGAACCCAAGGCGGCTTACATAATCTTCCTCCTCCTCTCCATTGTTGTATCAATAGGAATCGATAAATTGATTACAAAAGTTCTGTTTATCTAGGCATCATCTAGGAAGGAAACATTATGCACTATGATGTATTTTCATCCATTACAGTCCCAAAACAGGACTGGCACGGAGAGGGATATTTCACAACTCCCCTTACCTACCTGTGTGCCATTCACAGATGTCTCTTTACTCTGTAACTTTTAAACAACATTTAAATGTGCCATTAAAATGACAATTGTTGCTTATTCTTGAAGCATTCAAGCTAACTAGGGATCACATAGTGAATGTGATGATGTCACTAAGTTATGTGATCAATCAGATTCAGATACATAACACTGCTGCTGAGGGCCAGGGGATGGGGTGAAGGGAACAAATCCTCATTTCCAAAGCAACTGGGCTAATGCTCCCTGGGTTGAGACTCAGTGGTGATGGTGGTGGTTTCATTGTCTACCAGCAGTGTGTGGCAAAAATTTGGACTACTGGATCCAACATATAGCTTACATGTGACTAGTTGCCAGTATAAGGCAGATGGGAATGTGTTTTCAGATGCATTGAAACATATATTCCTCAACAGCAATGAATGAGTCGCAGGTGGGGATGCACATCTCGATGTTGCATTACTTTCACTGAGATCTATGTGCATCCAAAGTCGCATACTCATTCACATTCTGTCACAACTAGCATGAGCAGATCATCCCATTGAGGGAGCATCTGCCTGGTTGCCTTAGCAATGGGCATATGTCCATGAAAAATTTCTGAAAGCATGTGTGTTTCATTGGGGAATTGGAGAGGAAATGTAGTCTTAAACCCAAAGGATTATTGTATCCAATGTTAATTGAACTTATGTCCTGTTCATTTCAATGTGTCTACTTTAAGTAGGACTAACATTGGATACAACTCAAAGCCACTATTAACTATTGGGGAGGGACAAAAGCGGGGCTAGAGATCCCACAAAATAAAGGATGGATACTCAGAGCTGAGAGCCACTCACTATGTGTTTGGTGATGGCCCCAATCCAGAAAGTGGCACTGAGCATGCAGCCCCAGATCCTAGATGTGCAGCTTCTTTCCATATGTAGCATCTTTTTATGTACATGGAAAATGAATGGAAGATAGATTTGCCCATAGAAGCCTGGTTTCTGCAGCTGGGGTCACTCTTGCTGGATCATGGCACAGAACGTAGTTTTTGAACTCAACCTTGCAACATTTTGAAGGAATGTTAAGAGCAGGTTATTGTAAATAACAGGTATTCATCCTAGGTTCCAGATATCACATTTAAGGGTATAATCTATAGAATACTTACTAGGAATTCAATGGGACTGACTCCCAGGTAAATATGCTGAGGATCAAAGTATGTGACTTCCTTTCACCTATTTGAGGTAGGTTAAGAGAGACAGTGGCTTGCTGCAGGTCACCCAATGATCTTCATGACTGAGTAGAGATTTAAGCTGGCACTCAAACACTGTCTACTTTATCCTTCCTCAACTTGGTGTTCTCCAGATGTGTTGGACTGCAACTCCCATCATTCCCAGCTAGCATGGCTGACCTAGTTCAACACATTATACTTTTATTTTAGTGTTTCTGTCACTTTGCTTCCATTGAATTGTTGCAGCATCCAGTTTGCTAAGGGTTATATTTCTTGTCAATGTAACCCATAGCCATTCATATGCAGATCCATTCATATGACTATTTAATGCCATCAGAATATCACCTTCAATGCAGGTGATGTAAGTTAGTAATGTCACAGACTTAGCTCCCTTAGTCTCCCAGGTTTTAAAAGGACATTAATTCATTTTGCGGTAAATGTGGCAGGTGGCAGCGATAAACAAACCTGAACACATACAACCTTCGAGTGACATTTCATTGGTAAACCCAAGTTCATTAAGCTCAAAACTTTCTTAAGGCCATAAGAATTAGGGGGCTTATTTTTTTCATTTCTATTTCAAATAAAATAATAATGATAAATAATAAAGCAGATGCTGATGATAGCTCTATTTAACCCCTTCACGAAATGTGTGAGGTATGCTGTTCATCCACTCTGCTTGCTAAAATTCTATAAAAAGAAATGAGCGATTTTTATGATAACAGAGAGAACCACCATCCTAAATCAAGTTGATGTTAAGAGACACTGATTCAACACAGTATACATCCAAGTAGAGCCCAACTCAGAGCTTGCTCTGACTTGATAATAGGGGTATTCAAACAGCCCCTCCCACTTGTTCACAGTGTGATTCGGGTAGGTCTTCCTGAACACCAAGAGGTGAATGGGGATGATGAGATGGGGGCAATAACCCAGATTTCTGAATCTTGACTCGGATTCAAAGCAGACGACCTCTGAATTAGGCCGAGAAGAATTGGGCCATATTCTGAAGCACGAAATCAGAGTTTGAGTCAAATCTTGTGGTCAGTGCACACCTCTAAAATATTTGTGGCCCTTTTTAATAGTGTCCACACTGCCTAAAAATTAGACAAACCCATATTGTGTACACACACACATATGAATGTATAATTTTGTGAATTGCCTTTACGGTTGCTCAGTAATGGAGTACAAAGTCCAGAACAAGCTGATCTCTCAAGATAGCTAGAGGCAGTAGATATCCAAAGTATTTAGGGACCAGCAATTCAAATGTAAATGCTATTGACATGTTCCAACATTTCATTTCAGCTATCCCTGACACCTGTCCTTCAGTCCCATCTCCCAGTCTACTAGTGACTTTGGCTGTACTTTGCTAAACTCACAAACATATCCCAGCTTTGCTCTTGCAACCTACTGGCAGGCCCCAACGTAGTATTTCATACACAGAGGAGCATATCTAGATAACTTAGATAACAGAAGTACTGATATGATACGTCTACTACATTTACATTCATACACGAGAGGAAAATTCTTCTACATAAGAAATACAGTTCACAGGTCCATCACTTGCAGTTTCCAGGGTTTGGAAAAGATTACATCAACAAAGGGTCGCCACTGCTGTAGCAAATAAAAATGTTTGTGTAGATATATGCCAATCAACATGCCGATCATAGTAACTAGCAGTTATAAAGCAAAGGGATGGAGTGCGGGTTATTCTACTCAGCCTCTTAGGCCGCTCAATCGTACAAATGGGCGGAGCATCCAAAACCGGGAGGTGGCGATGAATCCGCCACCGCCCCATTTTCCACTTTACAGTGATGGGAGTCTTTGTTGCGTTGCCCCCTCTCGGAGTCTCACGACAACAAGCTTGGCGAGAACAAAGGCCTCACAGGCGTTCCTGATCCCCAGCTGTCTGAGCCTACTGACCCATCAACCTGAGGCATCCTGGAACCGCCTGTCACCTGAAAGGTGCCAGGTATGCTCACCTCACCCTATCAATCCCCTAACCCGCACTTACCCGCCACAGAGAGGGACCAGCGCCTGCTTAGTCCCCTCTCCGAAAGGCATGCCCTCCGCCCACGCCGCGGCCGCCGATGTTGCACCGGCCGGGGCTGCTCCTGGCACCCGGCTGGCCGAAGAGGAAGCGCCGCGCCATTACCGCCCTGGCGCGAGGGAAGTGCCGCCAATGGCCGCAGCTCGGCCGTGGAGGCCATGCACCCCGCCCGTGGCCATGCTGGGTAGGTCTCGTCTCCCTCCCTCCCATCGGGTGTGGGAATATGTCATCTCTGTGCCGGGCACGGCAGCCTCGCCACCAGGCCCCGGACCGGGTTTTTTAAAGCCGGGCCGGCCGGGCCGCTCTCAGCGTCTGTCCGTCGAAATGGGGGGGGCTTCTACCTCCCACTCAGCAGCCCCAAGGACCAGGGTTGATTGATTGACCCATCTCCTTCATTAACATGCTGCTCGGATGATATATACTTTTATTTGTCTGGACTTCATGCTGTCCATTAATATGGTCCATAGTCCCCAGCGGGACCCTCCACCCGGATCCCTTGCCCCAAGCCGACCGTGCCACATGGTCCTCTGGTGAAGAAGTCAGGTGTAGATCTTCGAAGGAGCAGCTGCAGGAAAACAAAGAGGGTGTGGGGCGGGCTGGGAGACCTAATATTGGCTTCTGCAGCCCCGCCCCCCTTGCTGACTGTATACCTGCGTCAACAGGTAGGTCTCGCCTCACTTCCCCCACGTCCGCAAAATTTATCCCCGCCCACAGCTGCGCGTGATCCGGGGGAAGGTCCTTCTGCTAATGTAATTCCACTTACAGTAGTTAGGATCCAGCTGCTTGTTGTTTCTGCTGGCTTACCAGTTAAGAGTAAGGTCACTCTTATTCTGGGTCACTTATGAAGTAACATAAGCAAGAAAAGATGTACCCTGCCCCAAGGAATTTACAGTCTAAATTTCAACAGAGGAGAGTTAAATGTGAGAGAGTCATCACATTTCATGACAGACTAAAGTTGGTTTGTATAAAAGTGGAGTGATCACTATAAAGAATGTATAAGTTGACTGAAGAACTCAGTTATGTAGAAGGGTCTATTAAGCACAGTGGGGAGCCTATGTTATTTAAATAGTCTCCTATTAATTAATCAGTTGAAGGAAAAGTGTGGGCACCTGAGCATAATCAGAGCCTGCTGAGAGATCATGACATAACACATTGAGTAATTTCAGACATCAAAGGCAAGCACAATTAAAGACTTATTTGAAGTTCAAGTAACTGGTGATATCAGAAAAAAAGAAAAGAAAATGGGATGCTTTAACTAAGGGTCATCTCATTACAACGATTTCCGCTCTTTTAATTTCACCCTCAAAACACCCCCTGTTGGGCTTACCTGACCCTGTAGACCAGAGCATCCAAACCGGTAGATTACAAAATGGAGATCAGGTACACGGTTCAATTTGCAAGGAGCATTGTGGCAGAGAATTGTACAGGAAGGAGAGGGGATGTGTAGAAGACTATACTGGGAGAAAGGGAAGGATCGACAGGAAGAAATAGGAAGAAAAATTTGTTAGAGAGCAGCGCCTTTGAGAAGACTTGAGAAGACAGAATCAAATTCCCTTTTCATACATAAATCCAAAGTGGCTTCACCAGATTTATTGTTCTCCTGACACATGCTGTTGTGTTGGCAGAAATCATGATTTGGACCTAAAAGGGCAGTTTTAGCAAAGAAATGTGGGAAACGTGATGAATCCTATGACAACATTCCCTTAAAATTATACATATTGAGTAACTCCCTTGCTGCAACACAAAAATCTGTCTTCCCCTAGATGTTTCTTCCCTGTTTCTTCTAGACTTCATAGGTTTTGGTTTGAGGTACCCGGTTTCCAGATGTGCTGCTCCAGTGCATTCAGTGGCTCACTCCCCAGTCCTGTCCCTTCAAATGATTAGACAGTGAAGAAATGAACTGAGTTTCAGCTTGAGTTGTGTCCAATATGTGTGCATTGAACAAATATAGAAAGGGAACCCTGGAAAGGAGAGTGAGAGAGCTTTTCAACTTGCAAGTAGGACAAGCTTAGCTTTCAGAATGGAAACATACTGAGTAGTAGGTGTTCAAGATTTTTTGAATATGCACAATATCAAACTGCATCTTGGTAAGTGTAGCATAATGCATCATGATGACATAATGTGTCACCACATTATGTACCCCTTCCTGATTAGTTGTTTTCATGTGACCTGCCTGATAATCAAGTCTAACTCTTTTCTTTATTAGAATGGAAACGGGTGGGTGGGTATACCAGCTCACCTTAACTGTTGTCGCATCTGCCATGAGTTGATTATCATTGCAACCCTCCCCTCCAGGCACATATTTTGTTCTACAAAGGTGAGCATTATGAACACATGAGTTTCGACCAATGAGCCAATTACAAAATGGGGTGACATCACTAGTAAAAAATATTAGTCTGGAGAAGGTTTTACACAAAGACTTGAGAAAGAGTCTTCTAAGCAGGTATGACATGTGCAATGAGTCACAATCAACTTACACACAGAGTTCTTTGTTAAAGTGTACTGCCTAATCACTCTAATACCACATACTACTCCAACTGATAGAACAGAGATTTGAAGCTGACACATCACATATTTGAATATCAAGTAGTAGCATTCTCGTAGGAATCAATGTCATTCTTTTTATAGGAAAGGCTTGCAGTTAGCAAAAAGAATATGGGGCGGAGCCAGCCACCATGGCGGACTAGACGTTTGTTAGAATCCTCCCAAGGTGTTTGAACTATAAGTAATGATTTCGTCCAGCAAATGATTTAACTTTGGTAAGAGTTTTTTTACTTATCATTTGGAATGTATTCTGCTGACCTCCAGAGAGAGTTGTAGATGGATTTACGGCACTGAAAGCGATTTGCAGAGCGTGGGAGGTGATAAGCCTCGCAGCACTAAACTTGTTGCTTCCCAGACTAGAACAAATAGAAAGCTGGAGGCTTGCAAAAAGACAATTTTAATAAGGAGAGAGAGCGTAATCCTTCTGATTAAAGTCTTAAATGCGGAGTGGACGGGGAAAAGGCAAAAAACAACAACCAAGCATTCCTCTTTTGAATCGTCTTGAAAGAGCTCATCCTTCTGACCACAGCCTCTCTAGGCTTCAAAGAGTCGAGAGAGGTGAACTGGAGGAGGGAAGCGGCGCTAGAAAAGGAACGGAATTAAAAAAAACAGGGTCTCGTCTCTGCGGTAGTAGAGATAAATTAATTATGGCTGAGAGAAAAGACGCCATATCGGGTGCTAAGATGGCGGATGCCAAAGAGAAAGCAACTCCGTCTTCTCCGGAAAAAAATCCCTCAGAAGTGCAGACCACAGAAATGGAGGCAATTCGCTCTCGTTTTGCAGACAAAATTAGTGGGGAAATATCTCAACTTAAAAGATAAATTCTACAGGTTCAGCAGGGTTTGAAGGCAAGATTCCAGAAAGTTGAAGAGGATTTTAAGCAATTGAAACAGGAAGTCAAGATCTTGGATGACAAAGTGGAGGATGTACAGCAGGAATTTCAAAGTAAAAGTCAGCAACAAGATTTAAGATTTGATGCACTGGAGTTACAAATGATTAATATCCAAGACAGAGCAAGGCGGTCTAATATTCGTATACGCCTTTTCCCACATGTTAGTGTGGAGGATGGGAAAATTTGAGAGGAATAATTTTGAAATGGTTTTGTGAGATTGCCCCAGAATTGGAATGGTCTGTGCAAGACTTGGAAAGGGTCCATAGAGTTTCAAGAAGAAGGGGGGGCTTACCCCCAGTGACATTGTTGTGTATTTTGCCAGTTTTTATAAAAAAGAATTGTTTACCCAAATTTTGAAGAAATGTCCAGAACAACTGCAATATCAAAGTACTCCAGTCCAAATCTTTAATGATTTGTGTCAGCAAACAATTGATTGGAGACGCAGTGTGAAGCCATGTACTGCTGTCTTGTCCAAGAATGGAATTAGATATAACTGGGGCTATCCTGTGATGTGTTTTTTTATGATCAAAAACAAGAGATACAAGATAACATCCTGTATACAAGGAATGGATCTTTTGGAAGAACTGGGATTGACGGCAGGAACCTCGAGCGATGCAGAGGTGCAGCTGTTGGAAGGAGCAGCTAAGTAAGAGAAATATGGAAGGAAAAAGTTTATGTGGTGGTGAGGAGAAGAGCAGAAGAGAAGGTGATTGTGCAAATAACTGGAAGGAACTGAAAGAGGAGTTTCTCTTAATGGAGTTGTGATGGTTTTTTTGTTTTTTTTTTTTGTTTTTTTTCTCCTTTAAAAGAAGAACAAAAAAAAAAGAAAAAGAAAAAAAAGTTTTTGTGTGTGCTTTTAATATTTTTTTAATATTAGTCTTTATTTTCTCTCTCTTTTTTCTTTCTCGGTTTTTTCCTTTATATTTTGCTTTTTGTTTTCATTTTAATAAGTATATATAATGATTAATAATGTTATTAATTTAAGTTTTTTTTTTAAAGGGTATTAACCTGGATGAATAAGGATAAAAGATTAATTGGGAGGGATCTACGGGTCAGTTGCTTGGTGGGTGGGTTTGTCTGCCCCCCTTTTGTTGGTGTGGCAGGCCGGGGTCATGAAGACTTTCTTCAAGGCTGGTAATGGGGGGGAATGCTTATATATGTAGGGAATGGGGTAATAGGGTGTGGGGTAGGGGTAGGGTGTGTGCTGTTGTGTTTTATTTCACTAATAGGGACCAGCAATTTAAGATGGACAAAGAAGGTTTCAAATTTGAGAATTTCTACTTTAAATGTTAAAGGCCTGGATGGTTAAAGGTTCTGGATGGTTTCAAATTTGAGAATTTCTACTTTAAATGTTAAAGGCCTGGGTTCCATGTTGAAACGAAGACGGATTGAAGCACTCCTCAACATGGATAAGGTGGATATTATATGTTTACAAGAAACTCACCAATCAAAGGAGGGGGTAAATGAATTAAAACTGCGATGGTCTATGACATATGAGAGAGCTTATGGTTCATCCAAGTCACGAGGAGTGGCAATTATTATTTCAAAGAATGTGGTTTTAAGGCGACTAAGGTAAGGAAGGATGTTAAGGGAAGATTTATTATAATATTTGGATTATTGGGAGGTGAAGAATATATATTGGTTAATATGTATGCACCAAATGAAAATCAAGAAGAATTTTATCAAAAAGTGATTAAGGAAATGGGGGAGCCACAAAAGGGTTTGGTAATTATGGCTGGGGATTTTAATATGGTGATGGACAAAAATATTGATAAATCAAATCCGACAGGACAAGAGAAGAGAAATAATATAACGGTATTAAATAAAATAATTAATAAGGAAGGACTGGCTGATGTTTGGAGAGGGGTAAAGGGATTGGAAAGAGGGTATATACGTATTATTCACCAGCCACGAAGAACTTTTCTAGGATAGATTATATTTTTGTTTCCAAGTCCCTGATGCCAAGAGTGAGGAGTTCAGAAATAGGTGTTATAAAAGTTTCGGATCATGCTATAGTTAATATGGATATTAAAATAAAGAAGGATTATGGAGAAGCAAGGAGTTGGAGATTGAATTGTAAGATTTTACAGCATAAATATATTATAGCAAAGATAGAAAAGGAAATGCGAGAGATTTGGTTGCTTAATGATTCGGGAGTTTGTTCTGAAGCTGTTGTTTGGGACACAATGAAGGCAGTGATGAGAGGGATAAGTATCAGGGAGGGTGTGATACTAAGGAAAAAACAAGAACAGTTTACTAAAAAGTTAGAAGGGGAGATTAGGGATTTGGAAATGAAGTTTTTGAAGGAAAGGGAGAACAAGGTCTTTGCTGAATTACAAGCTAAAAGGAAAGAGCTGGAAAAGAAAGATTTGGAAAAAGTTCAGAGAAACTTGATTTATTTGAAAAGAGAGTTTTTTGAAAATAGTAATAAGAATTCGAAAATGTTAGCAAGATCCACACAAAAAGTAGGGGGTTTGGGTTTGCCGAATTTAAAATATAGCGAATCAATTAAGACATATAGTGGATATTATAGCACGCCCTAAAGAAATAATGTGGTTGGAGTTAGAAACATGTGAATTACGTAGTACTTTGGGGAATATTTTTTTCAAAAAAATAATAATAAATTGATAAAAAATATAGACAACCCTTTTCTAAGAAATTTGTTAATGATTTGGGGTACTATGAAGAGCATATTTATACCAGGGATATCTCCATTAACTCCGGTGGTAGCTCTTAAGGATTTTCCTGAAAACTTAAGATCAGAGCTGGGGGGGTAAACTAAGAGAAGAAAGGGTTATTAGATTGTCCGATTGGGTGGAAAAGATGGGGACTAGAGATCAAATAATGGAAATTGTTGGGAGAAGATTATCGTGGTTAAATTTATTACAGTTAGAACAGTGGTCGAAGAAATGGAAAAGGGAAACTGAGTACGAGAGATATAAAATTAATTTTGAAAAGATGGTCATGTATAGAGACGGCCTACCAGGTAATGCATCAACAAGAGGTATAACAAGGGATTTATATAGATTGATTCAAAAAGCAAAAGAACAAGAGGACCAGCTTAAGGCAGTATGGGATAATGAATTTGAAGAGGTGACCTCGAAGGTGGGGTGGAACAATATATGGGATAGACGGATTGTGAAAATGATGTCAATTAGGATAAAGGAAAATTTTTATAAACTAATTTGGAGATGGTATTTAACTCCAGTAAGATTAAATAGAATAGATAATAATTGTTCTGCATTATGTTGGAGAGGATGTCAGGAAAAAGGGACATATGCTCATATGTGGTGGAGTTGTAAAAATGTATTGGTGTTTTGGCGAGAGGTTTTTACAGAAATATCAAAAATTATTGGTACTAATTTAGAGGTCTGTCCAAAATTAGCATTGTTATCAATAACTGAGAAGCTTATTTGTGATCAAAATACGAAGGAGTTAATTGTAAACTTGTTAACTGCGGCCAGGCTAATGATAGCGAGAAATTGGAAAGTACATGTTTTCCTAATAACAGACTGATATAAGGAAGTTTGGGACATAGCCCTAAATGATAAACTAACTAGTAGTATCAAATGCAAAAAAGGATTGCTAAAGAAGAATAATTTTATGGAGATATGGAATCAATTACTAGATTATGTATTAATAAAGGGAAGGGTAACATGCCTTGTCAGGATATGTTATATTTTTGGAATTTAGAATTTATTTGATCAAGAGGATAGAAGTATATTAATTGGTCCCTTGGAGGGTGGGGGGGAGCACTTCATGATTTATTGTATGTTGATTATGTTATATTTGTGTGATAATCTTGTATTTTGTTATATATATATATATTGTTATAATTTGTTTTGAAAAATAAATAAAATAATACAATAACGTTTCAGAAAAAAAAAAAGAAAAAAAAAAGAAAAAAGAATATTTGCATTGTACTTTGACAACTCTACTTCATCTGATTCCAAATATAGGTAACAGAGTGATCCCAACCCAAGTACCCTCAGACAGCTGCCCAAGAGAAGTTAGGATAGGGTGGATGTTCCTTTCCACCAGTGGAGAGGATATCTGCCGGCAGGAGGACATTCTACTCTAGAGGCTCCAGTTACATCCGGAGAAAGTTCTATGGTCAAAACTGTACTGCTGGCCACAGCCCTTGAAATGAGGTGTCCCCACTGGCAGTAAGACCCCCAGACTGGTTGTTCTGGGAGGCAGGGGCAGGACAGAGGCAGCCTTGGATCCACTGGATCCAAAGCCTCTTCATGGCTAGAGAGCTCCCCAGGATTCCTCCCTCTAAACCAGGGTTGTCCAACCTTGGGTCCCCAGATGTTGCTGGCCTACAGCTCCCAGCATACCCAGCCAGCATGGCTAATGGCATGGGATTCTGGGACCTGTAGTCCAGCAACATCTGGGGACCCAAGGTTGGAGAGCCCTGCTCTAAACCATCTGGAGTTGGTACAACTAAACTGCGCCATAAGAACCAATGGGGGGGAATTAAAACAAAACAAAACCACCCAACCATTTAGAACCATAAAAAGCAAGTCTGACCCCACCCCATCCTGCCCTGGCTAGGGTGAGTCAGCAGGGCTTTAGAAGTAGTGGATGATCCACCATTTTCCATCCCCCCACACTTAGGATTTCCCTGTTACTTAGCTGTTTCTTTTTTGAAATACTAGCTGTTGCCCGCAGCTTCGCTCGCATGGATTTTAGGATTTGGTATAATTGTTTTTAAAAGAAACAACATGTATGGAAAAGATGCAGTGTCTCTGACTGAAAGTATAACGTTTAGGCTGGGTGCTGGCAGCAGAAATCTTTTGTGACAGAAATATCTGTTCATAAAGAAAAATCAGGTTAATCCTGAGAGTCTACAGGTGATGAAGAGTGAGCATGCCAAGTTTGGGGTAGATCCGTCTAAACGTGATGGAGCCTATGCGACAACGATGCCCCCCACACAACAGTCAGTCAGTCATTTAAAAAGTTTCCCTCCCTTTTCACCCCATCATGTAAAAAGTTTCCTGCATACCCAGCCCTATTGGCCCCTGCTGGAATTCATACCAACATTCTAACATTCTAAGTGTCATATGGGCTATTTGCATAACTGCTGCTATTGGCTCCTGCAGCAAGTTGGCTGCTGCAGCAATTATGAGATGAGGCCTATTTGCAGAACTGCAGATATGAGAGTGGGGCGATTTTGCCCCCTTTTTTCACCCCCTTAGGGATGGAATTTCCCAAAATCCTTCCTTAGTGGGGGTCTACATCATAAAAGCATTGTCCCTTCAAAATTTTACGTTCCTAGCTTAAACGGTTTGAGCTGGGCGTTGATGACTGAATAAGACTGATGAGTCAGTCAGTCAGTCAGTCAGGACACTTTCTTTTATATATATACAGTATTTTTCCATGTATAAGACTATACTTTTTCCTAAAATTGTTAAGACTAAAAATTGAGGGTCGTCTTATACACAGAAGTAAGCCGAGGAGAGAACTGCGTGGTTGTGAAACTGCCCAGTGGGAGGCATCTTATACATGGGGGCGTCTTATACACGGAAAAATACGGTAGATGATGAGAGAACTCATGAGAATTTAATACCACTGAAGCAGTCCAATTTTGTTTGGTTTTTTTTTTTTTTTTTTTTGAACAGGCAGTATACGTGGTCATGGAAATTGTATTGTACTTTGCACTAGGGATGTTGGACAAATCCACAATGGAATCAAATGAATTCAGATTTCTATGAATCTGACCTTCAGATTCCATTGCATACCAGCTTTTTCCAAGTTGCATGGATTCCATGGACTTGTGGGGCGATTTTTACTTTTTGGGGGGGATTTGTGCTGATGCACATTAGGGCTAATGTGCATTAGCACAAGTGGAACAAAATTGTTGCACATCCCTAAAAAAAAATCCAATTCCATAAATGAGTGGATGATGAAATGAAAGACATCTGACAATCTGCAAAACACAGATGGAACAGATTTGACAAAATCCGAACATCCCTAACATAGCATGATCAAACCCTGAAGAACCATTCAAGTAGCCTGATACATGGGGCCATTGTGTGTACTGGCTTATATGTTACCAGCGGTGTACATCTGCTTTGGATAATGCATTAATTCCAAGGCAAAACAGCCACTTCAGTGATATTCAGATTCCCTCCAAACAGAGGTGGCTCTGAGGTCTGAAGCTGTCTCAACCAAAGTGGGCTGTTCCTGAAGCTTTGGGACCATTTCAGATTGTGTGTTTTACTCTTTAAAGCCAAATTTGTTACAATTTTGAACCTCCTACAACTTCTGCAAGATCTCCATCAAAATAAAATGGCCGGGGGGGAGAGAGGAGGAGTGTAGTTTTGTGACTGACAGTTCTAGCTTCCAATCAGGGAATTACTTTATCAGGGCTATCCAGTCACAGTGCTTGGGGGAGGATACTAAAGTGACATATCAGAAGCTGTTTTGCTGTTTTTACTGTTCTTTGCTAGTTGACATTCTTAGGAACAGCAACACTTAAAGAATTTGTAGAGCAGTTTGTGGTTGTGCTTTGCTTGTGTGACTTTGTTGCTGCTATTCTTAAATAATTGGGAGTCAGAAATCCTTGCCAATCGACTTCAAATCACCCAGAGATCAATAGATCCTGATCTCCCGTCTGCCCATGCCCCTGGGCTAGAGTGTTGCTCAGCCATAAAGCTCACCAGGTAACCTTGGGCCAGTCACGATCCTCAGCCTAATCTACCACACAGGGTTGTTGTGAGAATAAAGGGCAGACCATGTGTGCCATCCTGAGCTGCCTGGAGGAAGTGTAAAAATCAGATAGATGTCCATCTAACAGGTTGTAGGTACCTTCACCTAAGACTGCAAGTGTGAATGCAAGAAGCACATGTATCATACAACAACACATGCCAGGGAGCCAGGATTGCATGCAACTCCCTCTTGAGTGTACATTCAGCGGCAAATCTGGATTTCACACACATAATGTATGAAATGGCTTTTAGTGGTTCTCAATTCAGCAGCTATGGTTCCAGTGTGCTTCCCCCCCCCCCCTTGTTCTTTTTATTTTTAACAGTTTTGTTAAACCAGCAGTGCTCTCCGGCACCACTGCCTGAATAATATGTTTAAACCACACTCTTCAGGAACATTGGTAGCTGCCTTATACTGAGTCAGACCATGGGTCCATCTAGCCCAGTATTGTTGACACTGACTGGCAGCAGCAGTGGCTCTCCAGGGATACGGGCAGGAGTTTTTGCAGCCCTACCCTACCTGGAGATTGAACCTGGGACCTTCTGCATGCAAAGAGGTGCTAGGAACACAAGAGAAATGGAAATTGTCACGCAGGTATATAACCCTCTCTCCCACACACTTATTTATCACTTGTTTTGACTTCAGACATTATTAATGCAAGACAAGATTTAAAAAAATGATTCATATAAGTCACACAAAGGTCTTCAGCTGTTATTAAAGGGAAAATCCTATAATTATGGAGAAAGTAAACTATCAGTTATTTATAAATAGTTTAAATTTTAATAAGCAGCTGTCTACCATGAGACAAGAATCCAATTAAGCTACAGTAGATGAAGTTTTATGTTGCAAAAGTGCCCACCCCCACCTCATTTTGGCACACTCTAAGTACAAGGGCTTTAAAGAACAACAACAAAAACAAACAAACAAACAAACCAAAAACCGAAGCACACTCAGGGTGAGAAAGGGTGAAACTAATTTGAAATAATATTTTCTATTTGGAAAGGGGAAAATTTAAGGATAATGATCGATACCTCAATAAAGTGGACACTTATAGAATATTGAACGAAAAAAGTTTGCTCTTCTGAGAATGTAATCATATAGTGTAGTCTCCTGCTGTTATCATTAAAGAGCAAAAACACATCCATGCATAAACTTATTCCAGTTTTAGAAACTCTCAAAGGTAGCTTTGTTTAGTACCTGTATTTCATGATATACGGGGGGGGGGGGGATGAGTTCTGAAGACTATAATTACCCAATGTCTTGTACAAAACTATGTGGCTGAGGGCCAAACGAGATGTTCTTTAAATCACTAGTAGCTCTGATTTACTTAACACATCGACTTACTTACCTCTGTGTAAGCATACAGGACCCCAATTCAGATCAGGACCATGGGAATTCAGGAGCGGGGATTTCAGTTTTTCCCCTCCCATTTTCATACCAAGAAAAGAAAATGTCTGCCTGGATTCCAATGGGAATGTTTTTCTTAACCCATTCACAGGGGGAGGAGAATTTTGTTTTTGGCACAAAAACAGGAGGGGTGAAAGCTTAAATCCCCTGTTCTGAGCCACCACATGGAGGTAAGCAAGCCAAGTATGCAGAGCTCTGCTATTCATGATTAGTGGAACATTTAGTTTGTCCCTGTGATAGTAAAAATGTACCTGGACTGTACCATTTCAGACTGCAAGTGGAGTGGGGAAACATATGGTTGAATTGTCCCCCATGGAAAAAAGAGTACACTGTAGCATATCAGGGAGAAAGCTGGCAAGAAAACTGACATCTAATTTCCCACTTGTCAGTAGTGTTTTTATGGAGGATCATGCAGCCATGCTTTACTCTCTATGCCCTCTGAAGCGGTATAATCCAGGAATGGTTTTACCACTTTACCTGCAGTTTGTGTGAATTGCACCTGGAGCAGCCTTCCCATGCTGTTAGCATGAAGAGGGTTCCATCTGCATTAGGGGAAGCAGGACTGTACCACCAGCCTTGCCTCTCACATCACATGGCTTTCTCTGGCCCTGTCCTCTGACATCCACATGAGGAGTGTAGACATCTGCTGCATAGAGAAAGTCTATGCGTGGACAGCTCTATAGCTGTAGGCTCCCACATTATATATTTATTTATTTATTATATTTATACCTTCCTTTTTTTCCTGCAAGGAACCCAAGGTGGCTTACATAATCATCCTCCTCTCCATTTTATCCTCACAACAACCCTGTGAGGTAGGTTAGGCTGAGAGTCAGTGACTGGCCCAAAGTCACCCAGTGAGTTTCATGGCTGAGCGGGGACTAGAACCCGGATCTCCTGAGTCCCAGTCCAACACTCTAACCACTACGCCACACTGGCTCTCACATTCTCTGAAACCATTAGCAGTGGGCAAGAATTTTGTTTCAGTTTGTTTTGAATCAGAATTTTTCCACCATTTGCAAATTTCTCTGCATTTGAGACAAAATGCACTTGCAATTTAAACAAACAAATGAGCAAACAAAAAACTTTAAATGAGGGAGGTATGGGTAAACTGCCAAGACTTAGCAGCTCCTCGGGGCTCCAAATGACAGCTGGAAGAAAGGTGCTGGGATGGCTCATAAGTCTGGCTGGTTGAGCAGAAATGGCTCAGCTACAGCTTATCAAGCAGGCTGGGGCCAAGCCAGAGTTGAAAAGGCAGAGCAGAGGCACAGCATGGGGGGAACAGCCCAAGCCTGGAGTGATTGAAGAGTCTGGAGGCAGAGGCAGCAGCTGGACAAAGAGGCTGACTAGTAGAAGGAAAAAAGAACAGAAAAGTAAGTGGAGAGAGAAGGAGGAGAGGGAGCCAAATGGGAGCAACCTTAGGGATGGGCAGGGAAGAGCCATTCTGACTAGTAACTGTGGAAACAGATCTGACCACCTCGAAGAGCTGCTTCCCTCAGCCTCAGAGATCCTGTGCTGAACTTCATTTGCCTACCCCTGCAGGGCCTAGAAGGAGAGCAGGCCATGACAAGCGCTGAGCTTTTAGAGTGGCTGTGGGGGAAACACAAGGTGGAATGGCAGGCTTCCAACTCCTTATTCCCCAGACCAGGGATATCACACATTTTTCTCTGATCCCTCAGCCAGGTGTGAGAGACTCTTTGCCCTGAAAGGGAAGCACTTTGTGTGTGTGTGTGGGGGGGGGGGAAGGCTGACTGACCGACCGACTAGTGATGTAACTAGCAGTACTCAATAAACTAAACTTATTGCAGCAGGGCTGGTGCAAGGCAGTTTGGTGCAGTTTGGTGCCCTAGGCAAGATCAGATATTTAGCGCCCCCCTTTCCCACTTGAGCCCTCCCTCCCTATTTCTGGTGCCCCCTTTAGCCCTGCGCCCTAGGCAGCTGCCTAGTTGGCCTAATGGTAGCACCGGCCCTGTCTGGCAGCTAAGCATGGTGTTGCATTACCTAAGCATGGTTTCTTAACCGAGATGATGGAAGACGGGTGCTTCAATGTGTGTCTCCCCGTTGACGTATGGACAGCGTGATAGTGAAACTGACAGATTTGTCCATCATTAGAAACCATGAATACACACGGTTCCAGGTTATGTTGAAGCCTAATGTGTCGCCTTCCCCTATGCAGATGTTCACACTCCGTGCATGGGGTGGGGGCACGGAATTGTGCCATATTTGGGAAGGGGAACAGCGGTGCGGTTCTGCTGCCTCTTCATGCGGATAATGTGAATCTGCAAAAAAAAGATACTCAGGCTGAACCAGCACGGCCAGGTGCCCTTGAGAAGCAGCAGAGAGGGTGAGCCATGTACGTACCACTGAGGTACCTGTGGGACAGTGCAGCTCGCTCCCTATTACTGCTCATAAGCGTTCAGCAGTGTAGAGATAAAGGTGCTTCTCCAAACCAAACCCTTGAAGAGAATCACAAATTAAACCTATTCTGCACTAGGTAATTGGCATCATCAATAACTAGCCATTCGTAATATGATTTGGTGCAGATGAGCTGTAAAACTAGTTGCATTTCCAGTTGAAGAATTATTCCTAGTCAGGGCAGTTAGGCTACTTTAGAATTAAGTGTTTAGCTGCTGGCAACATTCAAGCACTTAGCCATGCTCCCTGCAGTATTGCCAGGTACTGCAAGGTCCTCATATAATTGGACAGTTAGTCTTTCAAAGCTAAAAGGTAGCAACTTTTTTCAAACTAGGCAGACTCATTCCATCATTGCAATTATTTTTCCTGCATATATCATTCATGATTTATTTTACCATTTCAATGCAGTTTTGACCATTACATAAATTTCTAGGGCAGTGTTCTCCAACCTTGGGTCCCCAGATGTTTTTGGCCTACAACTCCCAGCTGGGGCATGCTGGGAGTTGGCCAAAAACATCTGGGGACCCAAGGTTGGAGAACACTGTTCTAGGGGAACTACAGCCCCATCCATTGAACTTCAGCCCCATCCAAATTGGAGCCAAGTCAGCAGCACCCCATCACAACCATTACATTATTGGTGTTCCAGCGAAAGGGAATTATTCTGGCAAGTGCAGCTTGACATACCCTGCTGAAATTATCTCATCTACACAAGTATTAAAAGTACAGGAGCTCCATTGTCCTTTGCATCCAAGTGTCACTGCAGGCAGATATGCCGCTGCAAATATCTGGGAGGAGGAGTACCTATTTTGTAAGGAGTTTTTAAACTTGACTTCTACAATTTATGAGGAACAGGACAAGAAATATTCCTTGCAACACCAGTCTGTACATGTTTACTCAGAGGTTTCACGGACCTGGTTTTCATGTAATGACAACCCACAGTAGGGGCTGAGTATGGATTGTCAGTGAATTGTAGGTGGTTGTTATGTGTGAACCCTGCACTATGGTTTAATTGTGGGTTGTTAACCACGAGCAACCCAGGGTTCACAACCTAACAACAAACCATGGGTTCTCTTCCTGTTCTTATGCTTGTTGTGGGGCAAAAACATAATGCAAACTTTCCCTCTTAATTTTAACACTACTAGTAAAGTAAGTAGTACTATTGTCATTTATGCTGTAATTCTATACCTACTTTCCTGGGAGTAAGCCCTATTGAATCAATGGAACGTACTTTTGAGTAGATGTGTTAGGATTTATTCTGTTCCCCAACCTTGGTGCCCTCCAGTTGTATTGGGCCCCCATCCACAGCCAGCAGTGACCATGCTGGTGGGGGATGATGGGAGTTGTAGTCCAATACAACTGGAGGGCATTGGGTTGAGAGAATCTGTGCTAGTGCTCTACTTAGTACATAAGGACTGGGTTCAGGCCACACGATAACCCACATTCAAGGTTGAGTGTGGGTTGTCATTGAACCATGGATTACTGTGTTGGCTGAACCCAGCTGAGATAAACCATGGCGAATAACCCATAGTTCACAACCCAACAACAAACCATCGGTTCTCGTCATGGGTTGTTTGTGGTTAACAAGCCATCGCTTGTTAGCACAGCTGGGTTCAGACAACATGATAACCCACATTTCAACAACAACCCACGGTTCAGTGACAACCCATACTCAACTCTTGAGTGTGGGTTATCGTGTTGTCTGAACACAGTCAAGGTGTGTTAATCCCAGATGAAAGTGCTTACAATCATCTTGGGCTGTGCTCCTAACTATAGATAGGAGAAGAAACCCATACATTGAAATAGCTTTTGAAACTGCAGGATAATAGCCTTTTATATGAGCAAAGAAATAGCATTGTGAACATTATTAGCACATTCATAACACCTTTCATCAACAAGGCACTCTCCAAACATTACATTTACAAAAGCCATTTCAAAGTAAGTTCTACCTGTCTTCTCCTATATTGCTGTTGTTATCGTTCTGTAGATGTGAAGGCAGCCGGGTAGAGCTGCATCCTGCCTCTAACGATGCCATCCTTTGGGGAGAGTGGCTTGTGGAAGGAATCATAGATCCTTCCACGATTAAAAATAATGAATGGGTGACTGCCCATTACTGTAGATATTGCTAACAAAATAAGGTGAAAGGTGTGCCTAAAGAATATCTTTGCCTGAGGCCTGCTGTGCTGCAGAATAAAAAGTAGTATTCACACGCGCACGCACACACACACATGTGGGATGAAATCTCTCTCTTAGAAAGAAAGAATGTATTAAGGGGAAACATTAAGCCAGAAAGAATCTAATCACCCATCTACCTCATCTGAGAATCAATTTGAAGGCTAATTTCCATGCAGGCAACTGAGTCCTACTTAACAACTTGTGAATGCTCACACAGGGCCTTAGTTTGGGCTGATGAATGTGATAGTTAATGAAAAAACACAGTTCAGCTTTAGTTGAGCTCTGGAAACTGAGGAGGTTAACATATTAATAAAGGAACACTATAGTTGTGAGTAGCATGGGACTTCACCTCATTACAGTACAGTGTAAAGATGGAGAAACTTTAGAGATCTAACAAATGTCTTCTTAGGGTTGTAGTTCTACCTCCAGCATGAGTCTGCAAAGCACAGCTACTGCATCTCCTTTGCAAACTGGGGCAGGCGGGAATGAGGGATCAGGAAGAGGGTGCTTCCCTGGTCTCCTACCCACCACTCTTCCCCCTTCAGCTGCTCTATCTATCATCAATTTTGATTGCATCCTTCCTCCAAGAAGTTCAGAGTGGCATACATGGTCAGGTCTCTTCATTTTTATCCTCACAACAACCCTGCCAGGTGGGTTAGGTGGAGAGCTGGTGACTAGCCCAAGGTGACACAGTAAGCTTTGTGGCTGAATGGAGATCTGAACCCTGGTCTCCCCAGTCCAAGATAATTGTTGTGTCAGCCCCTGGCTCTCTGGCTTTTTCTCCTGCCTAAGTTCCAGACTTATGTTTGTGATGGAAATGAAGGTCTGGACCATGGAAGAAAGCAATGGACTAGAAAGCTGGAGAGGACAAGCAGGAGGTGAGGGAAGGCTTTCTCCAAGCTGGCAGTCAGGCCATTTTGGCCTTGCTTTGCAAAGGAGAAGCAGCAACTGAGCTACAAAGATTTGTGGTGGAGGTACAGTCCTGGTTTCTCATTCATTTGAGCAATTAAGTTCTGACATTTTGCTTCCATGTCAGCTTCAGATGGAATCCCAGCATTGTCAATGTACAGCTGGCTGCCTCCATGGCTTTCAACGGAAGTACAGGTGTTCATTTCCCCTTGGGAAATTATTGGAATTCATGTCACAGCTGAACATCACACAATTAATAAGTCTTGATAGCCTCGTGGTGTTGATGCTGCCAGGACTTGCACAGCAAATTTGAGGGCTACAGGCCTTTTGGATTTAGCCTCTGTAGCTTAAGGAATACAGAGGGACTGGCGCTCTTTCATGATCCAGTGCTGAAGTTACAAGGCACTAGGGAGATCTCCCATTCCCGCACTGGTCTCTTTCAGCACCCTACTTCCCTGCCTGGTGTGGGATAAAACCCTAGTCCTGCTGGTACAATAGGTAGAAAGTCGCCTTGGTGGATGATATGAGGAGGGCTTTGGATAGGGGTGAATGCTCCTTCCTAGTCCTCCCCGATCTCTCAGCGGCTTTTGATACCGTTGACCACGGTATCCTCCTGGACCGCCTGGAGGGGTTGGGCGTGGGAGGCACTGTATTGCAGTGGTTCCGGTCCTTCCTCTCTGGAAGGTACCAGAGGGTAGTTCTCGGGGAGGAGGCTTCGGACCCTCTGCCGCTCACTTGTGGAGTGCCGCAGGGTAGGGATGTACTTTGGGCCCTACCTGGGCCCAAAGTTCTCCGCGGCTTGGACCTCCGTGGTGGCGGCGGCCCAATCTCGCTCTTCAGAGTGGCGCGGAGCGTTCTCCACACTGCTCGAGCCGCCACCGCTGCCGGAAGACCCCCCGCTGCTGCTGCCACCACTGCAGAGCCCCCCGCTGCCCCCCATCCTACCTTGTCCCCTGCGCGCTGCTGCCACCGCCACCTTCAGAGCTGCTCTGTCGCGTCCTCCATCCAGGTTGGACCCCGCCTGCACTCAGTTTTGGCGGGGGGAACCAGGGCAACAGGGCTTAAACAGCCCTGTTGCCCTGGTTTCCCCCGCCAAAAACAGAGCGCGGGGGTCCAGCGCGATGAAGCAGGGTCCCGTCACGTCACTTCCACCGCACCGGAAGTGACGCGACGGGACCAGCGGACAACGAGACCCTCCTTTACCTGCAGGTAAAGCCCGCGCGGGTGGCTGAGAGCCTGCGTGGACACGAGCCTTGCTCCTGTCCGACGGGCTGCTCGGTTACATCCCTACCGCAGGGTTCCATCCTCTCCCCAATGTTATTCAACATCTACCTAAAGCCGCTGGGGCCTGGGAGCTATCATCAGGAGGTTTGGGGTGCAGTGTCATCAGTATGCGGATGACACGCAGCTCTACCTCTCTTTCAAGTACTCACCGAGGTTGGCCGTTGAGACCCTGTCCAAGTGCCTGGAGTCAGTGGTTGGCTGGATGGGAAGAAACATGCTGAAGCTCAACCCCGACAAGACCGAGGTACTTCTGGTGGGGGACAAGGGAAGGTTAGGGGATGTTGACCTGGTGCTGAATGGGGTACATCTATCCCTGAAGGACCAGGTCCGCAGCTTGGGGGTCATTCTAG
Source organism: Shinisaurus crocodilurus (assembly GCA_021292165.1). Classification (NCBI taxonomy): domain Eukaryota; kingdom Metazoa; phylum Chordata; class Lepidosauria; order Squamata; family Shinisauridae; genus Shinisaurus; species Shinisaurus crocodilurus. The sequence continues at coordinate 158,723,286 of CM037876.1, read as the reverse complement.
ACTCCCAGCTGTCCATGGAGGCTCAGATGGCAGCTGTGAGCCGGGCGGCGCTGTATCAACTCCATCTGATATGGCAGCTGCACCCCAACCGTCCTAATCACCTGCTTCCATCAGTAGTTCATGCCTTGGTCTCCTCTTACCTAGACTACTGTAATGCGCTCTACGTGGGGTTACCCTTGAAGACAGTTCAGAAGCTACAGCTGGTACAGAACACAGCGGCTCGCCTGGTTAAAGGTAGCCACCGGCGGGATCACATCACTCCAGTGCTCAAGGAGCTGCACTGGCTACCAGTTGCTTGCCGAGCCGAATTCAAGCTGTTGGTTTTGACCTTTAAAACCCTATACGGCTCTGGTCCAGTCTATCTCAAGGAGCATCCCCAGCAACACCAAGTAGGCCGCTCAACAAGATCTGCCACAGATGGCCTTCTCCTTGTCCCTTCAGCCAGAGCAGCTAGACTGGTGGGGACTAGGAAGAGGGCCTTTTCTGTGGCGGCCCCCGTACTTTGGAACTCTCTCCCGAGTGACCTCCGCTGTGCCCGCTCTCTGCTGAGCTTCTGCCGCTCACTAAAAACTTGGCTATTCAGGCGGGAATATAGGGTGGGCTAAGATTTTAAAATGTTATACTGTTTTAAATGTATTTTATCCTGTTTTTATCTTGTGTACATCGCCCAGGGCGGCCGGTTTGCCGGCCAGATGGGCGATAAATAAATGTAAATAAATGTAAATAATAAATAAATAAATAAATAAAGGGTAGGTGGGGAAAGGGACCAGTAGAGAAATAGGGTGTGAATAGTGATGGGTAAACTCCTCCCAGCTAAATTTGGAAATAGGTTCAGCTAACCAAGCTATTAGAGAAATAAAAGTGAACTACATACCCATTTTATTCCGAGTTCAGTTCTGAGCGCATGACAGCATCAGGACTGCAACATTATTCTCTGACACTGTCCCCATGAACCCCCTCAACCACAGAATACCCCCTCAACCACAGAATACAACACCCATTTGCACTTTCCTGGCCAACTGGCAGCTGTGGTAGTGACAGCATACCCTCCAACATTTCACAGATGAAAATAGGGACACACATGCGAATTTGTAAGAGGTATGGTTAAGCAAGATGAAGGTATGATCAAGAGGGTGTGGCCAGGCAACATGAGGGTGTGGCCAAGGGTATGGCCAGGCAACCAAAGGGCATGGTCAAGTCCAAAAGTTATGAGAGGAAACACACAAAATCTTATATATTATAATTATTACATTATTCTATTCTATTATATATTATTATTTTATAATATTTTATAAGTGGCTTTTGTAATTTTTTTTACCTTACTTAAACCCTTAATTGTTGATATCTGGTGTTTTTCAGGGGAGGGCAGTGCTTGCAGGGCAATCTCTTTCTTTTTGTTTTAAGATTGTCAGGATTGGCACAAATTCAACAGGTGAAGCTTACCCACCCACACCCCCAAACATTGGAGCTTCAGAGAGAATGGGAAGTTTCTTGCATTTCCTTCTGACACTGTACCTCACCTGTCAGAGGCATAGAGTCAGCTCTGTTAGGAAATAAAATCTTTGGCAATATTAAAATAGGAATCGTGATAAATTCCCTCATTCACGTCTCCCTCTGTGTGCGCACACACACATATCCTCTCGTCTGTTCCTTCCCTGTTCTCTTTCTCTCCATGGGCAGCCATTTGAGCCTAAGCAGAGCTATAAAGAGACCATGGCCAAAATGGCAGCTAAGCTAAAAGTTTTAGCCTAGGTGCAATTTTGCCCATGTCCCCTTTCAGTAGCTTGCAGTTGCTGGAGGCAGGGGAATTAGGGACTCTGCATAACAAAATGAGAAGCCGTGATGGCTTAAGGGTTTTCGGGATGGTCCCGGCATTTTGGGGGCAGTTGGAGACTATGCAATAGTGTACATTCATAGGAACCTCTACTCCACATGTGCATCAGCATTCTGATCAGCATGTCTTGCAAGTTCACCACAAAGTTAACTTCTTTTTGTAGTCATACTGACCATGAGGAATACATGTTAAAAAAATCAAGTTATGATCTGTAGTAGCACCAGCACTGGTGTATGCTATCAAATGCTCCTGTGTGGAATGCTATATCTTGAGAAAACAATGAGAGTTCTTAAGAGGCAGAGGGGGGACATGATAATAACACTCACAGTAGATCATGTGCTTGTCTTCTAGGACATTTTCTTCATTATATAACCATTTATTTATTTATTTATTTTAGAAATTTCTGTCTGACCCTTCAATAGGAATCCCCAGGCAGTTTACCTAAAAGGGAAATACAACACAACAATTAAAATAAAGGTAAAACAAATCAGAACAATAATAAAATATAAAGACTAAAACCCAAAGACTGTAACCCTATAATCAGTTATCCTTCTTTTGGGGCAATAGAATAATTGAACAAACCCAATGACTTCTCCTCTTAACATCTTTCAGCTAGAGCAGGGGAGGGAAACTTGTGGCCCTCCAGATGTTCTTGGACTGCAGCTTCCATCATGTCTCACCATTGGCTATGCTGATGAGAGCTGATGGGAGTTTCACTCCAGAAAATCTGCAAGGCCACAACTTGCCCACCTCTGAGCTGAACACACAGAACCCATTTGTGCACATAGTTTCACATCTGGCTAAGATTAGGAATGCAGAAGACCGGATATCATTCAACATTGCATGAGCAAACTTCTGCTTCCGCAGGAGAACTTACCCCTCCTCTCCTTCTCTGTGCAGGCCCCTTGGCCTCCAAATCTGCTCTGAAGAGTCCCCCAAACTTCCAGAGCAAATTTTAGAAGGGCATGAGGGGCCCCCACCCCATTCCACTGATGGAAGTCCACCCACCAAAGGGAGACACCAGTTGGATTTCACCCTGTTTGCAGATTTTGGTGAGATTTTAGAAAATGTGGTGATGAAGATACATTTAAAGAATCCTTACAAAATGAGTCAGAAAGCATCCTTTGATCATATGAAGAGATCAAACCAATTAAAATGAATGTTACATTTTTTTAAAGAGCTGCCCAAGAAGTCAAAAGAGATTGCTGACTGTGTGCTATGACCATTTGAAGAAACATGATCAATAATGAACTACAAAAAGTAAAATCATTGGTTTTGCTGTGCCACACAAAAAAGGCACTTGGATGTGAGGGCAACTTTACCAAGTCAATTTTCAGTGTAAAACTAAACATTAATTATTGAGCTAACTGTGTTTACAAATGAGGATGGTTAAATTATGAATTTCCTAACAAACCAGTGTGTTTGTTAGGAAACCACCAACCCTGATGCATATTTCATCACAGGGAACAGTGCTGGGCCAATTTGTGTGCTCACTTTTGCAAGACCATGTTAGTGAGATAAGTTTCCCCCTATCATTTCTAGCAGCATGGGGTGTTTTAATTAAGTCAATGCTTTTCAAAAGGAGACAAAGAAGGTAAGATGATTCTGATTTATATATCATCTGATCTTTGTGGGGTTTTTTTGGTGTTTTTTTTTTTTTTTAATGATCCCAGAGCCAGTGTGGTGTAGTGGTTAGAGAGTTGGACTGGGATTCAGGAGACCCCGGTTCTAGTGCCTACTCAGCCATGAAGCTCACTGGGTGACTTTGGGCCAGTTGCTGACTCTCAGCTTAACGTACCTCACAGGGCCATTGTGAGGATTAAATGGAAAGAAGGAAGCCTTGGATTCCTTGCAAAAGCAAAAAAAGGCCAGATATAAATATAAAACAACAACAACCAGTTGAACACCAATTCCAAGATCAGCAGAACCTCCAACAAACAGCATCTCTCTCTCTTCTCTGGATTAACTGTTCAGTTTGTTGGCCCCTTCTGTACTGAAGACTGACATCTTAATGGAATGTATTGTTGTTGTAAACCATCCAGAGAGCTTCGGCTATTGGGCGGTATAGAAATAACATTAATAATAATATTGTGCCATGAGCTTTCGAAGGCCACAACTTCTTTAACAGATGCAGCAAGTGAAGTGGAATAGCCTGGTACTGTGTGCAACAGCAAAGCAATCAGCTGTTTGAAGGGGGATGGGCAATAGTCTGGTACTCAGCAGTCAGTGAGTACCTTAGTCAGTGCTTAGAATGGGGAACCTTGATGACTAAGCCTATTTCACATGACTACTCTCTGAAATAACATGTGAAAGGACCATTCAGAAAACCTTTATGTTTGCCAGAATTTCTCTCTCTCTCTCTCTCTCTCTCTCTCTCTCTCTCTGCTTTTACCTATAAGTTACTTTTCAGCAAGGCAAAGATATTGATGGAAATATCTGGAAAAGGTTTATACATCTCTTCTACTGGTTGTCCACAAAAGCACCAAGACCTGTAGAGAAAAGAGATGTGTGGAATTGCCCTTTGAGAGCAGGGCTGGCAAATTCCCAAAAGGTTGAACTGCCTCTCCTAAGGCTCAGTTAGTGGCAGTAAGGGCTTTAAATTGCAATATGCTGGAATTTGGGGCTTTGCCCCTTTTGCCTTTGGCCCCACCCACCTCTGGAATGCAGCCCCTGAGTGCTTTTCCAAAATTGAATTCAGCGCTTCTGCTGAAAGAGGCCTTTGGTGTCATCTTTCCGTCTTCTTCCTCCAGTACTGTATCTTGCTTCAGTAATATTCTCTAAAATCTCTATATGTGGAAGCCATGCCTCAAGGTCAGCCTCCAAGTCACGTGGCCCATGTCACCTGCGTTCTACGAAGTGTATGACAGGGATGTTGAAGAGTCCTTGGTCCCGAGTCCCGAGTCGAGTCCCGAGTCTTTGGACCCGAGTCTAGAGTCGAGTCTAGAGTCCGAGGTCCAAAATGGTGACTCGAGTCGAGTCCCGAATCCCTCCCAAAGCGGCGGCCCATGGAGGGAGCAGGAGGGTCTCCGCGAGAGGAAGAAGAGCTGCCCTTCCTCCCGCGGAGACCCTCCTGCTCCCTCCGTGGGCCGCTGCCGCCCTCACCTTCACCTCCGCCGCCCTCACCTCGCCACCGCCGCCGCCCTCACCGCTGCCGCCCTCGCCTCTGCCACCGCCGCCGCCCTCACCTCCACCTCCGCCGCCCTCACCTCCACCTCCGCCGCCGCCGCTGCCCTCGCTTCTGCTGCCGCCGCCGCCGCCACCGCCGCCCTCACCTCCTCCTCCTCCTCCGCCTCCTCCTCCTCCGCCGCCGCCGCCGTCCTCGTCGCCGTAGCACACAGCACGCCGTAGTACACAGCACGCCGCCGTCCTCGTCGCCATCGCCGTAGCACACAGCACGCCGCCAGTGGCGTCGCTCTGTTTTGGCGGGGTTGCTGTGGTTCAAAAACAGAGCGACGGCGCTGGCGGCGTGACGTGACATGCCGCGTCACGCCGCTAGCGACGGCGCTCTGTTTTTGAACCACAGCAACCCCGCCAAAAACAGAGCGACGCCGCTGGCGGCGTGACGCGCGTGCTGTGTGCTACGGCGATGGCGACGAGGGCGGCGGCGGTGGCGGCGGTGGCGGCGGCGGAGGAGGAGAGGGAGGAGGGAGGAGGGCGGGCGGCGGCGCGGCGGCGGAGGAGGAGGAGGAGGAGGAGGAGGAGGTGGTGAGGGCGGCGGCGGCGGCGGAGGAGGAGGAGGAGGAGGAGGTGGTGAGGGCGGCGGCGGCGGCGGCGGAGGAGGAGGAGGAGGAGGAGGTGGTGAGGGCGGCGGAGGCGAGAGCGGAGGCGGAGGAGTCCTTGGGCTCGAGTCCCGAGTCGAGTCCCGAGTCCCACATAAATTATTGGGACTCGAGTGCGACTCGAGTCAGAGGGGGGACTCAGTCGGACTCACGAGTCGAGTCCCCGAGTCCGAGTCCCCATCCCTGGTGTATGATGGGTGCTTTACCTTTCCCCATCCGTATTTTTGTTGGTGTTATACTTCACAGACATCCTGACTGCAAAGCATTAATGGAAGTTGATTGCAAAACAAAACAGAGACGTCAATTTACATCTATGAAGTGATGGGCATCGGTTCAACAAATGCATCTCATGACCAGATAAACTTGAAGTGGCGAGGGATTTTTTCCTCATTTCTTTATGTCAATGCTGATGTCGTTAGAAGGTTTTGTGTGCCTACCATTAATCATTAGCTTGATCTTGCCTTCAGGGCTCTATATGGCCTTTCTCTGCCTCTCCTTTCAGCAAGAATTTGTCATTAAATTCCTGCCCATGTCTTCTCTTTTATGACTCCAGTACCCTCAGATGCCCCAGGGTTTGCTGTTCCTTCCATGCAGTTGAAGTATCTTTTGATTCTTCCCCCTTCTTTTTGTGCCCAATTTCTCATTCTTTTCACTTCTTCCATATATTAACTTTCTTTGCCTCCCCTTGCAATAGTGAAAGACAAATCCAGAGTTAACTGTGAGATTTCTGTTCAGATATGTCCTATTGTATAAATCTAAGAGTTGTGACCAGGCCTTCCTTTAATTTTAAGTGTCAGAATTCAAGTGCCCAGCTGCATGTTACATAGATACTGCTGCTCACATGTAACATTACAGTCACATCAAATTAAGATAAATGTGTGACAAAGATGGCAGTCTAGACTTTTTGAAGCCATACTAGAAAGTCAATTTCTTTTCAAAACTGCATATGTTATTCTCCAGAGATACTATCTTTTTCAGTCCCATCTCCATTCAGTCATTTCTAACTCCTGACAAGATTATATTGATGATACCCAAGGCAGCTCTAAATCAACAGGAGTCTTCAATAATTTCGGATCCATAACCAGTCTTTAACCCAAGCCTGTAACCTAGCTCCTACTTTTAATATTTTACTATAGGTCAATTCATACAATCCATCCAACTCTCAATTACTACTACTTCTATGACTATTATTATTATTATTATTATTATTTTATTTCTACTACTACTACTATTATCATCATCATCATTATTATTATTTACTATTACTATGTGTTGTTGTTGTTGCTGTTGCTGCTGTTGTTGTTGTTATTACTACTACTACTACTGCTACTAAGGTAATTACAACCTCCGTGGTGGAACTTCAGTATGCTGATGATAATGTGGTCTCCGCACATTCAGAGGATGATCTCCAAACTATCCTAAATGCTTTTGCAGAAGCATACGAAAAACTTGGTCTCTCACTTAACATCAAAAAAACCAAAGTGCTTCATCAGCAAGTGCAAGCTAACCCTTTGGTGATGCCATCTATCCAGCTTGGCGGGGCAATACTGGAAAATGTCAATCATTTTCTCTATCTTGGCAGCTATCTTTCTGTTACAGCTAACATCGACAGTGAAATCCAGCATCGTTTGAGCTCCGCAAGTGCCGCATTTTCTCGAATGAAACATAGAGTGTTCGAGGATCGGGATATTTGTAAGAAAACCAAAACACTGGTTTATGAAGCCATTGTATCACCAACTTTATTGTATGCCTGCGAAACATGGACTATCTATAAACGTCACTTCCACCTCCTTGAAAGATTTAATCAACATTGCCTCCGGAAAATCCTGCGAATTACTTGGGAAGATAGGCGAACAAATGTCAGTGTGCTGGAAGAAGCAAAGACTACTAGCGTTGAAAAAATGATTCTTCAACGCCAAAAAATGATTCTTCAACGCCGGTCAGTGGACCGGTCATGTTGTTCGAATGCCTGACTGCTGTCTCCCAAAGCAATTACTTTATTCCCAACTCAAGGATGGAAAGCGGAATATCGGTGGTCAAAATAAGAGGTTTAAAGATGTTCATAAGGCTAATTTTAAAAAATGCAATATAAACATCGAAAACTGGGAAGCTCTGGCCCATGAACGATCTAACTGGAGGTTGGCCTTTCACAAAGGTTCTATGGACTTTGAAGAAGCCCAAGTGCAAGGTGAAAGGGAGAAACGTGCTAAGCGAAAGCACGTCAAATGACTCCTTTACAGGACCATCTTCTATCTGGTAACCTGTGTCCTCACTGTGGGAAGCTGTGTGGATCTAGAATTGGCCTCCACAGTCACTTACGGACCCATCGCTAGAGTCTACACAATTTTCTTTAGAATTTCCTCCTTTTAAAATCTCCTTTTTGTAAATTTTTATCCTGGAAGACAATTTTACTCAGTCATGAGTGATTGCCTGATGATGATGACTAACACCTGAATGCCAGTATGAGGAGAAGGCAGTTCAGCATGTTTACTAACAGCACAGTCCTAGGCATATCTACTCTCAAGTAAGTTCCACTGAGTGCAACTGGGCTGAACTCAGTTGGCAGCCAAAATATATTTTTAAATACATTTTTTTAGTTCGCTATAAAATTAATGGACAAGAATCAGATATGGATATTAGCGGCATAAAAACAAACACAACCAAACACTATAGCACTGCCATGCTTTTTAAAAAAAAATTGGAATGGCCCTAAGTATTGATTCATTACAATGTTCATGGGTTTGCTCTACCATTACAAATCAAAACCTTTCTTCCACTGAAAATACACTTCACCAGGGAGAATCTATTCTAATAATACTCTCTCACAGTGGGTGGAGAGCACTGGACTGCAGGATAAAGTGGTAGAGAATGGAAATAGGGTTCTTCAAAAGATAGAACCAATGCATGAGAAGTTGATGGAAACACCATGAAGGCTCTTCTAGTTAGCATTTTGTACACAAAGCTATCCACTTATTCCACAGAAGTTTATTAAGAGCAGCTGCCTGTATTTGATATAAACTGATTAGCAGCATTACTGGCTACTGGCTATTTATGCCAGACCAAATGATTTCATATCAATGCATGCAACTGAAAATGGTCCAGGTGGAAATAAACACATCCCAACATACCTTTCTGAGGTGGAGTGAGTGTCTATATCACGATCAGCCATTCTCTTTTGCTTTTCTTAGAATTAACAAGAACACTTGCAAAGACTTGCATTAGGCTTAGGCATGCCCCGTTGAATGTTTGACCCACCACCAGCCAAGATGGCAGACCCATCCCCTCATTCCATATTACAAGCTGCGTTTGAAGTCCCCTTAAGTTTTGATGTTGGTTAATGCCAGGTCTTTTGAAAATCAAACACCCCCTCCCATGGTTTTACTCCCTCTGCACAACCAGGAATTGTAAGGGAAGGACACATCATAGAACCTGGGAGAGAGGCTTTTCAGGCTGTGCTGTGCTGGAAGAGGAAGTAGGAAATCCTCCAATAGGAATAAATTGAATACCACTCAACGTGCTTGGGATCCTGTCCATTGTATTCTACTTTCAGCGCTTAAACACACGCACAGCCTTCATGTTCTGAGAAATTCTACCTCTGATACAAATTGCTGGGGACAAAGAGATCACTAGCACAGCCAACTTGTGAACTTTCCAGTGACTGCCTATTTTGGCCACCAGAAGGGCCACTGTTCTGATCGAATCTTATGATTCTCTTGCTTTGAGTCCATGTAAATTAAGGCAGACTTCCTTTCCTATTTTCAGAAAAGTTGAATAAAAAGCATTGGGGATTTGCCTTGCCAATTACAGTGATTGTGGGGGTACTCATTTAATAAAATCTGGACAGATACAATGGAATCAGATAGCTAGATTGATAGACAAATATTTGCAATAAAAAGAAGGTCTTGGGTTCAATTAAATATGTCAGTGTTGAGATCATGGAAATCACCACGGAGCAAAACATTGGTTTTAGAATGAGGCTCGTATTATCCAGTTTTGCTGTGGAGAAGTTACCGACTCCAGCAGTGGCAAACATGGGCTCAGGTGAAGGGAATGCACATATTGTATTGTCCCTAACATTACAGCAAATGAGGAAGCCCTTGCATGCCTGGGATCTCAGTACAGCAGCTTTCCCAACCTGGTGCCTTCCAGATGTTTGGGACTTCAACTCCCATCAGCTCCAGCCAGCAAGGCCAATGGTCAAGAATGCTGGGAAATGTAGTCCACATCTAGTCTGGAGGGCACCTGGTTGGGAAAAGCTGATCTACGTTCCCAGTGGGACATTGCATACCCTCACTCTCAACTTCCGTAGTTGGTGAAGGCTGCAGTCCATCAACTGGAGCCTCTCCATGAGTAAGGAACCTCCACATTTCCTTTCCCTCAGCATGGCCTGGCCTGATGCTCCATGGTCAGGCTCACTTTGAGTAGAAAGAGAGACCTCTCCTTTCCTTACAAAGCTGAATTGCCACAGGTACCCCCATGGATCATGGCTGTTCTCTCTCCTTGTTGAACCAGAGTATGAGTCATTTGTTCTGAATATGGAAAAGGCCATAGAAAATGGGGAAAGATTAGATGGGTCCATATCCTGCCAGGTGTTGAGCTACCAGGGATCCTGATAGGTGGATAGGTAGTAGTCATGCCTCCCTACCCTCTGCAGTAATACAGCTGTCTCTTCTCTGGTTCTCATCAGATGCTGTGCAAACTAAAAAGTGCTATATTTCTGCAGAATGATACGCTAATCTGTACAAAGAAAATCAGCTCACACATGCTTTCTGAACCAAAGCCATTTGAGCAATCTAGCATGATTGATATTTGAATCTAAATTGATTTTATGGAAGTAAGTCATGGATTGGATCCAGATTTAGTTGCACATGCAACTGTGCTGGAAGAAGCGGACTTCCCTGCTCCCTCCGGCCCATTGCAACTGCTCTAGTCCCCTCAAAATGCTAAGGGTACCACAGCACAGAGGGTTGGGGGAGCTTGCTGAATGGGGTGAGCTGTTGTGAGGGGGGATCCCCAAAATCAGGCAGAAGCACCTTCCATGAGTGGATCACTTCTGTTCACAGAAGGCAGATCCTGAAACCGACCCCATCTATTTTTAACAGCTGTCCATGGAAGCAGGGGATTTTTACCTTTGTACAGAAATATCTTTGAAGATTGTCTTAAGGACCTTAGAGAAGTACAATTTATCCAGAGTGTGTTGCTAGGAAACGTTAATGTTTGGTTGGTACGTTAATGAGCAGAGCATTACATTACAGAGGAAATAATGTAACAGGTATATCTTGACTACAAGCATACACAAACAATTAACTAAATGAGCCACAATGTTCTATTTTGATTGGCAAATTAAAATAAAATAACAAATCCAAATCTCTCCTATTGTCAATACACAACTGACAGACAGTTTACGGAGAACACATTGTCTGGTTTTCCTTCACAAAAAAATGATGACGATGACGAGGAGGAGGAGGAGGAGGAGGAGGAGGAGGAGGAAGAAGAGGAGGATCCATCTTATTTTTTGAGTTCTGCTCAGAATTCTCCTGCTGGCAGAAAATGGGAGAGGTGATCATTGCCAATTCCCAATCCCACTTCAGCCCCCCCAACTTCACCTCCTCTACTGTTCTGGAAGGTCCAGTATCCCTCCAGTCCAGAGTAGATTTTGTGGGACTGACAAAGATTGCCACTGCCTCCTCCAGTGGGATTCTTTTGCTGGATCAGAAGCCTCCTGCGGATGGAACTGTGGAAAACTAAATGGGGAGTTTGGGACACTGGATTTCTGACTAGGGATATATGGATTTTGTTAAATCCATTCCATCTGTATTTTGTGGATTGTTAGGTGTCATTTATTTATTTATTTATTTATTATATTTATACCCAAGCCTTTTTTCCTGCAAGGAACCCAAGGTGGCTTACATAATCCTCCTCCTCCTCCTCTTCCACTTTATCCTCACAACAACCCTGTGAGGTAGGTTAGGCTGAGAGTCAGTGACTGGCCCAAAGTCACCCAGTGAGTTTCATGGCCGAGTGGGGACTAGAACCTGGATCTCCCGACTCCCAGTCCAACACTCTCACCGCTACGCCACACTGGCTCCATCATCCGCTCATCGACTGAATTGGACAGGGGTCCAGCGCGCCTGCGCAGGGTTCTGTCGCGTCATTTCCGGTCCCGGAAGTGACGCAATGGGACGGGACAGGCCGCACGGGTGGCTCCCCGCGGAGAGGGTGAGCCGCCCCGAAGAACAAGTGGAGTCACCCGTCATCTTATACCTGGTAAATGCTCAGAATATGTCTGAGGACCATTTCCTTGAAACTGGTCTTTCTGCCATTTGCTTTTTCCTAAAATAAAGTTCTGCTATAGCTCAGTATGTGGGAGATAACATCTAAGTTCCTAAGGAGGAGGAAGGAGATAATAACATTTCAGCCTTGCATACAGATGCTTTGTTATCTGCATTGCAGATAGCTATTTAGAGTATAGGATATTAAATATGTGCTTAGATAAAGGATATTCTGTCGAAAGGTACTGTTGCTGTTGGCTGAAAAGCAATAGATTGTAAGTGTTATCACTGAATAATATGTTCCCTGCTTAGTAGCAAACATTAAAATCTTCGTATGAAAATCAATGGCATTGCAGTTATCAGTTACATTTAAAATTCATGATTTATTATTAAACATCATAAAATAAAATACACTTACACTGATGTCATCTGCCAATGCTGCAGTTAATAATTGAATCAACACTTGCCCCTCCTCAAATGACTTTTTATTCTTAAAATTGTTAATTAGTATAATACTGGTTTTTGTGGGTGTGGGTATTACTGCTGCTCATGAACCATGGCTCCAATTGGGACTTTCTCTCTCAACCCCCAATATGTGTGTTTGTGGAATTTGGGGACGGGGACAGGTGGGGGAGGTTTACTCCCCTCCTGGAAGGCCATGGTCCTGATCTGAATTGGTGCCATGCACACTTACAAAGAAGTAACACTATCATCCATAGCTACACCCTGACTATGGGGAATTTAGCTCAAATGTGCTAGAACAAGGCTCTCCAACCTTGGGTCCCCAGATGTTGGTGGACTACAGCTCCCAGAATCCCTTGCCATTAGCCATGCTTGCTAGGTATGCTGGGAGCTGTAGGCCAGCAACATATGGGGACCCAAGGTTGGAGAGCCCTGTGCTAGAAGAACCATTTCCCACTGAGAATAGGCATCTGGCTATTCTGCTGGAGAACAGGCATCTGTCTGTCTGTCTGTCTGTCTGTCTGTCCGTCCGTCTATTAGCATTGGTCCAGAAACTAGTACATTTTCCAAATACACAGGTGTGCACTATGTGTAACTTTGATTGTTTAGTCAAGGTAGTGGAGTACCCTCATAAGGTACTCAGGGAGCAACAGAGACAAGCTCAACTTTTCTAGGAACTGAGTGTTATTCAGAAAGTATAACAAAATGGCAATTTAATAGTTAACTCTGGAAGCTGTCCCAGAGAAGGCAGGGAGAGAGGGAAGGTGTCAAGACCTGATGATCCCCAGGAGGTGGTGCTGTGATTGCTTTGGCTTCCAGAGGGAAAGGAAGGGAATTTCAGTAGGAATTGGATTAGAAAGCTGGCAAGAGCAAAGGAAGGAAAGAGTGAGCGAATGAGTTAGAGAGGGTGGGAGGGAGAGAGAATTATACCTTTACTTCCTTATGCTGACTGAAATGCAGGGAGGGGGAGCAAGGATCCTCAGCACCAGGTAAGATCCAAAAGGAAGGTAAAGCCACAGCAAGGCTTTACCAGGTGGCGTCTACTGCAAGTGGGTGTGCAGAAGAGGAACACGCAAAGCCAGGAGTCCAGGGTCAAGTCAGATGAGTTTATCTCAGCAAGACCTCTTCTGGACTCACCTCGGTTTAGGGGTTCAGAAGTGCAAAAATGAGCACCCAGCCAGGAGTTCCAAAAAAACAGTTAGACTGCCAACAAAACTCACAAAGGATGCATAGAGAAACCTTAGGGAAGGGGTTTGTGGAGGACTCAGGGAAGACTCACTGAGTTCAAGCATGCAAGACCAGTTATAGGTTTGGATGACAAATGACTCGTGAAAGTGTTGGGTGACCCTAGAATGGCACTTTCCAGGTGAACAAAAGAAAGACTGTTGTCTTTCCCCACTTACCAGAGGTCTTAGGTGGAGTTCTTGTAACGGATACTTGAAATCTCAAGGCAATCAAGCCCAAGAGCAGCAGTGTAACCGTTATGCAGCCAGAGCCAGTACTAGGAAGCAAAGTCCAATTTATGAGTCCTGACACTATGCCTGCCTTCCCACACCTGCCTGCCTGAACCCTCCATGTCCGTGCCTCCCTCACTTATCTCTTGGACCAGGGGTGCAGAAACCTTTTGGCCCTGAGGGCTCCAGGTGATGCTGGGTCAGGAGTCAGGGGCTGCACACACAAGTTAGTGCATGCACACAGATGTATGTATATAGGAAACTGACATGCTGGACAAAAAGGAAAACTTTTGGATCTACAGACTCTGAACTTAGTCCATATGGACTTAATCTGGAGGACAATTCATAAGTTTTATACCAGTCATACCTCTGGTTTTTTTCTCCTTAGGAATTTTCATTTCCCAGCATTCCAAACTGCCACTCTGGGTATCCATTTAACATGATGGTGGAAGCCAAAACATTTAGCTCTTGATTTATTTTGTAATTACCCTGTTGTTAGTCTATCTATCTATCTTACATATTTTAACTTAAGACTGACTGAATCCATAGTGGATCCAGAACCTCCTTGTTGCTTTGTTGTTGTGCCACTTTACACACACACACACACACACACACACACACACACAGCGCACAATGATCCTGATACAAATCCCTCTTTACTCACTGGTAACAGCAGCAGCAGGGAAAGAGTGGTCTGTATGAAGATCTCTGGGGAAGGGAGTGGAGAGAAAGCCTTCCTTTGGCAGAAGGGGGAAGGGCAAGGCAGCCTTGCGGGGGCACAATAATTAAGACCAGGTGGGGCCGCATGTGGCACCCTGGGCCATGGGCTGTGCATCCCTGTCTTAGGCCCACCTGCGCCATTCCTCCTTACCTTGCATCAGTGCTGTTGCAAAAATGCCATGTGAGTCCTTTCTCCAAAGAAACTCAATTGCTCAGAGAAAGGGAAGCAGCACACACCAGCAGTGAGTTTTTCAAAGTTTTATTTCTGCGCAAAAAGGACCAGCTGGGGCACATGCCCAAATCAAAGCTGGACAAGGATCAGTGGGGCATACATTTTTACATTCTTATACATTTTTACAGCCATGGGTGTCTCTACTTTCAGCGAATCAAATACAACCATTAAACCGTGCCAACCAGTCAAATTCCGTTCTTCCTTTATGACAACAACCAATCAGATGTGTTTCTCTGAACATGGCAAGTTTTAATCTCTAATTAGATAGATGGCCACCTGGCCATCGTTTGGCTAAAGACGTCGTTTCTCATGACCTCTTAGGTCACCTAAGATATCGGGCCTTGCTACTTTGAGCGGTACATCTTATCACTTAAAGGGACTCTTCTCTCGCCTGTATTCTGGGATTTGGCACCCAGGAATAGGCTTTTGGGACTAGATAACAACTTAGGCGAAAACATGGCGGCTAAACATACAATTCAACAAAGAATACAATACAATCAGAACAGACCTTCAAGGTTCTCTGTCTGGAACAACAAAGCAGATACACAAAGCAGGTGCAGTGGCACATGGTATGCGGGCAGAATCTAGGTCAACTAATGGGGTGCAAAACAGTTCATGAGGCTTCTGGATCTTTTGTCTTAACAAATGCCTTATTGACAGCAAGGTGGTCTTTCAGGGATCTTTGGCCTGTGTGAGGACTGTTCCCTAATGTCACTCTTGCTGGTCAGGGGATGCTGGGTCTTGCAGGACCTTTCTCTCTGTCTAAACATGCAGGGACTGGGTCTTCTATGCAGCTTTCTATCTCAGACTTCTATCATTTCAGACATGAAACTGGGACCTTTCTGCTGTGAGGCATGTGGCCTTTGTGTGTAAGGCAGGTGCCTTGTCTGTGTACCTATGTGAATGGGCCAATGCCTCTTACACCTGGGGTCTTAGGTGTTTTGGGCCTGGCTGGGTCATTATTAGAATGGATCTTAAGAGTCCATTCTGTGGCTTTCTCTTAATTTGCCTGGAGACTGCTCTTCTGCATCTTGTTTACATGAAATAGGCAGGCATTGTTCTCTTGTTCATCTAGAAAGTATCTCTTTTCAGGGTTGCTTCTTTCAGACAGGCATTCCTAAGAGGTACTTTTTCTGGGCGTTCGGCCAACTATTCTGATAACCTTCTGCAGGCGGCCGGCCAAAACTGTGTGTGTGCGTGTGTGTGTCTGACTTGTTTGTTTGCAGAGAATGAAGCTGGTGATTTCTATGCATGGGCCTGTACACGTGAAAGGCAGGAGCTTTCTGTACATGCTTTGGGTCTACTTTTTTCTAACAGTGCCACCAGCTTTGCCTCCCCTTTATTTATTTATTTATTTATCCTGTTGCTTGATGTTTCAAGATAGATCCAGGGGAATAGATAGATGTACAAGGCAGGGGAGCAAACCCATCTCCTCCATTATCACTAGCAGGGCCTAAGGGCTGCCATTATCACCCACATGGTGGTGGTGGTTGAAGATACCACCCTCCACCTGCTGGAGGTACTACTTCATACAAAGGATAAACATGGATGTGTGAATTACCCTGTTAAAATGCTTTCTTCAGAACAAAGGGGGGGATTAGTGTAAACAACCACAGGGGAAAGGGCACAAGTGAATTTGTTTTAAAAGATAATTTGTTTTAAAAGCTCATGTCTGAGATGGAAGCAAAGACAGCTGTTTCATGTGGCTGTGATAGGTATGCATAACTATCAGACGTGCAATTGCCATCTGTTAATTGTCATACAGCAAGAAATGCATATGCTTTATTAGCAAAGAAAGTGAAAGCCAGGGCTGCAGTTGTCCTGTAGTTGACCTCTGCACATTCTCCTCAATCAGGAGAAGGCTAACTGAGTTTTTTGTAATCAGTGGATGATTTCATAGATCAGGAGAGATTTCTGTGAATTAATGGAGGAGGAAAAGAGATGAAGGATTTTCAACATCTGCCTCAAGAATAGTGTTGCTGGGTGGGCGCTAGGAGAAAGAAGAGTAGTTTGGTTGCTTAGCAACACTACTTGCCCAAATTAGCTAAATCTGTCTAAATAGACTAAGGACAGGATAGCTGAGGAGCAGTAGTTGTTGTTGTTCCTCTCTTAATTAGACATCTAGAACTACTTAAATATAGGATACAACACATGTTAACTCCACCATGCAGGGGCCACTTTCAGTCAGAATGGTCTCTGTGCTGCTGTTTGCATTGGCGCTGTGCTGTCAGGGCATGACTTTAGGGCAGATGTCCGGGGCCCCAGCCCCACCCAGCAGAATGAGCAGGAAGCACCCCAAGGGCAGCAGGGTTGCCTGCCTGACCACGTTTTGAAGGTGCTAAATAATACGCATGACCACCTGACGTCGGGAGTAGGGGCAAGATCATGAAGTCCAGCATCTAAAATTACCCAACTGCACCGTTGCCTGTTTGTTTGTGGTACAATTTATCACATCATTTAGTAGATTGTCTCTGTGCCACTGCAGAGCCTTTTTAAAAAAATCATCGTTATTAAATAAACCATTTGCTGCAGTGCGGAGAAAAGGGCCTGATCCACATAGTGGGCCTTTCCACACTAGGACCCTTTAGTGCTTCTGAGGCATCACGCCCCTGCAACCAGCTGAAAAGTAGAATTATGAATCTGGTTCCACACAGCATTTTAAATGGTGCTATATTCCCCATTAAGATTCAGCATGGGAGGTATATTACTGACCTCAGATACCGCACCGCAGCCTTTTGGTGACATTCTAAATATGTTTACTCAGAAGTAAGTATCATTCAGCAACTTACTTAAATTCTAGACTGGGTGAAGGAGCTGTGGCCATACAGATGTGGTTGGACTCCAACTCCCATCAGCCCCAGCCAGCATGGCCAATGGTTGGGGATTATGGGACTTGTAGTCCAACAGCATCTGGAGGGCCACAGCTTCCCCACCTGTGCTTTAGAAAGTGCGCTTAGACAATCCTAGCAGGCTAGTTTAGGGCAGGGCTGGGCCCAGACATTTTGCTGCCTAAGATGAAGGACCACACGGAATCTCCCCATTCTGCATCTGCATACAGTTGATTTTTTTTATGTCAACACCAGGAGCAGGACAACATCTTTCACCACATCTGAAGGCAGCAGACCAGCTTGAGGAGTGCAGAGCAGGAAACATGGCACATATAGCTCTGTCCTACCACATCATGCTACTGTTAGCCACCCACCAGGAACTGCTGCCTGAGGAGGACACTTCATTCTGCCTAATGGTAGGGCCTGTACATTTTAGCAGCCAGCAACTGGGTCACTTAATTTCTGGGCTGGCTGGCTGGATGGAAGATGGAGCCACATACTCATTTGGCTGCCAGGACAAGCACATACACTTTCTTTGTGGCAGCTGGACGTGGCTCAGGATTCTCCTGCTCTATATGGGGACAGATCTCTATCCCAGGATCCAAATGAGTATACAGACTTACTGCAGTGTGGCTCCCTTTTCTACTGCAGGTAGACAGTCTACTGCAGGTAGACAATGGGACAGTTCAGCTGCTGAGAACTTTGGAATCACATTCACCCCTTCCCCTTTTTTACTTCACATAGAAGGGAAGGAAATTTAAATACCCCATTCGCAGTTTAGAACAAGCCAGGTTTTCCCTTTGCATCTGAATATGGGAAACTATGGTTTGTTTAAACCACAGTGGGTAAACAAACCAGAATCTGCATCCATAGTTTGATCCTGGTTTGTAATATCTAACAATGGTTGGGAAAAGGCAGTACAGTAATACCTTGGATTGCAAGTAACTTGGTCTGAGAGCATTTTGCAAGACAAGCAATTAAAAAAAAATTTTTTTTTTACTTGATAAACAAGCAAGGTCTTGCAAGACAAGTCACGTAGGGATGTAACCGCTCTCCTTGAGCAGGCGTAGTGGGCCAAAATCGGCCCCGCTCACGCCCGCCAGAGACTCGCTTCACTTTGATATAAGAGTGTTTTGGATTACAAGCACGGTTCCGGAACGAATTATGCTTGCAGTCCAAGGTATTACTGTAGTTCAAAAAGCATTCCAGGTTTAGTGTGTGGGAATGATGCTCAATTAATAAATGGCCCACACATTATGAGCTGCTCAAATCTGATTCCAAGTAGGCATGTCTCCAAGGCCAGGTCACGCCCCCAACCCGATCTTCAGATCTGGGAATCCAAAACATCCTATGGCCACTCAGATGCTGTCTAGGGGGCCATAGGATTGCTCCCTCCACGGCTCCACCTATTTTTATCCCATTTATATTGAAATTCCTCTTCATTTGGAAGCCATAGCTCTGTTTAAACTGTGAATCATTCATTTGGATGACATGAGCCACTTGTTCTATACAGTGAATTTCCCCTTTCTGCCGCATTTTTTAAAATATTAAAATAAAACTGTGCACAGGAATACATTTAAGGAACCAACTATTGCAGTATGTCAGTGATGGCAAACCTATGGCACGCGTGCCACAACTGGCACACAGGGACCTCTCTGTGGGCACTCAAGCCATTGGTCGCCAGATCGCAAAAAGACCGTCCCCTTCTGCATTCAGCGTCGGGTTTCCATCCTCTCCACTCATTCCTCGCTGGCCTCCACAGGCAGGCACACTCCAACATCTCCACCCCCAGAAGCGGACTGCGCAGGCACCCAGCCCTCCTAACTGAACAGACAGCTCAGAAGCACAGCGCGTGCACGCCCGAATCTTTGCGCACCCGGTGACGAGCCATGCCCTGAGACAGAGCAGGGCGCGATTAGCTAGTGCCCCCTCCTCCTTCCTGCCAAATTTAAGGCACTTTGAAATAAATAAGTTGGTTTTGTGTTGCAGTTTGGGCACTCGGGCTCAAAAAGATTCACCATCACTGCAGTATGTAGTCTCATGCTATAATACTAGAAATAATAATTATCAATCAATCAAGCTAGGTAGGTAGGTAGGTAGGTAGGTAGATAGGTGTAAGTGAAGCTAAACTGGCTTTCTGGATTAAGGGTGCAATCCTATGTATGTTTAGACAGGGGGGGGAAATCCTACAACTCCCAGCATTCCCCAGCCAGCATGGCTGACTGGTGTTAATTTGGTCCTGTTTAGCTTCAGAACCTATACAAATTGGGTTTGAGACACTCTGGTGGGCAACCAAGTCAAGTCCAAACAGGAAAACATCACCACAGACTCAAAAGTAAATTGAAACACATTAAACACTTTATTTAAGAAAATTACCAAAATAGGTCCAATCCTATGCATGTTAAGACAGGAAAAAGTGCTACAGTTCCCAGCATTTACCAGCCAGCATGGGTGGCAGGGGAATGCTGTGAGTTGTAGGACCTTTTTCTGTCTAAACATGAATAGGATTGCACCCTAAGAAAATTAGCATGGTGGTTACATGAGAATTATTTGGAAACTTCTTTGTGATTACATTATTAGCAGTAAAAGAGCATGTAACATGAATTTAAGATTAACTAAACGGATTGCAGTTGACAAAGTTGGCACTACAAATGTAGAGAGCAAGTGTCAAGGTTCCGCTACTACAGGGACCCCTCGACCTGCCTTTGGAAGATCTCTGCCTCTTCTCAAAGCCTCTCCCGTTCCAGGAGATCAAATCCTTTGCCTGCTTCCAGTAGCATGGGTGTAGGCTTTAGACGTGGTGAATAAGTCACTCCAAACTCTCAGGGTACACAACAACAATTTACTTATTATATTAGGGTATTTACTTAATAGAGTGGTTATAATTCAAAAGCAAGTATGATCAAATCAAACAAACAAACAATCCAAGGTTCTTTAGCTTAACTTCAGACTACCTCTCTCCTCTGCAGTCAGTCTCTCTCTCTCTCTGCTGCTAGCTCTCTCTCTCTCTCTCTAATCTGTCTCTCTCTCTCTCTCTCTCTCTCTCTCTCTGCAGTCAGGCTCTCTCGCTCTCTCTGCTGCTAGCTCTCTCTCTAATCTGTCTCTCTCTGCAGTCAGGCTCTCTCTGCTGCTAGCTGACCACACCCCACACATATATAGCCTTCCCAGGATTGGAAGGTTATAATCATGTGACCTTGAACAGGAGATATAAACTTCTATTGGGTAAACTAAAACACTCAAACTCCCCCTCCCATCCTGAAGTGTTTGGGCCTTCAGGCTCCAACTAATCTAGGGAAGTGTTTGGGCCTTCAGGCTTCAGCAAACTTAAGCCTGAGTAGGCCTCAATCCTTTACATCTCCCCCCCCCTTCTTCTCAAGTGGGACAATTTCCCTTTTACAGAAGAGAATTGTGAAACGTTAACCTACACCAAAGGCAACTGTTTTTTTGGTTATTTCCTAGACAAAGCATCAGCTATCACATTCTCCTTCCCAGGCACATGTTCAATGTTCATTTGAAATTCCTGCAATTTCCAAGACCATCTCTGAAGCTTGGAGTTGGTATTTTGCATTGTTTGTATCCATTGTAAGGCATGATGATCAGTCCATAAAGTAAATTCTTGTCCAAAAACATAAGGCTTGAGCTTGTCCAGAGCCCACACTACTGCCAGACATTCCTTTTGGATCGTAGACAGGTTTCTCTCCCTGGGTAGAAGCTTCCTACTCAGGTAGGCTACTGGATGTTTAACAGAGTCATAGTCTTGTAACAATACTGCACCTATGCCAGTCTCAGAGGCATCAGTAGCCACAATAAAGGTTTTTTCGAAGTCAGGTGCTCTTAACACAGGCTTTGAGCTTAAAATGTCCTTTAGTCTATCAAAAGCTCTCAGACATTCATCAGTCCACACAATTTTGTCAGGTTTACATTTCTTGGTTAAATCAGTCAAAGGTCCAGCAATTTCACCAAAATGGGGAACAAATCTCCTGTAATACCCAGCAAATCCCAAGAATGACCTGACCTGTTTCTTGGTTGTAGGTATGTCCCAGGTTCTGATAGCTTCAACCTTGTCCCATAATGGTGTGATATGACCATTTCCAACCCTGTGCCCTAAGTATACTACCTCTGGCACCTTCTGCACCTGTAAAACTACTCCACTCCTCTCATAGTGTGGCTTCATCATATTTACATGTACTACCTTTGGTCTTTTTTCAGATTTTTCTTTAACCACCACATAGGTTAAATCATTCATTTTCTCTCTGACTGTGTAGGGGCCTTCCCAAGCAGCCTTAAGCTTGTCTTTGCGCAGAGGAAGAAATATCATTACCTGATCCCCTACCTCAAATACTCTAGAGCGTGCCTTTTGATCATACCAGAACTTTTGCACCTCTTGGGCTTTGGTTACATTGGCTTGAACTAGTTTGCAGAGTGTATCTAGGGTTTGTCTAGGTTTTAACACATAATCCACCACAGAGGTTTTGTTTTCTACGAGTTTACCTTCCCAGTTTTCCCTCAGGAGATCAAGAGGGCCTCTCACTCTTCTGCCATACAACAGCTCAAAAGGTGAGAATCCCGTTGATTCCTGTGGAACTTCCCTGTAGGCAAAGAGTAGGTGTTGCAGTTTGTCATCCCAGTCATTTGGGTGTGTGTTTACATAAGCTCTAATCATTCCTTTGAGTGTGGCGTTAAATCTTTCCACCATTCCATTGCATTGGGGGTGATAAGGAGTGGTTTTCAAGTGTTTTACCCCGCAACACTTCCACAGACACTCCATTATCTCGGAGAGGAAATTTGACCCACAATCTGTCAAGATTTCAGAGGGAAATCCAGTTCTGCAAAATATAGTTAGCAAAGCCTCAGCTACAGATGGAGCATCTATAGAGGCTAGTGCTACAGCTTCTGGGTATCTTGTGGCAAAATCCACCACTGTGAGGATGTACTTTTTTCCCTTGCGGGTGGGTTTAGTTTAGTGAAAGGCCCTACAATATCCATGCCCACCCTAAAGAAAGCTTCTCCTATAATAGGCAGAGGCTGCAAAGGGGCTTTACTGTGATGCCCTGCCTTCCCCACACGCTGACAGGTTTCACAAGACCTGCAGTACTCTGCTACTTGCTTAGCAATTCCAGGCCAAAAGAAGTTTGCCATGAGCCTTTGTTTAGTCTTGTTTTTCCCCAAGTGTCCTGCACATGGCACATCATGGGCTAGTTCTAGCAACCTTCGCCGGAATTGGTTAGGTACTACCAGTTGCTTTAGTGGTTTCCAGGTTAACTCTTGGGTTTTTGGTAACCACAGCCTATACAGCAATCCTTTCTCCCAAATAATCTGCTCCCTTCTTTCCTCAGAGAAGGGCCTCTCTTGAGGGAGAGCAACTCTTTTCAGAGGCTCCAAACTAGGATCACTGAGGACTCCCTGCTTGAATTCCTCTACTCCTCTTAAATCAGGAAAAGGGGTCTCTAGCGCCTTCTCCTCTACAGAACCACCTGCCTCGGTTGTTTCACTGGCTTTCAGGTCTACAGGTTGCATGGAGACTTGTTCTGTTGTTTCGGTTTGGGGAGGGTCTGGGGTTGGTTTTGGACCTTCCGGAATCACTGTGGGTTGTACCTCTAGTACCTTTTCTTTTACATTAGCTTTTGCCTGGTCCTGTCTTGAAGTTTCCTCCCTTTCCTTTTGCTTGCGGGTTACCACACATATTTGAGCTTCTGGGCCCATTATATCCTTTCCCACAATGATAGGGGCAAATTGGGTTGGAGGTTCCATCACCCCAACTTCATACAGACCCCTCCATCCCCTCCATTCTATGGATAACCTTGCTAGTGGGATTTCGAAGGAGGGACCATTCACTCCCTGGATCTCAATAGACATTCCTGGTACCAAGTCTTCAGGTGTCACCAAATCTGCTCGGATCAGAGAAACATCAGCTCCAGAATCCAACATCGCCATAATGGTCTTATCCTTTACATAAACAGGTTCTTTAAACTGATTATTAACCTCTTCCCTGTTGGTGATCACAAATCCACAATTATAAGGTTTTTTTATGCTTGCTACCACTGGTGGCTTGGTTTGTTCGGGTTTAGGACTACCTAGGTTAGCTGGTGTTATTGCTTGTAACTTGGGACAGCTACTCCTGATGTGGCCTGTCTGACCACACGAATAACAGGCACGGTCTCTGGGGTGAGAAGGATCAAAAGGAGGTTTTTTGAACTCCTTTTTACTTGGGGCTTCCCATTTCCCCCCCTTCTTCTCAGACTCAATCCTGGGGCCTAACCCTTCCCGGTTTTCAATCAGTTTGTCAGCCATTTCTGCAGCTTGGTTTACAGTTTCAGGATCTTTATCCTTAACCTTCAGTTTTATTTCTCTGGGCAACCGAAAATAAAACTGATCCAGGGCCATAAGCTCAAGCACCTTTTCCCTGTTGTCAGCTTTTGCTTCATCCACCCATTTTAATAGCAGGTTTTTTAATTTTGTTGCAAACTCTACCATAGATTTACCAGGTTGAGGCGTTAACCCTCTGAACTTTTTCCTAAAGTGCTCAGGGCCTAACCTGAACCTTTTAAACACTGTTTCTTTGAATTGAGCATAGGAAACAGCCTCCCCCTCTGGCATGCTATTATAAATCTCTGCCAGCTCCCCTTTGATTAAATTAGGTACAAACTTCATGTAGTCACCCTCCTGCAGTCCCCACTTCTGTGCTGCCCTTTCAAAAGTGGTCAGGAACACTTGTGGGTCTTCTCCTGGGGTGTATGCTGTGAAGTCCTTCGGGGTAACTCTGACAGGCTGCTCCTCTTTCAATTTCATCATCCTTTCCTCGTGTCTGCGTTGCTCTTCCTGGGCCTTAAGTTGCTCCTGCCGCCCCTTTTCCTCGTGTCTGCGTTGTTCCTCTTGGGCTTGAAGTTTCTCCTGGTGCAGCTTTTCCTCATGTCTGCGTTGCTCTTCCCGCACCTTTTCCTCATGTCTGCGTTGTTCCTCCTGGGCTTTAAGTTGCTCCTGCCGCACCTTTTCCTCGTGTCTGCGTTGTTCTTCCTGGGCCTTAAGTTGCTCCTGCTGCAGCCGAAGCCGTTCCCATTCTAACCTGGTCTCTTCTTCCTTCTGCTTTGCCACTAGCCGCAGTTCCTGTTCCCGGAGCTCCCATTCTTTTGTTTGGGGTCCTGCTACACTAGGGCTAGAGGGTGCAGCTCCTTCTATTGCCGCCTGGGAGATCAGCATAACTTTCAGTTCTTCTGCTGTTTTCTCCTCCCATGGCAAATTGTCCTTTTTACACTGCTCAATCAGGGCAGTTTTGTTCATAGAGAGGTATTGGCTCATTTTAATTGCCTCACTGGGTCTCTATTCCGCAGTCCTGAAGTTAAAACATACACTGCTTTTGCAGCTCTATTAGTAAAAAAACCCAATTTCTGTTTGGAGTGCTTAATCTCACCGTTCAGGATCGCTCCGCTGCCACCATCTGTCAAGGTTCCGCTACTACAGGGACCCCTCGACCTGCCTTTGGAAGATCTCTGCCTCTTCTCAAAGCCTCTCCCGTTCCAGGAGATCATATCCTTTGCCTGCTTCCAGTAGCATGGGTGTAGGCTTTAGACATGGTGAATAAGTCACTCCAAACTCTCAGGGTACACAACAACACTTTACTTATTATATTAGGGTATTTACTTAATAGAGTGGTTATAATTCAAAAGCAAGTATGATCAAATCAAACAAACAAACAATCCAAGGTTCTCTAGCTTAACTTCAGACTACCTCTCTCCTCTGCAGTCAGTCTCTCTCTCTCTCTCTGCAGTCAGGCTCTCTCTCTCTCTGCTGCTAGCTCTCTCTGCTGCTAGCTCTCTCTCTCTCTAATCTCTCTCTCTCTCTCTCTCTCTGCAGTCAGGCTCTCTCTCTCTCTGCTGCTAGCTCTCTCTGCTGCTAGCTCTCTCTCTCTCTCTCTCTAATCTGGCTCTCTCTGCAGTCAGGCTCTCTCTGCTGCTAGCTGACCACACCCCACACATATATAGCCTTCCCAGGATTGGAAGGTTATAATCATGTGACCTTGAACAGGAGATATAATTCTTAACTTCTATTGGGTAAACTAAAACACTCAAACTCCCACTCCCATCCTGAAGTGTTTGGGCCTTCAGGCTCCAACTAATCTAGGGAAGTGTTTGGGCCTTCAGGCTTCAGCAAACTTAAGCCTGAGTAGGCCTCAATCCTTTACAGCAAGATATCAAATTTAGCTTTTAGCATTGTTGTTTGAATAATATGATTCCCCCTCAGCACCTTTCTGCACTCTACTTGCATTTTAAAGCTAAACTGAATCATGCTAAAATAAAATTAACATCCCCTTGATTTCCTCCTGCACACTACTTAAATGTAAAAAAAGCTAAGCCAAAACATTACTAAGTTCCTCTAGGCAGGTGAAGAACTGAATTTGACACCTAAGTAGTTAAATGAAAAAGCTAAAGCAATAAAGCCAACATCTTAAAGTGAAATCTATGTGGTCTAAATAAAAAAAGTTCTGGGGTTTTAAGGGATTAAGGGTGCAATCCTATGCATGTTTAGACAGAAAAAAAATCCTACAACTCCCAGCATTCCCCAGCCAGTGATGCCACGTTCCCCAGCCAGTCAGCCAAGTTCTAGAACTTTTTTCTGTCTAAACACACATAGGATTGTGCCCTAATTCTGCTAGTGTGAGTGTTAGAACTGTTGCATCAATTATAAAATCTTAAATCTAAATTTTGCACCCAGTTCTAGAACCGAAAATGTAATGGCACTTGAGAGGTTAATTGAATTTGGATTAAAGGTGTCAATCAAGTTTGGTTCTAAGATAGCTTCAAGTTTAGAAATGATTCCAAGTCTCATCTTCAGAAATAAGACAAAGTCCCAAGTTCAGAAAATATTATAGGGCCTAACTTCAGAAAATAAAGGATTAAAATTATTTGCAATTTCAAGTCTAAAATCTGAAATCTAAGAGTCTAAAGAGATCTGTAGTTGCCCAGATCTTTGGGTCCAGTGGTCCAGCAAAGATCAGAGGTGAAGCAGCGAGAGAGCGAAGTGAAGTGAAATTGTGCTTTTATATACTTTGTTCTGGCCAGAGTGGAGGCCCCAGTGAATAGTGAGACAACCATCTTCCAAGCAAAAATAGCATGCATGGGTGGTGAGAAATGAGAAATGAGGTGTCTATCCCCCAACAATCTCACATTTTATGCCCATGTGTTTTGGGAACATCTTCAGCATTATCATTAAAGTGTTAATCTGAGACTTTTAAAAAACTTTACTGAAGGTCTGCCATCTGGGCACATTATTTTGATTGATGTGTTCCTCCTGGTACATCTTCCTTGAATTTACAATCATCTTCGGTCATCTATGCCATTTACCCAATCATTGTTTGTGCTTATTGTTATGGCTCCCCAAAACAAAAGGCATGGAGTAAGGACATTCTTCAGCATCCCTTATCAGTGTAAGCGCACAACATGAGCTGCTTAGCAAAGACTTTTTTTCTTTCTGATTGGTATCTGATTATGCGTCAGCTCTCCTCTCCATTGCTTATTATCAGTAGCTCTGTAAGATAGAGCTTGCCCTGACCCAGCTATTGCTCTGCAAAAAGCTGTTTGCAAAAGGCTGCTGCTTTTTCTTTTCTTTTCCAAAGCCAGTTTTTAAAATCTCAGTTAGAGGTATTATAATACCATAACATTAATTGGCATAAAATCACAATCTCAAGGGTCTTCTTGCCCATAGGTCTGGGGTGTGGAATCTAAGTCTGGGGTCTTCTTAAATATGAGTCCAGGGTCTCTTTGGTGGTCTTCCTATAAGTCTTCCTAAAACCCTCATTCAGACCATTCAACCATTCCAGATCTATCTGCAGTTTAAAGTAGCAACTTCAGATTTTCATTACCAAAATTATTTAACCCTTTTCAGTGCTGGATTAACAGCTGGGGCATGCGGGGAGTTGTAGGACCTTTGTCTGTTTAAACATGCATAGGATTTCACCCTAAACTGACTTAATTGAGTAATACAGGTACCGTATTTTTCGCTCCATAAGAAAAGTTAGTTTTTAGAGGAAGAAAACAAGGAAAAAAAGATTCATGTGCAGATTATTGGAAAACTAATGACAAGAGAACAAAATAATATCTCCATACATTTATTTATTTATTAACTGCTTTTTTAACCCTGCATTTCTTAAAAACAATCCAAAACAGGTTATAAAGAAGAATAAAACACAAATTACAATATCACTGCGGGGATGGGAGGGGCGATATTGTAATTTGAGTTTTATTTTTCTTTATTGTTTTTAAGAAATGCAGGGGTAAAAAAAGCAGTTAATAAATAAATAAATTTATGGAGATATTATTTTGTTCTATTGCTATTAGTTTGCCAATAATTTGCACATGAATCTTTTCCCCCTTGTTTTCTGATAACCATTACTGCTTTCACGTGGGCCTACCTGCCTCCTCGCCGGCTTGCGCTCTCCACGGCGAGCCAGCCGCGCTGGTCCCGTCGCGTCAGTTCTGGCGCGGTGGAAGTGACGCGACGGGACCTTGCTTCGGCGCGCTGGACCCCGCGCTATGTTTTTGGTGGGGGGAAACCAGGGCAACAGGGCTGTTTAAGCCCTGTTGCCCTGGTTCCCCCGCCAAAATCACAGCACGGGGGTCCAGCGCGCCAAAGCAGCCGTATGTGACGCGCCAACGGCAGCTTCAGCGGCTCTGGCATCGACTCCAGCAGCAGCGGCAGTTTTTTGGGGAGCGGGCGGCCTTGTCCCGCTCCGCGCAGGAGCCCTCCTCTCTTCTGCCGCCCGCCCGCTCGCGTCCCTGCTGCCGGGGGGGGGTGCCGCCGCTGCGCCGCCACAGCAAAGTTTTTGGGAGTGCGCAGGAGCCCTCCTCTCTTCTACCGCTCACCCGCTCGCGTCCCTGCTGCCCGGGGGGGATGCCGTCACCGCGGCGCCGCGGCAAAGTTTTTGGGAATGCGCAGGAGTCCTCCTCTCTTCTACTGCTCACCCGCTCGCGTCCCTGCTGCCCGGGGGGGTGCCACCACCGCGGCGCCGCAGCAAAGTTTTTGGGAGTGCGCAGGAGCCCTCCTCTCTTCCACTGCCCGGCCGCTCGCGTCCCTGCTGCCGGGGGGGTGGGGTGCCACTGCCGCTGCCAAGTTTTTTTCCCCGCAGGAGCCCTCCTCTCTTCCGCTGGACCAGTTGGAGGCACGCAGAGGAAGATAGGGGGGGAAATTATTTGTTTTTTTTTCAGCATTAAGATGCACAGACATTTCCCCCTCCTTTTTTGGGGGGAGAAAAGTGCGTCTTATGGTGCGAAAAATACGGTATACAGTGTGTGTTATACATTCAATGGGTTCATATAGTAAGTCAACCAATGTGCCAGCTAATGGGCAAGCTACTTCCATAGAGCTGGCCAGCATATTCATTGCAAATAATTTTTGAAACACTAAAAACCTTGGAAGATGGTGCATTTTCATATTTTTCTTCCCAATTTATTGTCACTCAATATCCACAACTTTCAGAATTTCATAGTTATTTATTTACTGGCAAAATGGCAAAGTTCAGAGCTGCAGAGTTCAGCCTCGGCTATAGTAGACAGATATTTGCTTACATTTTAAAATGTAGTGCATGGAAGCAACTAGTGAAAATAACAGGTCCTATACCTATTCAAGTGGCATTTTGAATGCATGCAGCCTTGCAATGTCCTCTTCTGTGGTTAATGTTACAGGGTGGACTTAGCACAGAAAGCTGTAGCATTACACACACACACACACACACACACACCATATAAATGTCAGGTGCCCTAGGTATGCTACTGTACTATTTTAAGTAGCATGTTCCTTGTTGCAATGCTTTCACTAACATGCAAAGCAGGGCAATTATGGATTAGATTTCCACAATTCCCTCATTATCATTTAAACGTACCTCTTGAAAATGATTTTCTCATCATTTGAAATTGTTGTTTTACGTTCATTCTTACTGCACACCCTCATTACAATAACAAAGATTACAGAGGAGAAACAGCACAAAATTAATCTACGGTTGTGGATTATTATTTTTTATTAACCCCCCCCCTCTTATGCAGAAAAGGAACTAGGGCAAATGATAATGAGGTTGGAAAAACAAACCATTCCCATTTTAGTTAAAAACAGACTACCCTGTTTACCATTAATCAGTATCTCTCTCTCTGCTACATCAGACTGAAGATATCCATACAGACCCACAGTTCCTTTCTTCTTCAGTGCATTTAAGATTATTTTTTTTTAATCAAGTTAGCTATGATAATTAGAGATGTCAGTGAGGTTCTCCCAAGCACTTTCGGGCCCCGAAAAAGCTTGCTTCAAAGTAGAGGTGAGTCTAATGAGGCTCTGAATTGATCTCCAGCTTAAAATCCAAGCCTCCTTCTCAATTGCTTTGGTGTGTTGCATAGCAGTGCACAAGGAGGGAAGCAGGAGAGGCTGCCTGGTGACTCCTATTTCGGTGGGACTCCTAATCCATTGCAGGCTTTATTTGGAGCTTTATAAGAACTCTCCATGGTGCTGAACTCCATCCCCAAAATAGGTTCACCACCATGAAGCACCATAGATATGACTCCTATGACTCTCAAAGTAAAAGCTGCAATGGTTTAGGAGCCTCACCGAAATAGGAGTCAACAGCCTCCACTGGAGGAAAGGCACAGTGGCCCTTGGGATATGTCATATTCCCAAGGGCTGCAATACCAAACAAACAAACAAACAAACAAACAAGCTTCCTTCCAGATGTCTGATGTTCAATGCAAATGTTGCAATTTGTATTAAACACCTAGGGCATCCTCCCCCCCTTTTTGGGAGGGGGTCTTTAAACTCATTTGTGAAGTTTAGGGCACAATACTATGAGCCCCCGTCCTTGCCTGGGGGGCCACAGGATAGGTCAGAGTCCCTCCCCTTCGACTTCAGAAATCCCCTCCAAGGATGCAGTGGGGACTCCACCTGTGGAGCATCCTCCCTCCCAACTTGCAGCCGTCACAGTTCTTTCCGCACCAGCTAGGAACTGAAGATGAAGACCATCCTTGGAACTGGCGTGTGTGGGGGGGTGTTCCCAGGGGAGGTGCGAGGCACTGCCATCCGATACATCCAGTGCCTCAGCCCCTCCTCACGTGGAGGGGAAAAATACATTTGGACAGCTGAGATTGGCTGTCTGAATGTTTTGGAGGGTGAGGGGAGTGTGGAGGCAATCCTAGCTGCCGCAGTGCCGCACTCCTCCCGCCTTCCATTGGATGCCCATAATCCTCCGAGTTCAGAGGGTTATGGGCACCCACGTTGGATGGGGCTGCCCATGACTATTTATATATATTATCAAGTTTTATAAGAAGCAGCATAGAGCTGGGAAGAAATATATCTCAAAAATGCCTTGGTAAATGTTAATCAAATCAAAATTACTCTCAAGCCATGAATCTTAATTCTAAGCCACTATGTCTAGGTTTGTATTCACAGTCCCCCTTGAGCTCTATACCTTGAACCCAGTGTAAAACAGCAATGGTCAGTGGGTCATTTGGGGAGAGGAGGAGAAGAATAAATGAAATGACTTGGCATGTCATCATTTTATTTGTTTTATTTCCCTGAAATGTGGCAATGTCGTTTTGGAATATTTACAGTACTATATTTTAAAAAATTGCATTTAAATACTCAACTTACTGAATGAGGTGGTCTGGGGGCTGCCTTTAAACTTTTATCTTCTTTTCTAAAGCAGGTAATAGGTGTGTGGAATGGCTGGCATGCAGCTCCTGCCGCATGCATTTAAAATGGGGACTGAAATGGAGCAACAGCGTATGACAATGTGCTGTTCCTCCCGGGGTCACAGTAAAGAAGAAAGATGGCTGCCCCCATGGGTTCATGGTACAGCCATTCCACCCCCACCCCCATACAATGTTTCTAGGATGGATGTCATGTCTTCACATCCTGTTGTTCCCAGGGACATCTGCGGCCCCAGTTTAAATGCACATGGCAGGAGTTGCATGCCAGCCACTCCTCACACTACTACCTGTGGGGTTCTTTTTAAATACTTTAAACCTGGAAAAACAGAGACAAGACTTCAAGGGTTGGATCCAGACTTCGTCATGCTTAGAGTAAGGCCAACTGAAATCAAAGGGACTTAAACTAGTCATGATTAACCAGCCCCACTGATTTCACTGTCTTCTCTAAGTCTGACTAAGTCTGGACCCAACCCAGTGGAGGCAGGTGGCTCCAATGTCAGTGGGGTGGTGTATCCACTCCGGGCTGCAATCTGAACTTTTAAGGAGCTATCCATGGCACTGAACCTATTTTGGGGGATAGGTCCAGCTTCAGCATCAGGGATAGGTTCAGCACCAGGGATAGGTTCAGCACCAGGGACAGTTCCTTTAAAGTTCCGACTATAACCCAGTGTTGATTAACTCCCACCAGCCTCCACTGATCCAACCCACTCACTTTAAAGGCAGGCAGCCCTCGGATCACCTCAGATAGTACTGTAAGTAAAGCATTTAAATGCTTATTTTCATATGCTTTAAAAATAAAAAGTGATAATGCAAATGTGAACGGGATGGGGGGAAATTGGGACAGTTCACATGTGAAAGCAGCATGGACTGAAAATAGACTGATCAACCATCCCTATAAATTCTGTCTATGTCAGTGTGTCCACTGTATGGTCTAATATTAGGGAATGTACAGCTCCTGCGGAGAAAACACAATGCACATCCTTAAATTGCTTATCTGAACTGAACTGCGCCCTCAGAAGACAGCTTTGATTCTTTTCCTTGCAGAGGTTAATTGCCTTATAAAGAAGAGTTACAAAGTTGCAAAATTACTGGGCAATTATCTTGAAAGGGACAGGTTGCATGTGCCAAAAGCAACTAAATTGTTTCCTAATCCCCTCATTGATCAGAAATGTGGTCTTTTGAAAAGTGTGAATTACCTGTTATTAAGTGATTCCTGTACTGAAAGATGAAATAAGAAGCACACACTCCCGCACAGTTTGCTATAAAGACAGGCAATTAATTGGGTAGAAATCACTGCAGCATTGACAAGGATTTGGCCACAGTTACAGGTTTTTATGGGGGGGGGGGAAATCACACCCTAACACTGCAATCCTATGCAAGCATACATGGGAGTAAATCCCATTAAAGGGTCCCTGTCAGAGAAACTACCTAATGAGATTTTGCTCTTACCGAAACAATTTCCCAAACCAAAGTGTAGCACTTTACCTTTCTCTGTAAGCATGAAAGGGGAGTATTCACCTATATGGGGGGAAAGCTAAAGGGGTCCACTTGGGAATACCACTGGTGGATGGGGCTAAACATGCCACCTTCCTTTAGTGACCCCAGTTACAGAGAATCCAAATTATGCCTGTATGCATGACCACACCATCTTCATCTGCATACCTGGCTTTTTGTTACAGGGGGTGGGATACATTATAATGATTAAATGACAGAAAAATGTTTTGCAGATTCATCCTGCTGTGTTTCTGCTTGATATTTCTGTTTATTTCTGCTTGGAACACAATGGGGCAAAAAGTCCCTTTCACGCCCACTCGAAGGTAAGAAACGCTTTGATACAGTCTTCCCTAACATGCTGCCCTCCAGTCCAGATGATTTGGACTCAGGGATGGGGACTCGGACTCGACTCGTGAGTCGGACTGAGTCCCCCCTCTGACTCGAGTCCCAATATTTTTAATGGGACTCGAGACTCGACTCAGGACTCGAGACCAAGGCCTCTTCAACATCCCTGGGCTGTGCCAGAAGGAGTGGAGAGGAGCGCGATCACCGGTGAAGAGCGCATGGAAGTGAGGCGCGCCGCTGCTCGGCCACTATGGACAGCTACCAGGAGCGCAGCCCCAACAATATATTGAGATTTATTTTGACTGATGTGTTGTTGTGGGGGGTTAGGGTTAGGGTCAGACATTTTGGGTTTGGCTGCCTCTGCCTGCCTGTTTGGGGTTCCCAGCCTCCTCTGCCTGCCTGGTCTCTTCTTGACCAGTTCAACAGTTGAATTGTCCAAGACAAAGGCCTCTGCCTGCCTGCCTATTTGGAGTTCCCTACCTCTTCTGCCTGCCTGGTCTCTTCTTAACCAGTTCCACAGTTTGAACTGTCCAAGACAAAGGCCTCTGCCTGCCTGCTTTGGGGTTCCCTGCCTCCTCTGCCTGCCTGGTTATTTTGGGTTTGTCTGCCTGGTCTGTTCTTGCCAAAATCAGTTGCAGAGTTTTGAAATAAAAAGGCATACTTGTGCCTAGAATTTATTTAAGCCACACATCTGAAGTAGCCTTATTTTGTTGGGGGAAAAATAGGGACTCGTGGAGTCAGTTTTGGGAGTGACTCGTGAGTCACCATTTTGGACCAAGGACTCGGACTTGGACTCGAGACTCGGGTCCAAAGACTCGTTACTTGACTCATGACTTGAGCCCAAGGACTCTTCAACATCCCTGTTTGGACTACAAGTCCAATCACCCCCAGTCCTCCTGGTTGGGATGATGAGCAAAACATCTGGAGGGCATCAGTCTAAAACATCTGGAGGGCATCAGGTTGGGGAAGGCTGCTTTAAGAGCTCAATTTAACTGTTGCTGAAAGTAACCATTGTAAAGTATCTGTTGCATTGTCATTAAGGATGAACAGCAAAATGCAGATTATTTATTTTATTTTATTTTTTGTTAAAGCCCAAGGCACATTAGCTTTAATGCTTGCAAAGATTCACTGACATATTTTCAAATGTAAGCTCAACAGTCAGGTAGGGAAGAGCCTGAAGAAATAAATAATGAATCTCCCTGTGTTTCTTCTACTTGTACTGTATGTTCTTTCCCTCATAATGCAGCCTTATTCATGGCTCTAAATATAACTTTTGTTTCATTTGTTATGCTTGAGCTGCCAATTAAAAA
Source organism: Shinisaurus crocodilurus (assembly GCA_021292165.1). Lineage (NCBI taxonomy): Eukaryota > Metazoa > Chordata > Lepidosauria > Squamata > Shinisauridae > Shinisaurus > Shinisaurus crocodilurus. The sequence continues at coordinate 158,688,877 of CM037876.1, read as the reverse complement.
GAAAAGCCCACGAAGGTTCAGCTGCTTGCTGAATGTAAACTCAGAATATTCAGAAAGACCGGCAGGCACCTATTGCCATATTGCCAGTCAGTATTACAATGCCAAAATTGGTTGAGAAATGATTTTAGGTCAGGGATTTTAGAGGGAGCTTATGGTCACAGGTGTTGGGATTCAAGTACCATTTGTGTACAACTTCTGAAGAACAATTTATGGAAGGGAGGGAAGGGAAGAGAGAGAAGCAAGGCTAGCGTATGATGACATGTACAAATGCAATGACACTTAAGTTTTGTTTTGGAGATGAGGAATAAGATGCTGAAGGTTTAAATGGAAGAGGTTGGTTTTGTGCTAGGCCTTTAAGGAACAGTTTATTAGTACTGCATTTCCATCAGGTTTTATCATAGTTATTACCTAGCCCAACAATGGACATCATATGGAAGCAAAAATGAGAGGACACTGACCCAAGGAGCGTACAATCTAAATATCAATAATGAAGGAGACAACAGAAGGAGGGGAGGGAAGAGACGAGAGAGAAGCAAGGCTAGCGGATGATGGCATGTACAAATGCAACGGGAATTAAGTTTTGTTGTAGACAGAGATGAGGAATAAGATGCTGAAGGCTTAAATGGAAGAGGTCAGTTTTGAGCTGGACCTTGAAGGAACAGAAGTGGAGACTTCCAGTGAGGTGTTATGGCAGGCTGACGTCTCCATAAAGCAGTGGAGATGCAATGCAGCTTGAAAGCCGGCTAAGAAGAGATCCCAGACGGCAAAATCTCCCTGGATTAAAGGGATGATCAAAAGCTAACCCTACATACCCTAAAGGCATCTACTTGTGAGTTAATCTGCAGAAATGAAGGTTTTTACAGCTAGCTCGCAGGCGGAGTAAGACCTGGGGTCTGGGAATTTACAGCTTCGCTCCCGGCCGCATTGCAGCCTTTTTAAGGACATTAAGTCTGTCACCCTCATTTCTTAATGATTTATGGAATACATCTATTTATGAAGAAAAAGAGATTTTCTCTACAGCAAAGTTGAGTTTTCTTACGGTGAGTTAAACTTTTTTGGGGGGGAACTATAAAAAAGAAGAAGAAATACTGGAAGGATTTAAAGATTTAAAATCTTTGTGCAAAAAGCTTTATAAAGGGAAGATTTATTAGAAAGTTTTGAAACGGAAAAAAGGTTTCCTAATCTTATTTTTTTTTCTAATTTTTTAATTTTTTTGATAAAAGTGCATATGGTGGAAAGTTGATAGATAAAGAGACCAGTCTGCCCTGGGATTGTCTGTTGTTTATGTTAACAGATTGCGTGTGATTGGAGGATTTTACACAACAAAAGATATGGTAAGGATTGGACTGTAACTTCTGCTGTTATGCTGATGAAAAGGCTGGAAATTGCTGGACTTGTAAAGAGATTTTAGGATATGGGCTGTGTTTCTTTTTTGAATTGTACTGAATCATGGCTAATTCCAGGAAGAATATAAAAGGCACAAGTGGCTCGATAAACCTACCTATAGAAAAAATGGTCACACCTGATTTGCTTCAGAAATTATTTGAACAATTGGGAAATAATTTGGAAGATCTTGGAAATAAAATGGTATTTTCTGAGAAAAGAATGGATGAGAGGTTTGCAAAAATAGAACTGTAGATGACAGAAGAAGATAAGAAGTTGGACAGCTTTATAAAGCAAACATCTGGAGAAGTGAAACAGATTAATGACAAGGTTGAAATTTCAGAGCATAAAATAGAAGAATTAAATAGAGACTTTGAATTAGACAATTTGGTTTTACTGGAACTGACAGAAAAAGAATATGATTTGATACTTAGACCTATCTCAGAGTTTGATGAAGACATTAGAGAAAGAAATATTAAAAGTTTGGCAAATTGCTTTGACTGGAAAGAAGAAGATATGGAGATAGAAACTAACAATGTTTGCAGAATAAATTGTGTTTGCCAGATCAAGAGGAGATCTATGAGATATATTGGTCCACCGTGTTAGAAAGAAGACAAAGGATCAAATTGTCCAACAACATTTTATCACAAGAATGAAAGTGGATGATATAGATATAATCGTGATGGATTATCCTGGACAGTGTGTCCTTTACTTTCAAGGGACAGAGATTTAAATCGGTTAAAAAAAAAAAAAGACGGACGACTTTGCAGAAAGATTCAAAAGAGATCTGGGAAAAAAATTGGGGCATACATTTATCTATTAATTTAAAAGATCTTAAAGATTAATATACAATCAAAGCTGAATTGTTTCTTTTGGGGCTAATGGAAAATTAGTTGGAATGAAGTCATTGGATTATTGTCTATAATAGAAGAGTGGTTAGGGAAGATGTTGGAACTGGTAGAGATAGCCAACATGTCATTAACTAGAGAAAATATAACATTTTTGCTTATTGTTGAGTGGAAATTTCAAACAGCCTTTTTGCAGGGGCTAGAATTAAAAATAATTTGTTTATTTGTGGGTTTGTTGAAAGAAAAATTTTAGACAATAGAAAAAAGTGCATTTTCTTTGTAATTATAGAGTAGAGAAATTGTTACTTGTATTTGTTGTGGAGATAATTGGAAGTCCGTTTTAGTTAGGTTTTTGTGTGTGGATGTTATATGTTTTGTGGTGTTCGTTTTGTTTTTAATAAAATAAAAATTATAGTAAGAAGGAACAGAAATGGCACAATCTAGGTGTTCTGAAAGGAGATAATGCAAATAATTTTAGAGGCGGATGATTCCCTCCCACATCTCAGTTCAGAATGGGTTCGATCTTCCTGAGCTTTTTCAGAGAGCTCTCAGAAAGGAAGAAAAACCCTTGGACTTCTTCTGAGAGTTCTCTAAAACCTCAGAAATACCTAGGGAGACATTTTTCTCCCTCTCTCATAATACTAGAACCCAGTGGGGTCCTCCCATGAAGCTGATTGGTGGGAGATTCAGGACAGATAAAAGAAGTACTTCTTCACACAGTGCCTAGTTAAACTATGGAATTCACTTCCACAAGATGTAGTGATGGCTACCAATATGGAGGGCTTTAAAGGGGGATTAGACAAATTCATGGAGGATAAGGCTAGTGATGCCTACTAGTCTTGATCGGCTATATGCTTCTACAAGTATCAGAGGCAGTGTGCCTATGTACACCAGTTGATGAGGAACATGGGTGGGAGGGTACTGTTATGCTCATGTCCTGCTTCTGGGATCCTGTGGACTGCCAGTTGGCCACTGTGTGAACAGAATGCTGGACTAGATGGATGCTTGGGACACCAGTACTCTGTGTTTAGCCCCCCCCCCCAAGGTCATGTGTTTCCTCTGGGCCCATCACATGATGAGGGTGGGTTTCTCTAGTGGGGAGCATTTTGTATCCATGGAACCTATCCTCCATGAAGTGAAGGGCTGCTGGGAGATTAGAATTAAATGTTTATTTATTTATTTATTTATTCTATTTATTAATCGCCCATCTGGCCAGTCACCCGGCCACCCTTTCTTCTCTGTCTGGAAGAAAGAGGTGTGTTGGCAGAGTAAAAGGTAACTTGGGAAGCCCTGATAGAGAAGTCTGTATGCATCATTAACTTTGTCTAGCACCCAGTATATTATCTTTTAGCTGTCCGGTTAAGTCATTTTTATACACTTAAGATTGTAATGGTTTGTATTTTAAATGCTGGAAGGATGCTATGCTTTAATTATGAGTAATTATGTTTTCACTTTACTGTTTTACTTTACCTGTGTTATGGACTGATTTGAATGTTTCAATTTCTATCTTATTATTAATTTGCATTGTAAACCACCATGGGATAAATATTATTATGAAGGGTGGTATATAAATGCTTCAAAAGAAATAAAGAAACCTTTCCAAGCCTCAGAGGCCAGAAAGACAAAATGGTTATACCACATTTACATACTTTTATGAGGACACTCCCACCTGAGGTCAAGAGCCTGCTTTTCACCTTTGACTATGAACAAACAGAGTTTCCCCTCAAGAACTAAGACAAGATTTGTGGGAAATGAATACCCTGTACAAGAGTTGCGGGCTAGCTGGCTGGCATGAACTGGAATTCTTATAGTTCATTCCATTTTAACTAAAGATGCCAAAAATAACATCTAAAGAATTCTTCTGAGAGGTGTTTGCAGTCTAACAGGGCATTTGTTATAAAGTGCAGTGGCATAGTGCAGGAGAAAAAGTTTCTGTCAAATTAATGCCTCCTCTCTATGCTATTTAAGACCAAATAATTTAGCAAGTGTAGCAGATGCAGGAAGGTTCACCTGGATGGGGTGAAGGAAAAGAGGGGCCAGGAGGATGTGCTTAGCTCTAGGCAACCTTTGCCATGAAGACAGGGATGTTGGGGGGAAGGAGAGTGGCAGTTGAACTATGGAGAAAGAGGGGAGAGATGTAGAGCTCATGATTGGCAGCCATTTTGTCAAAGATAAAGACCCCTATGGCAGCCATTTTGCAAAAGGTAGACCCCCCCCATGGTAGTCATTTTACGAGTACGCCCACTACACTTTTTCAAAATTCCAAATGGTCCCAAAAGTGAGTGTTCCTAGGATCCTTTAGAGTAGATCCACTGAGGTATGAGCTTTGATCTGACAGTGGAAGCTGGCAGGAGAATTTGGGCTACAGACTATAAGTACAGCCTGAGAAGCCAGGGACAGAATGGCTGCGAGAGCACAGAGCAGGGAACCAGCAGCTTGCAATGCAGAGAATAATCATGTGAGCATCAATGAAGGACAGAAGGGCTGAGAGGAGGAGGAGGGGGAACTGGCAGACTGCAGCATGGAGCATCACCATGGGAGCCTCACTTCTACATGGCATCCAGGCCAAACTGCAGCACCAAGCAGTGCCAAGTGTCAGCATATCATATTGAAAGGGATATGAGATTCTGAAGTTATCAAATGTTGGAGGGAAGTTGTCTTTTTTTTTATCAGCTTAGGCTGATATCATATACCAACTATGACCCTATCTGGACAGAAATAGCCTAGTTACAGTTACCCACACTCTGGTAACCTCTTACTTTGGATTACTGCAATGTTTATATCTGGGACTGCCTTTGAAAACAGTCTGGACACCAGTGGTGCAGCTAGGTAATTTTAGGCCCTGAAATCATAAATACTTAAATCATAGCACCATCAAGGCTATAGCCATAAAATGCAGTTTGTTTCTGCTGCCCTGATACCCTCATCACCAGCCACTAACTGGCTGGTCATTTGGGGGCCCTGGACTTTGGCCCCAAGATCCAGGCCTAGCTGCATCACTGTGAGAAACTAGTGAGATTGTTCAGACTCAGAGCGACTTGACAATATGATTATGTTATGCCAATGTTTTGTGATCCAGTTCGTTTCCAGGCTCAGTTCCAATGGTGCTAATGGAAGGTTTTTCTTTCTTTAGCACCTGTGCAGGGGATCAGTTTAGGGGGGAAAGTGGCTGGCTGGGTGCATTTAACCCCTACCCACACATGGTGGTCCCAATCCAGATCAGGGGCCCACACGCTTATACTAAAGGTTTTTTTTAAAGTTAGGATTAGCAACATGCTACACATTTAACGTAGGCTCTGGGTTCACACGATAAACCATGGTGGGTTATAAGCCAGGGGTGGCTTGTCGTGTTGTCTGAACGCAGCAGCACAGTGCACAAGCCACTTTGGCCAGGTTCAAACAACACGACAAGCCACTCCTGGCTTATAAGCCACCATGGCTTATGGTGTTGTGGGAACCCAGAAAGTGTTCAGTTTAGCCCTCAGTCTAGAACCAGATCTCCATCTCACCTGCATCGCTGATAGTCAAGCCACTAGTCTTGAATTCTATGGGACAGGTTTATATTCTTAAAAGGACTTACTGTTATTTTCTTCCTGAACTGTGATATACCTTGTTTTAACCTTGGCCAATGATCTCAGGAATGGATCTAGTCAGCCAGTCTCTGCCACAATATTTTTTTAAATCAAAAAATACAAAATAACTTAAAGTACAAAATAAACAAATATATAGACATCAATCCAACAATAAAAATATGTTCAGCCAATTAATCACTACATCACTTTATCCATTTACTAGCTGTTGCCCATGGCTTTGCTCGTGTGGATTTTGTTCACTTACCTCCCTACCTAGATTTTGACTGCCATACATAACGAAAGATAGTGCCCGGAATAGGCATGCTCCATCGCCTACAATTGGTACGACTGTGTGTGGTATTATCATACCATTTACATTTAAATTTTCAATTTGCATTTTGAATTTTTTTTTATGGAGAAGAAGAAGAAGAAGAAAAAAAGGTTTAAAGATGAAAAGGGTTTCCGGGGTGTTTTCTCCTTGAAGGCCTGCGAGAGCTGTATGGAAAAGATACAGTGTCTCTGACTGAAAGTGTAACGTTTAGGCTGGGTGCTGGCAGCAGAAATCTTTTCTGACAGAAATATCTGATCTTAATGAAAAATCAGGTTAATCCTGAGAGTCTACAGGTGATGAAGAGTGACCGTGCCAAGTTTGGGGTAGATCCGTCAAAATGTGATGGAACCTATGCAATGACGCCCCCCACACAACAGTCATTCAGTCATTTAAAAAGTTTCCCTCCCTTTTCACCCCCTTAGAGAACATTCTAAATGGCCTAGGGGAGATTTGCATACCCACTCCTATTGCCCCCTGCAGGAATTCATACGAACATTCTAAGTGTCCTATGGGCTATTTGCATAACTGCTCCTATTGGCTCCTGCAGCAGTTATGAGGTGAGGCCGATTTACATAACTGCTGCCCTGTTGTTTTGCCCATAGGAGATATGAGAGTGGGATGATTCCCCCCCCTTTTCCACCCCCTTAGGGACGGAATTTCCAAAAATCCTTCCTTAGTGGGTGTCTACATCATAAAAACAATGTTCCTGCAAAATTTAATGTTCCTAGATTAAACAGTTTGAGCTGGGAGTTGATGAGTCAGTCAGTCAGTCAGTCAGGACTTCTTCTTATATATATATATATATATATATATATGTTTAATGGATAGCTGTATCAATCCAACTATATGTTCTAAGCTGATTGTATCTATTCCATTTTCTTTCTTTCTTTTAATTTGTTACAGTTTGGGGTTTCCAAGTTTTTTCTCCACCACCCAACTGCACATAAGATAAGTCAACTTCAGGCATGTCACCAATGTCCAACACTTCTTCTCCCATTGAAGTAAACAGGGCACATTCAGTCCTTTTCCATTGTTGGGCAATCCAAATTCTTGCCTTCATAAGTGAATGATACACCAAATCAATTACCAGTTTATGTTTTTAAAATCTAACATTATAAATTTTGGATCTAAATAGATAGTGATATAAATCAATCAATCATCCATTTACGGTAATCTTATAGAGTGTTCAAACCCAGACCAAGACCACCCTGGATTGCCACAATTAATGAAACTCTCTGGCTGTTCAAATTTTGTAGATAAGGAATGTCCCCATAATGTGGATTAATAAATATGCAGAGAAGGCCCTTGCTCCTCATTCTCAACAAATGCCACACGAAAACCCTTGTTGCTCTATTTGGTCAGCAACAGATAGCAGTGGAAATTTCCCTTTTTTCACATAGAATTACATGTATGAATACATCTATGGAAGGTATGTATGCAGCAAGTCCCAGGTCATTTTATTTCAATAAGACATATTTATTGCTATTCAGATTTCCAAATATACACTCGTGATACACACTGATGGTTTCCAGCAATGGATTTTCATTTGTCATTCTGCTGGTGTGGTTCAGTTTCTAACAACCCCTCCCCCCACCACAATAGCCTTCTTGGCTTAGATGTTTAGTTTGAAAAATTCCACAGGAGTCAAGGAGCAGGAGAGAAAGATCTCATCCACAGGAAATCATTACTGTTGCCCATACCCAGTTGTAAGAGAAAATAAAAAGATTGACCCACACTGAGCAGTCAACGCAGCTATGTAAAACTCTCCTTTGCTTTTTGCTGTATGTTCATGATAATAGATCTCTCCCCAGGTACCTGCAACAAGCATAAACTTGCTCTGCATTCAAATTATCCAGAGTCTCTGGTTCAATGAGCAGGTTAATTTAGACAAAAGCCTAAATGGATTCTTTTATGCTTACCGGTACTTTGTATGTTTTAAGTGATGTACGGAAGGGGTGTATGTGTGTGTGTGTGTGTGTGTGTGTGTGTTGTGGGGAAAGCTACCAATACAGGAATAAAGGAAGCTGCATACAATATGAATTATGCTGTGATGTTATGTTATTTGGGTTTAAATTTAAAGTGTACACAGGTGGTAAGTATAATGTGTTCTTGTATTGAGTATGGTTACAAGTATGTATTCCTGCTGCTGTATCTCTGTGTTATGCTAGGTGAGTGAGAAATGACAGGGAGGAAGAATGGTGCATTTGCATATGTGACATGATTGGCTGAGAGAGTGAGAAGGGGGGGTAGAGCCTGCGTTATATAAAATGTGGGCGGTGCTGTTTAAGAGGGGGGGGGAGAGATTGTGCAGGACAGGAGTCTGTGAAGCTGACTGGAGAGAGTTGAGAGATTATATTAGGATTGTTAAAAGATTAGCTAGTGAATGCAGGGATTGCTACTGGGAACAGTTTATGAGGGAGGATTGGTACTACGATAAAATAGTACATTACTTAGAATTGACTGAAACTTACACATGAAACTTATTTCCAGAACTTGTAAATTAAAATAAACCTTTCTTTGTTATTTGAAACAGCCTGTGTGGGAAGCTGTGCATATTGTACTGGTCAAAGAGGTTTAAGGTAGGAATTAGACATCCCAAAGTCAGTGTGAGAGGTGTGAGGGTACAGGGTAGAGGAAAAGAAACCCACAACCTTACGTAAGCGCACCCATAGATCCCAAAAAGGAGGACGAGCTTGAGGCTCTATGGGGTGTGACACATGCCTACACTCCATTGCTTGTCAATTAATGATTGGTATCACATTGGGCTTAGTAAGCGGGGTGGTGGGGACATTACCCTTTATTATGCTTTGGGATGCTTCTGAATATAATACCTTCCCAACATTTTACAAATTTGGGAAAAGGTATTTTGCAATATATGAGCCATGTACCTAGGACATGACGGCTGGGGTTATGGTGGTGGTCCGGTGTTCTCTCGGCTATTATTTTGTGTGGCTGCAATGTGTGAGAACTCATGGGTGGGGCTAACTGTGTGGGCAGCTCTACTGCAGAAGTGGGGAACCTCAGACTCCTGGCATCCCTGTCCAGTTCTACAGGGATCCCCCCCCAGATGGCCACTGCCCTGGCCATGCCCCCTTCCCCAACCACTGATTGTTTGCCGATCGTTTGGTGGTTTCCAGGCTTTTGTGCAAATTCCCCCCCACATCCTAAAAGGTTGAAATGCCTCTCCTAAGGCTTAGTTACTGACAGTAAGAGCTTGAAGCTAGAACTTTAAGTTCGGATGTGCTTGTATTTTTTAAAATATATTTTGGGCCCACCCCTTTTGCCTTTGACCTGCCTACCACTGGAATGCGGCCCCCAAGAGCTTTTCCAAAATTGAATTCAGCCCTCGGGCTGAAAGAGGTTCCCCACCCCTGCCTTATAGGGGGAGTGCTGATCAGGTGGGAAAGACCCATGTGATTGGCCCCACCCACACTATTGGCCCCACTCCCATACATATCACAGCCGTGTGTGAAAGCAGGTCCCACATAGCGCTCTGTGTGTGTGTGTGTGTTTGAGAGAGAGAGAGGAAAGGAGGGAACAACCTTAAGATACAATGTAAATTCAGAGTGCCTTTTAAAAATACGGCATACTTGGCAACAAGGCCTTACTATTCATAGGCCTCTCCTTCCTTTCCATTCAACCAAATATCATAGAGCCAGCCTCCCCATGAAACATGTACTACTGCTACTAATCCACACACAAAAAATAAGTATAGATGATGATGGGATAGAGAATCTGTTTTCCTCATATTACACCAGCTGTATATGTACATGATAAAGTTTTTATTCAGCAACATTATGGAAGAATTCACAATGCCTGGTGAAATAATTTCCTTTAAGGGCATAAGTAGCATTGATTCTATGAACATGATACCATGAATATTGGTCACAGACTGATTATATGCATGTTTACACTGAGCTCCATGGGACTTAGGGCTTCTCTACATGAGTGGTTTAACCTGCTCCTTTACTGAGGTGTCTTTACTTTACTGTGGCCATGGCAGGGTGGCCACACGCAGTAGGCCCTCTACTGCCTACTACTGCCCCTCTACTGCCCATGGTGACTTTCCTGTGCTTCCCACGCACAGCCGTTCTGCGGGGGCGCCCCCGGCTGGCATTCGCATGACACGGGAACCGCGGGGGGCTTCTGCTTCCCCACGGTTCCCGTGTCATGTGAACCAGCCCACAGAGTGTTTTCCCGGCGTTTGTATTTCTGTGACTTTCCATATATTCTATTAACCAACCACAAGGTGCCACTGTGGTATAGTTGCAGTATGGTGGAATTGGAAAAATACATCAGGTTTTTGTTCTGCTTTGAAATTTAATACCTGACTTCTCTTGCTCTAACCACCACCACCCGAAAATAGCAGGAAAGCATGGGAGAGGCCCTGGAGGATGGTGACATTGTGAAAAGGCCCTGCAAACTTCCATGAGTGAGGGGTCAAGCCCTTACTCCCAAATAAGTATACATATGTTATTGCAGCCTCAGGCTGATAATGCACTGAACTATTACAGCACAATCCTAAGCATGCTTACTCAGAAGTAAGTCTTATTGAGGTTCAGGGGGAGTTATCATCTATTAAGTATGTACAGGATTGCAGCCTCAGTCAGGTAGCTTCCTGTTCTAGCCCTCCAGCAGTAAATATTTCTCTATAACTAGAATATCCATACTTTGTATCTGTGCAATGTTATTATTAAACAGAAACATATTTTTGTATTGTAAGCAAGAAAAAAATGTTTTATCATTACAAAAACTTGGATGGGGAGACCCCTCCTCTAGTCTCCTGCATTGAGCAGGGGGTTGGACTTGATAGCCTTGTAGGCTCCTTCCAACTCTATGATCTATGAAATCTATGAAAGAAGAAGGATAAAATATCCCCCAAAGCTGCATTATAATTAAGTGCTACATAAGATGTGTGCGTGCATTATCAGTTAATTCTGCCTTCTGCAGAATAAGAAGAAATGTATGAGGTGTCACTTGGTCCTGAGGACATTCCTAAAAAAAGATTTGTTCCCAATGAAGCCTTTCAGTCAAATCTGCCTCTTAAAAACTTTATACCTAGGTATGCAAAAAATGAATCTGATTAAGCAAGACAAGCAATATTCTGAATTTTGGTTTTGTTATACCATAACCTAAGGGGGGAAAGCGGATGATGACCTCTTTTATCAAAGGCAGCACTGTTCACTCGTCTTCTTCAGTGGCTTGCCTGGCTTCTAATTAAATTTCCTCTTCATAGGCTCCTTGTATCTACCCCCATTACCAGCCTTCCCCACCCATCTCTAATTCCAAAGAAGCCAGTTGCTGGCTGGACACCGAGAACTTGGGCACTCTGCTCAGATAGAGTCATCTGGTTGGAGACATAGCTTGGATTGGATACCGTCTTAAATTCTCAGTCTCAGGCATAGACGCAGAGAGCTTTGGAGCATTGGCATTAGTATTGGAATTTGGAGAAGCATGGTGAGCTTGCGTTTTGCTGATTCACAAAGTTTTTAAGACATTATGATTTCATCAGACACATTACCGAAGCTTATGAGAGAATAAGACAATAAGATTTCACATGGGGACATTAGAACACATTTCAATAAAATATTTATTCATTATTCACAGGGCAATAATTATCACTTTAGATTAACACATCAAAGTCGCCACCAAGCTATTTATTTTCAATTGTATTTCCCAATATTGAAAAGTCTTTCCAGTTACTCTCATATCTTGAACTTATTTTACCTGCTCTAACTCAAATCAAATAAGTTAATATGAGACAGCAAGGACCAACAGATTACTTCCCAAACCAGGCAATTACACTCTTGGCAAATAGTATACCACCATCTCAATAAGTTGTGCAAATTATTTTGTGCAATTATCCAAATACCCCAAATTAACCACCAATGGGACTAAGGTACTGTAGGAAACTGCCTTTGAGCCAAACTAGACATGACATTAAATGCATTATGGCACTTAACATGCACTTTTAAAAAATGTAAAGAGAAGAGTTCATGATCACTAATGTTTTTCCAGTACTCTCAGACTTGACAGCACCCAGTCAATGTTTTATTGTAATAGTAGTCTTCAAACTGTTCAGACCTGGAACCTACCTTTAGCCCAAACTTGTGTTTTTAGCCTCATTTCTTATTTTGTAGACATGGTGGTACTGTGTGACCCACCTCATTTTAGGTTGTGACCCAGTTGTGAGTCCAGCACAAAGTGTTGGAAACTGGACCTTGGCATAATCTCTCTGCACCTATCTCACCCAAATGACCACTACGGGCATTGGGAGTAGAGCACAGAGGGCTACCTTCTTTTCTTACTCTTTGACCTCCCCTTCCTGCTGCCCCTATCATGCAGACAGACACTCTTAGGGTATCTCTTTTGTTCTCTGGTCACTCTGAATTCCTGTTCTCTACCTGAACAGTTATTATGCTACTGCTCCTCCCATGTGCTCATCCTGAGCTCATGGCTCTCTAGATAGAAGTGTTAGGTTTTTCTATCTAAATGTAATTTCTTAATAAACCACCTTTTCCTTTTTATACTAAGCTACAGCCTCTGCCTGAATCATTTGTCCCCTGAAGCTGGGACACACCAAATGTGGGATTAAAAGCCCACAGGGCAATCCGATGTGCTCACTCACTCTGCTAACAGAGAACTTCTAACAGGGTTCTCCCAAACATATACCATACATACATCCAACACAAATATGCGGGGGGGGGGTGTCAGGAAGATTAAGACCATGGTGTGCAGGAAGGCAGAGTATGTAACCCTTGCCTTTTCTGCTGAAATCCTGATGAAAATCCCCTTCCTGGCGCTGCCATTTACACTCAGAAGAAAGCTCCCGTTAATGCCATTAATGCCTCTAGGATACCCGCAGAAGGACCGAGGGGGGAGGAGGGGAGGGAGGGAGGGGCCAACAATCCATGGTGAGCCTGATCATCTGTTGGGTGCACCATAGGTTGTTCGCACAACAACCAACCTACCGTGGCTTGTTGCTAGGGTAGGTTGGTTGGCGTGACATGTGAATGCACCCACAGTGTGTTGATGTCAGTGGAAAGAAGGAGAAAGCATAGAGGCAAGAGAAGAGTTGTTTCACTGACAATAAAGCTTGTAACACCAATAGCACATGTTCTTTGCCTGGTTTCCCACATGCAGGCACTTCGACAGGTGATGTCTGTAGCAGAACTACAGGAGTCTTGCTCATATAGGATCTTGTACTTCTACCGTACTTCTACACATGATCTTAAGTCTGCCACAGGGTTAGGGAAACAAAATGGCAATTGCATGTCATTTTGCTTTCTGATCAACCTTAAAAGCCTCTTTCAGATGCAAGCTGGCAACTCTGGGGCAGAAGGAAGGATGAAATTGGCCCAAGTAGTCAGGAGATGATATGACTACTGAAAGTATGAGGCATTCTTCAAACAAGATTCGACTTTGAAGGGGAAATTACATGCAGGGCTCACTCTCTGGACTCAAAAGATAAAAGTGCTGACTTTCAAAGTAAGTCACATGACATTAACCATGGCTTTGTGGTTAAACTAGTTGTGAAGTTAACTACAGCTTTGAATCCTGTGCTTTGATTATCTGATCTTAAAAAAACCCCACAAGAGAAACACACAAACAAAAACTAAGAGCAGCCATAGGGGGATCCCAATCTGGATTAGGACTATTGTGCAGTGGGAAGGGAGGGGTTAACCCATTCCCACCATGCCTTTTCCCCATTCAGTTCAACAGAAGAGGCGGCTCCATATGCACAGTGCAAGGAGCCCCCATGACGAAGCATCTCAGCCAGCGACAAATGCTAGCCAGTGACAAAGATTCGGCATGCAAGCAAGTTACAACTGCGAGGAGAAGGTAAGTGCTATTTACTTATTTATTCATTAAATTATTTTAGGTAATTATTTGAAATTAATTAAACTCATAAATCAGCTGAAGCGAAAAGGGCACAACAAAAGGAGCTAAATCCCAGAAGGGTGACCCTTTATGAACAAAGTTGGGAGCTAAATCCCAAAGGGGAAATCCAGCAGGAATGTAGAGTTCTTGCAGCCCTGCTTGAACAGAGATTCCTTAGTTGAAGAGAACCGCAACCTTATAATTAAGCTAAACCCAAGATTGGAAAGGAGCAATAAAAGCAATAAATAATTCTATTGGCAAGGGCCCCTGTGTAGGCCTAGCTAGTGGAAGAGTCTGCTTATAGACAAAGAAAGTGTAGGCTAGCTTCAGTTTGGGCTCAGTGTAAGCTCAGATTTTAGCTCTTATAGAGCAGCTCATAAACTAAAGCTCAGAAATACACCCATCCCATGTTTGAGGGTTCAGTTTTTCTTTTCACTTAATTTAAAACACACATAAAAAGGGACTCAGCCTCTTGAAAACTACATACCTTCCTTAATCAGCCCCTTGTATTCTCAAGGGAACCTAAACCACATCCCTTTTCAAATCACCTATCCATTGTCTACTGTCCCCTCCAATGACCCATTGACTATTGTCTTCTCCCCTGAATAGAAAATCTCCACTCCCAGGGTGCTCAACTGAGGTAGACTTCCACTCCCTAGAAGCTACTGCTGACCCGTAGTTGAGCCACCCTTTCCCTCGCTATTTAAACAAGGCCCTCTAATCAGATTGGCTGCAGGAGCAGTTGGGGCAAGCTAGCTAGAGATATATAAGGAGGCAGGCTTGCAAGGGAGCCCAGCTCACTGAAAGATACGTAGTGCTTTTGGTAGAAAGCGCCAACAGCCACCCTTCTATATTTTTGCTTACTGAAGTCTAAAAAGTTATCAGAATCAATTAACTGATGATAAATAAGGCAGTTATCAACAATTTGTACTGCTTGGCTAACAAGACAGAGCCTTCTAATGTAATTAATTGCTAAATGCTCATTTAATTGTGTACTGCAGATTGTTGCTACCTGTTAAATATCAAGCCGATTAGCTTTGTGTGCCTCTTTACATTGTCACATCAGCCAGGGCTGTTTTAACTTGCCTTGAACTGCAGCTCTGGTTCCTGTATCTGCATGTAGGTGTTAATGAAAGCAAAGGAGAAACACATCATATGACATAGATCCGCTGGCCTCTCTGCATCACGGAAAACACAACTACATTTTTACCATGCCTATGAACAAAAATGCTTTATTTTAAAAGCAAAATCTGAGATTTCTGACTTATCTTGTCAATATTAACTTGTTTTTGACACTGTAGTGTTCATTACTAAAGCTAGCAAGGTGGACTATTGCTGCACCCTGTCAATAGGTTTAGGAGTATCAATGTATTGTAGCAGAATAAGATGCTATTTGGCCATCTCAGATCAGCGATCTATAGATCTTTCACCATCCTGAAATAGATACATTGAACACAAGCCTGTGAAAGGTAATTATGTCTATGTTCCATAGAAAACATAGACTAATTGTGAGTAATCTAAATCCCCACTGGTTTCCAGTGGGAATTAAGTCATGAGTGACTAAGCTGAACTGTGTCCACCATTATGATCTTTGCTTGGTATTTGGTGGACAGCTTTGCTAGAGTGATGCTATGCTGTCATAATGCTCATTACAGCAAATTATATAAGTCCCCTTAGGCATATTTGTTGAGGAGAACAGAACTGGCTGACTAAGGCAGGGAATCTTTCTCCAATTCCCAAATACCAAAGATGTAAATTTGGATCCTTCACCATAACCAGGATACCCATGACTCATACTACAAGATCAAAATACTGCTGGAAATTCATCCTGATCACTAAAAATGAACACAATACATAATCTAAGCCTTTGCTGGATCATTGATTAATTAATATAAAACACAAATGCCTCTGGAGAACCACTTAAAAGGAGTTTGGGGAAGTAACAGGGCTACAGATTAATTGGGATAAGTCTAAGATGTTGTTGTTTAATTATAACAAAAGAGAAGAGATGGACATGTGTAGGAAAAAAAGTAATGTTAAGATTAATAATGTAATTTATTTATTTATTTATTTATTATATTTATCAATCGCCCATCTGGCCGGTCACCCGGCCACCCTGGGCGATGTACAATTAAAATACAATAAAACACAATAAAACATAATAATTAAAACAATATAAAAAATTCTCATTAAAAACCTAACCCACCCCATATTCCCGCCTGAACAGCCATGTTTTTAATGCACGGTGGAAGCTCTCACGGAGGGGGCATGGCGAAGGTCACTAGGGAGGGAGTTCCATAATGTGGGGGCCGCCACAGAGAAGGCCCTCTTCCTAGTCCCCACCAGCCTGGCTGCTCTGGCTGATGGGATAAGGAGAAGGCCGTCCGTGGCAGACCTTGTTGAGCGGCCTACTTGATGTTGCTGGAGGCGCTCCTTGAGATAAGCTGGGCCGGAGCCGTGTAGGGTTTTAAAGGTCAAAACCAACACCTTGAATTCGGCTCGGCAAGCAACTGGTAGCCAGTGCAACTCATTAAGCACTGGCGTGATGTGATCACGCCGGCGGCTGCCCTTAATCAGGCGAGCCGCCTGCGTTCTGTACCAGCTGAAGCTTCCGGACCATCTTCAAGGGTAACCCCACGTAGAGCGCATTACAGTAGTCTAGGCGAGAGGAGACCAAGGCATGAACCACTGATGGGAGCAGGTGATTAGGAAGGTATTAAATTAAATTTAATTTAACAATTAAATTAAACAATTCCTAAATTAAATATTTAGGAATTGTAATTCCAAAAGATATAGATAAATTGGTAGAACAGAATTATAGGAAACTAAAGAATGAGGTTAAGAATAAAATAGAGGAGTAATAAAAAAAACTGGACTTTCCTGGTTTGGCAGAATAGCTTTGATTAAAATGAAGATTCTGCCCAAGATAAATTTTTTATTTAGGATGATACCAATTACAATATCAGATAAGGAACTTAAAGAATGGCAAACAATTATTAACACATATTGTAATGGAGGGAAAAAGTCTAGGATTACTAAAACAAGATGGTATAAAGCACAAAAAGCAGGGGGTTTGGGTCTTCCAAACTTAAAATGGTATTATATAGCTAATCAATTAAGACATATAGTGGATATTATAGCACGGCCTAAAGAAATAATGTGGTTGGAGTTAGAAACATCTGAATTACAAAATACTTTGGAGAATATACTTTTTCTTAAAAATAATAATAAAATGACAAAAAACATAGACAATCTCTTTTAAAGAAGTTTGGTAGAGATTTGGAGTACTACGAGGAATATATGTATACCAGGGATTTCTCCTTTAACTCTGGTGGTGGCTCTAAATGATTTTCCTGAAAATTTAAGAGTGGATTTAGACGGTATACTAAGAGAAGAAGGGTTATTAGATTATCAGATTGGGTGGAAAAGTGGGGACTAGAGACCAAATACTGGAAATTGTTGGGAGAAGAAGAGTGTCATGGTTAAATTTATTACAGTTAGAACAGTGGTCGCAGAAGTGGAAAAGGAAAACCGAGTATGAGAGAGATTTAACCAAATTTGAAAAGATTGTTATGTCTAGAGATGGGTTAGAAGGGAATGCATTAACAAGAGGTATAACAAGGGATTTATACAGATTGATTAAAAAAGCAGAAGAACAAGATGACCATCTAAAGACAGTATGGGGTAATGAATTTGAAGAGGTGACCTCGAAAGTGGGCTGGACCAATATATGGGATAGACGGATTGTGAAAGTTATGTCAACTAGGATAAAGGAGAATTTCTGTAAAATAATATGGAGATGAATCTAACTCCAGTAAGATTAAATAGAATAGATAACAATTGCTCCGCACTCTGTTGGAGAGGATGTCAGGAAACAGGTACATATGCCCATATGTGGTGGAGTTGTAAAAATATATTGGAATTTTGGCGAGAGGTTTTTACAGAAATATCAGAAATTATTGGTATTAATTTAGAGGTCTGTCCTAAACTTGCATTGTTATCAATAACCGATAAAGTCACTTGTGCCCAAAATACGAAGGAACTAACTGTAAACTTGTTAACGGCGGCTAGGTTAATGATGGCGAGGAAATGGAAAGTACAACATGTCTTTCTAATAACTCATTGGTATAAGGAAGTTTGGGATATAGCCCTAAACAATAAACTAACTTGTAGTATTAAATGCAAAAAGGGACAGTTAAAGAAGAATAATTTTATGGATATATGGAATCAATTATTAGACTATGTATTAATAAAGGGGAAGGGGAGTATGCCTTGTAAGGACATGTTATATTTTTGGAATGTGGAATTCAATTGATTAAGGGGATGGAAGTACATTAGTTGGTCCCTAGGCAGGTGGGGGGTGCACCTTATGATTTACTATAGTTGTATGTTTTTGTTTTAACAGTGTTGCATGTAGTTTATAATAACTAAATAAAAATTTAAAACAACAACAACACAAATGCCTCTAATAACAATAAAATGGAGCCAAATGTGATAAAGAGATAATCAGGTTTGGATAACAGCACTATGGATAACACAGGTTCTATATGTGCTATATATGTATTTATTACTTCCCTTTCCACTTCATTAAATCAATTGAATAGATGACATCTCTGTAATGTTACAGGTGATTGTGTCCTATGAAATGTATTCATAATCAAACAGTATTCCATCTTGGGAACCTGTAAGCTGCTAACCTATATCCTGGAGTTCACAAATAGGGTTTGTTGGACTTTTTATTTAACTAATTTCTTCTGTTGAAAAGGAAAAAGGGTCATTATAGTGCTGCGAATGGAAGTTCCTTGCAAATAAGTTGACTTCAGAGTTTTCACCATCTGCTGAGTTCCTTAATGTCCAATCTGTGGCTGCAACAGAGCAGATGTGATAGGAAAAAAATTCTGATTGACACCAGTGCTAATTTCAAACCAAGTTCTCGTATTTAATTTATAGCAGAGCAGTGTGAACCTTCAGAAAGGTCATGTTTGATGAGGATCAGCTTCACAGAAATAATACTCTACTATAAAAAGAAATGGAAATCACTGAGATTTTGCTGAGAGTACCAGCAAGAAGAGAAAGTGAGCATCCACATTTGATATGGCAAATTGGAAACTGCTATAAGGAAAGTAACTGTCTCCTTTTGCAAAAGATAGATACAAGGAAAACTGGCCAATTTTTATTTTTTGCAATGTCATTTGTTTATATACTTTAGTTTTTTCTGATTATAATAGTTAAAATAATAATAATAATAATAATAATAATAATAATAATAATAATAATAATAATAATACGTATACAAAGCAAACCTGTCTCTGTATGTCTTGTTGTGTCAATTGTTTATTACAAATTGCAGGGGTTGATATGCACACAAAGATCCACATCCTAGAAGGGCTTTCCCATTCACTTCAATGGAAAGGAAAAGCTCCCCAGATGCAAAGGTGTGCAAGAGGAGTTGCCTCCCACATAGATTAGCATTTGGGCAGTATTCTTTTCAACATCAGCATTAACATAAGTTACAGTGTGTTCACATAAGTTTTCACTTTGTTAATAACGTTGAGAACTTCATCTTTTGTCACTGCTATTTGCCTCGGTTTCTCAGACTCCCTTCCTGAAAACATCAATTAAGGCACAGGTAACTGTTCTACAAATTCTACAGTGAAGATAGATGAAAAGAATTCATTCAGCTTTTTTGAAATCTCCTTATCCTCCTTTAGTACTCCTTTGTTGTCATCCAATGGTCCAACTGCCTCCCTAGCTGGTTTCATGCTTCTGATATATTTAAATAATTCTTTATTGTTGCCCTTTGCGTTGAAAGCAATATGCTCTTCAAAATGCTGGGGAGGCTGATATAAGCCAACCAAAAGACTTCCTAAATAGCCATGTTTTTACCAACCATGTAAAACAACGAAGTCCAGGGTCAGAGTCTGACAGAATTCAATTGGTGGGTAATCCACAAGGTGGGTGCCACCACAGAAAGGGCCCTAGTCCTAGTTGCTACCCACAATAAGACCTCAGATTTGGATGGAGCAAGGTCTCAGATGTTGAATGAAGCATGCAGGAAGGAAGATATGGAAGAAGGCAGTCCCTAAGGTACCCAGGTCCAAAACCACTGAGGACTTTTATGCTTAAGACCAACACCTTGAACTGAACCTGGAAACAATCTGGCCACACCATTTTCCCATGAAAATATATGCAGTCATCATTATTTGAAAATAAATGATTTTGACAGGTAGTATCCTATTTGACACTACCACTAACATAAATGCAATGCGGTAGCATAACTGACCTCTAGACTGCACCAAGGATAGCATTCGCTGGTGCGACAGGTTTGCTTGGAAAGCCTGTCACACAGCAAACACTAGGGGCATTGTGCTAGAGGTTGCTTATGAGAACACAATGTAATTTATGTGAATTCTAGTGTCAAATAAGATGCTGCCCAAATACTGATCTGTTTGTCCCTCCTCTAATTTGCATGGAGCTAATATAAGGTACACTATTGGCAAGGAGTTATGATTACCACCAGTGCTCACAGGCAGTGGACATAGAACTTGGATCCAAAGCTTGGATAGACAGGTTGCATCCACTTCCACGTGGGCTTTTTTCTTCTCCCCAGATCCAGCCGCTGCCACCTGTAGCCCTTGAAAAGCTCCTTCTTAATATTGGGAGGCCCTGCAGAATGGCATTGGGGGGGACGAGACACAAATTTCTATTCCCCTTGCACGGCTAATTTCCTTAGCAGTGCAAGGAGATCTGTAAAAGACAAAACCATACATGTGGAAATGACATCCACTTATGCATGGAGGGGAAATTAGTTCCAGCCCTTCTCTAGTTATTCTATTTTCTCCAGTTATTGCATTGACCAAATATATATATATATATATATATATATATATATCAAAAGCAAGACCTTCCATGGATTCCTAGGGCATTTAAAAAGTTTCCTGAGGCAAAGAAAATGATTGATAATCCCCCCTACCCCGCCCTGGATTAGAGACCTGACTTTCTCTGCTGAGTCGAGCCACTTCATGATAAAACTGAATTTATTATTTGTGAAGCTCCTAAGGAAAGTCAAAGATATTGTTTTGACACTTGTCTCTCATAATTACAGTTATTTGTTCCTCTCCAAGTAGATTGCTTTTAACATAGACAGACTGAAAGCAAAGCAAAATGAGTACTCTGGAAATAGTTGTCCACTGCATATTTTAGACCTCTTATGTCTTATTTCCATGGTTCCAGATTTTATTCAGTTGGATACACATGGCATGATTTGGAAAGCTGATGTCAAATTGTCAAATGCTAGCTATTTGACTGGTGTCTAGACAAGCCTTGTGCCCTCCAGATGTTTTGGACTTCTATACCCATCAGCCCCAGCCAGCATGGCCAATGGTCAGGAATGCTGGGAGTTGGAGTCCAAAAGATCTGGAGGGCACTATGTTGAAGAGGTTTAGTGCTTGCAAAATACAGTCGTCACAGACAAGGCAATGGCCATGGCAATTCATTTGAAGAGGGGCGGAAATGAAACACCCATTCTGGCTGCAGTCCTAAGCATATTTAGTAGAACTGGGCTGGGTGCACATGGGTGCCAATGCACCTGCACATATGTCTCTTGTTGCCTGCCAGGCTCCCTGCCCCTTCTGATGTTGTGATGATGATTATGATGCTGGGAGGCTGGCATGTTGCAGTGCTGGCTTCTGGGAAATGGGTATTTTGTGACTAGCTGCACCCATGATGGCAACCATTTATGAATGGACAAGCCACCCATAGCAGCCATTTTGTGAGAGCACCTATGACACTCTATCAAAATTCCATATGTGCCCACCAACCCAAAAAGGCTGGGGACCCCCTGTACTAAGGAGTGAGTCCCATTGAATTCAGTTGAGTTGCGGAGGGCCCATACTTTAGAGGCAGAACACATGCCTTACATGCAGATGATCCCAAATTTAATCCCTGGTATCTCTAGTCAAAAGTAACTGGTGAAGCAAAAAAAACCCCTCTTAATGGAGAACCTCAGCCAGAGTCGGCAATATTGGTCTAGACAGGCAGATAGTTTGACCTGGCAGTTTTCTATTGTTCCTGAATAAAGAGACTTAGGGCACAATCCTATGCATGTCTAGACAGAAAAAAGTCCTAGAACTCCCAGAATTCCCTAGGATGGCTGGCTGAGGAATGCTGGTAGTTGTAAGACTTTCTTTTGTCTAAACATACATAGGATCGCACCCTTAGGATCATATTCTGTCTTATTTCTGTGTAAAAAAGATGGATAAGTAGTAAGGAGCCATACATGAAGAAAAAAATTAATGACATTAGAAACTGAGTCATTTCCTTTTTCCCCCCTCATGGTATTACTAGGAATACGTGGATGCGAATCAGACATTATGCAGTTCAGCGTTCAGCATCACTGTGTGTTAATTCTGCCACATGGGCTGCAGTGGAGTTATTTTTTAAAAAAAGCAATGTGAAACTATGTTTCACAAACATTATCTAATCAAGTTCATATTGATGAATGCATGTGGCACTGTGCACACCTTCTGCCCTATACCAAAGGCTCAATCTATAATTAAATCCACAGAGAATGAATAGCAGTCCTATCCAATAAATTAAATCTTACCATTTGTTTTTTGAAAAATTGTAGAGAGATTTAAATATTTAAGATAATTGGTCTCAGTGGGAAATTGAGCAGTATATTTGGAAACATTGCTTTCACACTGGAGAAGATTGGCTTTTATTCATTATTTCCAATATCCTGGAAGTGTAAAGTGTATTTAATGGTAGAGACAAGCTTTTGAATCCAAAGTCAAGAACAAGGAAACTATCAAAATATTAGCCTGCTCACCCATTCCTTGATGCTGAGATTATACACTGGGTAAGATCGGAAGCAGGTCTTGGGGTCAGGCTTACCCACCCCACTGGGTAAAAGGAATTTAAATAAATCAATTCCCATGAAAATGGTGGTACTCTTCAGTCATGACATGGCCTCCAAGATTATATATGAGTGAGATTCTGTTTCACACATTCACCAAGAAAGATGACTACTTCTCTACAATTCCAATGGCTGTTTCTTTTAAAACATTCTTCACTCTGTACTGAAGACTTCTGAGCATGCTTGTTATCTGAGCTGGTGACTCTGTGTGTGTGTGTGTGTGTGTGTGTGTGTAGTTCTTTATTTTTCCTAACTCTTTTACCAGGAGAAAAATAAACTACAATTCCTAGACAAAAATCGGATCCTTTCATTCACACAACCCTCAAAACTCAAAATGCAGCAAACTTGAAGCAATCCACAAGAACTCCTCATGCAAGTCATGGTGGTATTATTGCCAGGGAGCTGCTGTTGGGAATGGGCCACTGTTTTCAAACTTATCCTGAGCTCAGCATAGAAATGTGACAGACCTACTGCTAGTCCTTGCATTTCATGGCCCTATTTAAATGTAGTAAACACCTCAAAAAATGAAAATTTCTAGGTGTTTTACAATTTAAAACATCATCATCATCATCATCATCATCATCATCATCATCATGAATAAGAATATATACAAATAAATTTCCAATAAAATCAACGATATAAAACTAATAAACGTGCTAATACAGCATACAATACAGAATCAGATATAAGAGGTAGTGTCCTAAAAGTTTGGTGTAAATTCCAGAGCAGATACATGCCCCGCTGACAGGAGCCACAAGCCTCCACTTCTTATTCATAAATGATCTGGAATTAGGAGTGCGCAGTGAGGTGATCATGTTTGCTGATAGCACCAAATTATATTGGGTGGTTAAAACAAAAAGGGATTGTGAGGAACTCCGAAAGGATCTCTCCAAACTGGGAGAATGGGCATCAAAATGGCAAATGTGGTTCAATGGAAGCAAGTATAAAGGGATGCACACTGAGGCAAAAAATTCCAACTGATCTTGGGTTGTAATGGACAGCTTGATGAAAATATCAACCCAGTGTGTGGCAGCTGTGAAAAAGGCAAATTCCATGTTAGGCATAATTAGGAAAGGAATTGAAAATAAAATTACCAAGATCATACTCCCCTTATACAAATCTATGATGCCGCCACACTTAGAATACTGTGTACAGTTCTGGTCACCGCGCCTAAAAAAAGGATATTATAGAGTTTGGAAAAAGGGCAAAAAAGGGCAACTAAAATGATCGAGGGGCTGGAGCAACTCCCCTATGAGGAAAGGTTACAACAGCTGGGATTGTTTAGCACAGAAAAAAGTGAGTAAGGGGAGACAATAGAGATGTACAAAATTATGCATGTTGTAGAGAAGTGGACAGGGATACATTTTTCTCCCTCTCTCATAATACTAGAACCCAAGGGGGTCATCCCATGAAGCTGATTGGTGGGAGATTCAGGACAGATAAAAGGAAATAATTCTTCACACAGTGCATAGTTAAACTATGGAATTCACTTCCACAAGATGTAGTGATGGCCACCACTTTGGATGCCTTTTAAAGGGGACTGGACAAATTCATGGAGGAGAAGGCTATCAGTGGCTACTAGTCCTGATGGCTATATGCTACCTCCAGCATCAGAGGCAGTATGTCTATGTACACCAGTTGCTGGGGAACATGGGCAGGACGGTGCTGTTACACTCATGTTCTGCTTGTGGGATCCCATGGGCAGCTGGTTGGCCACTGTGTGAACAAAAGGCTGGAGCAGATGGACCCTTGGTCTGATCCAGCATGGCTCTTCTTATGTTCTTATGTACAGTATATGTGGGATTTCTGGAAGCAAACTCTGTGGGAGAGTTTAATCCTCTCCTCCTGCTGCATGGTGGTCCAGATCAAAATCAGGGCCATGTACACTTACTCTAGAGTAAAGCAAAAAAAGAGATAATCCTCAGCTACATGCTACACAATTAACGTAACATGTAGTTTGACCGTGAAGCCTGAGGGAGGCAGGGCCAGTGCTGAGGGACCCTGAGATCCTGACAAGCTGCCTGAGAGAATGGTTGAGGTGTACTGCTAAATGTCAACCATGTCCTGCTATTTCTCATGGTCTCAGACATTAAGAGTTACCAACAAATGTCAACCTTCACCTCATTTCTGACATTTACAGTGATGTAAGATCTGCCCCCATTTACACATAGGTTGGCACTGCCTGAAAGCCAGCCTTCGTTGTAATAAAAACAAAAATGATGCCTGATACTTTACCAGAGGCAAATCACTGCACCCTTATCAGCCAATTAAAAAGAACATCTGGATACACTGCTGGGTTCAGAGTCCCTGCATAACTTAAAAGGCACACACACTGTTGTTTTCTGGGTATGCTGCTGGATTCCTACTGAGCTGTTCAGAATCCTCTTTCAGTGCAGGAATATTGTATACAAACTTAATTAGTTTTTCATGGGATCCAATGGGTGTTATAAACAAAATGAAAGGAAATGGAAATGGTGTTGTTGTTTTTGAAATGGAATTAGGGTAGGGGTTGTTGAAAGGAAAACTGCTCCAATAGGGTACTTCTCTGTACCAAATTGTAGGTGTTTGTTAGAAGCAATTAAAGAGTACATTCAATTGTACACAGTAGAGTAGTGGTAAATAAGCTCGGAAGCTACATAATTAACTAGTGGATTAGCTCTTTCAACAGCCGGTTAACTTCTATGTAAGAATATCCATTTGATAAAAGAACACAAATTTACAAAATCATGCAACCTGAGCCTATGCATATTTACTCAGAAGGAAATCCCACTGAGTTCAGCGAGGCTTAAAAGAAAGAAAGAAAGGCATGCATGGAATTGCAGTCTGGGAAGCTGCAAACATTAGGCCATGATCCAGCCAAATTTAAGCACCATTATGAGCACAATTCTATGCACACTTACATGAGAGTAAGCCTCTGTAAACATTTCTGAGTAAATATGCATAGGAGGAAGAATTTCCTGGTTAAATTTAATGCAATTGGATCAGTGGTTGAAGAAATGGAAGAGGAAAAAGGAGTATGAAAGGGAATTAACTGGTTTTGAAAAGAGGGTTTTGTCTAGAGAACTTGTAGAAGGGAATATTTTATCAAGAGGGATAACAAAGGAGGTATATAAAGATACAAAAAGATGAAGAACAAAATGATAATCTTAAGGTAGTTTGGGATATGGAATTCGAGGATGAGATGAGATTTCAAAGGAAGGGTGGAAAAATATATGGGACAGACGTATATTGAGAAATATGTCAATAAGGATAAAAGAGAACTTTTATAAACTTATTTGGAAATGATATTGGTACCTGACTCCAGTGAAATTAAATCAAAATAGATAGTAATTGCCCAGCATTGTGTTGGAGAGGATGCCAGGAGCTAGGTACCTATGCTCACATGTGGTGGAGTTGTAAAAGTGTATTGGAATTTGGGTGGGAAATTTTTGTAGAAATATCAGAAATTATTGCTATTAATTTAGAGGCCAAAATTAGCATTGTTATCAAAAATGGAGAAAGTTGTTTGTTCTGAAGATACAAAAGAATTAATTGTAAATTTGTTAATGGCGGGTAGACTGATAGCAAGGAAATGGAAAGTTCAACATGAATTTTTAATTACTGATTGGTATAAGGAGGTGTCTTGTAGTATCAAATGTAAAAAGGGACAACTTAAGAAAAATATTTTTAAGGACATTTGGGAATTATTTCTAGATTTTGTTTTAATAAAGGGGAAAGGGAACATGCCATATCAAGATATGTTGTATTTTTTGAATAATGAACAATAATTGAGAGATATAAAGTACCTTTTGGTCCCGTAGTGACAGGAGCACTATATAAGTTTTATGTATGTCATTTTAGTTGTAAATTTTTTAAAAAATAAAAAAAAATGCATAGGATTGCGGCCTACGAATTTCAGTGTGAGAGGCTAGTAGTGCAATCCTAGACACACTTGGATGAAACCGATTATTTAGATCCATGCCAGTCGGGCCTCAGGCCTGGACATGGGACGGAGACGGCCTTGGTCGCCTTGGTGGATGATATGAGGAGGGCTTTGGATAGGGGCGAATGCTCCTTTCTAGTCCTCCTCAATCTCTTAGCAGCTTTTGATACCATTGACCACGGTATCCTCCTAGACCGCCTGGAGGGGTTGGGCGTGGGAGGCACTGTATTGCAGTGGTTCTGGTCCTTCCTCTCTGGAAGGTACCAGAGGGTAGTTCTCGGGGAGGAGGCTTCGGACCCTCGGCCGCTCACTTGTGGGGTGCCGCAGGGTTCCATCCTCTCCCCGATGTTATTCAACATCTACCTAAAGCCACTGGGAGCTATCATCAGGAGGTTTGGGGTGCAGTGTCATCAGTATGCAGATGACACGCAGCTCTACCTCTCTTTCAAGTCCTCACCAAGGTTGGCCGTTGAGACCCTGTTCAAGTGCCTGGAGTCAGTGGGTGGCTGGATGGGAAGGATCATGCTGAAGCTGAACCCCGACAAGACCAAGGTACTTCTGGTGGGGGACAAGGGGAGGTTAGGGGATGTTGACCTGGTGCTGAATGGGGTACATCTACCCCTGAAGGACCAGGTCCACAGTTTGGGGGTCATTCTAGACTTCCAGCTCAGGTGTCAGCTGTGAGCCGGGCGGCGCTGTATCAACTCCATCTGATACGGCAGCTGCACCCCAACCTTCCTAATCACCTGCTCCCATCAGTGGTTCATGCCTTGGTCTCCTCTCGCCTAGACTACTGTAATGCGCTCTACGTGGGGTTACCCTTGAAGACACTTCGGAAACTACAGCTGGTACAGAACGCGGCGGCTCGCCTGGTTAAAGGCAGCCACCGGCGGGATCACATCACTCTAGTGCTCAAGGAGCTGCACTGGCTACCAGTTGCTTGCCGAGCCGAATTCAAGGTGTTGGTTTTGACCTTTAAAACCCTATACAGTTCTGGTCCAGTCTATCTCAAGGAGCGTCTCCAGCAACACCAAGTAGGCCGCTCAACAAGATCTGCCACTGACGGCCTTCTCCTTGTCCCTTCGGCCAGAGCAGCTAGACTGGTGGGGACTAGGAAGAAGGCCTTCTCTGTGGCGGCCCCCGTACTTTGGAACTCTCTCCCGAGTGACCTTCGCTGTGCCCGCTCTCTGCTGAGCTTCCGCTGCTCACTAAAAACTTGGCTGTTCAGGCGGGAATATGGGGTGGGCTAAGATTTTAAAATGTTATACTGTTTTTTAAAATGTATTTTATCCTGTTTTTATCTTGTGTACATCGCCCAGGGTGGCCGGTTTGCCAGCCAGATGGGCGATAAATAAATGTTAATAATAATAATAATAATAATAATAATAATAATAATAATTAGACATGTCTACTCAGACACAAGCCCCAGAGAGTTCAGTAGAGCTTACTACCAGCTATGTAGTCACTGGATTGCAGCTTTAAGCATGTGTTTGATTCTCCCATTTAGATCAATGGGGCTTAACATCGCTTAAAATATTCCTTGGCACTCCATGGCTCTGGTCTGCAGATCCTTGTGTGGAGCAGCAGTTCGCAAGAGCTGCTGCATGCAAGACTTCTCCATGTCTGAAACAGACAGTAGTCAGTGCTGCCAGCTTTGACATCACACATATATAACCAGGAGGAGGAGTTACACATGGATGCAGTCATGCCACCCTCACCGCCGAACACACATTTGTACTATCACAGTGATTATCCCAGTCATGTAAGGGCAGGAGTGCACAGCCCTCAGGCTACATGCCCAACAATGGAGCCATGGGGACAGTGCCCACTTTCCCCCACAGCCCAGCTGACCAGATGAACTGTGTGTGGGGGTGGGGGTGGAATGCTATTCCGGTGCTTCTATTAGTATCTGTGGACAGCTCACTGGAGATTAGGGGGGGGCAGGAAGAGGCTTTTGCCCGTCTGTGAGATCATCACTGTTTCCTTGCTGCTAGTAGTGGTGCAGAAACAGCAATCTCTCGCTGGAAATGGTTGGAGATTGGGAAAGGCAAACCCCTAACAGTTAGGCAGATACATATGACTCGGGCCTGCTTCAGCACAGATGACTAGTACACATGCAGCCCCAAACGCTGGGAGGCTAGGGGTTTACCAAAGTTCTGTGGGAAAAGTGGTACCCAAAGTGTCTTCATGTTGCAAGCATGAACCGCACCCAGAAAGTCACTGTTATTGTGGTTATTGTTATTATTGGATTGTATCCAGTGCTATCCTTCTGCCAGTGAATCTCCCTGCCCACTTCCCTGCAGCATCCTGTGTGTGTCCCCCAAATCTGCTCCAGAGGGTTGGGAACAGATTTGAAGGGGTGGGGAGGAGGGTTGCAAGGGGAAGGAGGGGAAGGGAAACTTGGGCATGCGGATTTAGTCCATTATTATTTTGATTCCACTCTTCCTTCAAAGAGTTCGGTGCAGCATTCCCCCCCTCCCCTTAACCCTCACAACAGCCCTGTGAGGTAGATTAGGCTGACAGATAATGACTGGTCCAAGGTCATTCAATAAGCTATGTGGCTGAGGAGGGATTTGAGTCCAGGTCTCTCTGGTCTAAGCCTCACACTCTAACTGCTGCACCACACTGCACACCGATTACTGTTGCTGGATCAAGGTGGTCTTGTGGTGAAGAGAAGCCACCTAGGCCTTATAAATGTATTTCAGTTTCAGTTGCCTCTTCAAAGCTATGTACTTCAGCTCTCAAGTGAAGAACTACTTCAGAATAAGTGGTTTCAGGACTGAGGCCTGTATTATCTTTTTGAACATGCGGCAGCCTCAGTCATAATGATACGTACGTCGTACATACAATTATGTAGGGCACATATGGAAGACTAACCTGGCTGGTCTCTGTTCTCATTTTATGGAGAGAAAAAAAGTTCATTTTATGAAGAAAAGCATTTTTGATGCTACGAAGCTGCTGTCCTGCTGTTTCAGCAACTGCAGCTTCCACTCTGACCTCTGCAATTAGCCTGGGAACGAATCTTTCCCAGCTGCTAGCTCTTCAACAATAGGTTTAGTGCGAGAGTAAGGAGCCAGCCAGTTGTGTGTAGAAGATAACCACAAATAACAAATGGGGGGAAGTAGATTATGTTAGAAGGATTTATCACAGTTCCCCACAAAAACCAGCTCAAATATTGATAAAGTACAGTTGTTAAAGTCATTAGTGTTTTACAAATGCTGTACAGCAGCAGCGGGCAGTTTCTGGTGGACCAATTGATGTGGCTGGATCATGCTGGTATTTTTTGCAAAGTGTGCTGGACTGAAGTGGACTTTGGTCTGATGCAGCAGGGCTCTTGCATTCTTAAGCAAGCATGCATACAGGTTAGTTATGCCTTGCATGTCGAGCGGTTTGGAGTATGTACTTTTGCTGTGTAAATTTAACACACTCTGCCTGGACCTACAGGATTGCGCTTGAAAAGAAAAAGGTGATACAAGGCAACCCACCCCCTACTAGAAGTTAGAGATCCACACCCAAGGCAGTCACTGCTGCAGCTGCTTTCATTTAGTCAATACTGAACTTCATGCTTCCTGGCTCAGAAATATAAATTGTGGCTGGCTACCTGTAATGCCTGCCTCAAATACAAGGCAAGCATTACCGCTAGGGTGGCCACATGTCCTCTTTTACAGAGGTCATTCAGTCCTCTATTGGATGGGCTGCCAGAGGACCATCCTCTATTTGAAGGCATCCTCTAATTGAAGGAATTGTCCTGTCCAATTTCATTTTAAAGATAACGAACCCTAAGCACTGTTGTCCATCAACAGTGAGCACCTGGGATGCAGGCTGAACAGGCAAGCACACAGATCAGCTGGTCACCTTCTTCCACGCTATGGCGAGATGTACTGTATCTCTATTTAAATTATAATAACTATTTATAAATTTGTATCTATACATATATATTAGCAAATGATTTTTTATTTTATTTTTTGCAAATATATGTCCTGTTTTGGGGTGATGCATTTCCACTTTTTTGGCAATTCGTAAGTGGTCACCATAATTACAACCCCAAAAGGTATTATCTGGCTCAGATTTTAGCTGCTTCACCACATTGGCTCTATTGAACTGGATTATTTCACTGGTGTCTTAGGAATGCACGAACGAATCGGGAAAACCAGAGCTCGCCAAAGTTGTCCGAATTCCATTTCAAAGCTCGTTCCAACTTGAATACACATCAGATTGCGAACTTTGGTGTTTTTTTTTTTCTTTCCACATGAAAATCCATGTGTATGTTCATGCCTATTTTCCCAAATGTATGCTCAATTGTGCACATCTTTGAAATGTGCACGTTCTTCTCACATTGACTAAAGTGTATTTGTGCAGATATTTCAAAAGTCTGCATTTTTTTCATGCACATTTTTCAAATGTACACATGCTGTTGGATGCATTTTTTTAAAAAAATATTTGGGTGCACGAATCACATTGCAAGCTTGGAAATGTATGGATTTCAACCACCGCAGATTGCATCCAAGTTTGTGTTCAGTCTGGAAGGTGCAAACTGGGTAAATCCTGATAAAAAAGGAACTGAAACCATTTCTCATACAACCCTAGATCCAGGTAAACTTAGTTAAGAACTATTTACTGTATTCCTGTCAATTCAACTCCCTCCCACTGCAATAGATAGGGCTTAGGCTGCCTTCCTAAACACACTTACTAGAGAATAAGCCTGATTTAACATACTGGGACCTACTTCTGAGTAAACCTGCACAGGATTGAGCTGTTCAGCACAAACAGGAGCAGCAAGAGAGGTCTCCCTCCCTTCCTCCATCCCATGAGTAGTGCAGTCAGAACAGCAGGTTTGGTAAGTTGGTGGGTGAGTGAAAGGATTTGATCAGAGACAGGTAGATGAGCTGGCAGGTGGATGAGTGGACAAAGAGAGAGGGCTGGAGATATATAGGAGTGGTTAGCTAGTCTAGCATCCTGATTTCCAGAATGGCCAACCAGGTGCCCCAGTGGGAAGCCGACCAGCAGGACATGAGGGCAACAGCACTGTCCGGGTGGAGTTCTCTGGCAACTACTATTGAGAGGCATATTGCCTCCGATACTCAAGTTAGGATATAGCCAACATGACTAGTCGCCATTGAGAGCCATCATCCCTGAATTGGTCTAATCCCCCTTTGAAGGCATCCAAATTGGTGGCCATCACTACATCTTCTGGAAGTGAATTCCATAGTTGAACTATGTGCTGTGTAAAGAAGGACTTCCTTTTATCTGTCCTGAAACTCCCACCAATCAACTTCATGGAAAGACCCAGGTTCCAGTATTATGTGAGACAGAGAAAAACATACCCACATCCTCCACACCATGCATAATTTTATACACCTCTTATCATGTCTGCCTCCATCATCATCCGTTTTCTAAACAAAGGAGGCTCACACATTCAGGAGATTGCAGACCCTATTGTGTTTCCAATGACATCACTGAGGATACAAAACCAGCCAAACTGGGCTCGGAATAAACATTTTCTGAGGAGAATCATTTGGTTTTCTGAGACCCAAAGCACACCTTATTATAAAGGGATAGCTAGTAGCTATTTAAAGGGATATGTGGGTGGTGGTGGTTAGGGGGCTTTAACCCTTGCCCCCTGTTGAGGTCGTAATTCAGATCAGCTCCCCACACACATATGCAATTTATATTGCCAAATACTGATCTATTTGGTTTAATTCTCAGTTAACTGTTAATTTGGTTTAACAGTTTTCTCAAGGGTGAGACTCACCATGAGTACTGGAAGTAGGACTGCTTCTTTCTTTCCTATTGTTGCTTGTTTGTCAGTGGTAGCAGAGGGAACTATATAAGCAGCCTGGCCAATATTTTGAATTGTCCACAATGCTCTGGGCCTACCATCATTATGGGGCATTGGGAAGAGTAGGGGAATGGACTGGCAGCCTCCCCAAAAGAAGGGTGGAGAATGTTTATGGTCAATTTGGCAAAGTGGCCTTCTTTTTCTAGAGGGGTGAGGACAAAGAAAAATCTCAGGAACAAGAAAAAAGTGTTCTGAGAAATGTTGGTTCAGTTCTCCTCCCCAGTACTGTTCACGAGCTAATAACATCGGAGTCAAGTTAAGCAGCTATCCTGCGCCCAGGCTGCCTAATTCTATTAAAGTCAGTTGGATTTAGGGTGCAATCTTATGTTCAATGGCACTTCCTTCTGAGAAGGCAAGTAGCCTATGTGCAGGATAGCAACCAATGGAACTATGCAAGCACCTGTATTTTGTGAATCATTTCCTTAGAACCAATGAACTGCAAGGTAGGAGGAGGGCATGAAAAAGAGAGATAATCTGAGAGTAATATTCCATCAGTGCAGAATTATATGCACTGAAAAACTCTCTCCCCTCTCTTTTGTAATGAGTTGAGAAGGGGCACAAACCTGCTGGTTCAAAACTCAGGAAGGAATCTCATTATAGCAGGTTTCAGAACTTAATAAATGTTTGCACTTGGGAAAGAGCTAGGTCAGTTCTTACTTATTCTGGACCCATTGTTTCACCCATAGCCACTCACTGCTGAGATGGAAAATAAAGCCAATGCTTTACTTTTCCAATTAACAGAATGTGGTTCTTTTCATTCTGCCACCTTAGCGCAGGGTAATCTTCTGCCAACCCAAATCATACACTGAGAAAACACAGTATATTCTCATGAAATGTTAGATGATGACCCTGTGACACTTGAAAAATCCATATAAGAAGCAGCCTGAAAAAAGATACCCATGTGCATTTTTTTTAATTTAATGTAACTAGGAGATTCTTTGGTTGCAGTGGCACCCCATGGCTGAACCACAGAAATGCAGAAAAGCCTGTGCACAGTTTTTATTCTGATGCATTTAACTGTGCGCAGTCTTAGATCAGAGTTCAGGATAAGAAGTGATATTCCATCAGTAGCCATGATAACACTGGAAGATCAAACATTAACAGAGTGATCCTATGGCCCCTAGACAGCG
The DNA here is from genome assembly GCA_021292165.1 of Shinisaurus crocodilurus. Classification (NCBI taxonomy): domain Eukaryota; kingdom Metazoa; phylum Chordata; class Lepidosauria; order Squamata; family Shinisauridae; genus Shinisaurus; species Shinisaurus crocodilurus. The sequence goes on along the minus strand of CM037876.1, from coordinate 158,655,054 downwards.
TCTAGCGAACCATAGGATAATTCGGACTCCCAGCTGCAAGGTCAGAGACAGAGCTAGGAGCTAGAAATATGCACTCCAATCCCCTCCTCACTGCTCACAGCCAGTGCAGAAAGGACCACACCAGGCTGCCTCTCTGAGGTCAGGAAATCAACCTCGGAGAGGAGGGAAAGGGGGTGGGGAGAGGGGCAGGGAGAGGAGGAGACTGGGGCCACCAGGATACAAAGTATCCTGACAGCCCCCCAGCTTCATTTCCTCCCACTTGGAAGCATCCCAGCTAGACAGCTGAAATTGGCCATCTACCATATTTTTCCGTGTATAAGACGACCTCATGTATAAGACAACCCCCACTTTTCTTACCCAAAATTCAGAAATCAATATTTTGGGTGGGGTGTTTGTGAACGGGCAATTCAGCCCATGTTCGGCTTCCCAGGGGGCTGCTCGCGCCGGCTCAGTTTTGCTAGGGGAACCCTGGGATTTCTCGTGCCAGTGCTAGCAAGGGAAACCCTTTCCTTACCTCTGATCTCTCAGGAGAGACAAAAGATATGCTTGCTAGCCCTGGCAAAGGAAATCTGTGTGTGTGTGTGTGTGTGTGTGTGTGTGTGCGCATGCATGCGTGCGTGAGAGAGAGAGAGAGGGAGGAGAGAGTGTATGTGTGTGGATGAGTGAATGTGAGAGTGTGAATGAGTGTGTATGTATATCTATGCGTGTGTGCGTGCAGGTGCAAGCCAGCTCAGCCGCGGCCGCCCCTCCTCCCCTTCCCCCGCAGGAGACGCTGGCTGCCGCCCACCCTGCAGGGCTCCGGGCGGGCGGGCAGCTTGTGCTAGCTCAGTTTTGCTAGAGGAACCCTGGGATTTCTCTTGCCAGTGCCAGTGCTAGCAAGGGAAACCATTTCCTTACCTCTGATCTCTCAGGAGAAACAAAAGATAAGCTTGCTAGCCCTGGTAAAGGAAATCAATCTCTCTCTCTCTCTGTGCGTGCGTGCGTGAGAGAGAGGAGAGAGTGTATGTGTGTGAATGAGTGTGTATGTATATGCGTGTGTGCGTGCAGGTGCAAGCTGGCTCAGCTGTGGCCGCCCCTCCCCTTCCCCCTGCAGGAGACGCAGAAAAAGAAAAGGTATGGGCAGTTTTGCAACCGCGGGTTCTCTCCTCGGCATACCGTACTTCCGTGTATAAGACGACCCTCAATTTTTCGACTATCAATTTAAGGAAAAAGTATTGTCTTATACACGGAAAAATACGGTAGCTGAAATAGCCTCTGCCGCTCCTCCTGCTCTGCTCATAAGCCTCCAGGTTTGGGGGCTTATGAGCATCGAGGGCGCAATCAACAGGATTGTGTCCTAAGATCTCAAAACAGAAGTTAAATACAGTCTAGTTCCTAATGCCCTCCAGATGTGTTGGACTCCTAATCAGACCCAGCCAACCTGACCAATGGTCAGGAATTCTGGCAGTTGTAGTTCCAAACATATGGAAGACACCAGGTTGGAGAAGGCTGATCTAATTCTATGTTAATACTTATATGCAGTGGGGTTGTAAAGTTGTTTTAGGGCACAATCCTTTGCGTGTTTAGTCAGAAAAAAAGGCCTACAATTCCCAGCATGCCCCAACCATGCTGGCTGGGGCATGCTGGGAACTGTAGGCCTTTTTTCTATCTAAACACATGCATAGGATTGCACCTTTGTTTGAATATGGTTTTATTGCTTTTATGTTTTTATGTATTATTGCATTTAATTGAATTGTGCTACACCACCTTAGCAATATTTATAGAAAGGCAGTATTTAAAAATTATAAATAAATAAATACATAAATAGATAGATAATAATAAATAAAAAATAGATCAGAGCTAGGAATGTGCACAGAGCTCGATTGGGGTGGGTGGGTGGAAGTCCCCCCGAGCTCCGCTCGCCCTACCTTTTCCCCAGCTCAACTCGCATTCTCACGAGCTGACACAGGGAAAGCGACTTCCGAGTTCCAGCGCTACATTGTTTACATAGAAAACAGCCAAATTTGTGCAAATTATGGCCAAATTTGGCCATTTTCTACATAAACAACGTAGAGCAGGGGACCCTGAAGTGTAGTGAGCGCCCCAGCTGTCACTCGCGCTTGGCTCGGCTTGTGCAGCAGGAGCGCTCGGCTCACGCGCCGCAAGTTGAGTGCTGGGTGGGTCGCCCATCCCTAAGGTCTGGTAACTTATAGTACCACACAATATCTATTGGACATCAGTTGCTGTTGCCAAAATGCTATATGCAGAAGAAATAAGAGAGTCAGATAAGAGTGTCGGTTAAATACTGAATAATTATGCAACATGAAACATCATGTGCGGGGGTGGGGAGACCCCTCCAAATATGATCATTACTAGATAATTTCATCAATGTCTTGTATGCTATTTCTAAATAGCATTTACCTTTTTATTCTCTGCCTACTAAGATGTCACCTCTGTGGACTTTTTTGTACTATCTCTGGCAAGGCCTAATATGGTTTCCTCTCCCAGCTTGAGCAACCAATCCAACTAGGAGGAAAAAAAGAGATTGTTCATGGATTTGGATTTTTCTGCTTTTCCTTAAGAAAGCTGGCTTTCAAAACTTGCAATAAGTCCCAAGGTGGTGTTGGTGTTGGTGTTGGGAATATCAGTCCCTTCCTGCCCATCACCACTGAGGGTGGGAGAAGGCCCATGCACTTCCCAGTCTGCTGCATTGCTGAGACACTGCACCTGTATTTATTTATTTATTTATTCTATTTTTGAATCGCCCATCTGGCCAGTCATCTGGCCACTCTGAGCGATGTACAGTCTAATTAAATACAAAAACAAAAACAAAAAACAGAGCGTCAGTTAGCCCTGGGGGGATGGCAGTCCAACCGGAGCAGGCCCTGATGTTCCCTCTGCCTGCTCCTGCCGCCTTCACTTCTTCCTCTTCCCCACAGGGCCCTTGATGAGAAGACAACATTGGTGGGCAGGGATGCAAACCTTATCTACCCTTCTATGCCAGAATGGGAGACCGTATATGAGCCTGCCCAGGTTTTAAGATCTTTGGAGAAGGCCCTTCTCTCTGCCCTATGGAAGCATATTTGGTGGGATGTGAGAAAGGGCCTTCTCGGTGGCCACTCCAAGGCTCTGGAACTTCCTGTGGAAGTTTGCCAGCAGGCAAAGATGTTTTTATTCAGGCAGGCCTTTGGCATATTAGCTAGTCTGTTGCTGAAGGGGGTTTTTAATTGGAGGAGTGCTGTTTATTTATTTTATGGTTGTGTTTTTAATTGTTTTAATTTATTTGTTTTTATGTTATGTTTTAATTAAGATTTTGTTTTTAATCTGTATTTTATTCTCGATAGCCTCCTTGAGTGCCATTTTTGGCAGAAAAGCAGGATTCAAATTTAATAATAAATAATACCCTAAAATAGGGTCCTCAGCAGTGGTGGATGATGAAAACGTGCTCTCCTAGCTGCCATCCATTGGTGATGGGTGGGTTGTACAGCATATACTACCACTGGCATGAGCTCCAACTCTATCCAACTTGCAGCTCTACCCACAGTTACTGGATGACTTTCAGCTCTTTTCTAAAGCTTTATTTTGTTTTTGTTTTTAATTTAAAAAAAAAAACACCCACCAAAACACTTATTCTTGAAATATTGATAACAAATATATAAAAACAAACTTAGAAGAAGGAAAACGAATAGATAGACAAAACCGTTTTAGCCCCAAAGGATAGCACCATCGTTTGCATAGGCCCATTTATCAGGCACACATGAAAGGGCTTGTTCCTCTATCGCTCCCTAGGAGCACAATCCTAAAGGACTGACACTCTTTCCAGAGAGGACTGCAAGATTGGGCCCTCCATCTACCCACCCAGCAAGAGCCAAGTGGTGCAGGAGGAACAACAGCGGCATTTTTGTCCCTTGCTTGCAACGTTCTCCCCCCCCCTTTGAAAAAGCTGCATAGCAAACTGTAGTGTCTCTGAAGTCCTTGTTCCAGCGAATATAAGCTTCCAGGGTCTGAGGGCTGAGACTGCGCTTTATTTTCTTCATATGAACTCAGTGAAGTCTGACAATCTGATGTTTCTCATCTCACTAGCAGACATGTTCTTTACTTGCTCTCGTATAGGGCCCAATGCTGCATCTTTCGCTAATGCTGTTAAGTCATTCCCTGAGTATCCATCTGTCATTCTTGTGGAAAAAATACTAGCAATAAATAAGGGTGCAATTCTATGCATGTTTAGACATTTAAAAAAAAAAGTCCTACAACTCCCATGGCTGGCTGGGGAATGCTGGGAGTTATAGGACTTTTTTATATCTAAACATGCATAGGATTGCACCCTAAATAAATAAAGATCTGAAGTGACCCTCTATTTCAATAGAGGTCACAAAGCCACTCATGGTCTTTATCCAACAGCACTGCCCCAACACTTCCATTTATGATTAAACCAACCAACCAACCAACCAGCATGGCCTCCGATATTATCTACACAATAGAGCCAGACAGTATCATTTCTTCAAAAATGGATAATATATAATTATATATCAAGTGTTTTGGAAGTGATTTAGTAGTAGAAATCTCTTTCTGCTTGACAAATTCCTTTCAGAAATAAGGACTTTGTTTTATTTTATTTTATATGTGCTTGATTTCACTGAAAGATTCTGAACACATAGGTCATTGAACTGCTGCTTTAAAATATATTGACAAGAGCTCCTCTCAGTGGCCTGATGTGGATTCTAATTCTCTCTCTCAGCCTCAATTCTTGACCATGATTATGAACAAAACTAATGATATATTCACGAGAGGGTGAAAGAAAGAATGGCAATAATATGACAGTTTGGTGGCCATTCCGTTTTATGATATTCAGTTGGCTAGTAGAAAGTAGAAACCTCTTTACAGTTTAAAAGGTAATGGAAGTGTTGTGAAAGGGAAGTGCCTTTGTAAAAGTAGAAATCTATGAAAGGAATACTGCATTCAGAATTACAGGAAGAGAACCAGCAAATTGTAGCAGGGTAAGAAATAATATGGATCTAAGGGCACAATGCTATGCATGTTTAGACAGAAAAAAGTTGTACAACTTTCATCATGCCCCAGCCAGGGGCATCCTGGGAGTTGTAGGCCTTTTTTTCTGTCTAAACATGAATAGCATTGTGCCCTAAATTCATTAAGAAGACACTACCACAGAATGGAAAAACTATAGGGTGACTTCTGTAGAAGACTAATAAAGTTCCTGTTTGCCACTATTTGGTTGCATCAAGTTATTACTGTGCAGTACAAAATCAATTTAATATTCAAGTTTCCCTCCCTCTATAATCAGCCAAAGGAAGTTCTGCTCAGACATTTTTCCAGTTCAATTTCACCATTGTAGTTGCAGTTCCAGGCCCAAGCAAAGGAAAATAAGGCTCCACATTTTCACATTGTAACTTCCACGACATTTCTTGCCAGTTCAAATTTACTGTCTGTTACTGCTCTGAAAATCAGTTTTGGGTAACTTGTTTTTGTTTCAGCTGTTAGTCAGAATAAAGTCTAACAAAGTACAGTAATTTACAAAGTTTACAAATTAAAATGTACCTTGGTTTGATACATAATTCAAAAGCAAAAGCTAGAGAGGCAACTTTTTGAGTAACTTTCACATTCCTATTAGCAAGAAGGAAATCTGTCTTTTGTAGATTTGACCACGGTTCATGATTTCAAAACAAACAGTGTATCCCGTATACCAGTGATGGCGAACCTTTTTGAGCCCGAGTGCCCAAACTGCAACACAAAACCAACTTATTTATTTCAAAGTGCCAACACTGCAATCAAACCTGAATTTTAGTTTTAGAAAAACAACTCATACAGTTGTCCGAACTAATTAACATCTTTTGTCTTTAAAGAAAAACACAATAACAGAGCTTTCAATGATACAAACAGTTTTTTGTTGAAAAAAAAATCAACTCAAAAATTATTATAGTACTACATTGTACACATAGCCTGAAGGGAATTTATACAAACTTTTTAAATAATTAGGCACATGTATTTTTGGATAAGGGATTCTCAACTTGTAATATGATTATGTGCTAGACTGAAATTGTATGGGGCAAGCTTTACTACCGGGTCCTTTCCTTGCTTCTACAGGTGTCGGATTAGTAAAAGTAAAAGTCAACCTGTACTAGGATGAGCAAGATAAACAAGAAAACTAAACGTGCTTAACACATTTTAAACACTTTATGTCTTTGGACTGCAAACACTGCATTAGGTAAAAGTTTGCATTGGGCATGCTTTTGCACAATTAATGTGATTTTTGCTATTGCATGCATGCAGATAATTTGTCAAACCTTGGCTCATACTCCATTAGTTTGCGAGCAACACATGCAGCACTCAGGTCAACTGTTAGGGCTTTACATCCAAGCCATGCTCTGTGCATCATTCTTCAAAATCTTTTAAATGTGATAACAATGTAGAAAAGAATTCTGTAACAGGAATTCTAGAATAAAATCATTCTGTTCCACACTGTGAGAAAGAACAGGATCATTAGTGTTTTGCAGAAGGGGACGGTCTTTTTTCACTATCTGGTGACCAATGGCTCGAGTGCCCACAGAGAGGTCCCTACGTGCCAGCTGTGGCACCCGCACCATAGGTTCACCACAGCCATCACTGCCTTATACACTGAGATAGAGGGCAATCACACAAACAATGTAAGAGATCCTCAACTTTATGATTACACACAGCCATGGGGTTGTATCCAGTGCTGGCTTTGTGCTAAGACAAGCTGGAGAGCACTCAATTTTCACCAATCCCCCCTTCCTACTGCAGCCCTCCATGCCATGTCCCATCATGTTCCTGAGGATACCCCAAACCTCAGGAGCAACTTTATAGAAGTGTCAGGGGATGTCAGTGGATAGGGAATGATCGGTGAAAATCAGGCATCCCAGCTCGTGCAAGTGGAGATGCTTTCCATTAGTGCAACGTCACCACCATTGGGTACAACCCATAAAAGCCACCACATATATGGAACATTTTGAGACCTTCAGAACAGGAGTAGTCATTAACTGAAATCAGAGCATGGTAAAGGCTTTTCTCAAGAGGCATTTATCCAAGTAGTCTTCCAATTCATGTTTATATTTGATCATGCTGTACCAAGGAGCAGCAGTCTTGAGTCTGTTCAAGGATGTCAAAGAGTATGGAATAGATATTTTCCAGTCAGGTTTTTAACTCCTGACAAACACCTGTCCTCTAAAATTGATTTGAAAGAGACTGGGGGGGGGGAGAACAGATAAATGTCACATGTGAACACCATTCTGGTCTCAAGAAGCTAGGTTAAGTGTTTCAGAGTGGTTTTTTTTTTTTTTAAATTGTATACTGGGAATAAAATAAACATTTTAAAAATAGTTTTTATTAAGTCTGAGCTGAACGTTCTCCCATTTAATGTCCAGGCCAAAAAGAGTGCCTAGACAGGGACGGGGAAGGGTATTTCCTGAAAAACCCTTTAATTCTGACAATATCCACTTTTTTCAATCCTGTTCACTGCTATAGTGAACAAATGCTACCTGCTGCTGCATTTATCCCCTCTTCAAGTTAGTGCTTCTTTCTTCTTCCTGGATTAATCACATGCCTGATCCTAGCCAATCAGCGGTCACATAAAAGATGTTCCAAGAACACATAATTAGAATCACGGGGGCATGCAGTCTATGCCCTCAGCCTGCTGTCTACACATTTGGCACATGTGAGAGAAGGCTATATATGCATGGATGTACCAACATACATGCTTACAGCGCCTCCATGAGAGGAGGGATTCTGGCCCAATCAGGATGTCCCCTGTAGTGGACCAGGCTCTTGGATGGATGTATCTTTTGCATCTCTAAAGTATCCTTTTTGAGATGGGGTGACAAGGGTACAGTACTGTCACAAGATGCACACTGTGTTATGATTTGTAATAATTACTCTTTTGAAAGAGTGTCAAGAATCTATACAGGCCTGAAACATTGGCTTATGGGACATTGGTCAAGTATGAACTGGACTGAGAGTATGAGAGTACGTGAGAGATTGTGAAAGGAAGAATGTCTGAGTTGAAATGGAGATAACATGTAAATATAAATACAAACAGGAGGTGTTAGCCTAAACACACATGCCCAGCTGGGAATCAGACTGCAGGATATGTCAGTATTCAGAGACATGATGAGTTTTGGGATTAAGGAAAAACTACATGTAGACAGTAGACTACATGTGGACTTCTGGGTTCCCCGGCACTATGTTGTTTACGTAGAGTACATAGCGTAGTATACTATGCAGTTCGCATAATTTACGCAATTTGCGTAAATGCCGATTTTTAACGTATAGAACGCTATGCTGTTCTGACTTACGTACAAATTCAATTTAAAGACATTCTTAAGAACAGAACTCATTCGTAACCTGGGGACTGCCTGTATTGCAAAGAATACGGTTAATATACATTTAGTCAGGAAGAAATGTCTAGCTAGGGGAAAACACAATAGAACAATAGGGGGATTAGTGTAGGACACATCAGGAGTTACTTGCTCACTAGAGGGGGACCCCTTCCCTCTCCATAGGACCAACAGGGAGGAAAAGGGTATAAGAATTGAGGGTTTTGGAATAGGAAGTAGCTCGCAGCTCACCTTTGCCTACACGAGAGTTGCTGTCAGAGTCAACTGCACAGGACAAATGACAAGGACAGGTATATGCCTTTGGGGTTTTTTTTAACTTTCTTTCTTTGTAGCTCGGAGCTCTAGTCTCCAATCTTATTGCTATACCATAGTCTATATATGTTAAGGTCTTCTATCTCTTAGAATTATAGAGTATGAGTGTGAATGATGAATTGCTGTCTTGCCATTAATGCTTGTATTTTGACCATAAGAGACTATATTAAGGAACCTGTGTCTGTTCTATCTTACATATAATAAAAGTATTCTTGTATTTTCTCAGTGTGTCAGTCTGTTTTAGTTTAGAGATAAGTAGGGAACCTACACTCATAAGCAACGCACATTAGACTCCAGCAAAAGATCCTTGCGCCTCTCGGGGTAGCGTGGAGCTGGCACAAGTGGTAACTAGGGGTGCCAACTCCGACGATATCCAATTGTAACAACTGTACACATATGGCCACACCATAGGTTTATACAAAGTGGTTATGATACTGGCCATCTCATTTTCAATCCCTTTTCTAATAATCCCTAGAATGGAATTTGCCTTTTTGACTGTTGTACACACTGAGTTGACATTTTCACTGAGCCTAGGAACAGAACACCAATATATCTTTTTTTGGTTGACATAGCCAATTCAGACTGTATCAGTGTATATGTGAAGTCATGGGTGGTGGTTATTTTTTCACTCTGATATGCATCACTTTATACTTACTTTCACCGAATCTCATTTGTCATTTTGTTACCCATTCACCCAGTTTCTAGAGACCCTTTGGGAGCATTTCAGTCTGCTTGCTTTTTCCCATCCTGAATAATGTAGTTTCATCTACAAATTTGGTGACCTCACTGCTCCTCCCTGACCCAGTGTTCTCCAACCTTGGGTCCCCAGATGTTTTTGGCCTACAACTCCCAGATATGCTGGCTGGGGCATGCTGGGAGTTGTAGGCAAAAACATCTGGGGACCCAAGGTTGGAGAACACTGATCTAGATCATTGATACAATAAGTTAAATAGTACCAGTCCTATACTAGGAATGGGGAAGCATTTTGTTTGATCTGAATTTTTAAATGAACTGACCTAATTTGCACTTCCTGGACTAAAATGTGGATAACCTCAGGAATGTATACTTCTCCAAATTTTGAAATGCAGTTCTCAGCTCAAAAATTGCATACAAAAATATATCAGGGAATGTTGCATATAAAAATGCATATATTCGGGGAAGCTGAATACAAAATGCTTATATTAGGGAGAATTGCATACAAAAATAAATGCAAAGTTTTCATGCATGTGTTTTTTTAAATTGCAGATTGATACAGAACTTGGATGGAATGGATATGACTGAATTCATCATCATCATCATCATCATCATCATCATCATCATCTTTTATTTGTATGCCGCTTTTCCACAAAAATTGTGCCCAAAGCAGCTCACAACGTAACAAACAACAGTATAATTTACAAAACATCAAAAAACACTAAATATAATATTCAAAAAATAATTTACAAAATATCAGAACAGTAAATATAATTTACAAAACATGAAAGAACACTAAATATAATATTCAAAAAAATTATTTACAAAATATCAGAGAACAGAAAATATAATTTACAAAATATCAAAAAACAATAAATATAATATTCAAAAAACAGTAGCAGCTTTTGTAGCTGGAGTCAGTCAGGCCCCACCCTCCCCAGCCAGATGTAATGAGCCAGGGAAGCAGGGACTAGGTCTTGCAGGACTCACAGCTAGATGGTCTCAGCTACAGTAATACCTTGGATTGCAAGTAACTTGGTCTGAGAGTGTTTTGCAAGACAAGCAAATTTTTTAAAAATGTATTGACTTGATAAACAAGCAAGGTCTTGCAAGACACGTGTAGGGATGTAACCGCTCGCCTTGAGTGGGCGTAGCAGGCCGAAATCGGCCACGCTCACACCCGCCAGAGACTCACTTTGATATAAGAGTGCTTTGGATTATAAGCACGGTTCCGGAACGAATTATGCTTGCAATCCAAGGTATTACTGTACATGCAAAACTGACATGGACCAGACATGGACCGATTCGTCCATCCCTACTGATAAAGATCCCTGGGTGACTACTACTGCCTACTTCCCCCTCAACCTACCACATTCAAAAACTATTTATTCTTATCCATCTGTTACTTTTTTTTTAGCCAGTGGCTGATTTCTAAAGTCCAAGTGCACAATGTCTGCTGTATCTACCAAATCTATGTTTAGTCACCCATTGCACTTTATTCAGCAAGAGTACCTGGAGAAGGGCCTCAGAAGATGGCCTTGGGGACAAGTTAGGAATATATAGACCAGGTAGGTATATATATGAGCCAGGTAATTTGACCCTAATCATTTGGAGTTTTAAAGCTTAAAACCAGCAGTTTAGGTTGGAAACAGACTAGAAGCCAGCGCAGATCACAAAGCACTGGCATAATACAAACATATAATCCAGTCCTAGTTTCCTTGCCTATTGCTGCTTTCCTCCCATTTTATTTCCCAATCCCTGCCTATGTAGCTCTTCCTATTAGGGTTGTTGTTATCTTTCACATCCCTCATAGAAGCTGGTCCATGTGTGAACATTCTACTGTTGGCACTGCCATTACCTCAGTGGAATGTTCATGTATCAAAGAACCTCAGCCACTAGGCGCCAGAGTTTCACCACTGCCACATCCTTGGTTGCTCTGAAGGATGACCTTTATCAGTAGAAGGACGGGGGAGTGGCGTGCAACCCTGTTAATTCTGTTCGATCTCTCATCAGCTTTTGATGATACTATTAGCCATGTTTTCCTCCAGGATTGACTCTGTGGCTAGGCAACGGAAGGACTGTTTTACAGTGGTTCCAGTCTTACCTGCGGAATTGATTTCAGGGGGTAACATTGGGTGAATATCTCTGAGCCCCTTGGCAATTGAGCTATGGGCTCCCTTTCTGTGGAACTCCCTGCCTTTGGAGGTCAGAAAGGCACCAACATTGTGTTGCTTTCGGTGCCTGCTGAAGACATCTTTATTTCAAGAAGTCTTCCTTCCTTGACCAGCCACAGTTTTTATTGGTATTGTGTTATTAAAAAACATTTAATATGTTGTTTTATTCTTCATATGTTTTAATATGATGTTCTCTATTCTTTTGAACTTTTATTGTTCACCACTCCAGAATCTGTTTCTATGAGGAGAGGTATATAAATATTGTAAATATAAATAAATAAATGCATAGTGGACTGTGTGAGAAAGAAAACAGAAAGATAGATTGGAACAGGAAGCAGGCTGTCATAATCTGCTCTGAAAGATCCAGTTGCATATAGCCCATTATCTGCATTCTTGTCTGAATTTAATTGAAGCTACCAGTTATGAGTATGAGTGGGTTTTTGCTTACATTTTGGATACTGATAAAATAATGTCGTGAACATTGTTTTGTTTCGTGCACACAGTTCCATAGTTCCTGTAGGACAGGGGTGGAGTACTTGTGGTCCTCCAGATATTGTTGGACTCCAACTCCCATAAGCCCTAGCCAGGATGGCCAATGGTCAGGGATGCTGGGAGCGATAGTTCAACAACATCTGGAGGATACCAGGTTCCTCATCCCTCCTGTAGGAAACTTCAGGGACAGCAGTACATAGCAGCATCCATTTCCTTGTGAAGACAGCAAAGCGGAAACCCTGTGACCTTTTTGTGGCACCTGTTCATTTACAAATATACATAAGTAGAGATGGTGCTTGTCTGTCAAACAGGGTCATCCCCCACCCAAAGCAAAACAGCACATCTGTGGGACCTCCCAGGGGTCCCCTTCCAGACAGATTCCAGAGGAGTAGCTGTGTTATTGTTGAAGAGTCCTGTGGCACCTTAAATAATACATTTGTTATGGCACAAGCTTCCATGTGCCAGAGCCCATTTCATCATGCACCCGACAAAGTGGTCTCTGTCTCAGAAAAGCTGATGCCACACACACAAAAAGGTGTATTTGTCTTTAAGGTATCACAAGATGCAATGTTGTTTTTCTTTCAATCAGCTGCACAACTCACATTTCTGTCTTATTGACTTGCTCGGCTCCACTACAAATTGCCAGACACTGTTTCTCTCCACTCATGCGCACACTTTGCAGAACACGGCTAGTACGAGGGCTAGTACGAGTGTCCTGTGCTTTCCCAGCTCCGTCACTGCTATCATTGACAATTAACATATGGTAGTTGAGCACAATGTGATGAAACTTTTTAAGGAGATGTATTGAAAGAAAACAAAACAATCCCAACTGTTGCCATGCTCTCTGAAACATTCCAGGCATTAAGGAAATCTGCTCTAAGTCCCCCAAACTATTCAGTAGCTCTGATTTTTGTCATGGTAAAAGATTCATACGGTGTGAAATGTTTAAGTAACAGCATGCAACATACTTCCTGAACTATTTAATACTGCATGTGAATTCTAACTGGTTCACTTTAGCAAGATCAAAATAAGTTATTGCTTCTGTAATTTTAAATTAGCTACATTCCTTCTAGAGGTAGCACATTTGCTGGGGTGGTGGTTGTTGCATGTGTGTTTTTCCAAAGATTGAATGCCCTTGGTAATAGGAACAAACTGTCCTGTTAAATGTTCCTGAAATTTTATTAGACAATATTACCAAATTAGAGTGGTATAAAATATTTCCTTTTTGCTAACAAATATTTAAAGTTATTTTAAATATGCTACTTCTATGAACATGCTATTTGAGCTAATTACATTACTGTAAATGCACTTCTTAAATAATTGCTAAACCTCAAGAAATGCTTTCAATAATTGACTGAGTTTCCATAAGGGAAAAAATTGTGTTATTAAATCTAAATTAAATGCACATTGGAGGCACTTAACTTAAAGTGTTAAAATGCCAAACATTTCCAAGCAGCTAAGAGAAGTCATTGGAATTAAGGGCAGTCAAAAGCCTTTTAGCCATGCCATTACCAGTTCCTCCTAGTCCTTTTCACCCAACTTCCCAGCATTCTAATTTTCAGTTGTGCAAATGTAAAATGAATACTGCTGTTGAGTCTGGCCTTCACTGTGCATATAGGGCCCATACAATTGTGAGCTTTCCATTCATTTCAGCAGAGAGGGCAGTTCTGTGCATCCATGTCCTTGTGCACATGGAGCTCTCGATGGAAATGAATGGGGAAGTCCTTGTGGCCAGTGGAGCTCCATGTACGCTGCGAAGAATTGCTGGATTTTTGAAAATGGTTCAGATATTGGGCAGTATCCAACAGAGAGCAACTGCTAACCTAAACTACATTGCACTGGCATAAGCTACTCTAGCACAATGCCAATAGCATTAGCTGGTATACAAATTTTCCTGGGAAGTTGGCACACCAGCTAGAGTAGTAAACTTTATGCTACTGCAATGTAATTTACACCAGTCGTTGCACCCCATTGGATACTGCCAATAGTTCAAGTCAGTTAAGGAAAGAAGGGTTGTATCCAGTGTTAGTCCTACTTAGAGTAGACCCATTGAAATGAATGAGACTTCAGTTAGTCATGACTAACTGAAGTTCCATTCATTTCAGTGGGTCTGGATGCAACCCATAATTGGATGCCACCTTTGCAAGGCTGCCTTTTTGGTGAAAACCCAAAGGCCACACTGCAACAGGGCAACTTCTTCTAATATTCCACTTTCATTTTAAAAGGGGCATGCACTGCATTCATACTTCAAAATTTATTGTGCATGCTTGCTCACCAATAGTTGACAGGCATGATGCAGCCTATGTTGTGCACAATTATGTCCCATTGATTTCAAGGGCAGAGTAATGCACATGCTTAGCTAGGATATAAGAGGCTGCCTTATCATTTGGTCCAAAGAAAACATTACATTAAAAAAAGAACATCAGTTTTGCTCTTTTTTACTCTAGTGTAAGGGCAGCGGGCCCAGTCAAAGTCAGGACCCACGTGTGGAGGGTAGGGGCCTTTAACCCTCTCCCCAATGTGGTCCCAATCCAGTTCACCCACCCCGAGCCTGCAATTTGTAGAGTAAAATACTGATCCATTTGCTGTAATAGATCACTATTTTGCACAATAAATTGCAGGCAAGGGCCCCAATCCGCATTGGGCCCATAGTGTGTGTGTGTGTGTGTGTGTGTGGGAGGGTTAAAGCCCCCTACTTCCCCCTCCCATGCTAAGGCCCCTCTCTGGATTGCCCCCCTGCACTTACACTAGAGTAAAAAAGACAAAGGAAAAAGGAAAAAAGATGTAGCTGTTTGCCACATCTTTATTTATTATATTTATACGCCGCCTTTTTTCCTGCAAGGAACCCAAGGTGGCTTACATAATCCTCATCCTCCTCTCCATTTTATCCTCACAACAACCCTGTGAGGTAGGTTAGGCTGAGAGTCAGTGACTGGCCCAAAGTCACCCAGTGAGCTTCATGGCCGAGCGGGGACTAGAACCCGGATCTCCTGAGTCTCTCTCCAATACGCCGCACTGGCTTTAACGTAATCTCTGCTTTGGTCCTTAGCACATCTACTGAAATCAATGGGGCATTAATGGATAGTATCCATTGTTAGTCACATGTAGTGTAAATCCATTGAAATGAATAAGACTTCAGTTGGTGACAATTAACTTGTCCCATTTATTTCAATGAGTCTATTCTACGTAGGACTAACACTGGATACTACCAAATGTGTTTATCTTTTGCTGGCTCATCTCTATTATGAATTGTTTATTTTTCCTTCCAGACAGGTTACAGATGTACATAAGTTGTCTGTTCAATACTTAGAGATCCCTATTATACCTTTAGATGAATTTCAACCTACAAAGTTTCCTTTCCCCCCTGCTGCCATCTGAAGGGAATGGATTGCTATTTGGCAATATAAATGGCAGGTGTGTGTGTGTGTGTGTGTGTGAGAGAGAGAGAGAGAGAGAGAGAGAGAGAGAGAGAGATTCAGATCAGGGCTGCAGCAGTGCTGAAAGAGTGAAAGGTCCTACACACATACTAGGATCCCAAGCCAGATCAGCCCCCCTGTGCTTACTCTAGACCAGGGCTCCCCAACCTTGGGTCCCCAGATGTTGCTGGACTACAGCTCCCAGAATCCCTTGTCATTAGTCATGCTGGCTGGATATGCTGGGAGCTGTAGGCCAGCAACATCTGGGGACCCACGGTTGGAGACCCCTGCCCTAGACTAAAAAAAGGGGAACTTAGCTGCTCTCTACATCTTTCAAATAAAGTGTTTTGGGTCTCAGCTGGGTCCAAATACTTGGATTTATTGAGATTTTCAGTACAATTGACCAGGGATGTTGAAGAGTCCTTGGTCTCGAGTCACGAGTCGAGTCACGAGTCTTTGGACCCGAGTCTCGAGTCCGAGTCCAAGTCCTTGGTCCAAAATGGTGACTCACGAGTCACTCCCAAAGCTGACTCCACGAGTCCCTATTAAAATCAATGGGATTTCCCCCCAACAAAATAAGGCTATTTCAGATGTGTGGCTTAAATAAATTCTAGGCACAAGTATGCCTTTTTATTTCAAAACTCTGCAACTGATTTTGGCAAGAACAGACCAGGCAGACAAACCCAAAATAACTAGGCAGGCAGAGGAGGCAGGGGACCCCAAAGTAGGCAGGCAGAGGCCTTTGTCTTGGACAATTCAACTGTTGAACTGGTCAAGAAGAGACCAGGCAGGCAGAGGAGGCTGGGAACCCCAAAACAGGCAGGCAGAGGCATTTGTCTTGGACAATTCAAACTGTGGAACTGGTTAAGAAGAGACCAGGCAGGCAGAGGAGGCTGGGAACCCCAGACAGGCAGGCAGAGGCAGCCAAACCCAAAATGTCTGAAAGGTTGCATTTAAAAAAATGATTAAAAAAAATAAACTTGCTGTCCTTCCTAAAACTTATCCATGTTGCATTTGAGGAAAATGATTTTTTCTAAATGTTTGGCCCCCATTCTGGAATGGTGAGATCTCATCACAATTCCATCCTCACTGAACACCCGCTCCACTGGTGATGAACTTGCTGGAACCAGAAATACACTCAGAGCAGCCACACAGAGTAATCTCAGGTCCTTCTTCTGCCTCTCCCAAGTACACAACACATCAATCAAAATAAATCTTGACACACTGTTGGGGCTGCACTCCTGGTAGCCGTCCATAGTGGCCGAGCAGCGGCACACCTCACTTCCGTGCGCTCTTTGCTGGTGAACGCGCTCCTCTCCACTCCTTCTGGCACAGCCCAGGGATGCTGAAGAGTCCTTGGTCTCGAGTCCCGAGTTGAGTCTCGAGTCCCATTAAAAATATTGGGACTCGAGTCCGAGTCGAGTCAGAGGGGGGACTCAGTCCGACTCATGAGTCGAGTCCGAGTCCCCATCCCTGCTATTGACTTTACTAGAAGTAGCAGGGATTTTATTTATTTCTTTGCTAAGTATGTCCACTTAATTGGGCTCAAAGAGCAAGGATGTCCAATACAGAAACAGGACAGAAAGGGAAGAATTCAGTCACCATTATCTGTGCTCCGGAGAGCAGAAAGTGTCCTTTAAAATATCAGTTTTTCCATTCAAGGGTGAGAAATGCAACAGTATAACACTAGAGGGAGATGTTCTTCACATATCATTAAAAGGAAAGCTGCTCAGCTCTCAAAGCAAATTCTGTTCTGGAGGAAACCTGCAGCCTGCAGGCCATCTTTCTCTCAAGCTTTATTATTAAGTAAAGTGAGATGTTGCCTTCAAGCCTGGCACCCTTTAGAGCTTCCCATGCTCAGATGCACTCTTTGCATTCAGTTCTGACCTGTGGTCATCGCACAGGATGCTAATAGATACTGAGCTGAATTACACTACAGGTTACTGTAAAGCTCACAGAGCTTGCATGTGATAACATAAGCAACAGAAATAGTGAGTACTTGTGGTGGTGAAGCTTGGCAGATTTCTCCATGTATATAGTAGTTCTCTGGGTGTCACTATGTTGATTCTTTTAAAAAGAAGAAGAAAAAGCTCCAAGAAAGGCTGCTGCTCTGCAAAGAACCAAATTGCCGATTTCTTCTCCTTTGGCCAAGAAATCATCAAAGGTCCTGTGCTGACTCCTCTGTGTGCTATCTGGCATGTGGTTATTTATCAGAGACAAGGCTAACATTGTCTCCAACTGCCCCGAAAATGCGGTGACAGTCCTCTGCCCTCCGCAAGCTACTTTAAGGTGCTCTTAAAGGAGCCATGGGCAAAATTGCAGCTATGCTAAAACTTTTAGCTTAGCTGCAATTTTGCCCATGGCCCCTTTAAGATAGCTCTGCTTAAGCTCCAATGGCCGCCCACAGTAAGCAGGGAGGGAACAGACCTGAGGATGTGTGTGCGTGTGCTCTACCTGCTGCCTCTGCTGGGTGAAAGGAGGTGGAGGCTGCACCTGCTGGCCTGGACCGAGGGAGAGGTGAATGAGGGAATTTATCACATGATTCCTATCTTTACATTGCCAAAGATTTTATTTCCTAACAGAGCTGACTCTGTGCCTCTAACAGGTGAGGTACAGTGTCAGAAGGAAATGCAAGAAACTTCCCCTTCTCTCTGAAGCTCCATGTTTGGGGTGGTGTGGTGTGGTGTGGTGGGTAAGCTTCACCTGTTGAATTTGTGCCAATCCTGACAATTTTAAAACAAAAAGAAAGAGATTCCCCTGCAAGCACTGACCACGCCCCATGAAAATCACCAGATATCAACAATTAAGGGTTTAAGTAAGGTAAAAAAAAATATTACAAAAGCCACTTATAAAATATTACAAAATAATATACAATATAATAATGGAATAATTATAATATATAAGATATTATATAATAATATAATTCTTAGGAAGAATATTTTGTGGTTAGAAATAGAAACGCAGGAAATAGAAATTGGGATGGAAAAATTTCTATTTTTAAAAAAAGTATTACTAGTGTAAAAAGAATAGAAAATCCCTTCTTGAAAAATATGGTAGGGATTTGGAATAGTAATAGACAGATCTTTATACCAGGGATATCACCGTTAACTCCAGTTGTAGCAATGGAGGACTTTCCAGAAAATGCACAGCATTGGGAGGCAATATTTAGGGAAAATAAGGTTATCAAATTAATGGATTGGATGGGAAAAATTGAGACTATACAACAAATATTGGAAATGATTGGGCCAGATAGAATTTCGTGGTTAAATTTAATGCAATTAGATCAGTGGACTAAGAAATGGAAGAAGAGAAACGAGTATGAGAGGGAGTTTACTGGATTTGAAAAGTAAGTGTTGTCTAGAGAACTTATAGAAGGGAATGTTTCTTCTAGAGGGTTAACTAAGGAGATATATAAAATGATGCAGAGGATTGAAGTGAAAAAAGATAACCTTAAGATGATGTGGGAAATGGAATTTGAGGAGGAGATATCGAATGCGGGGTGGAGAAATATTTGGGGCAGACGTATATTAAGAAATATGTCAGTAAGGATAAAAGAGATTTTTTAAAAAACTGTTTGGAGATGGTATCTGACTCCAGTAAGATTAAACAAAATAGATAGTAATTGTGCTCCATTGTGTTGGAGAGGATGTCAGGAACTTGGTACTTATGGTCATATGTGGT
The DNA here is from genome assembly GCA_021292165.1 of Shinisaurus crocodilurus. Lineage (NCBI taxonomy): Eukaryota > Metazoa > Chordata > Lepidosauria > Squamata > Shinisauridae > Shinisaurus > Shinisaurus crocodilurus. The sequence goes on along the minus strand of CM037876.1, from coordinate 158,635,938 downwards.
GGAGTTGTAAAAGCGTATTGGATTTTTGGAATAAATTTTTTGTAGAAATTTCAGAAATTATTGGTATTAATGTGGAGGTCTGTCCAAAATTAGCATTGTTATCAATAACGGAGAAACTTCTGTGCTCACAAGAGAAAAAGGAACTAATTGTAAGTTTATTAGCGGCAGGGAGATTACTGATAGCAAGGAATTGGAAAGTTCAATACCAGTACTTAATAATAGATTGGTATAAAGAGGTTTGGGATATTGCTTTAAATGATAAACTAACATGTAGTATTAAATGTAAAAGGGGACAATTAAAGAAAAATAATTTTAAGGAAATATGGGAGTCATTTTTAGATTATGTTTTAGTAAAGGGGAAAGGGAGTAAGCCATGTCATGATATGATGTATTTTTGGAATATAGATTAATAATGGATTATGTGGATAGAATTGGTTTTGGCCCCGGGGTGACGGGTGCACTTGGAGTTTATGATTTGTAGGTTTATGTTTGTTTGTTTTTGTATGTGTGTTCTTTTAAAAAAATATAAATAAAAAAATATATAAAAGTAATAATAATAATAATAATAATAATAATAATAATATAATTCTGGAAAAGTCATGCTAGCACTGGCTCTGATGTTGCTCCCTCTTCTTCTAGCAAGGAGCAGCATTTCACAAAACTGCGGTGCGGTGTTCCACCGTGTCGGTGCAGGGTCCCATTGCGTCACTCATGGCAGCCGGAAATGATGATGTGATGGGACATGGGAGCCCGCGTGGCACGGTGGCTCGAGCAGCGAAACCAGCAGGCGGGAAGGTAGGCCCACGAGCCTCAGGGGGAGGCGAGCAGGGCCGATTTTGGCCTCATTCCAGCCCCCCGATATTCACGGTAACAATCTCTAAATTGGTCTGGAGATAGAGATGCTTACTGAATCGGTGGGGGGGGCACCTCTCCTCTGCCTCAATTCTCCGCAGCAGCAGCCGCCCCCCACCTCAATCTTCTGAGTGGTGTGGAGCAGTTATCTGCGCCACTCGAGCCACCGGTGATGGTCCCGTCGCGTCACATCCAGCCCTGGAAGTGATGCAATGGGACCCTGTGTAGGCGCAGTATTTCGCGCGGGGGGTCCAGCGCACCTGCACAGGGTCCCGTCGCGTCACTTCCGGTGCCGGATGTGACGCGACGGGACCGGCACAGGCGGCTCGCCACGGAGAGGCAAGCCACCGCTGGATCAAGGTAGGCCCGCATGAGCCCCGGGTGGACGTGAGCGGGGCTGATTTCGGCCCGCTACCCCTGCGCGAGGCGAATGTGCACACCCCTATGACTGGAGATCAAAGTGGCTTCAGAGTGGTCAGAGCCCTTAAAGGGTTAGAACATCCTGGGGTGGCTGGCTATACCCTTAGCTAGGGATGGACAAATTCCCCTTAACCCGTCTCGTCAGGCACTTGGCAAGTGACCCCACCGCGTGATCTGTCTCGAGGTGGCAGCAAGGCGCTCAGCGGACTTCCCGGTGCCCGGCGCTCCATTTTTTACATAAAAACCAGGGTAAACTACCTTAAAACTGCCACAAATAGGAAATCACGGCCATTTTAAGGTGGTTTTCCCTAGTGGTGGCCACGAACCTGTCCGGGGGGCTGCCTCTCCTCTCCGCGGCGGCAGCCCCCCCGCCTCATTCTTCTGAGCGGTGCGGAGCGGTGCGGACTCGGAGCTGTTCTCCGCACCGCTCGAGCTGCCGGCGCCGGCCGTGCTGTTCCCGTCGTGTCACTGCCAGCAGGCCGGAAGTGACGCGATGGGACCCTGCGCAGGCATGCTGGACCCCCGCGCTACGTTTTTTGCGGGGAAACCAGGGCAACAGGGCTGTTTAAAATGTAGCACAAGGGTCCAGCGCGCCGGCACAGGGTCCCGTCGCAGCAATTCTGGCATGCTGGAAGTGACGCGACGGGACCAGTGCAGGCAGTGTGGGCAGCTCGCCACGAAGCGAGCCACCGCCAGAGACAGGTAGGCCCGCGTGAGCCTCGCTCAGACGTGAGCAGGGCTGATTTTGGCCCGCTATGCCCGCGCGCAGCGAATCGGTACACCCCTAGTTTTCCCTGGTTTTTACGAAAAAAACACAGCGCCGGGGAACCAGAAGTACCTTTCCCCGGCTCCTCTCGCGGGGACTTGTGCCAAGCCAGGGAAAGGTAAGTTGCACAGAGCTCGGGGGTCGAGGGGGTGAGTTCACCCCGCTTCCACCCCCTGATTGAGATACGTGCACATCCCTACCCTTGGCCACGCCCTCATGGTGCCTGGCCACGCCCTCTTGATCACACCTTCATGTTGCTTAATGATACCTCTTACAAATTCACATGTGTGGCCATATTTTCACCTGTGAAATGTTGGAGGGTATGGGCTAATAGGGCTCAATCTGCTTCTGACCTTCCCATGAAGTGGTGAGACCTGTGGAAGCTACAATCTCTTAGCCTGGGAGCAGGTCCACCATAGGAATGCATGGAGGCTAAGTTTGCATGATCAAAATAAGCCACCATGGCTTATTTAACCCACGGTGGCTTATTGAAATCACAGTGCATGCCGGGTGCATGCATGGGCTGTTGGAGGGTTGTTTCCCTATCCAACGTGCCATGCCACCCGAGTCCGGATGCCACGAGAAGCCACGCCTGGGTGGTGATAATGGAAATCACACCCTGCATGCACCCAGCACATACCACAATTTACATAAGCCACCCTGGGGGTTTTCTTCAAAGTGGCCTTCTCAGGTGTGGTGGTGGACAGGGTGAGAAAAAGCTCAGACACTGTTCCAGAAATGTTCTAGTTAAAAAGAGGAAAAATGGGACAAAGGATTAGGGCGTATTAATTTAATTTTGATCCTGCAAACCAGGTCAATATGTGACAGAGTAGTAGGATATGTTCACTGGCATTACTGTGGGGGCCTTAGCTTTAGGGTGCGCATGTCCATTCTATCTGAAGGGCTGTTAGAGGACAGTCCTCTATTTGAAGGTATCCCCTATTGGAAGGGCTGTCCTGTCCAAGTCCACTTTAAAGATAAAGAACCATATCAAGTGGGTACAGAGGCCTTGACGTTCCCAACTGAATACCCGGACAGCAGACCGAGCAGGCACTAGGGTACGAGGCATTGCATTTTTATTTAAATTACAGTAGCTATTTCTAAATGTGTATCTATACTTATAAATTAGCATATGCATTTTAATGCATATTGGTGTTTTCTTCCTTCGTCCTCCTCTTTGGTGTTGTATAAGTAGCTACCCTACTAGCTTATGATGTCCATGCTTTTTGGAGAATGGGTGTATTTTTGGAAGAATCTTTTCTCCAAACCATAGTTAAGCCACACTTAGATTCATAGGATCATAGAGTTGGAAGGGGCCTACAAGGCCATCGAGTCCAACCCCCTGCTCAATGCAGGAAACTAGAGGAGGGGTCTTCCATCCAAGTAGGTAATAGCCAGGCCTGACCCTGCTTAGCTTTCCACACTCAGACAAGCTGAGCCAGCATGAGCCACAGGCTTGTACTCTACAGAGCCATGTTGCTCGGTGGGACAGTAATTTCAAAATCATAAATTTTAAAGATAACAGTTTTGCTCCCGCAGTTGCCAGCAGGTCAACATATAAAAGCTGGGGTCCATGGCTGTGTAACTACTGCTTTCGTCCTATCCTATTCTACTGTACATATGCTTCATACATCAGATGCTTTGCAAATATCACATTACATTACTATGAAGACAATGTATTATAGCTGGCAGGGGGACAACCATAACTTTGAAAAAACGTATTTATGAATTTCAGAATTAAATTAGAAAATGTTAACATTTCATTTTCTTTGTTTTTCCAATCAATCACTTGGTACTGCACATGTTCACCCAAAGCTAACAGATATATTGCTTGATCCCTCCATTTTACTATTCTATAAACTCTTTATTCATAACACTATTGGTAATTATATGCCACCTATTAAGTATCAATCATATAACCTGCTTCTCTCTCTCTAAAAATGACATTTCTTTTTGTCTTCTGACTTCATATGGAATTTTCAAATAGCAATACTCTTGCTTCTGAATAATAACTTCTTAACCATTTTTAGTTTGCTTTCATTTATAAGGGTCGCTCCAGAAGATACGTCACACAGCAAGGAGAGTGCAGTGGTACAGCAAAGTAGTGGGGGGGGGGGGATGGATCTGAAAAGAGATCTGTGCGTAATGGCCTCTTGAAATTTTCTTCCCTATTTATGGGCAGAGAATCTAGGGAGACCATTTCACCACATTTCTCAAGGCAAAGGAGGAATTGTTCAACAGTCTCTTGTGAGGGTCACCACTAGCAGTGGCAACAGCATTGCTTCTCTCTCCCCCCCCCCAGCTTCCTTTTTTAATTTTTAATTTTTAGTGTCTGTGCTGCTGCTGCTGCTGCTGCTGCTCCTGCTGCAAAAGACAGCAGCAGCAATTGCATGGCCAGCCTGGCCGTGACTTTGCATCCTGCACAATGCCCCATCCCTAGCGTCATCGCAGGGACAGCCTTACCATTAGACAAAGTGAAGCAGTTGCCTCAGGCAGCAGACACTGGGAAGCAGCAGGAAGGTGCTGGGGGAGAGAATTATATTCCACGTGGCCTAACCTGCGCCCCTAAACTAGCCTGCTGCATTCAGTTGTTGTGGGAGGATGCTCTCCCATTGTCAGTGTTGAAGAAAGTTTCAACGGCCACTCCAGTTGTCTCTTGTACATGGAATGGGAAGGGGTGCCATCTTTTCCTTCACCTCAGGCAAAATGTCTTGAGCCGGCCCTGCGTAATCATCCTGGGGCCTATGTGGGGAGGGGGGTGGTGGCCTTCAGAGGAAATTCTTCAAAGTGGCCTTCTTCTTTTTCAGGGGTGGTGGGGGGAAGGTTGAGAAAAAGCTCAGACATTTCCCCAGAAAATGTTGGCTCCGTTCTAGTTATAAGGAGTAAAAAATGTGACATGGGAGAAGGGTGGAGGTTTAAAAAGGCTTTAAAGAGTGACACGTTGTAGGAATGGCCCCTAACTGGGTGAACAACTTGCATTGCTTTCCAACCCCATTGCATTTACCTTCCTTAGTGGAAGGTAATATGAAGCTACTGTGTTGCTTCACACAGGTAATCAGAGCCACCGAGTTACAGCATGTCCCTCTGAAAAGCTGAAGAAAGGTTATCATCTTGCTCAGGAACAAGCCTTCACCCAGCACTAGAGGTTTGGAAAACTGAAATATTTTTTTATATTGCTTTAAAACGGTTATATTTACATTGGACATAATAGCTTGTATAGGGTTTTTTTTGGGGGGGGGATATTTGCAAAAGAAAAAAAAAAGAAAAAGAATGTACAAGCCACGGGAGTATTGTGGTGTAATCTATTTCCTTTTACATTTTGCCAGCTTATAGGCAGAGTTTGCTCTCATCTATTTTTGATACCATTTAACCACTGGCCTTCCCAACATCCCAGGGCAAATGAGCTTTGTTGGGTACTTTTCTGATGCCTTTTATTTTAAACTTCCAGCCCACTAATTTCCGTGGATATTGTACTGTTGAAAAAACGGAAACGGTCTCCTTATTCAGATCTGCCACGCTATTAATCATCTTAGAAGGTGGCATATCCACCTTCTATCATGCCCACCTAGAATTTGATTAATGTTTCACTGTTTTCTTTCACGGAGGCCGATCGTTACATATTGATAGGAGCAAGGCTTAGTGAATTTCCCATGATCATTGCTAGGTGGAGCTGCAGCATAAAAAATAGCCACAGAGACAGATCTTTTTTCTTTTCCTTTTTTAAAGGGAAAATTATTTTATAGAATTGTCTTCCCTATTTCTATCTAAAGCTGTCTGTAAGGATTTTTATCAAAACAAATGGAAGGGATGTGAAGAAATTATTAAACACCAAATGCAAGTTTTATCATCAAGTTCATTCCCATATCTTCTTAGGCAGCAGCACTGCTATGCCACATACCACTTTGCAATACAATGTCAGAGTCACTTCTTGGCTTAAGAAGCATTCAGTTAACGTGGCATGATGACTGTACAACTATTGAGTGCTGTGCTGAATGTTTCGATCCTTCCATTTTCAGCAGTTGGGGGGGGAGTGAAATGAAAACTCCAGCGAAAGAGGCTGGAGAGGTGAGAATTTCGAATAACTTTCTCCTTGGGGAGGAGGACACGCTTACCTTTTAAAGTGTAGACAGTGGCTGAAGGATCTTCTTTCTATTTTTTTTTTTTAACTTTAAAAACATCCCCTGCACTTGTAGTAGCCTGGGACTCTTTATAGAGACATTTCTTCAGCCCAGCAGCTCCAATGAGACCACGTGATCTCGCCCTCTCTCATAGGCATTCAGGAAGCGCTCCTGTGCTGCAGAAGCCTCTCTGAAAATCAAGAACAAACGGAGCTTTTAGACTGAGCTTTAGAAAAACTGTGTTCTTGCTTGCAGCAACACAGAGCTCTTTGCAAAGAGGCTTTCTGTAGAGTGGCATTTAGGAACTCCTGCTGGGCTGCCAGCCTCTCTGCAAAGAGCTCTGTCCTGTCGCAAGCAAGATCAGAGTTTTTCTAAATCTCTAAAAGCCCTATTTGTTGTTGCTTGGAGCAGCCTGGGACTCTTTGCAGAGAGGCTTCTGCAGCCTGGGAGCTCTTCCTGAATGCCTATGAAAGAGGAGGATGTCCTGTAGTCTCATGGGAATTCAAGAAGTTCTGCCGGGTTGGAAAAGGCTCTCTGTAAAACAATGCCTCTTTTGCAGGGAGAGAGAGAAATCCCAAAAATAGGGTTCGGCATGGCACTAATAAACTTTATCTTATCTTTGCCTATGGATAACTCCTGATGAAATCAGTAGGATTGCTTGTAAAGTTATTTAATGCAGACCGTATCCTATTTCTATACACACTAGGGAGAAGGTGCCATTGAACTCCATAGAACCTCTGAGTAGACACGCACAGGATTACAGTATAAACTGTCTTTAAATGAAGCAGAGCACAGGACTAGATGGGGGGCTCATAGAGGCCCAGGCAATATTGTGACTATTGTGATAGCCCCAAAATCTAGTGTAATAAATTATAAACTATAGACATATGGTTTCCTGTCCCACCCACCACAAGATCTTGGTGGAATATTTTTTTTCTATCTTTTGTTATAAAGTGTAGGATTTATAAAGCTGCGATAGAGCAATGAAAAAAAGAGGTAAGGCAGTGCCTGTGATCAAATAAGGGCCAGAACTGTATCGAGGTACATCTGTATTCTAATTAATTGCCTAACACCCCAATTCTGATTTTTTGCTGAACTCCCATCCCCAGTGTTGGGGATAAGTTTACAGTTTGGGGGATAAGACAGTGGCAACACAGTCTGTGTTTGCCTCATTCCCAAGTCTGGCTGCTTCCAACTGGCTCCAAGATCTGGAGTTATTTATTTATTCAATATATTTTTGCATCCCACCCTTCTAGTTCTGGAACACAGAGCAGCTAACAACAAAAACACCAAGGACACAATTCTATGCATGTTTAGAAAGAAAAAAGTCCTGCAATGCCAGGCATGCCCCAGCCAGCATGGCTGACTGGGGCATGCTGGGAATTGTAGGTCTTTTTTCTTTCTAAACATGCAAAGGATCGCACCCTAAAACAACCATCAAATAATCTAAACATGATATATTAGATATGATATTAGATAGAAATATAAATTTGATATATTATCTAAATTTAATATTGACCCTGCCACAATAAGATATCGGCCTTGCTCAATGCCCTTGCCCTCACCTGTTAAGAATACAGTCCAGCAGGCACCATTGCAAATCTGCCACGAACAGGTCATGCATGCACTCCCTGCTCCCAATCTGAGAGGTGTATGCTACTACCATCCTTGTACAGATGTGGCAGTAAATACCTGATGTCGGGATGTTGGATGGAAAATCTACCAAGCCACAGCAAGTCCCTGCTTACCCTTCTCCTAGCTCTCCAGTGAGGTACGCGTGGGCATATAACTCTGCATATTTGCCATCCTCCCTGCCCCTTCTGATTTTGAATGTATTATTATTATTATTATTATTATTATTATTATTATTATTATTATTATTATTAAACTGGGAAACTGGCATGTTGTAAAAAGAAGTGCTGGTTTCTGGGAAATGGGTGATTTGCGACTGACCACACCCACCATGGCAGCCAATTTTATGAATGTGCAAGCCAGCCCATGGTAGCCATTTTGTGACAGCACTTCTGACACTCTCAATGTTCCAAATGTTCCCACCGACCAAAAAGTTTGGGGAGCCCTGTAATCTAGCCCAATTAGCCCACTGGTTTCCCTACTCCCTTTATATCCCTACTCTTTTATCCAGCATCTCAGTCAAAATAATAAACAAAGAGGCCATCTAGCTCTGCCTGACTGCCAAGCCTGAAAAGTCAGCAGCCTGCCTCTCCTTTTGCCCAAAGCATTCCCAGCAAAGTCATCAAACAGGTTTTGAGAACACGGGCAGGAACAGAAACAGCTGGTTCCATAACACGTGTTGCCTTCCAGATGTGTTGGGCTACAACTCCCATTATCCCCAGCCCAGGCAGCAGGGCCAGTGGTTTGATGCTGGGGAAGATGGGAGCAGTAGTCCAACACATCTGGAAGGCATCAGGTTGGGGAGGGCTGGTACTACGTCAGATACATTTGAAGCTCACTACAAATCCAGCAATTGCTCCCATTTGACTCTCCATACGATGAACAGTTTGGTACAGTTCAAATTGTATCTACAGGATGATCAGAGCCAATGGTGGGCAGGGTTCCTGCTGTACCACAGTATATTTCCTTCTTTTTCAGATAGACTGTGTTCCTGTATATACATTTGGTTCTTTAGCAGAATATTTGGAAGAACATATATTATTACAGTGCAACCCTATGCATGTTTACTTAGAAGTAAGTTCCATTACTTTCAATGGGGCTTACTCCCAGGTAAGTGGGATTCAGATCTTTCCTTCTGAGGGCAGGGAGACAGGGCTGCCCTCACAGGGGGAGATCCGACTTTGGATGCCCTCTCCCAGCCTCCTCAAAAACCTCTGAAGCCCTTACCTCTCTGATGCCCAGTGCGTGGACAGCAGTACAAGCAGAAAGGTTCATGGGATACTTTGTAACTTCCGGGAACCTCCCCAACGTGGGGGAAATGTGCCCAGCCCTGAAGTTGGTGTGTCTAATTTCCTTCCAATTGCCAGCAATGGGAGGGAGATGATGATGATGATGATGATGATGATGATGATGATGATAATAGAAAGGGAGGGAGGGAGGAAAACACTGTTCTTCCCTCCTTCCTGCCCTGCTGGTGGTTTGCCTTTGGCTCTCCCTGATACTCTGTATATATATATATATAGTAATACCTTGGATTGCAAGTAACTTGGTTTGAGAGCGTTTTGCAAGACAAGCAAATTTTTAAATATTTATTTATTTATTTATTACTTGATATACAAGGGACGTCTTGCAATACAAGTACTGTAGTACGGCTTAAATTAAAAATCTCTGTACAAATTTTTTTGGGGGAATGTCGTTTTGATATAACATTTTGATATAATGTCGTTTTGGATTACAAGCACGTTTCCGGAACGAATTATGCTCTCAATCCAAGGCATGACTGTATATACACACACACTTGAAAATATTTATAAGCTACCATTTAGGGCAAAACTCCTCAGTAGCTTCCCCCCCAAAAGATGACGAAAATACAATACAGATCCACATATATATATCATTTTACTCTTTTATTTCTTTTACAGTTTACATTTGGGATCTCCCTGTCAAGTTTTACAACCCTTATTCCTAGACTTATGCCTTAATTTACAGAGGAGGCGAGAGGATATTACAGCTCTGGTGTCTTTTAATGGAGATTAATATGCTCAGAGGCATTACTTCAGTCATGCTGAAAAGAGGTGCCAGGACTATGATCCCACAGGTGTATAGGTAAAAGGTTTGTATGTGATACAACAAGCAGGAAAATGCTAAGATAAATACAGCTGCACAATTTCTTCTTTCTTTAGTTGGGACTTCATTGATATTTCATATAAAAAATCTGCACCTCTAACCCCATGGCCAAAATTTGCATATAATCAATGTATTCTCAGGAAACCCAATGATAGTGGAGAAAACATCATTAAAAGATTATTATGCAAAACATAAACTCATCGTGATATACATGTAGTTTTCAAAGCTGTACAAAGAGCATTATCTGCCAAGATTACTTCACACACTTTTAAAAATAACTCTTATGAGCCCTGTTCTGCGCAAACTTGCTTCTATTCAGATTCCTTTCTTGATGTATATTCAAAAGTTCGATTGACCATTTCATTTCAATATGTGCAAAGAGCAGTACTAGGGTAACTAGTGGTTGTAAGAACAGCTGGTACAGTAAAACCTTGGATTGCAAGTAACTTGGTCTGCAAGTGTTTTGCAAGGCAAGCAAATTTTTAAAATAAATTTTAACTTGATAAACAAGCGACGTCTTGCAATACAAGTACTGTAGTACGGTCAAGAAAAATGAAGACTTTACACTACCATTCTTTATTGCAGCTTAAATTAAAAAATATGTGTACAAATTTCTTATGGGGAATTTCGCTTTGATATACAAGTGCTTTGGATTATGAGCACGTTTCCGGAACGAATTATGCTTGCAATCCAAGGTATTACTGTAGTAGTTATTCAAGATTAACAAATGTAGAACAGATGGGCTTCCCACTCTGTGTTTAAAGACTCCTATGAAACTGCTAAAACTTTGGCTGGGCAAAGAAAAAGTTTTCAATTCCTAACTATAAAATCACACATCATTGTTCATTATTCATTCCATTTATATCCCACCTTTCCTCCAAGATGCTCAAGGTCCTCCCTCCTTCCTGCCATTTTATCATGGCGAGTCTGGGAGGTCTGTATTTGGCCCATCCCACAGGCTGCAGCCTGGCAATAGAGGCTGAATGTGCACTTACTTGGAAGTAAGTTCCATTGAATTCAGGGGGAAAGCATTTCTGAGGAAATAAGGGGGGAAATGAATTGTAATCTTAACAATAGACACCAATTCCACTATGTAAATGCCCTTTAAAGCTATTCTTTTATAGCAGGATTTAGCTATTGGGGAGGTATTCTGTTCACGGTGTCCTAGTGATACTCTTATCAAAGTATTTCAAGCTTCCAAGAAAGAATGATAGGAAAACCTGGAGTAAGGATGATCAAGAACAAAACATTATATACAGTACCGTGCATATTCTTTTTTTTAATCCTACCTTTTAAAGAAAAGTTGGATTGTTTGTTTGTTTTTAAATCCAGTACTTCCTTTTATAGATTAATTGATGTGCCAGAAGTAAGAAAAAGTGGCATTACTAAATATTGAAAGCTTTTTTTAAAAAAACGATTGGACTGCTCTTGATTTCAGAAAATGTACAATAGGAAATTGATGCATCAGGCTCAATGACATAATCTCAATATATTTTCAGTTTAGATAGACAGACAGACAGACAGACATAAATTCCCAGTCTAGCCACAGACTATGTGTGGACAGAAGAAGAATTCCACATTTATACCCCTAGTTGGATGGAAAATTGCAAGCATATGCAGGCACTGTGCATCTAAACACACAAGCTGATACGGTGCTGCATGTGTGCATAGCTGAAAGAAGAAACCGAAACCCAACTGATCAGCTGGTTTGGATGGGAGGCAACAGAATGGGTTGCATCCCCGCCCAGAGCAAGCAGCTCCTCAGCGAAATGTCAGCTTTATCGAAGAGGGCTAAGTGTACACACAGTCCAGCATGCTCCACACACACTCCATTGAATCAGATCCAGTACATTATCTTTTACAGTTTCTCTCCTGACTTTCTACCAAACCAACAGTTGTGATGGACTACAGGTCCACAAAAATAAATTGCAGTGAAAACGGTACCTAGAATCCAAAATGCAGTTACAGTCATGCCTTGGATTGAGAGCATAATTCGTTCTGGAAATGTGCTTGTAATCCAAAACACTCTTATATCAAAACAAAATCCCCCCCCCCAAAAAATTGTACAGAGATTTTTAATTTAAGCCGTACTACAGGACTTGTATTGCAAGACGTCGCTTGTATATCAAGTAATAAATAAATAAATAAATATTTAAAAAATTGCTTGTCTTGCAAAACGCTCTCAAACCAAGTTACCGGTACTTGCAATCCAAGGTATTACTGTATAATGAAAAGAAAAGCAGCAACTATAGTAGCCAGCAGCACAGCCCGGCAGAATAAGTACATTTTCCTTCGCCAACTTTTTTAAAGCATTAATAATGACGGTGCCTATTGTGCCTCCTTAGGGAAGCCGTTTCACAACTGTGGTGAATATGTGGTATAGAACTCACAAGAGTGCAAGGAGGGGGAGGTCTGGAGGAGGAGTTCACCCATCGAGCCTAGCAGGTGAGGAGGTTTATAAGGGAGGAGGCATTCTTGAAAAGTTCATAGGGCTTAGGCTGTTTGGGGCTTTAAATGTTAATAGCAGTACCTTCAGTTTGGAAACCCAGTGGCAGCCTTGGCAGGAATTCTTAACGTGATCATGAAAAGGGTCTTAATAGCCACACAACGCTGGTAATATGCAGCTGAGGGCCAGAAATGCTACTGGTAGCTTTAAGTAGTGACTGTCAACAATCCCCCCCCCCATACACACACACACCCATCCATTCAGAAATGATCAGGAAATATCAGATTATTTCTGAATCCATTTGAGAATTTGGGTCCTGCGGCACTCCAGATGAAGTACCTCCTCCTCCCGACCTTCTTCCATATGCTCCCCATCCCAGTTGAGCTGCTCAATCTCCTTGCCACCCCCTTCTCATTCCTTAGAACTTTAAACAGCCTCCTCCTAAATATGCATAGGAGTGTGCCCTCAAACATAAAAGTGCAGTGTCCAAATCTGGAACTGATAACCCAAGCTGGAATTGTCCTTTATTTATTTCTCACCATCTGGGAGTGAAGTGGGAATTAAGCATCATTTCCCCATTCTTCTTTCTTCCCATCACTGGATCAAAGTATTGGATAGCCTTTAATCCACCGCTTTAAGCAAGTGAATACCTGACCAAAGCCAGGACTAACCCAGGAGTATTTTTTTAAAAAGAGCAGCGAAGATAAATTCCCAGTCACATAAGAACAGAACGACATAAGAAGAGCCAAGCTGCTGGATCAGACCAAAGGCCTACTTAGTCCAGCATTCTATTTGTACAGTGGCCAGACAGATGCCTATGGCAGCGTTCCCCAACCTGCCCTCCTGGTGTTTTAGACTTCAAGTTCCATTAGCCCTAGCCAGCATAGTCAATTTCAGGAATTCTGGGAGCTGCAGTCCAAACCATCTGGAAGGCACCAGGCTGGCCTATGAGAAGGCCACAAGCAGGACATAAATGCAGTAGCACTTTCCCACTCATGTTCTCCAGCGGCAGGCTTACTCCATATTCAGCCATCACAACTAGTAGCCATTGATAGTCTTATCCTCCGTGCATTTGTCTAGTCCCCTTTTAAATCGAAGTTGGTGGCTGTGAATGCCTCTTGTGGCAAACAATTATTTTATGATAACCCAAGTCCACCAAATGGTTTGGGATCCGGATGTCAAAAGGACTGCTTCTGCCCATATGACCTTGCCCACCCTCTTTGGTGCCAGCGGGGAAGGCGGGAGCCTCTTGCCATAGACATGTTGCTTTAATCCATGGAGGCTGAGCCCGGTTGTGTGAACATGGGGCAGAATCCAACGGGGCATCTATGCCACCTCTGATTCACTTCTGTCCTACCAATTGTGTTGTGCAAGTGGCCCCCGCCACTCGCACAATGGTGATTTAGCACTTCGGAGGCAACCAGAAATGAGCAGAAACACTCAGTTTTAGAAAAAGGCAGGTTGGCAGAGCTCACATAAAGGAGCTCCGCTGACCTGCCTCCTTCCAGAAACAAGTGTTTCCACTCATTTCAGGGCTTCCCCTAGGAAGTGCTAAATGTCCCTTGCATAACTGGTGGGTCCCACTAGCACAATAGAAGTGGTGGGACCCACTGTTTGCAGAAGGGAATCGGTGGGACTGGAGGGAATCCAGGAGCATAAGTCCCCCATCGGATTCTGCCCATGGCTTCTTTTTCTTACACAATCGTACCGTATAAAGCAGTGTTCTCCAACCTTGGGTCCCCAGATGTTTTTGGCCTACAACTCCCAGCATGCTGGGAGTTGTAGGCCAAAAACATCTGGGGACCCAAGGTTGGAGAACACTGTTATAAAGACTATGACTGCAATCCTATACGCCAGCCTTTCCCAACTGGGTGCCCTACAACTCCCAGCATTCCTCACCATTGGCCACACTGGCTGAGGCTGATGGGAGTTGAAGTCCAGAACATCTAGAGTGCACCAGATTGGGGTAGGCAGCTATATGCACTTAATTGAGAATAAACACCATTGAACTTAGGGGGAATTGGGAAACTTGCATTATACCATACTGTGCTCAGTTTATGGTTTCTTAGGTTTTCCTGAGGAAGTAGAAGCAACTTGAATTAATAGGAATAGTGTTTCTTTCCTGATATGATATGAATGTTAGTACCAAATCAGGCTTGTCAGGCATCTATTTTACAAACTGAACTCACTGATTGGAATTTTAATTGATGTATTTGGTTTTATCTCATTATTTGCTATCTAGCTGGTCACTTCTGGGATAAAAAATAATATTGCTGTAAATCAGGGATGGGGAATGTGTGGCCCTCCAGATGTTGTTGGACTTGCTACTCCCATCCCTTAGCATTTGCTATGCTGGCTGGGACTGATGGGAGTTGCAGTCCACCAACATGGTTCCCCACCCATGTTCTAAATGGACCTTGGTCAGATCAAGCAAAGTAGTTCTTCTGGCTTTTAATTAACTTGGTTTATTTCTCTGTGGTCTGCTCCACAATCTGCTGCACATCTGCTCTCTAGAAATCACTATCATCATCATCATCATCATCATCATCATCATCATCATTTTATTATTTACAAGATCGGGTTTGTCACAGAAGTTCCAGGAGGCAGGTTGGAGGCTTGCGTTGTCCTATATGCCTTCTCAATCCCATTCCCTATAGACTGCAAAAGAGAGAAAGAGTTCTCAAATCGAATTGTATTGGTTTGCTTGTGTGATGGAGAAACATGCAAAGAACATGCTGGAGAGGTTCTTGAAATATCAGTTTCTCTTTAATGAAGAATAAGTCCTCTGTTTAAAGTTCAAGATACCCGTTTTTCAAAGGAGTCTGGGAATTATTATTTAAAATAAAATCACAGCAGAATCCTTAGGCTGCTTACTCCCCCCCCCCCCCCCAAGCAAATGCAGTGAAAGGATCACAGCCTATGTCTGGACAACGCAGTCATAGTGAAAGCCCACTTTTTTTTTTTTGCAGTGTAAGGTTGTTTACTTGCAAAGTGGCTCTGCCTAACACAGAGATGAGGAGCAGCTACAAAGGGGCAATAGGCGCTGTGACTAAAATGACCTGTTTCCTTTCATGGCATGGAATTGTTAGCCACACTGTGAAAATTGAAAACACAGAAGGGCAGAAGAAGTGAAGACTGTGTTTTCCTAGAGAGACTTGAGCCATGTGTCTTTTTGTAAAAGGGGGGGGGGGGAATTATCACACAAATAAGAGCCCATCTGAGGTGGAACTGTTTTGAAAGCTATCCTGAATAAACAGATCTTAGACGTCCCTTCTGTAATCTTAGCTCTGAGGCTAATGGAGACTTCTCAGTGGGTGTTTTATCTTACATGCACCGTGCGCATACAAAAAAAGGTTTCCCTTCTGTCAGAAAAGCAGTTCAGGGGCTTCCCCCCCACCTCACATTTGTTTGCTTTGCATTCTAGATGTTACAGCTGATTAATCATCAAAATATTAAAAAGAAGAGCTTTATAAGCCGTGAAGCACCTTGGCATCCATCGACTAGCTGATGGAACTGAAAACAATAATTCTCTCTCTCTCTCTCTCTCTCTCTCTCTCTTTTAGATTTTAATCACTAGATGGCATTGTTACTCTGAAATACCATGTGAATAATAGTGCCGCCAAATGAGATAGTTAAATTAGCAGACAATTATCCCTGTTCCGCTCCTCCTTTTATGTGATGAAACTGGTTACTTATAGCCTGCAGGATAAATTCTATAGGGTGCCTGACTCAGTCAAGGCTCTGTCTTCACAAGCTCTCCCTTCCCAGATTTCACCTCAATCTGTCATACAGATTTGACACTGCATCGTTCCAACAGTACTCAGAAATGACATGTATATAATGTGGAATATTGTGCACATTTACAGCCAGAATTTCCCCCCCTTAAAACATTGCTTGCTAGATTCTGGCGATCATCAGCCTGAAAAAAAACAGGGGGGGGAGTTAAGAAAGAGGAAAAAAAACCAGAGGGTTCTTTGCTTTCCATATATCAGAGGCCATCTGACATCCAAACTTTTTTTTTTTTTTAAGAAGCTAGATAAATCTAATCTGGTTTCCTCTTGTTAGAAATGTGCATAGCACCCAAAAATTCAGACCAGAGTGAGGGCACAATTAATGCCGAATGTTTTTATGTCATGCTTTCTATTAAGACTTCACAGTAGCAAATCAGGTTGACATCCCAGTTGTGAACACATTATCGGGGAGATTTCCATTTATTTTGGTGAGATGTATTTCCAAATAGAATGTTTAGGTTTGGGACATAAATGGTCGTTCTATATTTAAAAGCCTCTGCTATAGATTATTTTTTTAAAGAACCACACGGTCAATTGAATAATTCCTTTTCTTGCCTCAATTAAATAGAGTACCCTCATTTTGTTCTCTCACTCTAACAATTTCTCCCTTTCTTAAAGAAACCGAAACATGTATGTTTGTTTTGCAGGAAAATCAGGATTTTAAATGCAGGAAGTTCAGAATGTGTCAATTGCACACAGGTTTTCCTGGTATTTCTGTATTTGATTGAAGAGCACGGATTTATTTATTTTTTGTTTTGTTTTTTCTCAGACATGTATACTTTGCAAAACACGTGTGTGTACACATCGCATACGTAGACACACACAGGTGGCAAAGATGCTGTCAATAATTACAAATATCACTGCACAATATTTTGCCTTTAGTGTGATTTCAAAGCCAGTTATTTTGACACACATTGAGTAATGCAGCTACAGTACACATCTTCTGGCGAGGTCTGCTGCTTTTATTTATTTTTTGTTTTTATTTTTTCCTTTTAATCTTTTTATTTCCTTTTATTTCCTTCCCTTTTTGTGATTTGGAAGCTTCTTGCTTTGATTTCTTCAGAGCTCACCATATGAAGGTTTCCCCTGGTTTTCTCAGCATATGTTTTACATCCATGTTTTCGAGTGTCAAAAGAAGGGGGGGGGGACATAAAATTAGGTAGGCCCTGAGGTGTAAGAAGGAGGGGCACCTAAAGGGTTAATCTCTTTTAAATAAACTTTCCACAGACTGTGCTGTAGATATACACCTTGTTCCTCACACAAAGGCAAACAGGTTACAAATGTGGCTTCAGCTTCGTTCACTGCAATCTCAAATGTAAGCCAGGTGAGGAAAATTCAGCACCAATTTCAGTTTAGATTATGCTAGATATGTCACCATATGGTGTGCGTGTCGTGTGTGTGTGTATTCTTAGGTAAGGGTTTGTGGACATACTGTAGATGCATAATTTGAAGAGGGTGGGTACATAACCAGGCCTGTAGAAGTCAGAACGACCACTGGCTGTTCTAATATTTAATAATCCTTCAGCCCCCTGGTGAAGAATATCATCCTTTGGTGAAGGTTTGGAGATACAGGTGAATTATAAAATGCCATAATTTATTCTTTATTATGTTAAACAGAAACATGGAATAGCACAGAATCACAGAAAAGCTCAGCATTGCAAAGGAATGAGCACCATTAAAGAAAGCACCGCACAATTAAAACATGGGTAGAACATAGTCTGCTGAAATCAGTTTGTATATATTCTTTTCAATTAGCAATAACTCAAGTATGGACTGGAAGTACAGAATTCATAATATCAGTCAGTATGTGAGAATTCATGATGTGAGAATTTTGCACTTTCACTACCTTCATGTTTATATAAAGGAGATGCATTCTTTCATCTGTCTGGTTAGATAACCATTTCCAAAATCTATTAAAAGGTGTTAATTTGGACCCTTCTATATTATTACAGTTATCTTGTTGATTATTTTTTTTAAAAAAAGGAGGTTTATCTCTAAAACACCCCAGTGCCCTTTTCTTTCCACAATTGAGTTTTAAAGTGAATGGCCTGAAATAGGTAAAAATGCACAAAATGAGAGCTTTTTTTATATATGTACTTTAAAAAGAAATCCTCACAATAGTTAAAGCATATTAAATGTTAAAACACACACACAAATGCAAACACACACACAGCCTCCTCTTCATGGAGGCTGCTTCACAATATACACATTTAAGAAGATCCTCTGATACTTCCTAG
This sequence comes from Shinisaurus crocodilurus, assembly GCA_021292165.1. Classification (NCBI taxonomy): domain Eukaryota; kingdom Metazoa; phylum Chordata; class Lepidosauria; order Squamata; family Shinisauridae; genus Shinisaurus; species Shinisaurus crocodilurus. Next base: position 158,617,549 of record CM037876.1, on the reverse strand, counting down.
GGTCTTAGTAGATTGAAAACAAAACAAACTCATATTTTAATGCTGTTCGCTTCTCTGAATTTTTTTTTTCAGACACAGAGCAATTTACAAATCTTGTAAATACATAATAATATTATAATAATAATAATAATAATAATAATAATAAAAAATAAATATTCACATGGCTTACTTAGTGCCCAATTCTAATTCTATTCTGTTTGTACATATACTGCCATCTCCAAAGCATGTTAGTAAAGTTTATGATTGATTTAGGTTTCAATCCTATACCCACTTACCTGGAAGAAATCCCCACTGAATTCAGTGGAACTTACTTCTGAGTAGACATGTATAGGGATTGCATGACTAATCTCAAATTTTCAGCTTATGACATTATTCTTTGTTCTCACCTATGGATGTTCCACTCTTTTAGTCTGTTGACCAGAATAACTAGAGGGCTCCCCATTTTCAGAGTTAAAGCTTCAGGAAGGCAATAAAATGGGAAGAACAGAACAACCCTTGCTGGCTGAAAAATAAGATGACAGTTCATATGATAATGTTTTTGATTTGTACATGCTTAGGGTTCAGGTTAAGATTCCCTGAAACAGCAGGCTTAATTCGGTAAATCGAGGAGGTGTTTGGAGGTAAGATTGGGGGGGGGGGAGGTTCTGTGCATTATTTATTTATGGGTCTTCATGTCTATAGCACAAATTAATCACCTCTGATACTGCCAATGTAACCAGCTGCAGTTCATCTTGGAGACTCATCAGACTTGCTCCATTAAATACTACATACCGCAAATCAAAGTTTTCATCACTAGAGTCAAAGGCACAACATATTTTAGTGTCATTTCTGTGAATCTTAACATAACTCATTATAAACACTGGTTTTCTGCAAACAGCCTGTGTGTGTGTGTGCGTGTGCGCGCGCGCGCGCGTGTGTGTGTGTGTGTGTGTTTGCGCCAGGCTTGTCATAGCATATATCAGTAAAGAAAATCACCATAATGACAGATTGACTAATCCTCAGTGAAGTGATGCTACAGCACTTTCAAAATGTCTCTCTGCATATGCCGCTTATGCCCCAACTGTAAACATATTACACTGAAGTCAATCACATTCAAATCAGTGGGACTCAACATCCACATCCAGCAAGGGGTGTGTGTGTGTCTGTGTGCACAGCTAACCCTTGTGGATCTTCCCATGTGAGTATGAGAGAGCTTAGTGGGATGGGGGGGGGATCACATTGAGGACCAGGGGACAAATGTGTAGAGCTTGCAATTATGAGACCATGAAGGGTTTTTTTTTCAATTTGGTGGTGTACATATCTGGGTACTTTCACAATCCTATACATGTTACTCAGATGTAAGTCCTACAATGTTCAATGTGGCTTACTCATAAGAACATTGAGAGCCCTGCTGGATCAGACCAAAGACCTGTCTAGTCCAGCATTCTGTTCCTGGAGTGGCCAAGCAGACGCCTATGAGAAGCCCTCAAGCAGGACATGAATGTGATAGCACCCTCTTGCTCATGTTCCTCAGCAACTGGTATACAGAGGCATACTGCCCCAGATATTGGAGGCAATATAACCTCAGGACTAGTAACCATTGTCAATGTGTTTAGGATTGCAGCCAAATCCTTTCATTTATCTAGATTTGCTTCTGCACTTTGCAAGTGCCTGTGACAAGTCCATGCATGTGAACATTCTACATGTCATAGTAATCACAGCCCTCCTAAGTATTTTGTACTGATAGGAGACCTTTAGAGAAGTAGATGGCTGACATTAAGAAAGCTAATAATTCTCTTTGTTTTCATACTGGCCTAATTTGTTTAAGAAAATGAGATAAAGTCTAAGAAAGTATACCACAATAGTTAATTGCATAATTGGGCCTCGCTCCATTAATGAGGCCCAAATAAAAATTAAATCTTACAGGGTTGTCTTTTTAAATATATAGTTTCAAGAAAGTTTAATATTCAACAACCATTCATTTTCTATTTATAAACATTTTGATTTCTAGTATTTGGGGGTAAGATGCTATGTTAAGCAGCTGTCTCCAGGATCAAAAAAATGTTTACATATTGCAGCATAGTTCTAGTTTGCAACTGGCATGAAATGACACTTTTGTCAGCATAATGTCAAGTGGGGTTAGACAGGGTTACATTGCATCACTAGACACAACAGGCATAGCACATGTAAAATGGCAGGAAATACCATTTCAACAAGATGTGCTTCTCCTTGTACTACAGTTTGAAACAATCTCCCTGTGTCCCATCTAAGGAGTCATGACTCATGACTTCCTGAATGACGACTCAATACATGGAAGCATTACATACTACAGTAATACCTTGGATTGCAAGTAACTTGGTTTGAGAGCGTTTTGCAAGACAAGCAAATTTTTAAATATTTATTTAATTCTTTTTTACTTGATATACAAGCGACGTCTTGCAATACAAGTACTGTAGTACGGCTTAAATTAAAAATCTCTGTACAATTTTTGGGGGGGAGATTTCATTTTGATATAAGAGTGTTTTGGATTACAAGCACGTTTCCGGAACAAATTATGCTCTCAATCCAAGGCATGACTGTATATAACTTCCATCTCATTCAGATATAGCCTGGACGTGTAATGATAGCTGGTCATAGAAAAGAGTGTAGAGCACTGAGTTTAGGAGGCTAAGGGGAACAGAACGGAAGAGCAGAATATCTGAAATCTGAATATTTATAAATCTGAATATTTATTGATTGGCAAGTTGTGCATCAAAATGTTCTCTGATGAGTACAAAATATTTTCATTTGCTTCTCATATACTTGTCACCATCCATTCCTACCACCTTACCCATCATGCTCATGAACAGAGAGAGTTACAACTTCCGATAAGTTTGAGTGGAACTAATTGGTAATTATCAAAATGTAGACATGTAATTCTAATGTCTTTGAAATACCTTAAACTCACTGCATGCTACACAGTTGACAGGTCGTGAGTGAAATAGACCAGAAGTAGACACAGTGGCTACAAGACATGACCAGAGGTGTGGGGATATCGACCCTAGAACACAAGAGCAATGGTTCAATCTTGCACAATCAGAGCAGAATGGATGTACTGAAAAGGAGAAACATAAAACCCAGTATTCCAGGGATGTGCATCAGATTCGTCCAAAGCCTGAAGTGTGAGCCAAACTGGGCCCCTTCGACTGTTTCTAGTGCTTCTTGAGGTGAAGTAGGCTTCACTCCAAAATGACCAAAACTGAAGCTAGAGCCTACATGAGGCTTCATTTGCAATTTGCCTTTGGAAAGGCAGGAAATTGGTCTTCAGAAACAGCAACCTTTGCTTTCTTTCTCTAAATAGTGATGAGGGTGGTCTGGTGCTGGAGGTGGAGTGACTGACAGGTCCACCTTCTAATCATAAGGCACATTTTACCGGGAGGCTCTACAGTCCTTGTGCTTTGGGAAAGGGCAAGGATGGGAGAATGAAATGGCCATTCTTCCAATGTCATCAGACTTCACTATGAAAAAAGCTTTAAACTGTTTATATTTTATTATATTATTTGGCATCTTGGTTCTTGTGCTCAGTCTTTAACTTATCTGCGTAAACCGCCAGAGAGCTTTGGCTATTGGGTGGTATAAAAATGTATTAAATAAATAAATAAATAGACAAAATTCTCCAAAATTCTCCTAGAAAGTATAGGAGGATTAACGTTGTGCAATCATATATATATATATATATATATATATATATATATCCCTACAGATAGATGAACTTGGAAGTTCAGAATGTGTACTTTTTTTCCCTGGCTGGCACTCAACCATCATGGCTAGTATTCCTTGGCTCGGAAATTAATTTCAGAGCAACAAAATTTGTAAATTGGACACATTTTCATGCCAACCTCTACTGAACAAATATTACTTCTCTTTCAAAAAGGATGAAAGGGAATAAATGTAATGGAAGCCTACTGTCTCATGCGCGTTCCCATGGCAGCATAGCAGGCTTGAGAGTCATCAGACAGTAAGGGGCGAAAAGAGACACAGAGAATGGGAGATGCTGGATCTTGTTCATGGAATCACATCAGAGAGAAAGAAAAAAATCCCCAAACAAGCTGATGCTGTACAATAAGTGGTAACTTCACCAAAGCATGTGTGATTAGTGAAGGATGAGGTTCATCTTTCCTAATTCTTTATTGTGCTTTGATGATTAAGATGCATCATACATTATCTTAGTGCCATCTCACTATTTTAGTTGTTCTTGTCATCCTGTTCCTCTGACGTGGTCTCAAATTTTGGCTACCACCTGTTCTCTTTTTACCTACTCCCAAGTGAATTCTGCTCTTGCCTACTTACTTTGTATCAATGATGGCAAAATAAGTGTTTACAGTTAATATTTAGTGTTTTTTTAAATTGCCATATTTAATCTTAACATCAAACTTTCTACAGTATTTCACAGTTTTTGTTCCTCAAAAGAGGAACCTAGTAAGCAAAAGTTCTGCTGAATTCCATGAACAGTAAGTAGCATATAACACTTGTTACAAAGGATGAATGTTAGACTAAGGATGCAATCCTATGTTCACTTGAACTCAATGAAGTTTATTTCTGAGTAGACATACATAGGATTGCATCATGAGCCATCCCATTTACAGGCATTATCACAGGCCCAGCTGATATGCCCAACACCATCACTGGACATCATAATGATGCAGGCCAGAACTGAGATGATTTGTAATTTTGAATCAGTAATTCAAAATTCATGGTGCTGTCAGAGTGATGGTGGGGAGGGCCATGGCTCATGGGGAGGGGTATGGCTTAGGGGAGGGGCTGTGGCTCAGTGGGTAGAGCACATGCTTTGCATGCTGAAGGTCCCAGGTTTGATCCCTGGCATTTAGAAGTAGGGGATATCCTGGAGAGTGTCTGCCAGTCAGTGCAGACAATACTGGGCCAGAAGGACCAATGGTCTGACTCAGTATAAAGCAGCTTCCTGTGTTTCTATGATGGTGGACATTCTACATGACCTCCCTTCCCCTCTACAGGTCTATTTTTAGAATGCTTTTATTGAACCAAGAAGCAGAATGCTGGGTTATTTATTTTTATTTAACACACATACTGTATATATACCACCTTTTATCAATGAGTTTAAGATGGTTAACAAAGAGTAAAATGAGGAGAAAACAATTGGCACAAACGAAACAACACGCAGATAAAAGCACAGTTAGAAGTCAGAACATTTTAAATCCTTAAGCCAGCAAAATAAATGAATGAATAAATAAATAAAATGCCTGGTGAATAAAAAAAAAGTGTTTTCCTGGTGCCTAAAAGACAGTAAAGTTGGGGTCAGGTGCACTTCCCTGGGAAGGGGATTCCATAGCTAGGCAGCCCCAGATTAAGGGTATGATGAGCCTAAGGCTAATAGGAGGGAAAGGTCTAAGTAGTATGTGCTCCATATTATCCAACAAATTATATATATGACCGGCCAGAGGGGCAATTAACAAATGTAATAAAATAAAAAAATAAAAAATATATAAATTCCATTAGTAGAGGTGTCCAGAGCACCATCTGGTTCAGTTGTATTGGATGAGTTTCCATTGTTGAGGCCCGAGGATGTGGACAAGGTGCTTGGCCAAGTCCAGTCAACCACCTGTGTACTTGACTCATGCTTGTCATGGCTTATTACATCTAATAAGGACCGGATGTCCAGCTGAGTCCAGGAAGTTGTCAATTCCTCTTTGAGAGAAGGAGTGGTGCTGACCACTTTAAAGGAGGCAGTTATTAGTGTGAGAGTTGGACTGACCCGGGTTCAAAAGCTCCCCTAGCCAATGACCCTCAGTCCCAGTCACGCAAGCGGAAGGAGGAGATAACAGCAGTTAATAAAGATTAAAGAGTTTATTTGTAAGACCCAATTACATGGGATTAAGGCAATCAATGCATCTCTACTCACTACATCATAGCAGACTCAAAACCTATACCCCAGTGGTAAGGCTAGATGAAGTGAAGTCCAAGACAATACATGTCGAGACGAACAAGCAGCAGAGAGAGATGAAGAAGAATGACGGAAGGGAAAGAAGCTATCAGCAAGTGTGCCAGCTTATATACCCCAGACCCTGCACCTATAAATAGGATATTACTCACCCCAGTTGTACAACTTATTCATCAACATGTTTACTGCTTCAAACCTGTTCAAGGCTGCTGAGTCACATCATCTCGAGACTATTTCTCGTGACCAAAGGCCTTGAGTATTTGAACTCAAGAGACACTCACCATGTCAGGTGATAATCTCGATGTCAGGTGGTAATCTCGTTCTGCCTATGCAAAACCTAACATCCCCCTGCTTTTGCATTTGCGCAGAACGTGGTTATTTACCTCATACAACAGCAACAGCTTTGTTGACATCTGATGCTGTTTTTTCATCTATGGACTTTGATAAAAAAACTTTTGCAGGAATTACTTTACCTGTCAGAAATTTGAACCACCATCAAATCACTTCTGATGTATCCCTCCTTATGACACAGTTTTATTTGCAAACCCAAAACGTTGTGTATTGCTATCTGCCTGCAGCATAGCAATCCTGTCTTGGATTCCTGAAAAAAACTGTAATAGGTTTTTCATATCAATCTCAGCATCATTTAAACATTTTTAACAATTTAAACTATTTAAACAAATGCAATAACTATTCAAGCTTTACAATAGCATAATAGCACAATACATAATACAATGCATTCAGTTCAGCTTCAGTTGAACTCTAACTTTTAGATGATTGTTTCTTATAAAATCAATCAAACAAAGTATGGTTATAAAAATAACAAACTTCAGGTGTGTTCTTGTTGTTCTTACTATCACAACCACAACTGGCATTTCTGTGAATCTGTAAGCCACCTGTGCTCTGACTTGTAACTCTTAGTCTGAATTATGATGTTCCTTCCAGATAACACTCAACTCCTTTTCAGAGCTCTCCAAGCATGTCCTGTTGGTCTAACAGTCTGCCTATTACACTGACAGCAATACCTGGCCTTGTTGCTTGTACAGTAGAGCTCAACAGCCCAATGCTTCTGTGTAGCATTCAAACTGCTTTTCCATCAGCATGTGCTTGAAAATCCTCAATTATTTGGAGTCTCTCACTGAGTTAACTATCTCCAAAATTCTCAATCACATCCATGATATTTCTCTGGTTTGTTGCAGTAAGTACTGCCCTCTTGGTTTTCCCTCAACTTCTATTTACAAATAAACAGTTGATCCACCACCAAGCAGTTTCAATTCAATGAAATTCCAAACCCTGGATCAATTATATCATATTGCTTTTATCTGTCCAGAAAAAACAATAGATCATCCATCTAAACAAAGTACATACAGTCTATGTCCCTGTTCCTTCTGTTTAACAAACAAACATTGATCTGCCTCTCTGTGCAAATCTCACTTCAGCAATGTTTGAGTTCAAAACAGAATTCCAGCCTCCAGCTGATTTCTAGCTTTCCTACAGAAATCTCACACAGTTTTCCAAAGACGTCCTCTCATTTAAAATGCTTATGTTCCAATATTTCAATTTGTGAAATATCCATACATCTCCACATTCTTAAACATCAGTCTAACTGTTTCCAAAGCAAATTGTTGTTGCACTCACTCATGATTATCCAGCTCCTTTTTAAACTTGAGCAAAATCACAAGCAACCAATCTTGCTATTTGTCATGTAACCTTTTCCAATCTGGTTAGTTTTCACCTAAAAAATCTATCTGGTAACAATGAGTTCCATGAACTGCTGTTTGTTTCACCAGCTTCCATGTTTTGTTCTTTATCCAAAGAATTCAACTCAGCTTGCATAGCCTGAAGCTATGGTTTAGCTTCCTTAACAGACAATTTTTCACCTCTTTGAAATTTTGAAGTTTCAAATGGCTTTTCCTGCAAATTCATCCTGATATCTCACAGGTTGTTTGACTCACCTGTTCCTTACCTCATCAGTTATCAGGTTCTTGTTCCAATGAACTTGCACCAATGATGAACAATCATTTGTTCAGTTTCCACTAAACCAAATGTGTATCAGAGTTTGTCAAATTTACCTGACTGTCTTTCAGCAAATGCTTTTCTATTCTGACTCTGAGCTTGATGCATCTCCTGCATTAACAGAATTAATTTTGAAAAATGATCTCACCTTTTCATTCAGCATTATACTTAACACTTCTAGATAATCTCACTATCCAAGTGTTGTTCATGTGAAACACAATATTCTCATTTCTAGAAAAATCTCATGTAAGCTCCCTTACAGATTTCTTCTAACTTTGAGGTGTATGTACCTACATATCAGATTCAAGATCCTGAAATGTTTCTCCAGAAGATTCTTCCTTCTACACTACTTTCTATAAGGTGTACAGTTCATCACACAGAACTAAAACTTCTATCATGTACATTATCAAAAACATCTAAGAGCTTCTACCCAAATCTCATTATCCAAATTAGCATCACCTCTTCTGAGTGTTTGTTTACTCTTCCATACAATCCATGTGTTCAATATCACATCCTGTTAGAAATTCATGAAAACATGCACTGAATTGAACTTCCCCAAATCTGAAAGAAATAGGTAACATGGGTAATATGCTTGTTTCCCATCCAAGCACAAAACACCTTGACTTTGTTCAAAACTCTAGCTTTCTATCTAACATGTACACAACCTGTACCTCGTGTATTGATCAATGAACATCATGAAATAACGTGTCTTTCCTCTAAAAACCATCAGAGTATCCACAAGATTACCAAGAACAAATTTAATGAAATGAACTGTTTTTTCAGCTTGCCTTCCAGTTTACCTGTTGAAGCTAGCATCCCTTGTTTATGTGCACAAAATTACCTTTCATGTGATAATTACATTTTCCCAATGCTTTCCCCACCAACAGTTTGCATTTTCTTTCACAGGCCTGTGAATCTAAATGATCAAACAATCATGTGATATGCATGCATGTACATGTCATACATATAAGCATTTAACCTTTTTATAGTTGCATCAGTACAACTTTCAATTTCTTTATTACACCATTACAGTATAAAAGAAATAATCCATCTCTTAGCTTTGCCATATAAACATACCTACTTATTCAGTATTTTACATTTTGCTACAGAAAAATCCACAATATACTCAAGTCATATATACATTCAGTACATTTCCTGACATTTCAGAGCATATATTACACTTGCTTGAATCCAAGTTATCCAACTTTCAAGAAATACATTTTCAAAAACATAACTGTTAAACTTCTGACCATTTGCATAGTCCTCTTTCTGCTTATTTATGTCCAACACAGAAAGCTTCATTTAAACAATCCACTGTTTTTGTCCAAACAAAATAATGTGCATTTTGTTATGTCCTGGGTTAAAACACAAAGGTTTTCCCAACAGCAGCACCCCTGCTGATTTCAAGCTCCTTCTTCTGTGATCCCACATGAAGAAAATGAAGAACAGCTTCCCATTTTAAGCACAGCTTTCTCTGTTCAAAACTGTCGCGCTGCTTTTCTCCGTTGTTTCAAAACCACGCCTCCGCTGGTTTGATACAGCTTCCCTTGTAGTATCAGGTTTCCTTTTTGCTGCGACATGACGCTCCAGACGCTTTACCCACGTCAGACGTAATCCACGCATTTGTAATCCAAGCCACTTGTTGATACAATGCAAAAGATAGCTGATCCGCTGCTGTGTGAAGAAGCAAACTGCAAATGAAATATGATCCTCCTGCTGTAGCCTTGACTCAAACGAGTTGACACACAGAGCCTCCTGAAGATTATTTCTTTGCCTTATACAGCTCCTTGACAATCACTCCAGCAAGCTGTGGAAAACGAATCCTTGTGTCCAGCGTTGTTCACTTTTCAGCCTAGTAGCTGCCCGAACCGGCACCCACGTTCACAGTCTGTAGCCTCGGATTTTGCCAAGCCTGGCACCTCCGTTTCAGCTGCTTCCAAAACGAAAAATCCTCCGTCTCTCTGTTTTGCATTTTTGTTGTGCTGCATTCCAAGCCGCTGTTATCAGCATTCAGCTTTAGCAACATGCCTTCGCCTTCCAGTTAGTTTACAAACCATTCTTACAAATAGTAAACAAATTCCTTTAACTCTATAACTGCTGAATTTTTCCGAACTGCGTCTCTGTGGCTTATCTGCCCATCAGATAACCATCAGATCGTTATCTGGGCCCATAACCGATGTGAGAGTTGGACTGACCCGGGTTCAAAAGCTCCCCTAGCCAATGACCCTCAGTCCCAGTCACGCAAGCGGAAGGAGGAGATAACAGCAGTTAATAAAGATTAAAGAGTTTATTTGTAAGACCCAATTACATGGGATTAAGGCAATCAATGCATCTCTACTCACTACATCATAGCAGACTCAAAACCTATACCCCAGTGGTAAGGCTAGATGAAGTGAAGTCCAAGACAATACATGTCGAGACGAACAAGCAGCAGAGAGAGATGAAGAGGAATGACGGAAGGGAAAGAAGCTATCAGCAAGTGTGCCAGCTTATATACCCCAGACCCTGCACCTATAAATAGGATATTACTCACCCCAGTTGTACAACTTATTCATCAACATGTTTACTGCTTCAAACCTGTTCAAGGCTGCTGAGTCACATCATCTCGAGACTATTTCTCGTGACCAAAGGCCTTGAGTATTTGAACTCAAGAGACACTCACCATGTCAGGTGATAATCTCGATGTCAGGTGGTAATCTCGTTCTGCCTATGCAAAACCTAACAATTAGGCCACTACTGAAAAAGCCTATCATGGACCCAGAAGATGTTAAAAACTGTAGGCCAGTCGCTAATGTCCCCTTCCTGGGCAAGGTGCTTGAGCGGGTGGTTGCCAGCCAACTCCAGGCACTCTTGAATGAAACTGATTATCTAGATCCATTTCAATCAGGCTCCAGGTCTGGTTTTGGAATGGAAAATGCTTTGGTTGCTCTGTGGGACTGGGATGATCTTTGCTGGGAGAGGGACAGGGGGAGTGTGACCCTGTTGATTCTCTTGGACCTCTTAGCATCTTTCGATACCATCAACCATGGTATCCTTCTGGATAGGCTAACTGGGCTGGGAGTTGAAGGTACTGCATGACAGTGGTTCCACTCCTATTTGGATGGCTGCTTCCAGAAGGTTGTGCTGGGGGATTATTGCTCTGTCCCTTGGAAATTATGCGATGCGGTTCCACAGTGCTCTGTTTTATCCCCCATGCTGTTCAACATCTACATGAATCTGCTGGTGGAGGTTATGTGGACCAATATGCAGATGACCCCAGCTCTATCTCCTTTACATCAAATCCAGTGAGACAGTGGGTGTTCTGGATGCAGTAATGGAGCGGATGCAGGCCAGTAAACTGAGATTCAATCCAGACAAGGGTGAGGTACTGTTAGTGGGTGGTTCTTCTGCCTAGCTAACTGATGTTCAACCTGTTCTGGAGGGGGTTGCACTCCCCCTAAAGGATCAGGTTTGTAGTTTGAGGGTGCTCTCAGAACTAGCATTGTCACTAGAGGCACAGGTGGACTCGGTGGCATGGAGCAACTTTAATCAGCTTAGGCTTATATACCAAGTAAACCACTGTACATCCTTATCTGGACAGAGATAGCCTAGCTACAGCTATCCATGCTCTGATAACCTCTCATCTGGATTACTGCAATGCGTTATACGTGGGGCTGCCTTTGAAAATGTTCCAGAAACTTCAGCTGGTCCAAAAAGGGTCAGTGAGATTGTGAACAGGGACTGGCCAACGTGATCATATTATGCCAGTACTTTTTCATCGGCACTGGCTGCCAGTCCATGTCTGGGCCCAATTCAAAGTACTGGTGTTAACATTCAAAGCCCTAAATTACTTGAGGACAGGTTACCTGAATGATCATCTCCTCCCATATTTGCCTGCCCAGACCGTAAGATCATCCTCTGTGGCCCTTCTCTGGGAGCCTCTGCCAAAGGCAGTGAGCTGGGTGGCTACTAAGAAGAGGGCTTCTGCTGTGGCGCTCTGGCTGTGGAATGAATGAGCTTCCTAGAGCAGCTCACTTGGTGCCTACATTGGGCTCTTTTTGGCACCAGGTGAAGACGATAATAACCTTATTGAAAAAGCCTGACAGAACACACACTTCGCCCCCCAGTCACCTGCATAATCCCCACCCAAGGCAGGGGAGCTCAGTCCCAGGCACGCATTTACATCTAGATAGTTTTTGCCAGGCACCCTCAATAGGTTGTCAAGTCCGGGACACACATTGGCATTCGCCTCAATGGTCTTTCCCCCAAGCATTCTCAAGGGGCTGTTAAGTACCCTCAATCACCCTACAAGCACCATGGGGAGCCATGGGCACAGTGGCACCGAAGAACCTCAGCACCCCTCCTGCCTGGTAGGACCAGTTTGTCCTGTCATCAAAGGGAGGGGTTGGGGAGCAAGGGGGCGAGTGAGGGGATAAAAGCAACAGCCCAGGCTCCGTTGAAGTTGTTGGGAACCAGGTGTGAGGCAGCACGGAGCGGGTCATTGGCTCAGGCCAACCTGGACACTCAACCCCCAAGTAGACCGCCTGGGTACTTTGTTGTAAGTCCGTCTGAGTTACTAGTGTTAGACTAGGGTAGATTCTTCAGTGTTAGATGAGACTAGCGTAGGTTCTTTTTTGTTTGACAGTTCTGTCTGTGCATAGTAAGCTTCATCTCCTTTTGTGGATTATAATCCCTGATTTAATTGATTTGTTTACTATAACTTCCCTTATCTCCCTGACCTGATTCGCTCAATTAAACTCTGTAAATAAACCAGTTTCACTTCTGACTGAGCCGTAGTAGTTTCGTTCTGACTCAGTGCCTGATCCAGTGCGTTTGACCTGATTTGACCCAGGGAGCGCGAACGGGAGCTCTGAGCTGTCAGATTAACCGCTTAGCTCCCGAATTTGCAGGAAAGGACCGGTGGCAGTCCTTCATACTTATTAGCCTAATGATTAATCCAGTCCTGAACCTGGGATGCCACTACCAAATGAGCCCTCTCCCTTCTTGTCACAAACTTCACTTCTGATGGAGGTAGTAGTTGGAGAAGGTTGGCTACTGATGATGAGCGTGACAAGCAGTTTCATATGCATGGCATGGTTATTTAAGATTTCAATGAAACACTTGCATATTTAACATCAATTCATGCTTGCCATTCAAATTCATTATGCCTTTTGGGACTGAGAATGGGTAACCTGTGATAGGCAGGGTGAGGTTGGTTATTACAGCCAGCAAACCTTGCATTTGATGCCAACCAGACAGTAAGCTACGTAGATGTGTGTTGTAAATGTATGTTGCAGGCTGGAGGATGCTTCAAGTTATGTTATGAATATACTTATTTTTTATTTTTTATTTTATTTATTAACAATATTTACATTGGTGCTGAGCAGAATTTTCCAATCTATTTATTTTCAACCATCCATTGGGAGTGGAAAAAAAAATCACATCTGAAAATTGAGGGAACGGGTGAAAATTTAGGAGAAATGTCTTAGTGTGCAGTGCTTAGGGGCTTACCTTACTGTAACAAGTTGGCCAAGGTGTGTGCACTTTCTTTCAACTGAAGACCTATTTTCCTGCACTCTGCAGCCTCTTCTGCTGCTTGAACTTTCTGAAAAGCTTCCTAGGGGACTTAGCCAGGACTTTCCCCTTTGGGGCTTTCTAGAACTGCTACCTACTGAGTGCCTGAAAGCTGAGCGAGCAGACGGATGATGGGGTGGTGACAGTGGTGGTGGTTGTGTCCTTTTAACAACAAAATCAGAAATGCCTAGCTCAGCTTTTATTCCACAGGCTGGGCTGCACTAGGAGATCCTGGCTAAGCTAGGAGGTAAAGATTAAATTAATTGATCATTGAAAAATGTTGATGCTAACTCAACCCACTCCAGAGGAAAAAACCGCACATACATTTGGTCTTCTGTCTGACCCTACAAACATTGGTTAACTCGAAGAAACACCAACCTGCATTTTCTTTTGCTTTAAGTGTATGTTAACTGCACATATCCCTACAAAGACAATATTTAGTTTGCTTACGGTCAAGTTGTAAGCAAGATGTGTTTGACTATCATCACTAACTTTAGCACACAGTAATAGAATCTCTGTTTGTGATATAAGCAAACATCAGATTATTTACCACAAGCAAAATACAATGCCTTGATTTGGCATAACATTTCAGGTATTTTCCCCCCTTGAATGTTGCTACTTCTGTTAGTTTTGGGTTTCTGCCAAGATGTATGAACTTGCTAAAGTATCTTTTATGTATTGGCTGTCTAAACTCAAGGCAGGACACCTGAGGTTACTTTTATATAGCCCCTTCATTGTCCATCATCTGGGTTCGAGTCAGTGGGAAACCAAAACAAATTGCACTCAAAATTACAGCTTCACCTGTGGGAAGGGAACTTTTGAATGTTAATTTGTTGTGAATGCACTGTAATGACTTAATCTGTTTTTATCTTCTATTCAAACAAAAAGGTACACAGCAAGCTTGCACTGAAAATGGCATTTCTCTCCGACATTATTAAAGGGTTTACAGAACTTAATAGTTTCCAACACAATAGAATTATTGGGGCCACTACAACATTCCCAAAAGCCACTGAAAAGGCACTTGTGTGTGTGGTCCTTGGTGTGGGTCTCCCACATGTAGACTAAACCATTTGAGAGTTGTACACATAGGAACATAGGAAGCTGCCACATACAAGACTATAGTGATTGATTGATTCATTGATTCATTGATTCATTGATTTACAAGATTTACAGCTCCATATTCTGGTATGGAGATTCTAGAGCAGTGAACAGTAAAAGATTAAAAAAGATGAAAGAATAAAACAATGTATTAAGAATAGGATATCATTAAAACCGTGGCTGGTGAAACAAGGAAGACTTCCTGAAATAAAGATGTTTTTAGCAGGTGCCAAAAAACAACAACACAGTGTTTTGTGCCTGTCTGACGTCCAGAGGAAAGGTGTTCCAGAGAAATGGAGCTGCTACGCTGAAGGCTGCTACGCTGAAGGTGGAATCTACCACCTTCTCCTGGTAGATTCCAACCGGGCCGTAGGTTTATGCGGAACCACAAGGAGAATGTCCTCCAATGTCCTCAGTGACTGGGCAGGTTGGTAAGGGAGAAGGTGTTCTCTCAAGTATCCTGATCTCAAATTGTTTAGGGCTTTATACGCTAGTACCAAAACCTTAAACCTGGCCTGGTAGTGAATAGGCAGCCAGTGCAATTCCCTCAGCAAAGGAGTTGCATGCTCCTGAAAAGGGGCAGCTCCTGACAACACCTGTGCTGCTGCATTCTGCACTAGCCTTAAGGGCAGCCCCACATAGAGCGCATTGCAGTAATCCAGTCTTGAGGTTACTATTTGCCCATCCAGCCTAGTATTGGCTACTTCAGGGGTGCTTAACCCGGGGGGCAAATCCAGCCTACCTGAGGTTGCACGTAGTTCTAAATGAGCAGAAAAGGTTATTGAGGCTATGCAGACAGACGGACAAGCCAATAAAGACCTGACTGGTTGGGCAAACTAGAATATTTTCATTTACAAATGCACTGCTTTGACTTCAGGGCATGCTGAGAGGTGCATCAGTCTGTACAGATACAGAATGATTCAGAGGGGGTAGCTTAGGGGGAAGGAAAATCAAAGGAGGAGAAGGGGGAAACGAACCTTAATGGTTAGCTGATCATTGGTGTTTTCAGAGCTTTGAACAGAAATTTATTTTTACATTTTTAAAAAATAAATCAAAATAAATGTATTCAGTTTAATAGCTCCTTGTAATAAGTTTGACTGTTCACAAGGCAATCCACAGCTTTTCCTCTAAGCTCATGCATTTTGTTGCAAATCTAAAATGTATCATATTCCTTGGTCCCAGACAAGAGGTAATTGGTTGCACTTCAGTACTGTTGAAATCAGTAAGACAGGTCACTCCCATTTCAGACATTCTTCAGTGGGTGCTGCACGTCTGAGTCTGAAGGCAAATAATGCAGCAACCTTGCTGAAGCTGAGCAACTCTGGTACTGGTCAGTGTTTGGATGGGAGGCCAGCTAAGAATCTTATGAATACTGCCTTGAGTCCTATCAGGGCACTCTCCCCTCTTTGAGTTGTTGCAATCAGGGAAATGGTGGCTGCCACATGTTCAGGCACCATCTGTAGTTGAGCTGATGGCTCCATGTCATCCCCATTGGGTCACAAATGTGCTGGCAGCCCCACATGCTCCCAGAGGCAGTCACATGGGGCCCACCATGATATCTGAGCCAGGGCATGGTTGAGGCTGAATTACATCCCACTGCTTTCAGTCGAACTTTAGCATGACTAACTTTTTATTTGGATTAGAGAAAAAGTGGAATGAATTAATAATGATTTTTAAAATATTGGCAGGAAGTAGAATGAATCCATTCCATGCTGCAAAGCTCCGGAGTGGATTCTGCAGTTAATCTGGGCATGCATAGAGAGGATTAGCATGTCCCCTCCCCTCGCCGGATCGTCACCTTGAAGTGGTGAGTGGGCTTGCGTGTTCCGATGAATCCTGTGAGCAATGCCATCGGGAGCTATGTACTCCCAGTAGCGGTAAGGTCCGGGGAGAGGAACC
Source organism: Shinisaurus crocodilurus (assembly GCA_021292165.1). Classification (NCBI taxonomy): domain Eukaryota; kingdom Metazoa; phylum Chordata; class Lepidosauria; order Squamata; family Shinisauridae; genus Shinisaurus; species Shinisaurus crocodilurus. Next base: position 158,601,048 of record CM037876.1, on the reverse strand, counting down.
AGACAAAGAACTATCCAAAACATAAAGTCCTCAACGGCAGAACAGGCGGAAGATAATTAAACCTAAATTACAACGGCTGTGAAGGCGGATGAAGGCTGCAGCAGAGAATGGTTTTCCAATCGTCAGGGTAACCGTGCCATTGGATCTCTGCCGTACTCTGTCAAGTTTGTGTGGTGATTCGTTGTGCACCAATCTCCCCACATAAAACAGTTTCACACACAGGCGTCTTCCAACCCAACCCATCCAACCCAACCCAACCCAACCAACCAAACAAAAAAAAGTCCCATGGCGACTGGCGAATGGCGACGGGGGCAGTACTGTGAATCTGGAAGCCCCTAGTCATGGACCAGCACATGGGCGGTGGATGCAGACTCAGTCGCCCTGTTCAAGGAACGAGGTAGTCGAGCAGCTCGGCAGCTGTATCCATGACTGAGCAGCCCTATTTAGGATCCACTCTGCTCACCCCGTATGGGGAGGCGGCTAGAAAAGGTGCCCTAAACATAGTCTACCTCTTTCTCCCCTGACTGGATTACCGCGTCCAGTGGGGTCACCATTTTAGCGGTCGAAAAAGACATTTGAATTTTGGAACATGGAATATACGGACATTGCTGGATAACATAGATAGTGAACGCCCTGAGCGTAGGACTGCTATTATTGCAAGGGAGCTGAGACGGTTTAAAATTGACATAGCAGCACTTCAAGAAACTCGAAGGGCAGGAGAGGGACAATTGAAAGAAGGAAAAGGAGGTTATACCTTCTTCTGGAAAGGACTACCTGAGCAGGACCGACGAATACATGGTGTAGGCTTTGCCATAAAAAATGAACTAGTGAACTCTTTGTCAGAAGTTCCTACTGTCATTAACGAACGCCTGATAACTCTTCGATTAAAGCTCGCCAATAACCAACAGGTAACGATTTTGAGCGCTTATGCACCAACATTAGATGCTGATGATGACATCAAGGAAAGTTTTTACAGCCAGTTGGACACTCTCCTGTCAGAGATACCTAAGGAGGATAAAATTATCCTCCTGGGCGATTTTAATGCAAGAGTCGGGCGTGACTTTGATTTATGGCCAGAAACTATTAGAAAAGACGGAGTTGGTAATAGCAACCCAAACGGACTCTTACTTTTGTCTACTATGTGCAGAGCATAATCTCACTATTACAAACACACTCTTTCGACAAAAGAATAAGTTTAAAACATCATGGCAGCACCCACGGTCAAAGCACTGGCATCTTCTGGATTATGTAATTGTCCGTGTTAGAGATCGCCGCGATGTACTTCTTACTAGGTCCATGGTGAGTGCCGACAACTGCTGGACAGACCACCGACTAATCCGGTCCACAATGGTTATCAACATTGCTCCCCAACGTAGGCTTCAAGGAAGGAAACCAAGGCGTAAAATGAACATCCAAGTCCTTCAAGATCCTATTAAGCAAACTCGTCTTCAATCACTTCTTAAGGAACATCTACCTATGGAACCTCCTGACAACATTGAGGACCATTGGTCTAAGCTGAAAACCTCCATTACTGCAGCTTGTGAACAAACTATTGGATATGAAACTAAGAAACATCAGGATTGGTTTGATGAAAATGATAATGAGATTAAATATATAATTGACCAAAAAGGGAAAGCCTTCCAAATATGGCAAAATGATATTAACTGCGCTGCCAAGAAAAAAACCTACGCTAGCGCAAAGGCTGAGGTCCAAAGAAGAACAAGAGAACTTAAGAACGCTTGGTGGAAAAAGAAAGCTGAAGAAATTCAACAACTTGCAGAATCTCATGATGCACGGGGCTTTTTTAAGGCCACAAGGGCCATTTATGGACCAAAAACCTATGGTACAAACCCTTTACAATCAAAAGATGGCACCAAACTCTTAAAAGACAAAGAGTCTATTGCACTGCGTTGGAAAGAGCATTATTATGACCTTTTAAATCGTAAATCTAAGGTGGTTAATGAGATTTTTTCGCAAATCCCGCAAAAACAAATTAAAGAGGAACTTGCAATACTCCCCACTTTGGATGAAGTAAAAAAGGCCATTAATCAAATGAAGAACAACAAAGCTAGTGGACCAGATGGGATTCCTGCTGAAATCTTTAAAGAAGGGCCCCCCGAACTTGTACAACATCTTCATAAACTCATCGAAAAAATCTGGATAAGAGAAGAGATCCCAGAAGACTTCAGGGATGCCATAATTATCACCCTCTTTAAGCAGGGTGATAGAACAGACTGTGGAAACTATCGGGGCATTTCTCTCTTAGCAACCGCAGGTAAAATATTTGCTAGGATTCTCGCAAACCGTCTTCTATCTATTTCAGAAGAGATCCTCCCTGAAACTCAATATGGTTTCCGCCCCTCTAGAGGGACAGTAGACATGATTTTTACTGCATGTCAGCTCCAAGAAAAATGCCGGGAGCAAAATCAACCCCTTTATATGGCATTTATCGATTTGGCTAAGGCCTTTGATACTGTAGACCATACAGCTCTCTGGACTATCCTTATGAAAATTGGATGCCCCAATAAATTTGTGAATATCTTGCGACTTCTCCATGACAACATGACGGCAACGGTTTTGGACAACAACGACTCTCATGGTGCTCCATTTAAAGTGGGATCAGGTGTTAAACAGGGATGTGTTATCACCCCAACATTATTTGCCATTTTCATCGCCATGGTTTTACATCTTGTCAAGGGGAAACTTCCCACCGGTGTGGGAATTATATATCGAACAGATGGAAAGCTTTTTAATCTCAGCAGGCTGAAAGCAAAAAGTAAGGTAATTACAACCTCCGTTGTGGAACTTCAGTATGCTGATGATAATGTGGTCTCCGCACATTCAGAGGATGATCTCCAAACTATCCTAAATGCTTTTGCAGAAGCATACGAAAAACTTGGTCTCTCACTTAACATCAAAAAAACCAAAGTGCTTCATCAGCAAGTGCAAGCCAACCCTTTGGTGATGCCATCTATCCAGCTTGGCGGGACAATACTGGAAAATGTCGATCATTTTCTCTATCTTGGCAGCTATCTTTCTGTTACAGCTAACATCGACAGTGAAATCCAGCATCGTCTGAGCTCCGCAAGTGCCGCATTTTCTCGAATGAAACATAGAGTGTTCGAGGATCGGGATATTTGTAAGAAGACCAAAACACTGGTTTATGAAGCCATTGTATTACCAACTTTATTGTATGCCTGCGAAACATGGACTATCTATAAACGTCACTTCCACCTCCTTGAAAGGTTTCATCAACGTTGCCTCCGGAAAATCCTGCAAATTACTTGGGAAGATAGGCGAACAAATGTCAGTGTACTGGAAGAAGCAAAGACTACTAGCATTGAAAAAATGATCCTTCAACGCCAACTTCAGTGGACCGGTCATGTTGTTTGAATGCCTGACTGCCGTCTCCCAAAGCAGTTACTTTACTCCCAACTCAAGGATGGAAAGCGGAATATCGGTGGTCAATATAAGAGGTTTAAAGATGTTCATAAGGCTAATCTAAAAAAATGCAATATAAACATCAAAAACTGGGAAGCTCTGGCCCATGAACGATCTAAATGGAGGTTGGCCTTTCACAAAGGCTCCATGGACTTTGAAGAAGCCCGAGTGCAAGGTGAAAGGGTGAAACGTGCTAAGCGAAAAGCACGTCAAATGAATCCTTTACAGGACCATCTTCCATCTGGTAACCTGTGTCCTCACTGTGGGAAGCTGTGTGGATCTAGAATTGGCCTCCACAGTCACTTACGGACCCATCGCTAGAGTCTACACAATCTTCTTTAGAATTTCCTCCTTTTATCCCGGAAGACAATCTTACTCGGTCACGAGTGATCGCCTGATGATGAGAGAGGATTAGCATGTCACAGGTGTCAGACAGAAGAGACAAGGGCTAGCGCAGTCTGGGATGCATCTACGTCAAGGTTGTGCTGGCCCATACATACCTACCTTCCATGTATATTCAGAATGAGCCTGAGATCTGGAAGAAAGCAGCAGGTCCTCCTGGGTCCACTCCTGAAATTCATTTTAGTGCACTTATACCCAGCCTCTGCCAGGATGTGGCTACAGAGAAGGCTTCCACCCCAATGAGAAAGTGCCAATCTGGAGCCTGGATTCTGGTTGAGGTCGGTGCCGACCTAAGGCACTTTGTTGCCTGAAGCAGAGGCCAAGTGGCAACCCACCCTTCCCCCACCCCACCCCTCTCCATCGGGACCAACACCAACTCTTTGAAATAGGAGTGTCGAACCTCTCTCAGCAAGAGCGTCAAATTCCCTTTGGGGGAAGCTCTTGGGAGCTGCATTCCGGTGGTGGGTGGGGCCAAAAGCAAAAGGGGCAGGGCCAAAGGCAAAAGAGGGGGCCAAATACCAGGAAATACCAGCATATTGTAGCTTAAAGCTCTTACTGAGCACTTGCAGGTGGCGTCGAGAGCACATAATGCAAAGCTAAGCAGGTACGAGCCGGGTCAGTGCTTGGATGGGTGACTGCCTGGGCTGCCCACATCTGTTCTCCTGCATTGAGCAGGGGGTTGGACTCAATGGCCTTATAGGCCCCTTCCAACTCTACTATTCTATGATTCTATGATACTGCCAGTAACAAAGCCTCAGAAGAGGCCATTCATCCTTCAAGAAGGGGGGAAGTGCACCAAAGCTAGGAAACCATCAAGTGATCAGTGCTTGGGGGAAATGGGGTGTTGCCAGGGGAGGGGGGTATAGCCATCTGGGGAAGCCCTTGAGATCCAGTTTGAGACCCCAGGGAGGGCCAGCGTTGGCCCCCGGGCCTGATGATCTGCACTCTAGCTTTCAAATTCCTGCTGCACCATTCAGATGCCAGCCCTTATCCCCCTTCCTTGGTGCCCCCTGAAGTGGGTTGCTTCACCCTGCTGCATGGCAGAGCCAGCCCTAGTTGGGGTAGCACTCCATCCCTCAATCAGAAGCCCCCCTCCCCTTACCACATAGCAAACTTCTTTTTTAATTGACAGAAGTTTCAAAAACAACTTGTGATATGGGATGGTCAAGAAAATAATCCACTGGATGAGCACAACCCCCTTAGAGAGCTGGGATGGCTCTTTGGATCCCAGCCAATCTCAAGACTAAGATTATGCTTACATAGAGTCCATTGACAAATTAGGGAGGGGATGAACCACACACACACACACACACACACACCATTATTTCCTGTTTTGCTTTACTGTGTCAAAAACAAGTGTTGAAAATAGACACACATCAGTACTTACGTTACTAGTGAGATATGGGCAGAACTGTGCAGGAAATCCACACATCTCATATATGCTCTTTTAAATGTGGGGGAAATGTATATAGAGACAGTAGTTAAAGCATTTCTATCATCCTCAGATGTTGTCAGAAGGTGAGATATGCTGCAGAGAAAATTCACAATAACTTTGACACCTTGCATCACGACTTGAGATGCTGCTGGGTACTGGACAGCAGGATAAATGCTTAATGAATGTCTCCACTCTAAAAGATCACCGAGATGAGATCTATATGATTTATCAAGATAGACAACAAACTTGCTTCTCCCTTGGAATTCAAATGAGGTGGACAGACATTAACCCCCAAATGATCTTCCGCCATTTATACAAAACCACTTCCCAATCTCATGAGAAGTGATGAGAGAAAGGTTTGCCCGTATAAAGAAGAAAATTCTAATCATAATACTTCATAGCAAAGCAAAAGATTTGTTGAAAGGGAGGGTAGAGTCTCACTTTAACCACCAAGTGAGATCTCAAGTTAAAATAAGGCCAAGCTACCAGTGATGATGCCTGAGATCTGATCAGAAATTGCCAGGTTACTTTGCCATAGGAGTGAGAGGGCAAATTGGATTGGGGCCTGTTTCACGCATTTTCCCTATGTCATTTCTTGATTTAAATCATGCCTCTCAAAGAAACCTCTGCTCTTAGCCAAGGTGAGGGGAATAGACTTGTACCCAACAAATGGCATGGAATCTGCTTGACACTGAATTCCCAAGACAGCTCAACGTGGTGTACCGTTTGTGAGCAGCAGTTTGCCCAAAAGTCTTCGCATTGCCACGTGGTGTTTCCCATCTTGCTGAAAACTACCAACAGGAAACCTCTGTAGTATCACACGAACGGAACAGCCAAAACATGGATGCATTTTCAACGTAGGGATGGGCCCCCACCGCCCACAGCCCTTCACCCTAAGTCAGTGATGGCGAACCTATGGCACGGGTGTCACAACTGGCACGCAGGGACCTCTCTGTGGGCACTCGAGCCATTGGTCACCAGATCGCAAAAAGACTGTCCCCTTCTCCAAAACACTAATGATTTTGTTCTTTCTCACAGTGTGGAACAGAATGATTTTATTCTAGAATTCCTGTTACAGAATTATTTTCTACATTGTTATCACATTTAAAAGATTTTGAAGAATGATGCACAGAGCATGGCTTGGATGTAAATCCCTAACAGTTGACCTGAGTGCTGCATGTGTTGCTCTCAAACTAACGGAGTATGAGCCAAGGTTTGACAAATTATCAGCATGCATGCAATAGCAAAAATCACATTAATTGTGCAAAAGCATGCCCAATGCAAACTTTTACCTAATGCAGTGTTTGCAGTCCAAGACATAAAGTGTTTAAAATGTGTTAAGCACGTTTAGTTTTCTTGTTTATCTTGCTCATCCTAGTACAGGTTGACTTTTACTTTTACTAATCCGACACCTGTAGAAGCAGGGAAAGGACCCAGGGTAAAGCTTGGCCCATACAATTTCAGTCTGGCATATAATCATATTACAAGTTGAGAATCCCTTATCCAAAAATACATGTGCCTAATTATTTAAAAAGTGTGTATAAATTCCCTTCAGGCTATGTGTACAATGTAGTACTATAATAATTTTTTGAATTGATTTTTTTTCCAACAAAAAACTGTTTGTATCATTGAAAGCTCTGTTATTGTGTTTTTCTTTTAAGACAAAATATGTTAATTAGTTCGGACAACTGTATGAGTTGTTTTTCTAAAACTAAAACCTTGGTATTCAGGTTTAATTGCAGTGTTGGCACTTTGAAATAAATAAGTTGGTTTTGTGTTGCAGTTTGGGCACTCGGGCTCAAAAAGGTTCGCCATCACTGCCCTAAGTACTCTGACTGAACACTTTAAAAGCCTTGATGGGCCTTTTCCAATGTTTGGTTCAAACACTTTTTTTTTTTTTTTTAATGCAGCACTGAACACTCATTGCCTCCCTCTTGGGGGAAGTTGTCAAGGGAGATGGAAGAAGCTGCAATGCACACCCCCATCCACGTGTGGGCTGTCTTTTCCTGCGGCCAATGGGGAGTTGACTAAAGGTCCAAGAAACCCCAGGCAGGAAAACATGATCCACACATAATGTGCAGATTGTCTTTACCTGCCAGGGATGCTGGAACATTGCAAGTCCCAGTCCCTGGATGGAAGATGTTCCATGTGTCTGTGGGAATGCCTGCATCGTTCCCTCCCCCTTCTCCTTCCTTAATGCAAGGTTATGTTTTTGTTTTGTTTTGCTTGGGAAAAGAGAAGGAGAAGAAGGAGGAGACAGAGAAAGAGAAGAGTGCTTGGTGACCCGAATCAAAGCAGGAGGCTGCTCATTTATTTATATCCCACCTTTCTGCCAAGCAATGGCATTAAAGGCAGCTGCTGCTCACAGCAGGCTGTAACTGCCTCAGTTCTGCTCCTAGGAATTTGAGCAGAGGCACTTCACCATGAAGGCACCCTTGCTTTGAATTCTCAAGACACCAGGCATGGCTGGGCAAATGCTGAGGGCCTAGTAGGGCCCACCACTGCTGACACCTGCCGGCATGGGACTGGGCGGCCCCTTTCAATTATTTTCTAGTGCTAAAGGGTGTGTTCGGCAGCTGCACTGCCATTTGAACTCCTCCACGATGGCCACTGGCCCCAACCCCAAACTACATCAAGGCCATCTTTCCTTCCCAGGAACACCTCTGGGAACAATGCTATGTCATCATGTAGCATCATCTCCAGGGAAATCCAGATGCATGTTCAAAGTGCGCAGCAGCTGGGATGCTGAGCTGCATCTTAGAGCAGCAGCTTAGCTTGTCCGAAGTTACGGAAAAGGAAGAGGAAATGAAAAAAAATCACCTTCGCTACCTCGTACAATTGCATGTATATCCACCTTAAAGCCATGGGATTTTTGTGCACCCCTTGGAAAAGTCCCTGGTATTTCCCCACCGCCACCTTTGTGGGAGATGATCATGAGAACCAGGGTTGTGGTGGTGGTGGTGGTGGTGGTGGTGGAGAAATAGCACCTACATTGAAATGCAGGACAATGTCATAACATAAATTTATTTATTTATTTGTCGCATTTATGGATCGCCCATCTGGCTGGCAAACCGGCCACTCTGGGCGATGTACAACATAATAAAATACAGCATAAAATACATTTAAAACAGTATAAAGTTTTAAAATCTTAGCCCACCCCATATTCCCACCTGAACAGCCATGTTTTAAGTGAGCAGCAGAAGCTCAGCAGAGAGGGGGCATGGCGGAGGTCACTAGGGAGAGAGTTCCACAGTATGGGGGCCGCCACAGAAAAGGCCCTCTTCCTTTTAAATAAATAACCAATAATTCAAAACACATTGGCTTAGATCTTAAGATAAGTTAACTTCAAGACCTTTCCCATTCTCTCCTCCCACCAGCATCACCCCGTGTCCCATCCCAGATTGTTTAGGAGGGACCCTTGATGCCCCCCCCATGAGGCTTTTCAGGGAGCACAAGTGATTGCAGGAGGGAAGGGGAGAGTTTCCATCCATGAACTTTCTTATGTCAACTTAGGATCCAAGCTATTGAAAACATATAATTATCCATAAGTTTGGGGAAAAGGGAGGAGGAGGAGGAGGAGGAGGAGGAGATTTGCTTATTACACACTTAAATCATGGAACCTTTCTATCCAAGCACTTCTAGAATGGAACTAAACATTGTGCACTAGTAAAGAAGTTTTCAGAGAATGCAACTCATATCAGAAGGAAGCAAGTTAAGTAAAAAAAGAAGTCATAAACAGAGAGAGTGATGCATTCCCCCTTCCTTCATAGAATCACCCTCTTTAATTTGACAGCCAAAATGCCAAATTATGATTAACAATTCAAACATCTAGCAGCAGAGAGTTAAAAGCAAGCCTCATTGAAGTCAATGGAAAGACTCCCACTGATATCCACAGGGAGCCAAATCAATACCTTATTTTGGTTTGCTGCAGGATTTTTTGCTTGAAAAAAACAAAACACAAATGAATGTCAATGAAAAAGCGGACTATATCCTAACATCCGAGACTACACCTAGAAGTGGCTACTGAAATGTTTGCACAAAAACTATGTTTTAGTAGGAACAGAACAAATAATTCTAAACAACATTTCTTTGGCATTAGTATAAAAATACTACCTCATTTGCATTAATTTTTAACTTTGTTGTCTTCTTTGAACGTCAGTCATCTGTGAACTGCACTAAGAAAAAATGCACTAAGATGGATATGAAAATGCCTAAAATATATGTCCCCCCCCCCTTTGTTTTGTAATACTCTACAAGCATGAAGGGAGCCCCAGCTGATGAAGATCTCAGCCTCAGTGACATAGTGTTAAGGTAAACAGTTAGGCAGACAGGTGAGTTAAGCACCTGTGCAAGTTTAATAGGGCAAGGAGGTCAGGGCAGTCTTCTTCATCTTCTTCTTTTATTTATTTATATTTATTTATTTATTTATTTAATATATTTATTAACCGTCCATCAGCCAAAAGGCTGCCTGGGCAGTTTACAAAACAAAGCAACACTAAAACAAAAACATCAACAATAATAATATAAAAGCACAGACATATTAAAATGTAACATGATAAAACCAAGCAGCCAAAATAAATTCAATCCAGAGGTACAATTGCAATAATAAAATGAATAAAATCAACCATTAAAATGTTGGGCAAATAAAAAGGTCTTCACCTGGCGCCTGAAAGAATAGAGGGTAGGTGCCAGGCATACCTCTTTAGGGAGCTGATTCCATAGATGGGGTGCCACAACTGAGAAGGCCCTTCCCCTAGTAGCCACCCTCCTAGCTTCTTTTGGAGGGGGCACTCTGAGAAGGGCCTCCGAAGAAGTTCGCAGGGTTCAGGCAGGCACGTATGGGACCTAAATCTTCATAACTTAACTTTCCAAGTAAACAAGCCTAATAAATAAAAACAGATATGAAGGTAGACGGCCGGCAGGCAGGGACTTCGTAGCTTTCCAGCGTCACATGTGCAATTATTTGTTTGCTGGGAAGAAGTTATGGGTGTGTGTTTGGTGCCATGAGCTCTTGGCTCTCAGCGAACAAATGCATCCCTTCGAGGCCAAATTGGCTGACCTGACCATTAGAAGAGCATGCTGCATGTTAACACCAAGGAAGGTAGGCAAATGTCTATTTATTTATTCATTTATTTATTTATTTATATTGCATTTCTATACCACATTTCTGGTGGTATGGAAAAGCAACCAAGGCAGTTTACCAAAACCAACCAAGGCCGTTTACAAAAAATCCAAATGTATTTTTGTGGTCCTGAAAGCAAAATGTAGGTTGCTAAGCTGGAAATGGAAAATCCAGGACCTCCAAAGTATCTTTCTCAGAAATGCCACCTGTTCCATGTACAGGGCCAGCTAAAAAGGCAGCGCTCGGTGGTCTCACTGGTCTGGTTTCCACAATCATTGCAGGCCACTGTGGCTTGTTTAAGCCACCGTGCAGCAGGTGCCGCCAGCCACCCTTTTGAATATTCAAGCCATGGTGGGCTAGAAGTCAACATGCCAACCCAGTCAATGTGTAGATGAAACCATGGTGTCAGGAGGGAGGCAGTTCAGAGAACATTCTGGGACAAGCTAGGCCCGTACAAAAGGGTCAATTCTTCTGAAGCAGAATCTTTGGCACTCAGGATCAAAAAAGGTGGTAAATCAGCTTTTAAACTGACCCATGGGGGAAAGCCAATGGGAGCTAAGGAGCATCTGTTTCCGGATGAATCATCCCTAGAGGATGAGGGTGCCAATGTTTCTGATCATCCAGATGGGGAAGGTGTAGAATTAGGCAATGGGCATACAGCAGGACATGATAACCCGCGAAAGGGCCATAGGGGAAAACGCACATGCCACCAGGGATATTTGGAGAGGAACACCATGCACAGCTGCTTATATTCTAATGATCATAGAAGCCTCCAAACCAAATTGGGGGAGCTGGAGCGCATAGTCTTAAAGGAGAACATAGAGATAACAGACAGAACAGAAACCTGGTGGAATGTAGAAATCTAGTGGGATGAGATTATTTCTGGATACAAACTGTATAAGAAGGGTGTACTCTATAGGAAGAGCATGCTGGGGACACTGTCACTCTTTATGTCAAAGAGGGCATAGAGTCAAACAAACTAGAAATCCCAAAAGGCGCAGATTATCCATAGAATTGCTATAGATCAGTGTTCTCCAACCTTGGGTCCCCAGATGTTTTTGGCCTACAACTCCCAGCAAGCCCAGCCAGCAAGGTTGGAGAACACTGCTATAGATGGTATTTCCAGGGTCCAAAAGAAAGTTTGTACTGGGGATGTGCTATCACCCCCACCCCAATGAAAATACTCATGGTGACCTTGAGATAGAGAATAAAATCAGGAAGGCAACCTAAGGAGAAAATGTTTGTAGTCATGGGTGACTTTAATTACCCTCACATAGACTAAGTAAATGTATGTTCAGGTCATGACAAAGTGGTAAAATTAAAATGTTTTAGATGCCCTAAATGACTGTGCCCTAGAACAGTTGGGCATGGAGGCAGAGGGGAGGCAGGCCTGGACTTAATCCTAAATTGCACCCAGGACCTGGTGCAAGTTGTAAGACTTGTTGAACTGATTTGAAACAATGACCACAGTGCCATCAAATTCAATTTCAAATCCAAGTGGGCAATTGCCAGGAAAGTCCAGTGCAGCCGGTCACATTGGACTTCAACAGAGGACACTTCTAAAAACTGAGGGAATTTGCAAAAAGGGAGTTGAAAGGAAAAGCCAGCAGGTCAAACCTCTCCAGAATATCTGGAAGGTATTCAAAATCACAATAAGAGAAGTTGAACTTGAAAGTATACCACAGATCAAGTAAGGTACCACCAGGTTGAAGAGGACACCAACATGGCTAGCAAACATGATCAAGAAAGCTATCAGAGGCAAAAAGGCTTCCTTCAGATAATGGAAGTCTTGCCCTAATGAGGAGAATAAAAAGGAACACAGACTTTGCCAAAATAAATTCAATCAGACATTAAGGGATGTATGCTGGTATGCTGTTCTATTTTTGTATGTTCTAATATAATAATTTTAAAACATGAATAGCAAGCAAACGTTGGATATAACTAAAGCATTTTACTTGTATAACCTGAGAAACCATGGCAGAAAATGTAATTGTAGCTTCCCCTCTTCTCACAACTGGCCGAGACACATAGGTAAGGCTCTACTTGGAGAAAACAAGTTTCTCCAAAGGATAAATGTTATCACTCTTAAACAACCAAACATTCCTCCATCTCTAAGGATTTGAATGTTAAAGCATGCTCCTTTTTGTTCTAAAGATGTCATTAATTCAAAGCATGGATGTCACTCTCTCAAGATGGGATTGAGATCCACCACAGCTAAAAATGTGTTACTTCACTATGAAACATTCTTTCGGAGGTTCTTACTGCTTACTCATTTAAAAGGTAAACTTTTCTTGGGTTTGTCTCATGTCAGTCGTTGCTTTCTTGCAGCCCCTAAGCCTCCCTTTTCTCCATTAGAAGCTGTTAGCATCTTCAAAGCCATATCAAAACAGTGTTTGTTCTGGCCTTTGATTCTCCCCACACAGAAAATTCAAAGACTACAGATCTATTTGAGGGAAGGGGGAAGGGAGTGTATTTCATGCATTATGTGAGCATTTGTCTTTGAATGTTGTTTTTAGAGCCTGACATAAGTAACTACTTTCTAATAAAATAAATGCTTATGCAAAATGTTTTTATCCAACTTCTCCAGACTATTTCTTTTATTTCATAAAGGCATTGAAACGTAATAGTAATTTACCAGCCAGCCATGCTCCCTTTAGAGAGGTAGATGATAGTGTTCGTTTATTTTTTAAAATAAACTCATTGCCTGTGCCTGACAGATTTCAAAGTCTTTGTATAAATGGAGAGGATTGTTTAGATCAGGAACCTTCCTTGATGAACCCAGTGATGACTAATGATGACAAAGGTCTCACCATAGAATAGAATGGTATATTTTGCAACTATTGTTAAATGAATGAATTGTAGCTTTCCATTACGTATTTTCCCTAGGGAAGTTTTTCTCATTGACTATGCTGACTATTGTTGATGGGAGTTGTAGTCCAAAACTTCTGGAGGGCACCAAGTTGGGGAAGGCTGCACTAGGATGTTTGCCTATATCCTAAATTTATGAAGTAATGCTTCTGATGATTTCAAAGAAATATAAAATAAACCACATTCTTTGGGCAGACTTTGCTGTGGTTGCTTCAACTGCTTTGGAAAATCAGTAGCATTGTTACATAAGTAATGGTGATCTTGTAAGATTGAACAAAATATACAGTACTCTGTTTATTCTTTTTAGGAATGATTATTAAAGAAGTGTCCCCACATCAAAAGGAAAATTTCATTACAGTTTTCTAATATTTAAAAGTCTGCCCCATTCTGTTTTCTGTGAATTAAAAACAAAACAAAAACCTGAATGAATTTTCACTTTTTTCATTGTACGTATTTCCTCCATAAAATATGCATTCTTGTATGCACTTTCCTCCCAAATACTAATTTTCGTATACATTTCTCCCTAATATACAGATTTTTGAGCCAAGAACTGCTTCACAACATTCAGAGAAATACACAATCCAAAAGATAACTGTGTTCCGATCCCCATACTCATCCGGGAAGTGCAAATTCGGTTGGTTTGCTTAAAAAATAATGTGGACCACCTAAATTCTCCCCATTCCTACGTGCACTTTAGAACCAATACGCTAACTGAAATTTAGTTATCATTTGAAATTCACACTTCTCTGAATTTTAAAATCTCCAATTATAAATGCTTACAAAGATGTGTATATAATGGGAAAGTGCATACTATATTAGTGAAAATTACACCAAAATGTATTATATTAGGAAGATTGCTTGCAAAAAGGTGTATATTAGGCAAAAGTGCATGCAAAAATGCACATGTTAGGAAAAATGCACACAAAAAGAGCCAGTATGGTGTAGTGGGTAGTGTTGGACTGGGACTCCGGAAATCTGGGTTCTAGTCCCCACTTGGCCATGAAGCTCACTGGGTGACTTTGGGCTAATCGCTGGACTGGTTTGCATGACTGAACAGCCCACCATGGCTTATTCAAGCCATAGTGGGTTGCAGCGCATGCCAGCACGTGTGGGTAGCGATTGTGAATATTCAACGTCCAGCTGTGGCTAGTCATGTCCTGTGAACCTGGATAGTGGTGGTTGTGCAAGGGTTAAACAACCCTTGGATAACCCAACAAGAGACCATGGGTTATGAGAGGGAAGTTTAACTCTCGCACAGCCCCCACTGCTTGGGTTTGCACAAGACGACATGGCATGACTGGCTGTTGAATATTCAAATCCTGCCCGGTATACGCTGGCACATGCTGGTGCACACTGGCACACGCTGGCATACACCACAGCCTACCATGGTTTAAATAAGCCACAGTGGGCTGTTTAGATCTTGCAAATCAGGTCGAAGGCTCTCAGCCTAACCTGCTTCGCAGGATTGTTGTGAGGATAAAATGGAGAAGAGAAACAACATGTAAATAAATACTATTAAATAAACAAATGTAATAATAAATAAAATGCGTATAAATTTTTATGCAAATTTACAAAATATTCTCAAAGTTTGGAATGAACCACTTGGGCAATGAGAAGAAAAACTACCTAAGTACATCACAGAGTATCATCACCAGTACATTTCCATAAAAGCCTGGATAGATTTGTCAGGGTGGAGTTACACTGCCCATTGCAGAATTGTATAGCTGGGAGCACACCAGTGTGCTTGGCAAAACATTGCAAAGCAGTCTCTCCCTGTAGATCCTTGGTTGTTATCATAAGAACAGCCATGCTACATCAGACCAAGGGTCCATCTAGTTCAGTATTCTGTTCACAGAGTGGCCAACCAGCTGCCCATGGGATCCCACAAGCAGGACATGAGTGCAACAGCAACTGGTGTACATAGGCATACTTCCTCTGATACTGGAGGTAGCATATAGCCACCAGGACTAGTAGCCATTGATACCCTTTTCCTCCATGAATTTGTCCAATCCCCTTTTAAAGCCGTCCAAATTGGTGGCCATCACTACATCTTGTGGAAGTGAATTCCATAGTTTAACTATGCGCTGTGTGAAGAAGTACTTCCTTTATCTATCCTGAATCTCTCACAAGTCAGCTTCATGGGATGACCCCGGGTTTTAGTATTACGAGAGAGAGAGAGAAATGTCTCCCTATCCATTTATCCACACCATGCATAATTCTGTACACCTCTATTAATAATGTCTCTTCTTACTCCCTTTTTTCTCTGCTAAACAATCCCAGCTGTTGTAACCTTTCCTCACAGGGGAGTTGCTCCAGCCCCTTGCTCATTTTAGTTGCCCTTTTCTGCACTTTTTCCAACTCTACAATATCCTTTTTACTTTTAGGTGCGGTGGCCAGAACTATTTCACTCAGGCTGGAGATGATTAAAGCGCTTATGAGTAATCCTTCACTGCTTCTCCAGACTAACGTTTCCCACACAGGTTTGCAGTTTCCGCCCCACTCCCATCTCTACTTCTCAATGGGCTTCAATCCCTATGTTCTGACAAGTCATGTCTGCTCCTCCATCCATGCTCCTCCTGCTACTGGAATACCCTCACTTATCTTCCTATTGAATCAGGAGCTCCACTCATCCTTTATGTCTTCAACAAAAGATGCACATGCAGAAAAATGATACCAAGGCAAATCATTCCCTTTCAGCTGCCAGCCAAATGAAAACTGGTACCCAATACAAAGGTGTGGCTAATGATAATAGTTGCCTAAGTGGTAAAAACAAAAACAAACAACAACAACAACAACAAACCCAGTGCAGCCTGCAACATTGTAGAGAGGGTTGGATTTGGTGATCTTGTGGGAAATGTCTGGCATTATCATAGTCTTTTCCTGCTCTGCCGGTGGTTGTTTTGTTTTCTTTTAAACAGTCTACTTTTATGAAATGGGCAATGGGAAATTATTAGATAGTTTCAAAGTCAATATATTCTGTACACCTAATTACCACCTCTTGACTCGATGAAAGACCTGTAATGTGCAATTATATGCTGATGACAGTCTCTTCTAAATAGTACCTAGTGGGAGTATTGTTGAAATATGGAATTTCATTTTCCGAAAGCAGTAAATCAGCAAGGCCTGCTATTTGGTTATATTTGTCCAACTTCCCGTATCACAGCAGGCTTAATTTAATTAATTCTAACCTATCCTTATCGTTTGTGGAGGTAGCACTAATTGCAATGACACCACAGCAATTTATGGCTGATTATCCTGTGGCCCAAAAATGCCCTTACGCATTTCCCCTAATATTTAAACTAACGTTCCATGGCTGCAGCTTAATTTCATTAACCTGGCAGAACAGGACTTTGGGAGTAGGGGTATGGCGGAAATCCCCCTGATAAACCAACCACTCTGTTTACACATTTCCTTAACTCAGCCTTGCACAACCCTGGTGCCCTCCAGAAGTTTTGGACTTCAGCTCCCAGCAGCCCCAGCTGACTAGGTCAATAGGCAGGCCTGCTGGGAGTTGTAGTTCATCTGGAGGGCACCACATTGGGCAAGACTGTCGTAAGTGGTTTTAAGGAGGAATCATAGCTTCCATCTGTGGTTCATTCTTTCTTTACCTTGCGCAGGTATTGTGCTCCTAAGTCTCATTCACAGCGTTCTCCCCCCACCCACCCCCCAAGAAACCTTTTATAACATTCCCGTGCCCCTAAAGCTGTCTTCTGAACTTTTTTTCTGGTCTGTCTACACTGCTTTAAAAACAATGTCTCCACTGCACATATTTGATGTGTGCAAGGCACATTACTTTAAACGATACCTTCAGGTATTGTGCTGCTGTTGTATCTGATCTTCATGTTTGGAGGGTGCATATGTGATTGTTTATTGCTTTCATTCTTCGTCAGAACACACTTTTCACTGGCTATTGTTTTCTGCTTCCTAACACCTTCAGCAATTTTATTAAGGGTTTATTTACAGGAGTATTGACAAATGCATAACGGCGTGAACTGAAGTGGATCCAAAGTTTATTTCTTTCTATTTTATTTGACCTTGTTAAAGTGAGGAAACAATTATTCTCCCTAAAATACCTATATGTGAGCGCTTTCCCCCTTGCATTTATATGTTAATAACTCAGAATTATATGGTCCTTATTTAGCTCTTTACATGGATAAAGCAATTCTCAGCACTTTTAAATAATTCATTGAAGCCTTTGCTGCAGGGCTGCTGTGTTCTGAAAATTATACAAATTATATGATTGAAAGGAATGATGCAGGAGTTTACCAACTTCTTTTTCCAAAGGAAATTGATACGCACGTCATGTTGCATAAAGGTTGGATTATAGCAGGTACAACATTTTATTGAATAAGTTGTTAAATGAAAAAAAGGGGGGGGGAAATCTAATGCATTATGTAGCACTTGCTTTTGTTCTGGTTGCAAATTATATTCAAGATTTTTGAAAGGGTGTCATTCCCCTCACCCCTTAGCCTGGATAGTGAAACTTTATACATAAGGAACCCCAGTTTTGCAACCAGGGCATAAACATGGAGTGGGTTTGGGGTTTTTGCAGGTATTCTTCCTTGCACCCCACTTCTCACTCCCAAAATCAGTTATATGAGCCTCCACTCTTTTTCTTTCTTCTTCTTCTTCTTCTTCTTCTTCTTCTTCTTCTTCTTCTTCTTCTTCTTCTTCTTCTTCTTCTTCTTTAAAAAAACCCATATGTTAATGGGAAAAATTCCATATGTTATTTTTTTGTGCATTTACGAACAAATGAATCCCTTGACCTCATGCATACTCACAAAAACTATAATGTGCAGATAGATCTTCATCACGTTCCAAGTGGTGTAGTGAAAGGACTTCTGGTATATCCAGATGTGATGGTGGGGAATATGCTTGTTATCGCTTAGCTTATTACTGTTTTTCCAGGTGTGCCTACTGGTACAAATCATAATGTCTGAGTCAGTCCCCAGATGTGACAGATTAAGGGTGATAATAACCAATGTGTTCATTGTGGAACACATTGCACACTTTGTACTTTTCTAGGAAACACTCTTCTGAGGCCAATGTGGTGTAGTGGTGAGAGTGTTGGACTGGGACCTGGGAGATCCGGGTTCTATTCCCCGCTCGGCCATGAAGCTCACTGGGTGACTTTGGGCCAGTCACTGACTCTCAGCCTAACCTACCTCACAGGGTTGTTGTGAGGATAAAATGGAGAGGAGGAGGAGGAGGAGGAGGGGGAGGAGGAGGAGGATTATGTAAGCCGCCTTGGGTTCCTTTCAGGAAAAAAGGCAGCGTATAAATATAATAAACAAACAAACAAACAAACAAACAAATTCTTACTCAGAAGGCATTAGCAGTGTCCCGTCCAAAGCTGATGTTTACTCTTACATGCGTCACATATGATGTCCTATCATAGTTGCTGTATTATACATGCACACAGTCGTATTTTACAGGTAATTGTACATACAGAAGAAGCGAGAGGACTTACATACCAGAATCAAGGAAAAGCAGCAGACAAGATTGGCTTTGGTAAGAGTTAACACGGCAAGGTTAATAGATAAGTCCCAGATCCATTTTGAATTTTGTGAAGCAGAGAAATTTGTCCTTTTTTCAAAGCAGGACAAATTTCATTGTACTTAGATGATCTCAACACTAATTCCAAGCAGTGATGGAGTGAACTCTCTCCCCACCCTTCCAATTACGGTGATAACAGGATTCAGAAAATTGACATATTTTCCCCAAAACGTGGGAAATAACTTGGATTTTTCCAAGCCCACCTATGAGCCAGGGATTTTTGTGCCCCCAGTGAAGTCACTGGGTGTGTAATCAAGTTTAAACTCTCCCCCACCCCCAGTAAGCTTCCAAGCCTCCAATTCCCTCCCGCCCCAACTGTGTATGTGGCTGCTGGCCCTGGCAGAGTAGACAGCAGACAGCTCCTCCCTCCCCTGCTCTGGTGTCTGACACAAATAGACTCGGGAAATGCACTTTCCCCAAGGGCTACTGCAGCACACCAGGAACCAGAGAAGGAAGGCAGAGAGATGTGAGCATTATCAGCCTCCATGGTTGCTCCAGGAAATGAGTTTGGTCAGCATCACTAATTCCACGGTGTTACCAGTGCAGATCCCATTGGCCAGTTGAACATGATGTGCACCAGATGTACAGGCCTGTCACAGACAATCTGCAGCCCCCAGGTGATTGTCTGTGGGAGCTGCAGCAGGCTTGCGAATGAGTGGGGATTACACACTGAGGTATCAATGGCATATACCTCCACATGGGGAGGTATATGCCACACACACTGGGGCCATGATTTGAGCAAGCACAGTGGCTTGAAAAGTGGCTCCCATGGGCAATCACATGGGAGAGCACCCTGTATCTGAACTGGGGCTTGGTAACCTGGAAGGCAAAGCAAGACTTAGGTTGTCTCAGGGCTCATCCATTTGCTAGCATTTTATGGGATAGCCGTGTGTCCTCTTTTACAAAGGACAGTCCTCTATTTGAAGGGCTGCCAGATAACTGTCTTCTGTTTGTAGGTGTCCTCTGTTTGAAGGGCTGCCCATGCCAAGTCCTGTATAAAGATACGCATGAGAAGGGCGAGCCTGGCCTGGAAGTTGCCCATCAAGAGAGAACATGTGGACAGCGGACCAAGCAGACACACAGGAGGATGCCTGGTCACAGTCTCCCCCACTTTGGTGAATTGCACTGCATTTCTATTTAAAATTTAATAATTATTTCTAAATGTGCAGATATATATATATATATATATATATATATATAAGCATATGCAAATTTGATGCAAATCTTTTATGTGTTTCCTCTTTTTTGGCAGTTCATAAGGGGCCACCCTAGCTAGCAATCAATAAAGTTTGTGCTGCAGCAGCTAAGCCTATTCATCAGGCTGGTCTGCCAGACAGCAATAAAATATGCCAAAAAAATTATATCTTTTAAAGACTGGAGTTCACAGAGAGATGAAGCTATTTTATATGATTTGTAATTGCACTAAGAGATATTATGGCCACTTTATCCAATTGGATGGGCTAATCTTGTTTGACATGCTTTGGGAAGGATCCAGATAACATCAAACCATTTTAAAAGTCCCATTGATTTCAGTGGGAGAGACTGAGTCACACCCACAACCATTGGAGTCAAAGTGACTAAAAAGTACTCAACTTTGGCTGAATTGTGTGTGACCATTAGGATTAAGTTCTTTTAAAGTAAATGGTCATTTAAAAAGAAGAAGGAGGATGAGGATCATATCACCTAATTAAACTTGACAGCTTATTCGCAATGGGTTCTTGCCTGGTGGCAGCTTAGACATGTTACATTTAAGAAGACAGCATAATAAAGCCTATAACAAGCAGAATTAGATAGCGAGCTTTTGTTTCCTACTCAGCATATTCATTTCATTGTTTGATATTGCCAAACTTTGCAGTCAGAAGACACAGAATAGCAGAGTGTACCACATAGAAAAGCATGAAATCACGTCACATACCTACGGTGTATTGTTTTAACAGATTGTTGGGCTTAATACCCATCCATCTTTGTTAGGTGTAACAGAATTTCCATCCCTGAACCTATTATTACTTAGATTTCATAGATTTCATAGATCATAGAGTTGGAAGGAACCTACAAGGCTATCGAGTCCAAACCCCTGCTCAATGCAGGAAACTAGAGGAGGGGTCTCCCATCCAAGTAATAACCAGGCCTGACCCTGCTTAGCTTTCCACACTCAGACAAGCTGAGCCAGCGTGAGCCACAGGCCTATATCCCTAAACATTATGGACATTGTCCCAATCTATCTGGGGGCATACACACACACACACACACACACTTATCCTTAGCTGAAGGAGGAACAGCATGTGTGGTTAGGTGTTCCACATGCAATTCCACCTCCAGCATGCATAGTTCCTGGGTTCTAGCTAATGTAATCCTACTTAGAGTAGACCCATTGAAATTAATGGGGCTTAAGTTATAGATTTCATAGATCATAGAGTTGGAAGGAGCCTACAAGGCTATTGAGTCCAACCCCCTGCTCAATGCAGGAAACTAGAGGAGAGGTCTCCCATCCAAGTAATAACCAGGCTTGACCCTGCTTAGCTTTCCACGCTCAGACAAGCTGAGCCAGCGTAAGCCACAGATACAACCCCCTGTCAAGAAATCAGTGATAGAACCGACAACCTGTTCAGGACAGGGAGTCGGCTGGGTGGGGAGCACAATGACTGAATCTAGCCTCTCCAATGGGGTTGGACTTGATGGCCTTGTAGGCCCCTTCCAACTCTACTTTTCTATGATTCTATGCTGTCTTCCTCAAACTCTTTCCTATCACTGCTGATTTTCTGTATACATATACGGCTGGATCAAAGCCTATCTTGGTTTATTTGCTACACTCTTTGTGGATAAAATCATGCACATCCATTCCTTTGGGCAAGAAGTGTAGCTCAGTGGTAGAGCACCTGCTTTGCATGCTGATGGTCCCAGGTTAGATCCCCGACATCTCCAGGTAGGCCTTGGAAAGAATCCTGCCTGAAAGCCTGGAGAACCTCTGCCAGTCAGTGTCGACAATACTGGGCTAGATGGACCAGTGCTCTGACCCAGTAGAAGGCAGCTTCCTATGTTCCTGTTCTTGATTTGGACACCACAAATGCACTGTGGACAGGACCGGTGCAAGGCAGTTTGGTGCCCCAGGCAAGATCAGATATTTAGCGTCCCCCCCTTCCCACTTGAGAGCGCTATTTTTTTTTTCAAGGTGTTTCTGGCGCCCCTTTTAGCCCTGAGCCCTAGGCAGCTGCCTAGTTGGCCTAATGGTAGCACCGGCCCTGACTGTGGCTCCATCTGCTTTCATATATACTTGGATACATTCTAGTCATTGCAGCCTGAAGATGCTGACAGGGTGCCTTAGGGAAACACGCCCTCTATATTTTATCCTTGCCCATCCCTGGGAATAAATTCACTTATGCTTACAAATGCTCATGTTCTCTAGTGGCACAAAACATCTTTCATCAACTTTGGTTGGTGCACTAGCTGCCTTTCCTCCTGGCATGAGATTATCTTGCTATGGTTATTCATGCCTTGCTAAAATCCAGGCTTGATGACTGTAATTCATTATGTGTAAGACTGCCCTTGAAAAGTGTTTAGAAACTTCAGTGGGTCCAGAATGCAGTAGCCAGTTTATTAAGTGGGGCCCACAGAAGCAAGCTCTCAAAGGGGACTTGAATTAAGCTAAATGCAGTGATATATATATTTTTAAATGTTATTCACTTTAAAGATTTATAGGCTGTTCTTCAATATAAATATTTCCAAGGTTGCTTATAGGTTAAAATAATAAATACAAACAAACAACAACTAAATCAGAAGAGCAAAATCAGAATACAAAAGTAGCATAAAATGCTGCAAAATATGAAAATGAAAAGGTCTTTTCCTGGCAACAAAAAGACATCAGAATGTCAGGTGACCCTCTCTGGCGTATGTTCCACAGGGAAGGTGCTACAACCCACCTCACCTCGAAGGTACAGGCAGGTTCATGATGAAAAATATGATCCCTTCAATATAGCTGGTTCTGAAGCCATCTAGATCTTTAAAGGCAAGTACCAGCTCTTTTAATTATGCCTGGAAACAAAGTTGGAGCCAGCGCAGCTATTTTTAAGCATTGGTGAGATATGTTCTCATTTCCTGGGCCCAGTAAGCCGCCTAGTGCCTGTATTTTGAGCTAATGGAAGTTTCTGAACAGTCTGCAACCCCAGTCCAATGTACAACACAAAGTCATCAAATCTGGAGGTTACCAGGCAGATAACAGTGGCCAGGTTGTGGCCTTCTTTTGCATGATCAGGTTAACTGGCAATTCAAAGCTTATCTCTCTCTCTCCTGAGTCTAAGTTGTAATAGGTAACCAATAAAGCATTTCTCTAATACTTCTGTTCCCGAGACAGGGGTTCATAAGATGTGTACCTCAAAGTACTGGAGGTTCACTTGACAGTGATTGTTTGTTTATACTACTGGTCATAACCAATGGAGCTCCTAATCCATTGGAGGTTTTATATGGAGCTTTATAGGAGCTATTCATGGTGCTCCCTGGTGGTGAACCTATTTTGGGGATGGAGTTCAGCACAATGGATAGCTCCTATAAAGCTCCAAATGAAACCTGCAATGGATTAGGAGCCCCACTGAAATAGGAGTCAGCAGCCTCCCCTGGTCATAACTGCAGTAGAGCAGAAACAAAATGGGGGGGGGGAGAGAGATGTCTGCTACATATGTCAAAATTCAACATTTGGATTTCCTTGCCTTAATTTCTTCATTAAAATTCTAGATTTGAGAGTGTTTCCCCCCAGATATTTGTGACAGCCCTAGGCAGAACACTGGAGTTGCTAGGAAATCCCGAATTTGAAAATTTCAGGGAGAATTCCTTTCCAAATCCAGCACAGCTCTACTCAGTGAGGGTCAAATTCTTTATGAAGCATTGCCATGGAAACTAGGAGATTTACACAAAGCCACTGATGCTCTCCTGGCATTTTTCTTCTTTTTAACCACCTGCTGTGGGTTTTTTCACCCCTGACTTCTTCATTGGTCTTTCATGGTCTTTACTTATTTTTGTAACTAAAGATTCCCATTATCTGGCTAATGTTGAGTGTTCTGCTTGTAAATGGAGCAATCCTTCTATTCCCATGGGCAACCTATGTGCTCTTTCAAGCCCCAATCAGATTTTCTAATCAATTAAGCAAATTAATCCATTTCTCAAATTATGATTAGGCTGCAATAGTTGTTATAAATCCATGATTGGAAGAAAGCTCTCAATGTGTTTTTAGAAACCCTTAAAGGCTAAAATGATCAAGAGGAGTTGGAAAACAAATAGGGTGGAGTGTAGGACGTCTACATCCCCTTGTGCACACACACACACACACACCCCAGTACAGTGTGTAAGACTCTTCGGGGAAATCTGGGCCTTTCCTTCTGATTTTTTCTGTACAGACTGTGGGTTGGATCCAGATTTGGTCATGCTTAGAGTAGACTCATTAAATCAATGGGAGTTAAGCTAGCTTACACTGGCTCAGCTTGTCTGAGTGTGGAAAGCTAAGCAGGGTCAGGCCTGGTTATTACCGTACTTGGACGGGAGACCCCTCCTCTAGTTTCCTGCATTGAGCAGGGGGTTGGACTCGATAGCCTTGTAGTCTCCTTCCGACTCTATGACCTATGAAATCTATAATCATGACTTAGATGTCCCATTGATTTCAATGGGTCTACTCTAAGCATGACTAAGTCCAGATCCAGCCCTATATTTGTTTCTGCAGTGTATATACCAAAATTAAGACTTAAAAAAAAAATCATCCACAGAATTTACCATATTTGTACTCCACCTATTCTCCAAGAAGCTCAGAGTGGCATAGATGAAGTTACTCCCTTTTATTCTCACAACCATCCTGTGAAGTAGGTTAAGCTGGAAGATAGCAACCACCCCAAGGTCACACAGTGAATTTCATGGCTGAACAAGGAATTGAAGCCAAGCTATCTCCAGTCCCAGTCCAAACTCTAGCCACTATATATCCTGTGGGGCGAAAGGGAATTTGGTATATAGTAGCAGAGGTAGGTAAAAGCTTTCCCCACTAACTGACTTAAAAGAAAACTGCAATGCTGTGTATCCCATAGTCTGACCCAGAAAGGCTAGTTACAATTAAAACAATCCAGACTAGTTATATCAAACAAAACATCATGTTTATTGTACTCAGATAAACACATCTGGTATTCTTGCATGTTTGTTAGCCCACGCAGGCACAGCTTAAAGTTGGCTAGAGTCTGTTGGAAATCAGCATGGCTGGAAGAGACCCAGCCAGGCTCATGTTGCTTCCTTGAGGTCCAGAGGAAAGAGAGAAACTTCCTCTAAGGAAGATTCCCAGGTGTGGAAGGAAGTGGGTGTGGTTAGGCAGGTTAGTTAACCATTCCTCCCCTAGTGACCTTATGCATGCAAGGTTACCCATATATCTAACATATCCCACACTAGCTCTCTTGTCAGGTGTGTAGTATTTGGAAGGACATGTAATGATGTGTATTTTGGTAGGAGCCTGGTTAAAGCCTGGGTTATTATATATGAGGCATGTTGATGACTCTTTGCAGTGCCAGGGGGTTGAATCCAGAATCTGCCTTCCATGGACAGAAGGGCTCTGCTCACAGAAGGTGCCTCTGCCTGATTTGGGGGATCCCCTCTCCCCCTCCCCTGCATCACAGATCACCCAATTTAACAGGTTCACCTGACCTTTTATGTAGCATTTTCAGGGTCCTGGAGGGGCTGCCATGGGGAAGAGGGAGTGTTGCCAGCCAAGTTGCATGTGCCGAAGCTGGATCCAACCCAAGGCCTACAGTGAGTAGGGCTATAGTGAAGAGCATGATACACCAAGGGAGAATAAGGCCAGTTTTAAATCAATACAGTAACTGAGAATTTAAGGGTGGGAAATCTGCCCAGCACTTGACTTGCAGTGCGTGAGCTGAGCCTGAGCGCCAGCTGAGGTCCTCACCGGACTCCCAGGTCCCCGGAGCTACATTGTTTACATAGAAAATGGCGTAAGATACGTTAAAAACAACCGTGATTTGTGCATGATTTACGCAAATCATGGCCGTTTTTAACGTATCTTACGCCATTTTCTACATAAACAACATAGCGCCGGAACGCGAAAGTTGCTGTCCCCGGCTAGGCTCGTGAGAACGCGAGTCGAGCCAGGGAAAAGGTAGGGTGAGCAGAGCTCGGGTTGTCAAACCCGGCGAGTTTGCTGGATTTCCACCCCCGAATCAAGCTCCGCGCACATCCCTTACTGAGACCACCAGCATGACCATTATACGGTGAATTTTCCCACTCACATTGGTAGCTGCCATTGACATAGATCAGGAAACTCTCTGCCTGATTATCAGGAAACTGTAATCCTATGCACACTTATCTGGGAGAAAGCCCCATTGATTACAGTGTAAACGTGGTAAGTCATGCCATGGATGATTTCGTATTTCAGCTGGGGATGTGGGGCTGTCATGGGAACATGGATGGACACATCTGTTCATTTTGTTTTTGCAGAGATTTTTAGATTTTCAGGCTTACCTTTGTTCCATCCTGTTTTTGCATAAGTTAGTAAGTTTTCTTCTCTCTTAAATCCGCAGAGACATAAGCACTCTTTTGTTCATTTCCCCCCAAATATACCCATTTCTGTGCACATTCCCCCCACCACAAATACATGCATTTTCCAAGTTCTTTCCCCTTGTGATGCAGCTTTGTTTGCACTAATCTCTAAGGTATGCATTTTGTGAACACTTTTCACCAAGATGCCCATTTTGTTTGGTGCACATCTTCCACCAGCATTGCATTGCCAGGCTTGTGCTGTGCAGGTTTCGGTATGCAATGAGGCTCGCTTATTGGCTCAGGAGGTGCGTCTTTGGTAAATCTGCATAAAAACCTCAATAGAACACATTTCTCACTCATCGCTACATGGGTATGCCAGTCCCCATGGCAAAGGGAACATCTAGACAGGCTCCTCCTGTTGAGGCTTCTGAGGGGTGTGCCTGTGTAGTATGGAGTGTCCAGTTTCTGGAGTTGATTCCATTGATATATCTGTGAACTATTTAAACCCATGAATATCTCTGCAAAGGCAAATATAGCTATTTCATATCCAGTCTTAACAGGGGAGGCTGGTGACTGCTGTGTCAGTGGGGCTCCTAACCCATCGCATCTTTTTGTTTGAGCTTTATGGGAGCTATCCACGGTGCTGAACTGCATCCCCCAAATCGGTTTACCACCATGGAGCACCATGGATAGCACCTATAAACAAAAAGATGCAATGGATAAAGTCAGCTCCACTGACACAGGAGTCACCCGCCTCCACCGAGTCTTAAGATAGCTGCTGAGCGGCGTAACTCTGGATTTCGTTGTAAAACCAAACCAAAACTATCCATATCAGATCCCTTTAAACCCATAAATCACATGTAGACAATAGTGGTTCAGTAACTCGTTCCATTTGGAGGCTCCTTGACTAATATATATGGAGAGATAGTTAGAGTCAATGTTGTTTAGGATTAGGGGAACCGAAGCTTAAGAAACAGCATAAAGCAACAGTGAAATTATAATGCAGAATCCATAATAGAGGTGAAAACTAGAAGATGCAAGCAATGAATCCCTATTTAATCTTGCTGAATGACAAAGAGAATGCCATTGCAGTTTTAAAATGTAAAGCAGTGGTGGAAAACGTGGTTATGTTTGCTGGAAAATAGACATGATAAAACACTTTTATCTAGTGAACCTGTTTTGTAATGTCTTAGTGCAACACTCAATAATGGATTGTAATCTAATTTATATTGCACTATTGGGAAGCCCTTCAGAGACAGTCTGTCTTCAAGAGTGTTCTAATGACATTGCTATTATTGACCTTATCGTCAAATTTACATGCAACAACACTGGAGAAGTTCTTAAAATTCATTTTATCAGAGTTATGCAAATATCAGATAACTTCTCTTTTTATCCAGGCTTTTATTGGACTTCCCCAATGGGCTGCAGCTCTTTTAATTATTTTTTTTTAAAGCCCTCTCCAAAAGCCACAAGATCAGATTGATAGTTTTGCCAATTTCTAAAATGAGTTTCATTGCCTTGTGGGAGGGGAAAAGAGCAGGGATAATTATTTACCATAAACTAAGATGTCAGAAAAAGAGCTAGGTGGCTTTGTTACACTTTGAAAAGGCAGAAACAGCCCATCAGACAGGTAATAGAAGTATGAACCAGGCTTATACTAGGGGAGTTCACCCAAAACACCTCACACATAGAAGGCACATGTGAGAGGGCCATGCGGGTTGCACTGGCTAGTCCCACGTCCACGATGATGCCATGCACCAGCCATGTCCTCTGACAGCCATGCATTTGGCAGCAGTGTAAAGAAGTCATATGTATGTATCAACAAACATACGTAGGTCTCCTCCATGTGAAGGTGAACCCTGGGCCAATCAAGATTCCCCTCGCATGGAGGAGCACTACATGTGTATGTAGGTATGTGCATACAGCTCCTTTTATACTGCTGCTGCTGCTGAACTCACTGTTGGAACATGCATCATCATTGGGGGGGCGGGGTTAGGAAGCATGCTGCTTGCAACCTGTGTGAGCCCTCTTTTTGAGGCAGACCATTGGCCCATCAAGTACATCTAGGCTGACTGGCAACTCTCTTATGCAGCAGGTGGACTTTCACAGCCTTGCTGCTTGAGATCCTTAGACCTAGAATTAGCAGGGATCAAGCCTGACATTTTCTGCATGCAAAGCAAAAGCATCTGCTCTCCCAGTACGCAATGACCTCTGTGTTTCTATGACATCAGTCCAAATCTGTCCATAATACTCTCTGAATTAGACACATACCTCTTAGGATGGCATCTGTAGTTTGAAAGAGGTAGTGGACGACGGTAGACCTTGGATGTTCGGTTCTGATTTCTAGCATGCATTTCTGTGTGCACCTTCCCATAATTTACACATTTTTGAGTGCATTTTTTTTAAATTGGAGAATTTGGTTGCAAAATTCAGAGAAGTGTGAATTTTGATGGATAACTTGGTTGCAAAGTGCGCAACATTAAGCAAGTTCAGACTAATCCCCCCCCCCATCCCAACCACTCTGTCACTTAAGCTACAACAGACAGAGATAAGCTTCGTTTTCTGTGCTTGTTTACCAAGATAAGCTTCCTTGTCATGGCTAGGGGGTTTGGAGCCCTGGACAGTGAACAATAACTTCCTGTCACTTTTAAAATGGGGTAACCATTTGTTTCAAAACTTTTCCTTCATGAGTAAAATCCTTTCATGAATATAACCCTGACTTAAATCAGAAAACAATACCATTGTACAGCTACAAATGGGAAAATCTTTTCAGAACACATTAGAATCAACATGTCAGCTGCGCCCCTTCCTAGAGTTGGAAGACCTAAAGACGGTAGTGCATGTGCTGGTAACTTCGAGGGTTGACTTCTGCAATGCACTGTACATAGGGCTACCTTTGTACCTAGTCCGGAAACTTCAACTAGTGCAAAATATGGCAACCAGACTGGTCACTGCCGGTACACCTAGGGGTGCCCATATTACACCAGTTTTAAAGGCACTTCACTGGCTGCCAATTAGTTTCCGGGCGAAGTATAAAGTGTTGATTATTACCTTTCAAGCCCTACATGGTTTGGGTCCAGGCTACCTATGGGATTGCCTTCTCCCGTACAATCCGCCCCGCACACTCAGGTCCTCTGGGAAGAATCTACTTCAGTCTGCCAAAACTAGGCTGACGGGTATTACCCAGAGGACCTTTTCTTCTGCTGCTCCCAGATTATGGAATAGCCTGCCGGAGGAGATTCATCAACTTAGCAGTATCTTAGAATTTAGAAAAGCTATAAAGACTGATCTCTTCCAGCAGGCCTATCTGGAGGAATTTTAGGATGCTTTTAACTTGTTTTTAAGATGTTTTAATAATGTATACTATGCTTTTTAATTAATTTATATATTTTATGTTTATTGTTGTTCCCCACCTCGATCCAAACGGAGATACGGGAAAGAAATAAAATAATAATAATAATAATAATAATAATAATAATAATAATGCAAATTTCTGTAAACAAGCACCTAACATACTTCTAGGAATTTATTCTGAGCATTTCTTCAATAATTTAAAGTACAGATTCTTCCTGACCAGATTAGCTTGTTCAAAATGTTGTACTAATCTGGGACAAGCAAACCTTGTGTTCATTTCCATTTTTGTAAGAACCATATATTTTTAGCAATTATGCTCGATCTCAGCAGAAAATGTTCTCATGGCATGCAGTGCTAAAAATTTCCAACGCTGAAAAATTGGCATTTGGACTAACACCATTAAAAGTTTATTTCCGATAATTATTGTAGTCTTAAAATAGCTATGTCAGATCTTCGAACATGTGTGAAAGATCAATTCCTAATTATCTATAATTCTTCCACCCAGTATCCTTTATCTCCCACTTCCCTCATTCTATCATATGGGCAATATGTTCTTCTGAATATACCACTCTTCTGAATGAGCTTCAACCTTAGACAAAGGTTGGATTTATAAATGTTCCAGCTTTTCCTATAACATAGGAAACTTCACTGAACACTTCAGAATCCAGTAGAACTCGATGAAGTAATCCTATCCCTGGAACATTGCTAAGGATGTGCATTCGATTTGTACAAAGTCCGAACCCCAAACCAAAGTGGCTCAAAGAAAGCTTTGAAGATACTTTGACTTTGTCCAAAGCTAATATGGTTTTCTCCAAAGCGGTCTGGAGTAACTTGGGCTGTTTATGAAGCTTTGTTTGGATCCACTTTGGAATTTCGGAAGTGCAAAGGCAATTGGTTTAAAATGAATATATTTCCCCACCAATTCTCTCAATAAAAGGAAAATGCCAGGCAGGGAGGAGAGAGGGGGTAGTTTTGTGCCTGACAGCTCTAGCTTCCAACCAGAGAAGGTAGGTCTCTCTCCAATCACAGTGCTTTTGGACATTGAAGTAATATATCAGAACTGTGCCATTTTTTCCCCATTGTTCTTTGCTGGTTCACTCTTTAGGAGCAGGAATACTGACTGAGTTTCTGATGGAGAGTTGATTGTTGTTGTTTGGCTTATGTAATCTAAACTAGGGCTTGGCAGAAATAGATATCCAGATCTTTTGGACTTCAGCTCCCAACATTCCTGACCATTGTCCATACTGGCAGGGGTTTCTGGGAGTTGATGTCCAAAACTAACTCCTGTCCACCCAGTGCCCGCTCCAGGTTTGTAGGGTCCTTGGGCAAGAAACCCACAATGGCCCCACTCGCTCAGTGAGTCTACCATCTCATTGCCACTGTCATCAGCTGCTATTGCTCCTTGTCCTCTTTCTCCTCATTGCTAGCGCTTGCTTGCTTGACAGGCAGGGAGCCAGGGAGCAAGTAGGCGGCGGCATCGACTGCTCCGCCTTCTCACCACCAATGTTGTCTGGGAGCAGAGTGAGAGGCAGGTGAACAAGCAGGCTGCAATCGTGAGGAGAAGGAGCAAATCCAGTGAGGCGCTTGTCAATGGACCCCCCTGCTTGGGTTTGGGGGGTCTCGACAAGTGCCCCACCATGCCTACCCTTGATGCCAGCCTTGTGCCCACCCCTGGCCTAAACCTTTGCTTATACCAATCCAATCCTTGCGTTCTAATATTTAATTATTTATTCGTGTTGTTTGTATCTGTTCTGTCCTGAATGTTAGTTATTATTGGGTAAGTGCCTTCACTCACTCCCCACCCCCCACCCCCATTCTGACCTAGTTTGTGTTGCATTTGATTTTATGTTCAGTGTTTTGGGGAAGTCTCTCTGTGTGTCTGTGAGTACTAGTAGTACTATAAATTGTCTGACTCAGGCCCATAGCCAGGGGAGCTAGGGGGAGCCAGCCCCGCTAAATTTTTTACAAACAAATAATTAATTTTATTTTGGAAGTTTTAGGAAACCAACAGGAAAGCCTTTTTGTCTTCCTTCTTAAAGGTACAGATGCTATTATTTTGGGGCAGCGCCATGGTGGCACTGCCCACATGTTCCTAATAGTAGTACATGCAATTGAGGGTATACCTTTCTCATTTTGAATCAGTTTGGAAGGTGGTTGTTCTTGCTCTTCCTCACTCCTTAAATTTGTCAAGAGATGTGGCCAAACCCAATGACTTCTAGACCATATGGTATCCTTTATCTCCTATGTGAATTATGATTCCCCATGTTCCTAGACCACCACAACCTCGGATATTGTTTTGGAAAGACCATGTAAGGAAAAAAAAAAAAGCCCATGCACATTGGGACTGTGAAAATGCTACATGGGGGTGTATTATTTTCACTCAGAACCTCAGAACTCCTTCCCTTGATTAATTCTGAAATTTGTAATATTTATAAAGCTTTTATTTTATTTTTATTTTTAAAATTATCCGCACAGATTCTGTTCAGATGCCTAGAACTTAGGACAATACACTGAGATAGGTACTAGTATGCAAGGGAGGCACAGTCACTTCAGATATCCAGAAGATCAAAGCAATCTGTATTCATATATGACTGGAAATTAACCCTTATCACAGCAATTGAGGCTCCTGCCTTCTGGAAGGAACATGTTTCAAGTTATGGGGAGGAAAACACACTTTATGGTACTCTAGGCAAAGAAAACAAATACGTTTTTAAAACCATCTTAAGAAGAAGCAACAGATGGGGCCAGCTGTATAACTCTTGAAAGGGAGTTCCACAGAACAGGGGCCACCACTGAGAAGACCCTATCTCTAGTATCCACTGACCTTACAGATCTTAATGGCAGGCCAGTAAGTAGGCCCTCCAATGATCTTAACACATGGGCAAGATCATACGTAGGGTTCTTGCTAAGAAGTTACTATAATACGTTTTTCATATGTTTTACAAATTACTTCAAGTAAAAACAAACATCCCCCCCCCGTATAATGCTATCCTGCTTTTCTACTCCATCCTAGTCTAGCCCATTTTGCTACTCACTATATAGTGAGTAGCAGGGTTTGTCAGTGTTACCTACTGCCATCTGCACCATATGATAAAAGTACTTCTACATTTTTCATTATTCAAGTACATCACCAAGCTCCCAGAGAAAAGCAGTGAAAAGCTTAATAAGACATTTATCTAGTCTATGTATTTTACATTTTTCTGATAGTATAATGAGGCAGAGGTACTGAGATGAAACATCCCTAACGTTTCCCATAATTTTCCACTTCCACACCACCATTTTTTTAGTATTGCTTTTGGGTTTTTCATTGTTCGATGTTTAGAACTTTATCATGGCTATCAATAATCACTATGTCAAGTGCAACATGCCTTGAGATCCTGGAAGAATGGCTCATCATTTATCTTCCAGCGTATTATGGAGGTGATTGCTATCTAATAAATAAGGCATCAATTTCTCATTCAGGTTCACTACTTCATGTAGGCTTCTCTCAATATTGTTACTGCATTTCTTTTGTAATTTGAACCAACTATCAGATATGTTTCCTGCCCTATAAACAGGTGGGTTCAGCCTTAGAATCAGAGGTCTGAAAGGGGCGATGGGTCATTTTACCCAATGACCTTCAATGTCAGGGCTGGGCTGTGGGTGGCAGACTGTGGTGAGCCCTGAGCCAGGACCAAGAAACTGTGGGATCAGTCAGTAATTAGTCCCAAAAAATCAGAACTGCAGAGCATACCAGGAGGCAGGGTCAAGAAGCAAGCCAGACCAAAGACTACAGGAACCTGAGCCAGCTCTACCTTTAGGTAGAGAGAAGTGGTTGCCTCAGGCAGCAGATGTTGGAGGGCAGGGTGGCAGCCCCCTGCTTTTCCTCATGAGACCCCCAAGCTAGCCTGCCCACACACCCTAATCTAGCCTGCTGCCCTCAGGTGCCATGGAGGATGCTGTCCCATTGCCAGTGTTGAAGTATGATTCAACTAGCAGTCTGGTCAGAATATGTACATGGAATGGGGGATGCCATCTTGTTCTTTACGCCAGGCAGCAAGATGTCTTCAGC
The DNA here is from genome assembly GCA_021292165.1 of Shinisaurus crocodilurus. Classification (NCBI taxonomy): domain Eukaryota; kingdom Metazoa; phylum Chordata; class Lepidosauria; order Squamata; family Shinisauridae; genus Shinisaurus; species Shinisaurus crocodilurus. The sequence goes on along the minus strand of CM037876.1, from coordinate 158,567,307 downwards.
TGGCCCCAACGGGAACAGGCCATAGTTCAGGAAGACCTTGTTGCTCAGGCAAGGCTCAGCTGGAAATGGAACGGTCTCCCCAAACAACTCTGGATCTAATCTACAGTTGCACAACTGGAGACTCACTGAGCAAGGTACCAAGTATGTATTTAGGGCCTGCCAAGTGGTTGACAATTCCCCAGTCACTCAATATAGACCCAGGCAAGTAGGGCATTTATTGAGCTCATGGTGGGCCACCATACAAGGCTGATGGGCTCTGTTCAGCTCCACAGATCATAAGCTGGCAGACAAGCTCTAGTCCAAGCAATGAGAACAATCAGACCAAAGATACAAGCCCCATTAAGATCTTCAAAGGAGGGATCATATGAAAACACACATCTTTTCCATTCACATAAGCCCTGTTCAGGCAATCAAAGTTCTAATGGTGCAAGGGAGTGGGGACGTGCAATACAGCCCCTCCCCCTCCACTTGCAACCTCCCTGAGTTGACGGGAGAGGTTTGCAGAGGAATTATAACCATGGCCGGTTGAAGTTCTGCACGACTGGGAACCCTGATAAGGCAGCGTCAGTGATCTTGTGGAGCTTTGTAATTGTGTCCACTTGTAAGCAGCTACATTCCTCTGCAGACCTTCCACATCAACATGGGGAGGTCACAAGCAGAGGGGGCATGCCTAGAAGATGTGTGTCCCCATTCCCCTCCACAGGTACAACTTTTGAATCCCTGCACAGGGCTGTGCTGTAAGATCGTATCCAGTGCTTTTTTTCTGGAGAAAAGGGTACCGGAACTCTTGGATTACATTTCCTCGGGAGTAGATGGCGATTAAATTGTAATGCAATTAATAGAAGAAAAGGTGCTGGAACTCAGTTCCGGTGAGTTCCACCAGAAAAAAAGCCCTGATCGTATCTGATATTAGTCAAAAATCCCCTAAATGAACTTAGCACAATTATGCTCACACTGATCAATGTGTATAGAATAAATAAGGAATGGACGCAAAGAGGAAAAAGAACAAAACAGGTTTTGAATTTTGAATGTCAGTAAGAAACAAGATAGGTTAAACCAAAGATACCGCTTTAAGTCCATGGTGAATATATTCCTTTTATGTCTAGAGATTTGTGTCTCAGATCAGACATGGATGGATTGGCAATTGCATGCAGCATTAGAGAATTCTACTGGAGAAATCAGCATGTGTGTTTTTAGAGTTCTGAACACGGATGTGCGGATCAGCAGAACTTGGACTCACTGAAGTTCTCCAAATTCTATCTTGAACCTCGTTCTCACTCAAGTCCATATCAGATTGCAAGCTTCTTTTTTCTTTTCGCATGAAAATCTGTCTGTATTTTCATGCATATCTTTCCAAATGTACACAGCAATTGTGTGCATCTTTGAAATGTACACTTTCTTCTCCTATTGATTAAAGCAAATCTGTGTTCGCATTTTTCAGAAGTATGCGTTTTTTCATGCAAATTTTTAAAATGTACGCATGCTGTCAAACACAATTTTTTTGGTCCACAAATCACATTGCAGACTTCAAAATGTATGGACTTTGACAGCAGATTGTGTCCAAGTCCGTGTTTAGTCTGGAAGGTGCAAATTGGGTAAATCCGGATAAAAAACAAACTGAAACAAATTTCTCATACATCCCTTCTAAAATGGCTCATAATTATTGTGCAAGAATTATTCCTTTCCAGGATGCATTCTCACACAATGCAATTGTGGAATTGTAGTGTAGCACATGGCTATGCAAAGACTGGGATTTATACAATCGCCAGGTCACAACATTTACATTTGTTTGTGATTCCTCCTGTATGATTGGTTGCTGCAGGTAATTTGTTCCTGTATGCCTTCATTGACATGCCAAATTGTTAAATTGACTGGTTGGCTTGTTGTTCATCAGACAAGGGTTTTGCTTCCTCCCTCCCCCAATGATCGGACTCAGAGGTGTTTGGGTTTCTCTCTCTCAACAGCCGGACTTGCGATTTGCTTTTTTTAAAGGTCCCATTTACATGATGCATGCCCTGCCCTGGGGCCATACATGAGTTTTTCTAACTTGGAAATTCCCAGCGAAATTAGTTGGTGTCAGGACTCAGGAGTCGGATTATTTTCCTGTAAATTACATACCCATTTAAAAGATTTCAATTTCAGCAAGCAATGAACATGTGCTGACGTGGCAGCTGACTTTTTGAGCACCAAGTCTGAATGATGCAGACTGGACTGGCACTGCTGATACGCTTGTAACATTCTCTGTTTTAACGTTGTGAACAGAACAGTATTTTCAGGGGCAAAGAAGCTCATCTGGAAACAGAAGGACTGCAGCCTGGATAAATTCGTATTCCAAGACAGACATTTTCAAACCTCATCAGTAACGCTACTTCCATATACAGTTCTGATGGAAGCTGCCCAGGCTAATATAGGTGCCTTCTGAAAATGGAAGATGAGGAATCTGACTTAATATGAATTGCATGTATTTCTGTTCTGGTGCTGAAGTGAATTAATGCTTTCCTCTGTGAAGGGAACTCATATGCAGAGTGCGCATTCATCAAACCATGCAAAAGATCTTGTATATACAAAGGATCAGAACAGATTCCTTTATGTACGGAAAATTAGAGACATGTGAATACTAAATTATTCTATTAATGTATACTACGTGATGATGAATAGTAAATTTTTCAACTAACATTTCTTGTCCTATTGATAGATTATTTGAGAATAAGAAGCTCACAATAGCAATGAAACACATGGAAAGAGATAGGGCTTTAAAGATTTTTTTAATGTTTTTTAATATCACACTGTGAGGGTTTTTTCTGTGTAATTAATAGTCACTCAAGTGCACCCAGATAAACATACCCATCCTTTGTTTTGAACACTTCTATACAGGAAGCATATAAATCAACCTCTATAGTCTTTGTACACAAATATCAGACCAGGAAAATGATTTCTTCCCCACATGGGAATCCTTCACAAGCCTGACGGCATCCAAAGAGTTTACCAATTTCTCCAAAGTGTAATCTCATCCATCCATAAAACGCATGTAATGTAATCCCATCCATCCATTCAGTTGAGGAGAATTGGATGGAGCTTTCTTGGGAGGAGGCTGCTAAATCCTTCATTCCTTACTGTCCTCATCAGCAGTATGGATTATTCCAGAAGGGGCAGCTGGTGGGCAAGAACAGACAAGCCAAGAGATTGACACACCCAGCTGTACTGAAGAGGAGGCCATGGTGCTGCACGCCAAATGCTGCCAACACATTTGGGTGCATTTCAGAGAAATAAATAAAAAGGGTTTCAAGTTTGTAGTTTCCCTGTGTCTGACGATCAAAATGAAGACAACAGCCACAGATGAAGTGTACTTTTAGGCCACAAAACACAATACAGGAGAGATTATTATTGGACTTTCTTGCAAGTAAACAAGAATAGGATTGCACTATAAGTACAGACTACTTAAAATGTAATTGCACACCCCATTGCAGTATGTAGAAAATCCTACAAGGAGATGCTGAACATTAATTAACTGCAATCTGAACTCAGTGATGGGATGGTCGAGGGCCAATAAACTGAGGCTGAATCCTGGCAAGATGGAAGCCCTGTGGGTGAGTGGTTCCCGAGTCTGGGAGATAGGCTCATTGCCTGTTCTGGATAGGGTTCCACTCCCTTTGAAAGATCAGGTTCATAGTCTGGGGGTACTCCTAGATCCATCATTGTCACTGGAGTCCCAAGTGACTGTGGCAGCTCGGAGTGCCTTTTACCATCTTCGACTGGTTCGCCAGCTACGGCCTCTCCTGGACAGGGATAGCATGGCCACAGTGAAACAGGTGTTAGTAACCTCAAGACTAGATTACTGCAATGTGCTCTATGTGGGGCTGCCCTTAAGGCTGCACCGGAAGCTGGAGCTAGTGCAGAATGCAGCCGCTCAGCTATTGTCGGGAACTGCCCCTTTCCAGCATGCAACTCCTTTGCTGAAGGAACTGCACTGGCTGCGTATATATGACTTCTGCAGGTCAGGCAGGCACCAACACTGTGTTGTTTTCGGTGCCTCCTGAAAACGTTGTTATTTCAGGAAGCCTTCTTTGGTTGACCAGCCAGTTTTTATTGATACTCTTACAAGCATCCTCTGCAGAGTGTGGAAACCAGCGGAGGCAATCTCCACCTCCCCCCCTCCTGCTCGTCTGCAAGTCAGCTGGATGGCCAATTTCTCCTGTCTAGCTGAGGTGCTTTGTAGGGGGAGGGAAGGAGTTTGGAGCGCCGCAGGATACCTTGTATCCTGGCAACCCCCTGTCTCCTCCCCTCCCCACCCCCTCCCTGCCCCCTTTACCCTCTCTCCAAGGTTGCTTTGCCAACCTCGCAGAAGCATCCGGCGTGGTTCTTTCCATGTCAGCTGCAAGAGGGAAGGGAGATCCAAGTGAGAATCCCCAGCTCCGAGGTTGGAGCTCTGTTTCCAACCCCGGATCCAGGAGTCCGTAGAATCCTGTGCCCCCCCCCCCGATGCTGTCTAGGGGCCATAGGATTGCTCTCCTAAAGATCTAGTTCTAGATTTTAATGGCTGTTTTATTGATTCCTGTGCTGTTTGTCATTTTGCATTGCATTGTATTTTATTCTTTTAAATATTTGTATTTTGTTTTATATTTTTTAACTGTTTTTATGGCATTTTAGTCTTTAGGCATTTTAGCTATGCTGGCTGTGGCATGCTGGGAGTTGTAGGCCAAAAACATCTGGGGACCCAAGGTTGGAGAACACTGGCCTATAGAAGCCTTCAGACAACTGAGTTCCACAGGGACCAACCTGACACGGACTGCTGAGAAAACATATCTTGGGGAAATTCTGCTTGTCTGCATCCTCATTCCGTGTGATCACTGTGGTGTGGGGAGTCTAGTGTGAATTTTCAACAGATGTACAAAATAAATAAGAGTTACAGGGCTTCTGCAGTTACACTGCAGAACTCATACAACTCATACACTGAGCACCTGAAGACGGCATTATTCAAGTTATACTCTTCAATTATATGCACACAGCCACTTCGGGAAGGTGTATTGGTCACATGTGTCTTGTTCAACCTGTAAAACCTGATCACGGTTTGAGGCATGTTAACCTTCAGCAGTCAGCTACAAACCCCACTTCTGTTTTAGAGCTTATTTAGACCAGGTGCACTGAAAAATCCCTGACAGAAGATACATTAATGCTGAACACACTGAAAAATGTGTTGCTATGAATTTGTCCCATGCATTGTAAGCCTATGTATATGACGCAAATGTGCACAGCTCTATTAACAGTTGTTTTTAAAGGTGACTGTATTCCATTGGTCTTCTTCTGCTGTGCCTAGATTCGGTTGGATCCTGTGAGAGAAGCACACTCCGTTTTGTTTGTTCTTCACTTTGCCCTACTCTCCAGCAAAAACTCTTGTAATTTCTGCAAGTATTAGCAAACTGCAATTCCTTTTCTGGAAGGCATCAGAAATAACAGGCAGAACCTGAAAATGACGGCCGATCATGCTGTTCCTCTTGCCATCGGTAAAGGTAAAGGGGAAAATAGCACTGCCTAAACATGCAGCACAACACGTCATCATGAATTTGCATGCATAGGCATTCTGAAAATCCTTCTTGGACAAGGATTCTATCTAATTGGCTTTAAGAAGACACTCTTCTCCCACACTGTCTTATGCAGAGCCATCTGTGCAGGGAATTAACAATCTGGATAGTCATCAATGGAATGCTTACTGCCTCTCTTTTGCTGGACATTATATAGCAGAGTTCTAACAGTTGTGCTAATGATGGTGCCAACTTCATGGGACTAAGCAAACCAATAAAGATGGAATAGAGGACTTCATGATGCTGTCAAAGCTCAAGCTATACTAGCAACAAAACAAAACAAAACAAAACAAAAAGCCCCATGCCAAAACCTGAATATGTGCAGCAAGCCGTTCAATAGAAATAGAGAGTAAAATCCAAAGGGCATAAGTCTGGATATTATAATAGTCTCTGATCAAAACAGCTAATGTAGGCTGCTGTACTTATAGGATGCTAAGTATCTATGGAAGGAGCAACCCTTCACTAGGGTATCCCACTACCATAGCCACCAAATGTGGAAGGAGGGAGGGGAATAGGTAGGGATTTATGAGAAATTTGCTTCAATTCATTTTTGATCAGCATTTACCCAGCTCACACTATCTGGACTGAACATGGGCTCAGATGCAATCTGTGGTTGAAGTCTGTACATTTCTGAGCCTGTAGCGTGATTCACAGACCAAACAAAAATACATTCAACAGCATGCATAAATTTGAAAAATGTGCATGAAAAAATGGGTGCTTTTAAGATTTTTGTTCCCTGCCAAAAATGTCAAGGAAGATCCCCTTCTCTATGGATTATCCTACCATTAATGGAGTGATCCATATCAGGATTGTTGGGATGTGTGTGCAGACTTAGGGATGTATGGATGTTATGAAATCCATTCTGCCTACATTTCATGGATTCTCAGGCGCCTTTTGTTCCATTGTCCGCTGATTTTGTGCAAATGTGTTCGTACGAATTTTATGCAAACTTGGAGTTGCACAAAGTCACACTCTTGAAAATGCGCAAATCCCTGAAAAATACGCAAATCCCCCCAAAATGTGTATTTTCACGCTTTGGCCTATGAGAGAAATGTGCATTTTTGGTTGGTGTTTTTTTTAAAAAATGTATTTTTCTATGACTAAATTTGTGTAACATACCATTACATAAAATAAAAAAAAGGTCTGCAAGTTCACTGCGACTTGGGAAAAGCCAGCCTGCTGTGGAATCTGCAAGTCGGATTCTTAGAAATTCAGATTCATTTTAGTCCGTTGTGGATTTCTTCAACATCCTTGTGTGTGTGCATGCGCACATGTGTGTGTGTGTGTGTTCATGTGCTCATGCAGCTCCTGTCCCACAGGACAGCATTACAGATTGGGGAAAAGTGGGTGGGGCCAGGGGTAGCTATTGGGGGAACCATGGTGGGCCTTATTTGAACCCCAGATTTGACCCTGGGGTCTGAGGCTCCCCATCCCTGACCTAGACCAATCAGGGTCATCAAAGAATGCTGAAGTTCCACTGCTAAGATCAGAGTTTGAGCCCATTGATCCTGTCCAACATAATACAATTCCTGTACTTTGTAAGAATACAGTTGTACTTCATAATGCCTCTTGTATTCCATTTCCTTATAATTTTGTTGCTTTTCTACTCTTATTCACAGTAGTGAAATGATCAGATGGCTGGTATCCTACTGAATCTCCCCAGTAGACACTAAAAGGATAATAAAAAAGATAATTTACTAGCATTCGTTCAGATAATCCATCTTGAATAGATTTTGAACTATCTGCATATGCCTAATTAAGATTCACTAGAGCGTCTGGGGTAGATGTGACTGTATACTTCAGAGTGGAGTGCAGAAATAGAGAGAGAAGTGGAAAAGATCTCTCACCTTGTCTTCAGTGTGTTTCATAATAAAGACCTTCATAAAAAACATAATATACTTTAAAAGAAAGAACTCTCCTGTAATTTGAGAATCTGTTAAAAAAAAATAAAAGAAGAAAGAAAGAAGAAGAAGCCAGAATTATTGTGAATGATGTACAACACTGGTCAAAAGAAACAATTTCAAATATCCAGGGGAGACATCTTTTCATCAAGCTAAGGCTACAATCCTGTACCTAGTTCCCTAGGAGTAAGACCCGTTGAATTAAATGAGACTTACTTCTGAGTCGACATGTACAGGGTTGTGTGGTAAGTTCCTTTAAAAGGTAATTATATCAAACAATGAAGGCTTTTAGAACAGGTCATTGATTTTTAAGATATAAAACCTTTCGAGACAAAACTTCCTGTCACTCCTACAATCCCACACTGTTGGAAATATCAGTTTAAGCAGATATATACATAATCATACCATAATAAAGCTAAAATTGAAACAAAGTGGTCGATTTAAAAAAAATGAAATATTGAGTCTACAGAAATTAGTAAGTATTCTAACTAGTATTTACTAATAAAACTATCCCATTTTTAAAATCTATTTTCCCTCACTCTTATATAGTGAGAATTTGAACACTGCAGCAAATTGTCATAATGGTAAGAAATTTTAAAGGGATTTGAGCAATTCCTTTTTGTTTTTTTTTTTTTTTGTTTTTTTTTTTTACTCATTACTATTCCTGTGTTCAGGGACTCTATTGCTATGGATAAAAGACCTGGATATTAGGAGCCTTACACAGACCCAAGCTGAATTGTTAGCATTGGCAATTCTTCATAATTACCCACTCATCCTTGAGGAAAATCATCTAGATCAGGCTTCTCCAATCTGGTACCCACTAGATGTTTTGGACTTCAACTCCCATCAGTATTGGTGAGCAAGACCAATGGTAAGAGATGCTAGGAGTGGTAGTCCGATGCATCTGGAGAGCACCAGGTTAATGAAGGTTGATCTAGGTTATCTGATACTGACTTCTTCAGCTCAGAATCACTCCATATTATAGCAAGATCTAAATGTCACATTATTCTTTTAGAATAGTTACCTTGTCTGGTATAGTTAGCATACTTGGTGTATCCTAAGACACAGGAGAGAGGAGGAGAGTGGGCTCACCCAAGATTCACAGGTAGAAGCTGATCCTTACTTCTAGTTGCAGACATGTATCTGGCTGAAAATGACATTTGTATGGGCATTCTTACATTACAAAATATATGTATATTTACAATACTAGTTAGTGTGTGGACTGACGTGTATAGTTGCAGAAGCATCCCACAGTTTCTTATATTTCAATTTTCACAGGCCAAGAATCTTCACCACATGTTAAAGAAATAATCCAAACTTCACCTATACACACACACACACACACACACACACATCACATTTATTAACATCAAAATGATGGGCCAAGGGTACTACACTTTAAACATCTGCTTCCTTGGAACAGAATGAAACATTGGTTATAATGCAAGTTACCTCTTCACTTTTGATCGGAACTTGCATTTGTTTATACTTTGAAATCTGCAAAAGAATATATTGCCCAGTGCTGTAGAAAGACGGTCTCATGTGGCAAAACTAAGTATGCTGTAACATTATTTTAAGAAAGCTCAACTAAAAGTCTTTCAAATTAGATGGAATGCTGACAGCTTTTTACATTGTTCTAATTAAATACACTGTAATTTAAACCAGTGAACCATAACAACCCAACCCTTAGTGTTATATCCCTGGGAGAACTTTTAAAATATGCATATAATTCTGCCTGCGAGGTAATTGAGGGATATTTTTGGGGTGCTGGGGGTAATTAAAGGTTATGCTGGGGAGTAATAGGAATAATACTTGTGTATTGATAGTGTTAGCAACTGTGCTAAAATCTCCTCAGGAAACTGATTCATGACACACGCCTTTCATTCTGTTGTTTTTAAAGGCAACAAACCACACACTGGGAGGTAGGTTGCTTTTATAGAGTTGTTAGGAAGCAAATTTTCATTGTGCAATTTGCTATCCCAGGCCAAAATAATATGACACTTAAGGAATGATATGAGAAATTAATTGATTTCTCCACATCAGCAGGCAACAAAGATATTTGTTTTATGGCTTGCAGAGTGTGAGGGCTCCGTCATCTGACAGTGGCATAAGAACCATTATCCTATTTTTAAAAATCAATTATTAATACAAAACAAAGCTTTGTGTATGTGTACACACACACGCTCACACAGAGAGCATATGTAACAAAGCTCACTCTTTAATCTAGGTACAGGAAAATAAATCCTCAAATTTCCAGGAATGAAAATGAACTGTACACTCAAAAGGCCCAGGTAACTCAATGTTGGTTGTGCCGTTTTGGCTTTCAGGCACTTTAGAATGGGTATTGTATTACAAAAACCACTTGAGCACATTTATGAAGATTCGGAAGGAAGAGATCTAGAGCTATCTAATTTGTGATAAGAAGGAAATTTGGCATGAAACGGCTATAAACTTCACTTTCTAAAAAATGTACTTCAGCACCTTCTATATATCATTTTAGGGACAATATTTGCGATATACGAAGGAGATGGGGAGGTACTAAAAATCCTGTTACGGTGACGGGCGGCACGACTGTAACTGCCACAGTGTGTACAGAGAGATTCAATGTGAAAAGTGGAAGATAATGTGCTCACACGCTAATGGGCACTGAACTAGACACAGGCTCATTTTTCACATCATGTCATCTCTAAGGTTTGAATAAAAAGTAATGGCCAGAATGAGCCTGGATCTATCTCAGACATTATCATTTGCCTCCTCAGTTTTATTTGTGTTGACTTGTACAGTCTAAAAAGATGACAGTCTCTGGGCCTCTGGATCAGTCAGAGTGATAATACACAGCACATTACACTGTTGGTGACAGGTTCTGTTCTCCTGGCTGGCATATGAAAGGAACGCATCTCTTTCCGTCATTTCAAATGCTATAAACTGACAGAATAAAGAATCTTGCAGAGGGGACATCACAAACCCTGTCTGTTATGATTTTATGAGATAAACTGCAGTTTCTAGGGTATCTTGTTCGGGAAATTAGTGTCAGTCAAACTTTAGCGTGTGGATGGAGGTGGGCGGGGGAGTGGTTTAAAAAGATAAATAGCAAAAGAGCAGGAAATGTAGCTTTTGCCTGTTTATAGCTGCCACAGAGCCAAGGCTGCATTTTAAGTTGTGCACAGTGACTTAAGTACAATGATGCTCTTGTGTGTGATAATTTATGAACAATGTTTGCTTATTTTTATCCAAGAAAGTGAAATAGTGGGGCTGAGACCAAAGTGCCCCCCCACACACACACATATACACTTTTCATAAGCATTTTTGGCAGCATCAAAAAGTGCCATCCCTTTCAGCAGTTTTGGGAGCATTGTGCCAGAAGGGCAATGAACATGTTCACCCATGCAGAATGAGGGCAACCGGTGAACCAATAGGTTCGGACTAGTGGTGATGCTGCCAAATTTCGTAATTAGTCCATTCGCTGGCCGTTTGTAATGCTCACCTTTTTCACAAGCCTGGACCGGTGAGTTACGAATTTGCTTTTAAGTTTAGAACTGATCACAAGCTTCTGAGCATGTGCAGTCCATATCTAAACGACGCGCTGCATTGGTTGGATTAACCCTTTCCTTGCCTAATCTGGTTTTGCTTCCCTCTTCGATGCTGCCACCGCTCTGGCTCCACCAGAAGGAAGAGGACTCAGCAGCCCACCCCCTGCAATTTTTAGTTGTCCTATCGCTGCCTCCACTGCTCTGGCTCCTCAAGAAGGAAGAGGACTCAGCAGTGCCCACCCTAATATTAGTCATCCTACCATTTCCTTAGCAGCTTCCCTCTTTGTTGCCACTGCCACCAGAGCTCTGGCTCTGAGGAGGCACAACGTGATTCCAAACGACAGCTTCCAAGATGCACTTTGACATCGCATACGTGCAAAAGCTTGTTTACATGGAACGAGAGTTTGCTTTGAGGGAAAACCCTCATCCAAGCGTACATGGGTGAGTTTCTTATTGTCTGAGTAAGTTTGCCCATCACTACTTAGGACACCCATGCAACATGGCCCACACTCTTCATCTGTCCTCAGTGATGTCATCATACGGCCAAATCTGATTGACTACTCAGTGTTGTGATGACGCTATATTCTCCCTGATTGGCCAGAATTACCCTAGGAAGGTGAAAGAACCCCTAACTAAACCAGAAGTGCTGATGCAGTAGCAGCAAGGGGAAGTAATAGCAAATACCAGAATTGAAAAAGTGAATATTTACAGGTTCAGGAGAAATTATTCTTACAACAAAAATTCTGTCTTCAGACCAGAAATCTAAGACGTGACCTGATTTTGCTGGGCATTTCACTGCTGCCCCTTTTTAAAATTTCAGTACCAGTGTATTGCAAGGGCAATGGCTGATCTGCTGGGAATGAGCTGCAACTTATTTGGAGAGGTTTTTCCTCTGATGTGAGATGGAGTGAAGGGAGAAAGATGGGAAGAAAAGGGGGAAATGAGGGGGGAAGAAATGTCAAAAATTTCGGGAGTGAGGCAAGGGTATTGCTAGGCACTTAAAGGACTTGGGTTGGGCCCAGGCTCATAGGACACAAATCTGTACAAAAATTGCATGTGTTGATTTATATCTATATATGCAAATGTAGAAATAATTACTAGGATTTATTTAAATGTCACAGGAGGCAAAGCCAGACAATTAATTTCTCATCCAAATAATCTCAAATAATATAAATTCTTTAAATAATTTGCACCCTCCCCCAGATCATCCCAAACCAATGGAAAATATTTTTTTCTAGACTTAATGGCCATGCAGGGAGATGGAGGGGGTGTGTGGGGGGGGTGTTGCAGCATCTGGAGGGAAGAGATTTAAGGCAAAATCCTTAAATCCTATGCATGTTTGGACAGAGAAAAGGCCTACAACTTCCAGCATGCTGCAGGCTTCCCGCCCCAGCTGCAGCCTCCATTGAAAATTGTCCCCTTCGTGGCAATTAAGCTAAGAAGAAGAAAAAACCACCCACCCTTCCATGGGCACCAATGAACACGCAGGGCTCTGGGGAACAGATCGGCGGCCACAGGAAATGGATTTGAGGCTGGAGCCCCATAAGCCCAGGACTAGCAATGTCCCTGGAGTGGAGGAGATTAAAGGAAAAGTGGCAGCAGGATTGCCTTTGAAAACCAAAGTCTTCTTCTGTCTTAAACATAAGAGCTCCTCCAATTCAAACAATGACAGAAATGCAACAATTGGAGATATTTTTTTTAATATTAAGTGGTATATAAATATTCTTTTATGATATAAATTTATTTTTTTAAGTTGAGAAATTTTGGATTTCATGTATAATTTTTGAAATGGGGCACATTTCTATATTCAAACCTTAGAGCTAGAGTTATGACCAATTGCATTTCTTCTTCTTTTTTTCTTTTTTACATATATACTTGGGAGAGGTACTAGATAGGGATGTCCACTTTCTCCATTGATATTTGATTTATGTTTGGAACCCCTGGTGTGCACTATTAGACAGTATACAGTAATACCTTGGATTACAAGTAACTTGGTTTGAGAGCGTTTTGCAAGACAAGCAAATTTTTAAATATTTATTTAATTTTTTTTACTTGATATACAAGCGACATCTTGCAATACAAGTACTGTAGTACGGCTTAAATTAAAAATCTCTGTACAAATTTTTTTGGGGGGCTTTTGTTTTGATATAAGAGTGTTTTGGATTACAAGCACGTTTCCGGAACGAATTATGCTCTCAATCCAAGGCATAGATTTGTGTATGATTGTTTCGAATTCAAAATTATTCTTTATCCTGATCATGATCTTTTACTGTTTATCATCAAACTCCAGTCATCTGATCCAGCTTGGATGCAGGTGATTTTTCTGACTTTTCCATTAACTGGTCAAAGTCTGAACTAAGGCCAATTGGAGATACTATATCTCATAGTGTATTAGCTAATTGGCAATTTCGATGGTGTCCAGCTCTTATTACTTATTTGGGAATACTTATTCCCAGAGACATATCTCAAATGATCAAGCTAAATTTGAGTAAGTTGATAAATGAGATTTCATGGGAGATAGATAGATAGATAGATAGATAGATATCTCTAAATTTTAGTTTGTGGGATAAGTTTATTTTTTTTAATTTTCTTTAAATTTTCCTTAATTTTTTCAAAACAAATTATAACCAAATACAACAATAACACAAAAATTTAACTAAAGCTACATACAATGAATCATAAAGTGCACCCCCACCCTCCTAGGAACCAATTAATAAACTGCCATCCCATTAATCAATTACTATTCCGTATTTTTTTTTAAAAAAAACATATCCTGACAAGGCTTATTCCCTTCCCCTTTTATTAACACATAATCTAGAAACTGACCCCATATATCCTTAAAGATATTTTTCTTTAGCTGTCCCTTTTTACATTTAATACTACAAGTTAATTTATCATTTAAAGCTATATCCCCTATCTCCTTATACCAGTGAGTAATTAGAAAGTCATGTTGAACCTTCCATTTCCTTGCAATAATTAACCTAGCCGCTCTTAACAAATTTACAATTAATTCCTTCATATTTTGGGAACAAATAAGATTCTCCGTTATTGATAACAGTGCTAATTTTGGACAGACATCTACATTGATACCAATAATTTCCGATACTTCTATAAACACCTTTTGCCCAAATTCCAGTATGTTTTTGCAACTCCACCACATATGAGCATATGTACCTATTTCCTGACATCCTCTCTAACACAATGCTGTGGAATAAGTTTAATACACTTAAGATGAATATTATACCTAGGATTGTCTATGTTTTACATGGGATTCCTCTATTTATACCTGGCAAGTATTTTCAAAAACTTAGTACTCTGTTCCATAAATTACTTTGGGGTTCCTCCCCACCATGAATTTCTTTGAAAAGGATGCAAACGGTTTGGCCTTCCAGATCTTGCTTTATATCACAGGGCTTATTTGTTGATGAGTGCTAAATTTTGGTCATTTCTACTTAGATTAGATTATCAACCTAGGTCAGTTGGGAATCTTTATGTTTGGATCCTCAATCCAAATGAATGGCATTAGGTTTTCAGCACACCAAAATGGATACAATTGTGGTGGTCAGAGAGGTGTGGCATATAATATCATGTCAATTACAGTTTGATCCATGTTCTTGTGTTAAATTGAATCTACGGGGAAACCCAGATTTAAGGATTGGTAAGAAAATGTTTATGTGGCCAACATAGATGGATAAGCTGATTTTAGCTTGGATCAAGTAGTGGGTGCTGATGATGAGTTTTTGTCATTCTCGGCTTTGCATGCCAAATACAACTTGCCTGCTACAGCTGAATGGCAATACTTGCAATTGAAACATTTGTTAGAATCTAGGCCTCTGCAAGAGGCTACCAACCCAACACTTCAGTTTGTCTGAAACCAGACAGACTGTGGTTAGTGTTAACTATGGCCTATTCAAACAAGCCAAAACTGTGATTAATTTATCCTGGATTCTTTCAATTCTTATCCTGGATTCTTTCGATTCTTACACTAACAACCGTTCCTGCTTCAGGCATAACAATGAACTGCAGTTAGTTGAAAATGGAAGTGGATGGTTCTGAACTCCCTGTGACTGCAGAGGAGGAGGGGGAGAAGATATTTATGTGTATTTTTCACATAATGATAAACTACGGCTTTGCATTATGCATGAACTGGGCCCAGTCTCTTCATTGTGGCTGCACTGGAGGAAGAGAGGAGAGGGGAAAAACATGAGCCTAAGACTCATGAATGTAACACAAAAGTTTAGTTTAGCATTATGTGTGAGCACAGCATATTTATGATACAGCCTGAAAACTATCAGGTTGAAGAGGAAGGGATTCATGAATCATCCATTTCTATTTATTTGTGTTTTAATTCTTCTTTTGTTTACGTTCAGAATATGTGAACCAGGTTTCAATCAATCTGGTAATTATTATTGTCTTCTAAGAGCCAGTGTGGTGTAGTGGTTAGAGTGTTGAACTGGGACTCAGGAGATCCAGGTTCTAGTCCCCACTCACCAGGGATGGGGACTCGGACTTGAGGACTCGACTCATGAGTTGGACTGAGTCCCCCCTGTGACTCGACTCGGACTCGAGTCCCAATATTTTTAATGGGACTCGAGACTCGACTTGGGACTCGAGACCAAGGACTCGTCAACATCCCTGGGCTGTTGACGAGTCTTCTGGCTGTGCCAGAAGGAGCGTGATCACCGGTGAAGAGCGCATGGAAGCGAGGCGCGCCGCTGCTCAGCCACTATGGACAGCTACCAGGAGCGCAGCCCCAACGATGTGTTGAGATTTATTTTGATTGATGTGTTGTTGTGGGGGGTTTGGGTTAGGGTCAGACATTTTGGGTTTGGCTGCCTCTGCCTGCCTGTTTGGGGTTCCCAGCCTCCTCTGCCTGCCTGGTCTCTTCTTTACCTGTTCAACAGTTGAATTGTCCAAGACAAAGGCCTCTGCCTGCCTGGTTATTTTGGGTTTGTCTGCCTGGTCTGTTCTTGCCAAAATCAGTGGCAGAGTTTTGAAATAAAAAGGCACACTTGTGCCTAGAATTTATTTAAGCCACACATCTGAAGTAGCCTTATTTTGTTGGGGGGAAACCCCATTGATTTTAATAGGGACTCGTGGAGTCAGTTTTGGGAGTGACTCAGGACTCGTGACTCGTGAGTCACCATTTTGGACCATGACTCGGACTCGGCTCGAGACTCGGGTTCCAAAGACCGTGCTCGCTCGTGACTCGAACCAGGACTCTTCAACATCCTGCACGCAGCCCATGAAGCTTACTGGGTGACTTTCGGCAGTCACTGAATCTCAGTTTAACCTACCTCACAAAGTTGTTGTGAGGATAAAATAGAGAGGAGGACGAAGACCATGTAAGTCAGTCACCTTGGGTTCCTTGCAGGAAAAATAGTGGGATATAAATATAATAAATAAATCAATTAGTTTGTGGAGAAACCGTTAATATCTGATATTGAGGGAGTTTTTGCTACCTTTAAATTCCTGCTTAGAGGAATCTGGCACATTCTCGATACGACGATTGAGTCACCAGAAGAACCATTGACTTCCAGGGAATATAATACCCTTTCATGTTCAATTACATTTACAGAGGTTACTTCTTTAACTCACTACCAGCTCGATTTGCAGGTTGACTGTAAATAAAAATGAAGCACTCTTCTATGGCTCACCTTTTCTGCTGGATAACTTGTTGCCACACAGCAGTGGCAGGTTACAAACCTCTTGTGTTGATGGTAAACTAACACCAGATAGTCTGACTCACAGGCTCAGTTCTCACTGGAAAGGAAACCTCAACTGTTTTACTGCTCATTGATAAGAAGAGCAAGCAGCTGACTCTGTGTAAGAACACACAACACCCCAATACTTTTTTTCCTGGTCCCAAAGTTTGTTATTCTGTTTCTATGGCTGCTGAAAAGAACATAAGAACATAAGAAGAGCCCTGCTGGATCAGACCAAGGGTCCATCTAGTCCAGCATTTTGTTCACACAGTGGCCAACCAGCTGCCCACAGGATCCCACAAGCAGGATAGGAGTGCAACAGCACCCTCCTGCCCATGTTCCCCAGCAACTGGTGTACATAGGCATACTGCTCCACCACTGCCATCCAAATTTGATAAGAAATCATGGGGATAAATTTTAAAAATCCCTAAAGACCATAAGCAAGTTTCTGGTATTACTGGCATGGCAAATACAGATTATTAAAATAGTTTAACTATTTACCATTTTCCTCAGAAGATCATGGGCAACCCTTAGAATAGATTATTCAAGGAGTTAGATTTTGTCTAAATAAATAGAACAATTTTTCATACTAACAAAATGTAAAATGAAGGTCATGCTATTGAATATCCACCTACCATAAACAAAGGAATGGAGTTGATTGTTTCCTTCATTAGATATAGGCAGGAACTTACACTATCAAAACAACTGACTTGGTCTGTAGATTATATCAATATAAGGCAATATAGGTTGGACAAGGTCCAATATATTTTGGAAAGACCAAATATATTTTTGGTTGTTAACCTTAATTCCTTTTATGTGGATGGCTGCTTTTGTTTTGGCTGCTGCTAGAATTACGCTGAAGAGGCCAAAGTCTTAGAGGAAGAAAAAATCATAGTTATATACTGTAATATTTTGTTGTTGTTGTTGTTGTTAGTAGTAGTAGTAGTAGTAGCAGTATACGTTTTTTGTTATTTAATCTTCTTTTGGTCTACTGTTTCATACTACACATGTGTACATGTGTACAGTATATCATGTTGTATCATTTATAGTTTGTATGTTGTACATTTGATATATTTTGGAAATTGCTTATGGCCTATGGCTAATGTGAATAATAATGAGTATTGTAATAAGTACATTACTCTTCTCTGCATCCCACCATTGGGAGTTGTACACTATAGCCCAGTTCACACGTAACAAGGAGCCACCATGGGTGAATTTCCCCATGGGGCTTCTCATTGCAGCCCCCATCATTTTGAATATTTGGGGTGTTGTGGGGGCATGCCATAGCTTCTTGCTATGTGCAAATCCATTGAGGGTGGGTTGTTAGAGTGATTGACAAGCCACCTAGAAACCATGGGCTGTTTTAGGCTAATAAGCCATGGTAGGCTGCGGTGATTGTGTGAAGCAGGGCAGAGGGCCTTCTTAGCTGTGGTGCCCCAGTTATGAAATGCTCCCCCCAAAAGGCCCAGTTGGCGCTCATGTTGGTGTCATTTCAGCACCAAGTTAAGATGGCTATTTACCCAGGCTTTGGGGGTTTATTGACTGCAGCTTAGTTTAGCTTTGTTTGCTTCGGTAATTAATGTTGATTTTATGTTGATGTGGCTTGTGATGTATTATAGATTGTTTTATGGTTTATGTTGAATAGCTTTATTGATTGTATCCCGCCCTGAGATATATCAATACAGGGCGGGCTAGAAATTTTTTCTTTAATAAATAAATAATACGCACGTAGAAGAATAGGTCACCAATCTAAGGATTGGTCATTTTAAAAGCACTGGTCTAAATACACCTAGTAATTTCAGGGGAGAAGGGGAAATGGGAGATTAATCAAGCTCTAAATGCTATTACTCAAAATAATGGTTTGTTAAACTTTCTTGGGGAAAAGTTTAAAAACTCAAATCAAATGCATACACTATGTTTTAATTAAATATATGTAATCAGATGGAAGTGTCAGGTGCAGACACTCGTCCAGAACAGAAATGTGTGTGCTTAGATGGATTTCTTAAGTGGGGGAATCAGAGTGGCCTGCTTGAATAAGCAGCCCTGAGGCCCAGTCCAGTGGTGTAGCGGCAGCCCAGCTCCTGCTCCCCCCTGCCCACAAATGCCCACCCAAAGAGCAGCAGGTGATGAGGGCAGCAGGGCAGCAGAAGCCAACTCCATTTTGTATCTGTAGTCACAATGGTGTTATGATTTAAGTGAGTATAAAATGCAGAACTGTACATGCTCAGAGTATTATTATTATTATTATTATTATTATTATTATTATTATTTCGTTTTTGGTCCAGGTTGGCAGTTTTGTTGTTCTAACATGTCGCGGTATGCAGAAGCAGCTGTAGAAGGTGGAGTAGCAGGGGGAGGAGGTGTGGGAGAGAAGAGAAATGTTCCCCAGAAGTGAAGTGATACACATGACCATGTAAACGGCTCCCCCCACCCCAATAAGATCCGGGGTCTAAAATGACCTAGCTGCACCACAGGCTCAGTCTGGAATCCTCTCCTCACAGCCTGATGGATGATGACACACTTACATTTATCTGATAAGGCGGCAGGGATATATACGCAATACTCAATAACACCTTGATTATTCAGTGTCATGGGCAAGAACATATGCAGGGCCAGCATTTTTGCATTCCAAGTTGGGGTGGTACACACTGCTACTGAAAGGTATGAAATGCATATACATGAAAATACAACATACTAGCAATTATAGGCTTCAACAAAAGTGGACCAGACATCCAAATAAGTATCCATTTGAAGGTGATGTCTATATGCCACCCATTCAAATGTTGAAAACACTGTAAGGTCCTTAATCCATTGCATTATAGGAGGTGAGCATTTATCCTTCCAAAGTTGCAATGTCAGTCTTTTCGCTGTCAAGAGGGCATGGAGAATCCATTCACACTGACCATTTGTTAATTTCCATAAAGCAGGTAAATAATTTAAAAGAGTGCGTACATCACCAAATACTGAAGATTGTTCCAGTACAAAATGTAGCCATATAATCACCTCCTCCTAAAAAGAAGCAACTACAGTACTGGACATTGCCAAAACATATGTTTAAAAGCAGCATTAGCTGCATTGCACAACCAGCAATTTGCCAAATTAGACAATCCCTTATTTAAAGATATGTTGCAGTGTCCAACAGACACAAAACAAAAGCTTTTTGCTCAATCAGACGCAGCCTAAGATCCATGGACGTGACAGGTATAGATACCAATGCGGCAATCCACTGATTAGGCAGAATGGGACAAACTGATTCCTTATTCCATTCCTGCTTAAAACCTTGCGTATTATATTTTTTCACCAATAACAAGTATTTATAGACATGGTGGTCGCTTTGCCAGACCAGCCTCAATGAGTGCTTCCAATAATGATGGAGACTTTGATGCTGTGCAAGCAGCTGAGCCAAACCAAGATATGAACAAATGCTTCAATTGCAAGTATTGTCATACAGCCATAGCTGGCAAGTCATATTTGGAAATTGGTACACAGGATAGAAAATAACAAAAACTCATCATCGGTAGCCACCAGTTTATCCAAAGTAAGAATCACCCTATCTGTCCATGTACACAACAACAACAACAAAACGTTTTCTTACCAATTTTTAGATCTGGATTGCCCCATAAAGTTAATTTAGCATGAGAAAATGGATCAAAGTGTAATTGACGTGACAATATACGCCACACATCTCTAACTGTAGAAACTGTGGGAGGAACCCTAAGCATTCTTGTATGTCTAGAACTAATGCCATCCATTTAGAGAGAGGAACCAGACAAGAAGATTTCAAAACTGACCAAGGCGGAAGGTCCAATGCAGATGGGAAAGACCAAAATTCTTTACAGGGCAGCAGATAAGCCCAATGATATCAAGAAAGATATGGAAAATCAATCCACCTTCTTTAATTGGACATTGCATCCTTTTCAGAGATAATCTTGGCAAAGAGGAACCCACCCACCCCCAAATTTATGAAACAAAGCATTGATTTTGTGAAAATATATGCCAGGTATATATAACGGAATCCCACATGTGTAATATAAACAATCCGAGGCATAGTATTCATCTTAAGTGTACTTAACTTACCCCACAAACTCAGTTTTAAAGATGTCTATCTATCTAAATCCTGAGAATCTCATTAATCAATTTATTCAAATTAAGTGTAATCATTTGAGATATATCTCTTGGAATAAGTATTCCAAGATAAATAATAACATCTTGGCACCATCAAAATTGCCAATCTGTTAATACACTATGTGATATAGATTCAGATTCAGATATAGAATCTCCAATCGGCATCAGTTTGGATTTTATCTAATGCTAAGCCTAACTTTTCCCTGATACCTATGAAACTTCTGCATGAGAAAACTTCTCTATTACTTTCAACAGAGTGTCTCTATTTCTTTCAACAATGTCCGGTGGACATTCTGTCATGTTGGTGGAGCACCTAAAATTAAAAGGGAAGCTTTTGTGGAGCTCTATATGAGCACATCAGAGCTCCTGCATTTGCAAACACACACTGATTTATGATGGATGAATTATTTTTTAATTATTATTATTATTATTTGTGACAGTAGCATGCATTTCCTCACCATGTTCATCACAACATTTTGCACGTCTAAAGGCTGTTATCAAGTTTCTTATTTCCTGTGTTGGTTCTTTGGGGACATTGCTGGGCCACAAGCAGTTGCACACTTGTGATACAGTAGTGTGCCCTCCATTGTATCTGCTGAAAGCTGGATGTGCTGCAATATGAATATGCTCATTTGAATACTGTATTAGCAAGCAGAACATCAGCTGATCAAATAAATAAACTGCCTAAATAAGACAATACAAGACTACCTATGTTATCGAAGAGGGTGGCTACTTACAAACACATTGCCAAAAAAGAGGAAATTCATAACAACAACAACAACCCCAAAACAGGAAAGATTTACATAAACTTTGCCTATGCCCATTATACGTATAGATGAAAATTTAGGGGGGAAATTGGTATAATTTGAATAGAAATACAATACTTCTCACTATAGTGGGAAAGACTGACCAGGTAATCTGAGTACCTGCTCAATGCTCTATTCAGGTGCTGACTGTTCCATAGGAAGAATGAGAGATGGATAAGTAACGAAAGAGCGTTCTGTTGGTGATTTTCCTCTTGTGTGAGTAGGCTTTGCATTCCCAGCAGCGGACTATGAATGCTATCACACTGTGTTAAGAATGAGCCGCACGTGGTGTCCTATAACGGCTGCAGCCAGGGTGCACTTGATATGCTTGTAATATGCTGAGACAAGGGAGTCCATTAGATTCTGCAGTGCAAAACAGAAACATCTTTACTCTCGCTCATCTACAGGTGGTATAGATTTTTGTTTTGTTTTAATACAATCAAAATGCCAGCAAGGGCCTCCACCTTTTATTTTTATTTTTTTTATGGCTCTATTCCTAATATATTAACATCCTTAAGGTGTAATACAGTACAGTTTCTAGGCACAGTTCCACAACTATAGAATACCCTTCAAACTTTTCTTCTCCCCATGCTGTTTTACTCAGCTAACCAATATAATAAAAAGCAAAATGTTAATTGTTTCCTTCAGCAGAAGCAGCAAGACAAATCAAAATTGCCCTCCCAGACACACTCGAGCTGCTTCTCCCCTCCTTCCACTGCAAGTTGTAAAGCGTGATTTTTGTTAGGTACTCCCTCTTGTCTTCTAGGTGAAAAGTGCCTAATGACCACTGTCTCCATCCCAGGTTTATTCCAGCAGCTCTTGCACTGTCCCATACATCATGGATGTCGTATCCATGGGGGTACGGGCGGTTGGACTGGGACTCGGGAGATCCGGGTTCTAGTCCCCACTCGGCCATGAAGCTGGGTGACTTTGGGCCAGTCACTGACTCTCAGCCTAACTTACCTCACAGGGTTGTTGTGAGGATGGAGAGGAGGATTATGTAAGCCGCTTTGGGTTCCTTTCAGGAAAAAAGGCGGGGTATAAATATAATAAAATAAATAAATAAATAAATAAGAGGGAAATGTGGAACTTGTAAGGATACAAAAATAAATATTTTATAAATAAATAAATATTTTCCCTTGCTTCTTCCCTTAACCTGTATCTCTCCCAAAGGGTTTTACATTAGATGCAGTTGTTTTTTGTTTGTTTGCAAACACTGACTTTTGTATCTAGCTTTACATTTTCCACAAAGGAATATCTTTTGTCAAGCAGGTATGCAAATCACACAAAAAACCAATGTGTTTCATTCACGTCTTTCAGAGAGCTGTGAAAAAGACTACAGGAAGCTGTGCTAACCCAGAGCTAGTCTACAAGGATAAAGCTCAGGGAAGCGAAAATGAAAAAGAGACCATCTGTATGAAGATGGAGAAGGGCTGCTGCTTTCACTGGCAGCTCTGTGGCAGAAGCAGAATTGACGGTTCTTTGGTACTATTACAGTCCTGTGTGTTCGTTACAGTTCTGCCCTCAGTCTTACGATTCATCCATAAGTATACAGTGAAAGCTATGTGAAAAACAAACGCCCATAAATATTTGCATGCTGCCTGTATAAAAGTTTGCACTTTTAAAGATAACTGCACCCTCCAACAATTCATAGAAAAAATAGGGGCATGCTTGTTGTAACACTCCAGTGCTTTGACCCCCATCATGCTTGACACCCCACCCCACCCCACTACGCACTGCTGAAGGCTGTATTCTGCCTTCTGTATGCCATATGAATTGATCTTGCAAGGTCTTCCACCAATTTAAAAGTCAAGAGGGTGATAGTTCTTTTGGTTGAAGATATACAAGAACAGAGGTGCACAGCCCGTGGGCTGCATGCTCCCCCTATTCACGGCGGGCCCCCATGGGTCCACACTGCTGAAATTACCACTGATTTAGTCCAATTTTCACTCCAAAGATGCTGATCGCTGCTTCCTGCTTCCTGGAGGACGCTCTAGCAACCAGCACTCGGAGAGCCTGCCCTGGAGCAGCGATCAGAAGGCTTTGTGACCCCCTCGAGCTGCTGTTAATGACAGGAGAATGCCAGGAATGCACTCTTCAGAAATAAAGGAGAAAGGAAGGGCTGGCCGAGGTGTACGAGTGCTGTTCAAGGGAATGTGTGCGACGCGTGTATGTGTGTGTCAGTGCTGGCTCCAGGTTTTGGAGCGCCCTTGGGCAAGACACCCTCAATGGGCCCCTTCCTTCAGTGAGTCGAGCTTCACACTGCCATTGTCGCCAGCTGCTATTGCGCCTCGTCCTCTTTGTCACTTGACAGGCAGAGAGCCACTGAGCAAGCAGGCTGTGGCATCTCCTTCTCACCACCACCACTGTCTGGGCCAGAGCAAGAAGCAAGTGAACAAGCAGGTTCAGGGCCGGCGCTACCATTAGGCGAACTAGGCAACTGCCTAGGGCCAGGGCTAAATAGGGTGCCAGAAACGCCTTGGAAAAAAATACAGCGTGTATGAACCCCACCCTCCCGCCTCCCTCTCCGCCCGGCTCTCGCCCGACTCCTCAGGAAACCGTTTTCTCTGTCTTTTCCTTTTTTCTTAACCTCTCCCTCAACCCCAAAGCAGAGCCAGTCCTCCTTTTACTCACGGAGTCCAGAAACAGGCCCCTTACGCTGGTTCTGTAGCGTAGAGACCCATCGAGAGGCAAGGAGTCCGCCTTGCGGAAACAGCGCCAAAGCTGTCGTGAATACCGCGGTGAGACTACAAGCCCCAGTGGGCCTTGCGGGGATGAGAAGCGGATGTGGATCTCCGAGGCAGGAGGGGCATGCTGGGAGTTGTGGTCTTGCCTGCGAGACAGAATGTGAGGGCTTCCTTCACTCCCTCTGCCGTGGTGGTGGTGGGTTGATAAAATGAAGCTGCAAGATACTGATTAGTGGGGAGGGGAGATGATTCGGCTGTCTGGGGACCGTTTGATGCCTATCTGTTGCCCTAAATTCCGACAAGGGCAGGAGGGACTTGCAGGGATGTGCTAATTTAACTCGAAGGCATTTTTTGCATCGAGATAGGTCTGTTCTGTTCACTCAGCATACTTAACGATTTTTGCGAGCATAAAAAGGTGCTCTCCCAGACATCTGCATTACAAACCCGAGCAAGAGCTGTTGTTCTCAAATTAGCATTTCTCTTAAACAGGTTTTACCTGTGTTTTAGCACCTGCTGTGAACCTGCTGTGACTTAGGTTTTGCATTTCGATCACTGTTACTACATTTCTTTGTGTGAGAACTTCTTGCTGAAGGACATGGGGAGCTAGCTAGGGTTTATAATATTCAGAGTTAGAAGGGAGCTATCTCCAGGGATGGGGACTTGGACTCGAGGACTCGACTCGTGAGTCGGACTGAGTCCCCCTTCTGACTCGAGTCTGACTCGAGTCCCAATATTTTTAATGGGACTCGAGACTCGACTCGGGACTCGAGACCAAGGACTCGAGTTCGGCCGCTGTTCGGCCACTATGGACAGCTACCAGGAGCGCAGCCCCAACTATGTGTTGAAATTTATTTTGATTGATGTGTTGTTGTGGGGGGTTAGGGTTAGGGTCAGACATTTTGGTTTTGGCTGCCTCTGCCTGCCTGTTTGGGGTTCCCAGCCTCCTCTGCCTGCCTGGTCTCTTCTTGACCAGTTCAACAGTTGAATTGTCCAAGACAAAGGGCACTGCCTGTCTGCCTGTTTGGAGTTCCCTACCTCCTCTGCCTGCCTGGGCTCTTCTTAACCAGTTCCACAGTTTGAATTGTCCAAGACAAACACCTCTGCCTGCCTGCTTTGGGGTTCCCTGCCTCCTCTGCCTGCCTGGTTATTTTGGGTTTGTCTGCCTGGTCTGTTCTTGCCAAAATCAGTTGCAGAAGTTTTGAAATAAAAAGGCACACTTAAAACCCCATTGATTTTAATAGGGACTCGAGGAGTCAGTTTTGGGAGTGACTCGGGACTTGGGACTCATGAGTCACCATTTTGGACCAAGGACTCGGACTCGGACTTGAGACTCGGGTCCAAAGACTCGTGACTTGACTCGTGACTCAAGACCAAGGACTCTTCAACATCCCTGGCTATCTCTCAAGCCTCGAGCAAAAGATCTTGCTGATTCGCAGCTCAATTGTGTTTGTGTGTCAGGTCTGTGGAAGGGGGAGAAGGAAAATCGACTAGCTTGAAGAATTAGTTAGGCAGCCGCAGCAAGGCTCGCTCCCACTTCTAGGAGGGAGTTGAACCACAGTTCCCAGAATTCTTAGAGCTTCCCACCAAGACAGGCAGAGACTCAGCTGGTGGCGGGGGCGGGGCTAAGCATGATGCAAAGCGGTGCGCTGCCCCAGGCAGCTCTGGTACCTACGTGCACTTATACGGTCTTCAACAGCAGCAAGCACCCACCCACCGTCATCGGAAGGTAAAAAGCGCCCCAAAACCTCATTGGAAAGCAACACGAAACGACAGGCCTGTTGAGTGAAGCCATTGAAAGAGCCGCAGGCTAAAAAAATTTAGGTTTTGCCAAATGCCAATTGACTTTTATTTCATAATGGGCATAGGGGTGGCGGGAGGGAGGGAGGGCTCAAGTGGGAAGTGGGGGGCGCTAAATATCTGATCTTGCCTAGGGCACCAAACTGCCTTGCACCGGCCCTGAGCAGGTTGCAATGGTGAAGAGGAGGAGCAACTTCAGGGGGCTCTTGTCAGTGGGCCTCTGTTGGAATGTGGGCCCCCAGCAGGTGCCCAAGCATGCCTACTCTTGATGCTGGTCCCTGTATGTGTGTGTGTGTGTTTCTGGGTAGGGGGAGTGTGTGTGTGTGTGTGTGTGTGTGTGTGTTTGCGGACATGTGCTCTTGCATACACGTGTGCCCCCAACCAACAGCACATGCAGCCCTCGGGGCTAAAAACGTTGTGCACCCTTGTACTAGAAAAAACATGGTTGTCCTCCAGTTGTTTAGCAGCAGTTCAAAATGTGCCTCAAGCACTGCAGCATCATGGCAGACTGTGCACTGCATTGGTGCCTAGTGTTCATGTGTGTGCATTGACAGTCAAGACAAATGTGTCTGCTCCCTTTGAGATTCAAATTTAGAGAGCCTGGAGAGGGATCTGAGCCCCAGAGAATGACAACTCTAGCGACTCACCCTAAGAATTTTTAACATGGTGTCCATCATCAGAGGCAAAAATCAGGAACAAAATAGTACAGTGCCTTACCAGAAAACAGGGAGTGTGCTTCATTGAATAGAGGGATAACCAAATTCCATTCCTGATCAAGGAAGGCTACCAGGATTAGGCCACAATTAAATTCAGCTGCAGCCCCATGTTCTTTCTATTTTACTGTTCTGCCCACAGATACACTTTCCATCTTTAACTTCCGTTTCAGCTCTGTTTGCTTAACATTTATGGGAAATAACTTTGTGAACTCTGAAGAGCAAAATGTCTTCTTTTTTTTTCCCTGCACACGCGCGCACACACACACAAACAAACACAAACCTTGGTTTCTGTTGTCTTGGACTAGGATAGCTCCTTTTGGGCCAGTTAATTAGAAGCACAGAGGACTCTGAACAACACAACAGATTTAGCTCCCAGCCTGTACCCTCTGTGACAAATACAGAGCAGCTGTAGGGCAATTATGCCAATGGTCCCATGGCTCCCTGAGGAATGGCCCTGGAAAGAGAGGCAGAGGAGGAAGGACAGTCAGACCAATAGCAAGACTGTTCTAGCTCCAAAGGTCTCCTTCTCTCTATTTCGTTCTCTGCTGACTTTGTGGGTCTTGCTATTATACTCAACTTCCCTATCCCATCGTCCTCGTAGATATTTCTTGTTTTTTTTTATTCCAGAGAACCATAGTCCTCCACCCACCCCCCGAAAAAAATCCAGCAATATAATTGTCCCTGATTCCGAAACTTCAGTCTACTCATATAGAATGCTTCTGTGCTGCCTTTTTCAAGAACTGGACCGAGGCAGCATACAACATTAAGAAAAAACCCGAAACCAAACCAAAAAAACAACACCAACAACAACCAAACACCATCACCATCAAAAAGTCTACATAATGCATTTTATTCATACATTTTATTGACACTATTTCTATCCTTTCAGCCTTCTTTTTAAAGAAAAGTTAAAAGGAAGATTTGAACTGTCAGAGGTGCCCTTCCTGCTTTCCCAATACTGCACAGAGCACAACTTGTGCTCCAGTATAGTGCCATGTTGTGGTTTTTAATGTGCAACAACTGCAAAACACGCAGCTGACATGCATTCACAAATTTGGCAAATGTATATATGGGGTAGTGGAGTATCAGTGGCCATTGGCCAGGTCTCCTCTGCTTGTGTTGGGGTATCCCATCGTACCTGAAGGGAACTAGAGGATTGGATTTGGATACAGGAAACCCTGCTTAAGGTATCTGCTCAGCTCTGAAGCTCCTTTGTTGGCTGCAATGCAGCTGTATGCAACCTGGTGCCCTCAGATGTGTTGGACTGCAACTCCCATCAGTCCAACATATCTTCAGGGCACTAGGAAGGCAGCTGTAAGGTAGCAGGGAGGAAGTGCCTTGAGTCAGGGCCTCCAGCAGCCAGCCAGGTTATTGCCTCCTGCATCACCACCATTTCTCTGGTTCCTTGCCAAGCCCCGCAGACTAGGAGGTGTGGGTCAAGTTCAGGAGTAGGGAACCTTTATGGGCTGTGGACATATTTGGCCATTTGAGAAACTGTCCTGGGCACCACCACAAAGTGGATGCTATGGGAGGTGTGGCAAAGAACAAGTAACCTGCCCAAAAGGCTGAGCCCAAGGCAGAGGTGGAGTCTGAGCCCCAAAACTCTAAACAACTCTTCTGAATGGTTTTGAGCACCAACAGAAACCTATTTCACAGCAATCTCAGCTGCTGTTAAGAAAATGTGTCAATTAAAAAAAAAACGTGGGAGGGGTAGGGCACCATGGTGGGCATCAAGAAAGGTGCCCAGAGGTGCATTGTTGCCCACAGGTGTCACATGGCCTACCCCTGTTCTAGTACAACCAGCCTGAATATTGTCAGCTGACCTCACAGACCAATCTGGATCCACCAGAGTGTATAAAGGCCCTGGCATCAGAGCCAGCTACACAGTCTTTCCAACTGCCTGCCCTGGAACAGGCTGCTCGTCTCTGAACCCAGCCAAGGCCTCACAGAGGCCTTGGGCCAGTCTCTGTCTCTCAACACAACCTACCTCACATAGTTATTGTGAGGCTAGAATATCACTGAATTCCTTGGTAGAAGGGAGGGTTACAGATGTATAACATGTATTTATCAGGAAAAATGCAAATATTTACAATCTGAAAAGAACTGCAAATAGGAAAATAGGTGTCTTCTGCGGGAAATGGAATATACGTTTTAATTAACAAAACAAATTATCACTCTTTATTATTTTGAAATGTATTTGTAGAAAAAGCAATTTAAGTAGAATATCCCAATGGTTTCTGGTGTACTATATAACACAGTCTTGGTACTTGCAGATGGTCCACTGACCACAAGCAATCTTTTTGGGGGGAGGGGGCTGCCTGTTCCCTAGAAGCATAATTTGAAATAATTGGTGTTTTTCACATTTGTTTTGCTCTGGGGGAGAATCAACAAGGGACGTGACTAGGGATTAGGGATGTGTGATGCTGCGAATTCCGTTTCGTTAAAGACTGTGTTTTTATTTTCCAATCCTGGAAAAAAATTGCATTTTTTCCCCAGGTACCACCATTTGCATCATTTGCACAGGGGGATCTTGACATTTGCACAAATGGTGTCATAAACTTTAAAATATATATTTTTAAGCTGGTGATCTTCGGCACTTCCCAAACGAAAAGGCGGCGGGGGGGGGGGGAATTGACAAATTCTTTGACAAATATGGAATATGGTTCTACTGGACTAAATGGATTAGTATTTGAAGAGGATGAAACTGACAAGGATTTTTACAAGAGGGGCATATGGGACAGGTGGACATACAATCATGTGCAGTTTACGCATGATCACCAATAATATATATTTTTAAATTATGGCACTATTTCTGCACATTTCAATATTCCACCCCCCCAAAAATCCAGCAAACTGCCACCATAAAAATGAAACGAAACCAGAATTTGCATACTGGCTTGTCTTGCAGTAGATGAAGTTGACGCTGGGGGCGTGGGGAGGAAATGGAACAAAATCCACAGGGCTTAACCGGAAAAATCCTTTCAATTTTCACCCTCCAAATGGAATTCTCATACATCCCTATCTATCAATTTCAATTTCTCATTTTTCCATTCTTAAATTCATTTCATCCCGAACTTTGTGATTTTTTCTCAATTTTAAATCCAGTTCATTGTGAATTTTGAAGGAAAAATTCTAATGCATTTTACTTTCACTAATATATGCACTTTCCCCCGATAGACACATTTTTCTATGTATTTTTTGACTGGAGAACTCCATTACAAAATTTGGAGAAATGTGAATTTCAAAGAACAACTGAGTTTCAGTTTGTCTATTGGTTCTAAAGTGCAAAATTGGGTAAGTCCATATCAAAATACAAACTTTGTATTAAAATTCTGAAGTGTGCCCCCCACCCCACCCCTCTCCAGCACTATTCAAATGTCATTCCCAAGTGACTGGGATTGGATTGGATTGGATTGGATTGGATTGGATTGGATCAGGGAGGAAAGGCAAAGGAAGATGCTTTGAGATTTTTCACATTCTTCTTCAGCAAGGAAAAGACATATGGAGAGGAGGATACCTTAAAAATGCACTGCGAGCAATTTATTGGCCCAGCATGTTTAAACTCTTGCACTGCTTCTGCAGGAACAACCGGTTTGTCCATCCAAAGGATAATGTACATGGTCTTGTACAGTATTTCAGAGCATATTGCCGCTGGGATAATATACAAAACTGCGCAACTCATTCTTTGAATGAACCCAAGGTCGTATCCAATGGTGTGATGGAAGTCTCTTCGACCCAGCAGAGGCCTCCATCATCCGAATGGGAAGAGAGTAGATTTTTGCTCGTTCAGCCTGCCCCCACAGACCCCCAAATATATTGCACAAGGTTGGGAGGACCCTTTTGTAATAGCATGGGGAGTGGCGCAGGGGGGCTGCAGAGGGGAGGGGGAATCAGTGGAAATTGTCTTCTTCTCCATTCTGCTGGTGGAAACCTCCACTGGATCAAAAAGCCTTCCATCATTGGAGGGACACCATCGGATACAACTTCAAAGCAGTTACCCCTGGACAGAGTTGCAAGACTTTAAAAGCATTGGGCCAATACGTTTCTCCTGTGCACACTCTTCACCGAGCAACCAGCTGCAGATGGAATTTTCCCAAAGGAAACCAAAAGCTTCACAGACCTTCAAGAAGAAGCATAGCATTGTCAACCCAGTTGTTGCTGTGTTCCCTGCAGAAGCAATCGGGTATGATGATGCAGCCGCACGTGAACACTTTGACTTCCATTGATTTTAAAGGGAATGTTAGGTGTTTGCTTAAGTTCTCACCATTGAGATCATGAGAACATAAGACCAGCCACTGCTGCATCAGATCAAAGGTCCATCTAGTCCAGTAGAACACTCCATTCTGATTCTGACAGTGGACAACGCAATGCCTCTGGGAAGCTCATAAGAAGGGCAGGAAATCAACTGAACTTAAAAGTGCTTAACTGTGAATGGATCGTGCCCACAATAAATAGTAATCATCATCTGAAGTCAAATTAGTGCTATCAAATCTATCAAAAGTACTGATAGCATCTTTCTCAATATGAGCAATGGGGATAGTACAAGTACAGATGTTTATCACTGTCGTTTATAATATAAAAATGACAACATTATACCAGCCATGACAAATAGTGATTTGGGAAGAATATATGCACCTGCCCAAATTGCAATAGGTTATCATAACCAAAAAAGCAACGTATCTCGTTAAAAACAATAATTGCCTGAATATTCCAATTCAATCACAGAGAAAACTGAGATAAAATCATCGTAAATAAATTGGAGAATGTGTTATTTATAATTTACCAATAATATAGGATATACTGAACATCACACACGGTTTATTTCATCTCCACAATGACAAAGCTGTCAATATCCTGCTATGAATAATATTCAGGTTAAATGAAACTGGTCCCAAATGGAGTGTACTATTATCTGTTTCATCTCCTTATCAGCTTGGCATGTACAGTTCCAAGGTAAACATGAAACTGAACAGTTGGTAAATTTGGATTCTGAATCCTGACAGCGTTATTTCCAGAGGTATAACATCTTAATCAAATTTTAAAATAAAATATCCCAGCCCTGAGCTCCGTTGTGAACCCAAAAATTATATAACACACATGTTTTTATGCTTTGTCAATTACATTTGAAATAGGGACTGTTTGTTTCAGCCCTTCTAAAAATGAGACTAGGATGAGAAAACAACCTATTTCCTTATTAGGTTCAGGAGTCAAAGGACTCAGCCAGGAGCCGCAGGCTTCAAGAGCATAGAAGATTAAGACATATATTGGATTCATGATGGAGGGCACAAAGTTCATTTTCAAAATAAAACAGAATTTTATTCATATTCCTTTTAAAATTCAGATTGCCATTTGCCAGCTGACCTGTGACATGGCAGCAGTGTATTACATTTTCAATGAGCAGTCTATCTGGAGCTGGAAAGAGAGGGAACTGCTTCCTGTCATTCCCTCCACACACATGCACACACCGTAGTAAGATATTGTTCTCAGAATTTTAGATGGAGCAAACAGGGCCCGGGTAACATATTTATTTTTAATAAGGGGAGATGTAGAATAGTCTAGTCAATGGTATTATGTAGAGGCACAAGCCCCTCTCCCCCCACCTCTCTGTCTCGTTTAAAGCACAACGCATGTATAAAATACATCAGGGACAAAAATATATTGGGGTGGAAAATAAAAACAAAATCAGGCAAAAAATAAAACAGCCTTTAAAAAAGAAAGAAGGGGGGGGGAGTAAAGGCCCTTTTAAAACAAGTTTTGGTAGAGTGCAAGCCAAGCCAAGATTTTATATAGTGACGAGCTCGATTTATCCAGCTTGCCATCTGTCAAAATTATATTACAAAAGGCACATATGCAGAGATACAAGACTACTGATTTTCATATATATTAAAATCGGCAACTACTGCAGGATATGAAAGCTGGCAAACTGTGAAGCCAAAAGGCTTACATTTCAAACTTTTGGGAGCATTTGCTCTCGTTCAGCTCAGCACAAGCACCCCACACAAAATTGCAGGTATTTTGCAAGGGCATATCTAAACATTCATTTTAGAATATTGCCCAAATAACATTAATACCTGGGAAATGTTATGCCAGAAAAAAATAAATTAAAAAAATCACATGCTTTGAATTGGAAATAAGACTGGCTACATTAAATGCATTAATATTCAATGCACACAAAGGACTTCATCGCGCTTTTTGTACAGTGCGATGTGCATCAGTGAAGTGGTAACATTCCAGTGCGCTAATAGATGTGTGGTATGTGCCATAGAGATGGGTCAACAGGGAAGTTGCAGAGACAGAATACATGGCCAGGGCATCGCAGACAGCAACGCTTGCTTGACAGTGTCCCTGAGGATTATACAGCCAAGTCACAGGCAGAAACATTCAGTGCCATCTTTGTAAGAGATGCAGGCAAACCATCCTGTAAAAGCAAGGTGGGTCAGGGGGAGAGGGAGGGAGGGAGGGAGGGAAGGAGAGAGAGAGAGAGAGAGAGAGAGAGAGAGAGAGAGACTAACCCATCTCAACTACCATGTTACAGTTGTACGAATGCTCCTTAGAAGACCTGTGCTATGATATCTAGGTTATGCACACACAGCACAGCACATGTCATCACCCT
This sequence comes from Shinisaurus crocodilurus, assembly GCA_021292165.1. NCBI lineage: Eukaryota > Metazoa > Chordata > Lepidosauria > Squamata > Shinisauridae > Shinisaurus > Shinisaurus crocodilurus. The sequence goes on along the minus strand of CM037876.1, from coordinate 158,533,848 downwards.
CTGCTTGCACAACACACACACACACCCCACCATAGCATTAATCACTTCCCATCATGCCCAGTCAGTCCATGTATTTGCTGGCCCTCTTGTTCATTGGAAGACAGCTTCTAGAGCTCAGATGTGTTGCTAAGTTTGCACTGCTGCTTGATTTCCATTTTCTGGTTCAAACAAAGTCACCGGCACTAGTGTGCAGACCCTGGTATTATTGTCCTTGGGCAGTGTGAGATGGGGATGGAGATCCTTCGGGTGCTGCCCATTTTGCAGCCTGCACTGCAATCTCTCTGCCCTGCCTGCTGTCTACTTCCCTATCTCGGAAGGAAGGCAGGAGGACAGATCTGGGTTAAACTAGACCACAACTTTATTGAGGGTCTGCATACAGGATACATTAATTAGGATTTGTGAAATGAATTAGCATCCAGCTCCCAATGCAGACCAACTGACTGCTCCCCTGAGGGGGAGATAATAATACTGTGGCCCCCTCCATCTCTCACACAGCTTTTAAATCAGTGTTTGGGGAGGGGTGACCTTTTTTTTTCTGTCGAGGACGAGGTCTGCGTTCCCTGGGGGGGGGCAATCTGTCGGGGGCCGCATGCCAACAGAGAATGGGGGTGAGGCAGAGCCAAACGTGATCAGAACCAGCCCCTTTCCTCTTACACTGCCTCCCCTTTTCTCTCTTCCCTTCTGCCCCCAGGTCTCTTCCCCCCCCCCCCACTGATCCTCCCTGGTAATAGAAGGGCAGATCACTCCTGCCAGAAACCTGAATTGATTGTTTGCAGAGGGCTTTTGAAATTAGGCTGAAGGCTGCATGAAAAATTCGCCCAAAGGTTGCACACCCTTGCTCTATATTATTAGGGCATCTGCTATGAACAAGTACTCTACTTTCCCTTTAACTTCTCACTTTGTCTCTCACTTGTTCGGGCTCCATTGACACACTGATGGAGGAGCAGCAGAGGGCTGAGAGCTGCTTTTCCATGCTCTTGCCCAATACAGCTGCGGCCTCAGTCCCAGTCTCGGTGTTTCTCTCTCCCTCTCTCTCCTATCTCTCTGTGAATAGTCCAGGGGAGGCCGGTGACTCCGATGTCAGTGGGGCTCCTCATCCGTTGCAGCTTTTATTCTGAGCTTTATAGGAGCTATCCAGGGTGCTGTACTCCATCCCCAAAATAGGTTCACCACCATGGAGCACCATGGATAGCACCTATAAAGCTCAAAATAAAAGCTGCAATGGAGAAGGAGCCCCACTGACGTAGGATTCACCAGCCTCCCCTGGAAATGTGTATATTTATTAATTTCATTTATTACATTTCTATATCACCCAATAGCCAATACTGACTGGGCGGTATACAAAAAATTAAAAACCTTAAAAAATACAATACTGTACATAATATATATAAGAAAATTACTTACAAACATATAAACAGAAAACACACACACCTATATACACACACACAAACAAATTTAACAAACAAATACAGTAATACCTTGGATTGCAAGCATAATTCATTCCGGAACCGTGCTTGTAATCCAAAACACTCTTATATCAAAGTGAGTCTCTGGCGGGCGTGAATGGGGCCGATTTCGACCTGCTACACCCGCTCGAGGCGAGCGGTTACATCCCTACGGTCTTGCAAGACCTCGCTCGTTTATCAAGTCAATTTTTTTTAAAAAAAAAAGCTCTCAGACCAAGTTACTTGCAATCCAAGGTATTACTGTATAAGAAATCCCAGGACCCAATTAATAATAATAATAATAATAATAATAATAATAATAATATGAATCTTTCCACTCAGTGGAAAGATCTCCTTCCAGGTGATCTAATCCTTTGCAACCGTGATTGTGAATGAAGGAATTCTTTCTTACCTTCTTTCAGGGAGCAGAAGCTCCTGCATTGTTATAACAGTTGATGGACAGGACTGGCCCTACCATTAGGAGTAGAGTGAAGAGGTTGCCTCTGGCAGTAGATTCTGGGAGGCAGCAGCAAGCTGTTGGAAGAGAGAGCTGTGCACCATGGAGCCTGATCTGAACTCCCTAAGTTAGCCTGCTGCCCTTAAGTGTAGTGGATGATGCTGTCTCACCATCAGATTCATTTGCCATTCCAGTTGGGTTGGGGTATGGCAGAAAAGTGCCAGAGTAGACCATGACGTAATTTCAGAGATGTAGGAAATGTATAATCAAAACAGTAACTTTTATTTCATGACTCATGAGATTATAGGTATGGGGTAAATGGCAGCCCTTCAAAATTATGCTTCGGCCCTGTTTGAGAAACCATGGTGTGGGTTATAAAGACCATGGAACCTACTACCTGCATTTTCTTCTTTTTTGATATTGAAACCTTTACTAAAATATATGTCATGCAGATTTTTGAAAATTGTGGAACTTGACATTTTTGTTAAATATTTATTTCATCTCTACATTTTACCCTTTTTATTCAGTCCTATTTATTCTTTATTACGGTAGCAATACATAACACACTTACCAGGGAGTAAGCACCATTGAACTCAATGGGATTAATTTCTGAGCAAACATGTTTTAGGATTGCACCATAAAGCTTGGTGGTGGTGGTTGTGCTTCTTTCTCCCGATGCAAGATGTTGACAAACGTTTTACGATTTCAAAAATTTCAAAACGCTCAGTGCTTGCAAGATAAAGAAAGGCTGTTTGTAAATGTGTAATAGTTATAAAAGTTATGCCTGAGGTCTCTAATGTAGTGCCCATGGGAACCAATGTGCCCGTGGACAATATTAAGTTTAAACCAGAGGTTCTCCAACTTTTTTCCACCCATGGATCACTTGAAAATTGCTAGGGGCCTTGGCAGACCACTTGATAAACTGAAAGGTTTCTGTTCTACAAATCAAAGCACATACACAACTCATATTTTCTCGTCAAAAAACAGCATCACGTTATGAAAATCATGGCCTCAAAGCCAGACTGTTGAGAAAGGCCCCTTTAACTGCTAAACGTTTATGGGAAATTAGTGAACTACACCTGTGGTGTACTATGAAAATCAAGGGCCCTGAATGTAGAAATTTGAAAAATACTGGGCCCTGAATGACATTAGTATAACTCCCCTTAATTGTTGATGAGAAGTCTGCTGGTTGCGAGTGTATGGGTGAGATAAAGAAGAGTCAGACACAGAGTATATGGTTTCAAATCAGGGCCACATTTATTGAATTGAAGATCTGTGAAGGGTGAAGTGCGGTACTAACCTAGCCCGGCCATTGGCCGGGAAAAAACCAATATTTTGGCGAATACATCCTAACCGCACCGGAGGTGGGTTGATCCACCCCCGGCCAGTTGCCCTCCATGTGGAGCTGGAGGGCTTTACCATCGTCGCCTTACTTTGACGCCTCCAGGCACCCAATGTAGGCGAGAAAGGCAAAACCCCAAAGACGTCCCAATCTCCCTCCTGCCAAGCCTCAGGGCATTAGCGAGGGCAGCCTTGGGTAAACGTCAGTCACCTTGAAAGGTGCCACTGGATGATCACCATAAGCCTAAACCATACTGCCTAATCCCAAAGAGACCGTGGGCGGGAACCCAGGTGCCTAAATAAGCCCTTTCCTGTGTCCCCACCCTAGTTGAGCCATTGGCTCAGTATCTGTGACCAACCTGACCTGTTACCTGACTCCTGTCTTCTCCCCCACTCGCAAATCTTCTCCCTGGCCCCAGATGAGGGGCCAGTGGAAGTCTGTACTGCCTCTTTAAGAGGCAGGCCAGAAGGCTTCAGCAGGGCAGGCCGCGTGACTAAACTGGAAGGAACAGTTTCACTTTTGCTGAAGAAGCCTGTATAAGTGGTTGCCAGAGTAGCATTATCTCCTAGGGACCCAGAACAAATCCAGGCTTAGGAAAACCAGTTACCAGGGCCAATTTTCCATTAAGTTGCACTTGCTCCCCCACCCTCGTGCAAGTTTTTATGTCCTGGGCTTTCCCAGTGAGCTGTTTGTTTGTTTGTTTTTGTAAACTGCCTGGGGAGCCTTTTGCCTGATGGGCGGTGCAGAAATACATTTAAAAAATAAGTAAATAAATAAAATATGGCTGAGGTTTTTTTTAAAAAGAGGTCTGGGGCATTTTGCTGTTTTCCCAGATACGATAAAATCATTTATGCTAATATATCAAACAGGAAAGTTGAATCCTCTGGTAAGAAGTTCTGTTAAACACATACAAGAGAGATGAGCAATGCAAGCTCCAAAACTGAAAGAAGAAATCTCAGGAAGGGTCACCCACGTATTTAGCAAAGCGTCACTAGTATTTGGGAGACTTTTTCTTTGCTAAGCTAATGCTCCTAGAATCCAGTGTTCACTTCATCACTCCATATAAAATACAGAATCCTTAATTGGTCTGTGCTCCTCCAACATGTTTTTAATGAAAACGCAGCACATAACTCTTAGTTTGTTGGCTGGCGGAGCCCAATTTACAAAAGTGGGAGTGCAAGATAAGAAAAGAGTACATCTGCAAAGCAGGCTGTGCAATGAATCACACAGTGCCAAGGTTGAGCAGAATATAATTGAGTCCAACATCTCTGAGCACTTTCACCATAATTAATGATAATCTGTAACAGAGGAATCTGAGATTCCAGTTCAGAGAACTGTTTAATTAGGCCAAGTAATGAAAGCAGAAGCAGTACAAGAATATGGCCTGTCTCATGATTAATGATTCATGCTACTGAACACAAAAGTGCCGCACTGTTAACTCTAACGGATGCTGCATCTCTCTGGCATTTACAAAATAGTGAAATGCATGCATTTTTGTATTTAAAAGATGTAACTGGCAGTATCCTTTTCTGAGCTATTTACATGATAAATATGGTTCCAGAGGTACCTGTCTTCTTCCCAGGTTCTTTTGCTCTGGGGTACTTTAAGATAGATATGTTACCTGCCTAAACAGCAACATTAAGATACTGCCACTGAATAATTAACACTTTTACTTTTAAAGTTAGTCAAACAGGACTTCTTTCCTTTAGACTCTCATAAAATGAATGGTTCCCATTGGTGGTATGATGTGGCTCATAAATGCAACCCTGGAGAATCCATTTTGGCTCTACAAAGGGGGACGAGAATTGAGTTGATAAGGATATATTAACAACAGCAACAACAACAACAACAAGAAGAGCAGAGGGTGTTGAGGATTTGACCATGTTCAGAGGCTAAAATGTACACTGGGTATCGATCAATTGGACATTGAAATGTTACCCTGGAAGAATAAAGGCACAAGGAGCAAGACAACCTTGGGCATTTTCTTACAAACCACCAAATTATATGGGTTTTATGTGACTATTTATTGTGCCATTCAATGCAACAGGAAGCCCTATTTATCAGGGGTATTGCAGAAGCCCATGGTACATATGCAAGGTCTGAGATAAGAGCACCTTTATAAAGCAATATGTTCACTAATGTCTCTGTCACCAACCAAATTAGGTCTCCTTGGTTGCCTGCCTCAGAAACTTTCATGGTTCAGCACCCATTCAAAGTAATAAAGATTCAGGAAACATTATTTGCTTTATGGGATAATGGCCCAGTATTTCTAACCTTCCACTTTAGTCCTGGACTGCATTCCAGCCTTCTCATCTTGCTGTCACTCTCTCTCATATGCAAACATAATGGTGGATAGACTTCATCTTCTTGACATGATCAGTTATCCTGGGGTAACAGCCCTTGAATTCAGTTTAACTTCTGAAGTTTCTCACTTCTAAGGGACAAGTCATTCATCTCTAGCAAGATCAGGAGCTCCTCATTCCACTCTCTTTCACTTAGGAATAAGAGACGTTCTAAAACAACACTTAGTCCAAAGCTGTACCAAATATTCTTCCATTTCAGGTTCACCATAACAACAACATAAAATACCTTACTGAACATTTGCATTGTTTCAGTATGGTTCTATATCCATTTGTTGCCCTGGCAAACTGGTTTCTTCTCAGTACCAGTTCCCTCCCTCTTTGCCCTCAGTAACATTGACCTCATTTGGGTGTGGAACATCAAGTGATTTGAAAAAGTGTCTATGATATCATAACATCAGGCTTAGGGTTCTGACATCATCAGCAAAATTGCTGCATATGGTCACAAGTACAGAAAATAGTTTAGAAGAGGGTGTCCATTTCAACAATTAAGTTCTCAAAATGTTGTATGTGTGTGGTGTGTGTACAATCTCTTCCAGTAGGTTATCCCTGGCTACAAGGGTGAAATAACTAAATAAATGTATTACATGAACTGATATTCCACAGATATACTCCTACTATAATTCCTCCGATTATGACAGTTTAAAAAATGTATCCTTGGGCATCAGTTCATGCAATATAATATCCCACATTATGCCTATTCCCAGAGATGGTTGGGAGAGAACATATGGAGGCCATTCACCTGGGAAAACCAGCTCACTTTGAACTAGACTCCCTGTTCATAAGTCATTCTCTCAACTACTGTGCTACACTAGAAATAGTAGATTTATTGTCACTGGAGACTGTTAGCTGTTACCTAGACATATTGATTTGTGAATGATTCAAGACAGCTAGCAAAGGGAGCACGCTGGGATTCCTTATTTGTGTATATCCACCCAATAGAAACTATTTCTAACTCATGATTATGTAACCATGTTCCACCTTAATTATATTTCATGTACCCCACTGCCTTACGTGGTAGGAAGTTCACAACACATGTGAGCAACCTGAGACCTGCATGAGGGCCTTGGAGGTCGAGATTGACAGTTTTCTTGAGGTCAAGCTCATTCCATCCCATTTCCCACCAAACTTGCACCTGTTTTTTTTTAAAGAAATGTGTATGTAAATTCATATATATTGTTCATAATGTATGCATTAATGTAGGCATTCTTATGCACATTTTTAAACATACATGTTTGGGCACATGCACCTACTGATTAATGTATGTTTTGTGTGCATTTTGGAAATGTACACAGTTTTATTTTGCACCTTTCTCAAATGTGCACATTATCGCACATATGCACAACTTTTGTTTTTGCGTGTTTGTTTTTGGCAGAATGCATCACAAGCTTAGATGTATATGTGTATTTCCAACCACAAATTGCATCTGGGTCCACATTTGGGGTCTGGGAATTGCAAATCAGGTAAATCTACGTAAGAAACAACAACAACAAAAAAAACCACCTCTGCAGAGTGAATTTCCCACACATCACTAGTTTGCACTCCCCCAGGCATACCACTCAGCTGTTTGGTGGGCTTCTGGGACTGTGATTGTGCTGGGGAAGATAGCATGTGAGGATGACTTTCCCCGTGCACCATCTTCTCCGGGACAATTATGCTCCCACCACAAGCTTGCCAACAGCTGTTTGCGAGCTGGTGGACTTAAATGGGAGAGGCAGTGCATGGGGAGGAGTCATCCCTATGTATTGTCCGTCCTTACCATTTAAGCCTGTGCATCTCCCCTTTCCCAACTGACCGGCGGCACTGAGAGCTCCTCAGCTGTTCCTGGCTCAGATCTGCTGGGCAGTAGGGACATGCTGGGGTCACAGTGTGCAGTGACTCAGTGTCCTCCTGCACACTCTATGGCCCTACTGCCCAGCAGATCCAAGCCGGGAACAGCTGAGGAGCCCTCAGTGCCCGTCAGTTGAAAGCTCCCCATCCCTGAGCGCTGAGATGTTTGTTTGTGTGTGTTGAAAGGGCAAGTTCTTGTGGAAAGTGTGTGTGTGTGTGTGTGTGTGTGTCTGTGTGTTTGCAGGGTGTCAGTGTGTGTGTCTACATCTGTGAAGGAAGAGAAAGGGTGTGTGGGGGGGTGCCTGTGTGTGAGAGATAGAAAGGGAGTGAGAAGGATGCAAGTGTGTGGCCCTGTCCATTCTGGCCCCACCCATCACCTGTCATCACACAGTCATTGCTGCAGCAACCGTGCACACCAGTGTGGCCCCCAAAGGATTCCCCAGCCTTCTTCCAAATCATGCAAATTCCAGAAAATATCACCCAGCCCTGTTTTACAGGGCCAAATGCCTGTCAGATGAGATTGTTCTGAGGACTTCTGCTGTCCATTGTAACCATTTTTAAAAAAATTTTTACAAACAAGTTCAGTAGATGGGAAGCCAGCATACACAGAGGCAATAGTCCCAAAGCAACTCAATATCTTCCATCCCAATATCCTGCCAAACTGGTTTTGATAGCCAGAAACCTCTAAGCATCCTTTTCTAGTAAGCATCATAAGACTATTTTCTTTCTTTCTTCTGCCCTTATTCAAAACACACACAAAACTACATCCTAGATAGGGGGCCAGTGTGACACTGGGTCACTGGACCTCAAATTTCATTAATCAGGACCCTGTTGTTTTCTGTTGCATAAAGCCAGGCTATGCAAAAACCTAGAGGGATGGGGTCATTTTGCCAAATGAAAGAGCACGTTGATAACACAAACCATCAGCAGGTTCTCAGCAAGCCAACTTCTTATGGGCAACATTGAGGGAGAAATGGGCAAAGCCTTAATATTTGTACAGTACAAAAAGAAAGCAAAGATTGTACTGTATATAGTACAAAAATAACATGAAAGAACGGAAGAGAGAAATGTCTTTTTAATATGAAAGTGTGCTCTTAATAACTATTTTAACTTTTCAAGGATCTGAAAACCTTGCGGTTATGCTTTTGAGCTCTCAACCCCATATTAAATGCCAGTTCAGATTTCTAGGATTAAGATGCTTAATCATGTCTGTCAACTGGGAAAATGTTAGAAAACACCTTAAAGCAGGAACTGAAAAGTGAAGATTGCAGAAACGCAATCTGGGGCCATTTGGAGGAGGCCATGTTTAAGTATTCTTTGCAATCAGTTGATGCACCACAGCTAAATTCAGTTTATGCACACATACACTAAAATATAGGGCATATTAAAGAAATTCAAGGAGCATGATTCCCCCTCAAAAAGCTAACACCTGTGTTCAAGCATTGGACTTGACGCCAAGTGGTTATGGGTAATTCAGTGTAGTTCCAGAAGCCACACTTCTGATTGCAACCCTGGGGATGACCTGACAAACTGCTTCCAAAACACAGGAGTTCCTTGGACAGAGTCTACAATGCAGTAAGAGGCGTTGTTTTTACAGGGAGAGATAATGCTCCTATAGGCTACAACAAAACTTCCCCCTCTTTAGATATAATATTGCTATTGACAGGCAGAATAGGTGGGAAAGCTTGCCTCAGACAGGATGTTGCTGTAGCAAAATTGGTGGAAGCCAATCTGTGCATGCCATTACATCCATTTGGGATCACCATGCCAACGCCATCGTCGCCATGTTGATGGAGCGCGAACCTAGAACCTCATCCTCTGAGTGTGGGACCTAACCGAGTAAAGCTACCCAGGACTGAGTGTGCTTAGGCCTCAGAGGATTAGTTATGCACAAAAGAGGGTAAGGATATGCATACATACAACATTGTCTTCTCTTACTGATAGTGTCATGACAGGGAGATGCATGACACTGCCAGGAAGAGAAGACAATGTTGTATGCAGTTGAAGACACGACGTTGTATCTCCTTGTCCCTGGTGCTGCGGCCCTTGGAGAAAGATTCAGACTCAGACATGGAGGGGGGTTGATTTGGGATCTGCTCAGTCTGTGGAATGTAGGGAAGGTGAGAGCTCGGTTCTGCCTGGAGTTTGATATGCCTTGCCAGCTGCAAGATTTGGCCTTGGGAGAGGCGCCTGAAATGCAGGGGCCTGAAATACTTTCTGTGGGAAATGAGCAGGTCGGAGACTCAGCTGAAGAAGCGGGGGAGCTTGGGCCTGTCTCCTTGGCCACGAAGGCAACTAAAGAGAATAGAGGAGAGATGCCCAGTTCGGCCTAGTTCATTATTATGGATGAGATGACATCTTCCTGCAGGGATAGATGGTCTGGTGAAGAGCTCCAGCCACTCCACCTCTGTTTAAAAGTTGTTTCAATGGGCTAAAGAGCATTGTGGGTACATACTGGAAAATCCCTTTGCTTGGATTATACCTGAGCCCTGCACTTTGGGCTTGCCTAGACTTCCATGCTCTTGGAAGCCTGTCTGGGAATAAATTCGTGAACTCTGAACTCCTGTAAGCCTAGAATCCCATGCCTTTGGGACCCTGTCATGGATAAAATGGCTGGTCTTTAAGACCCTGTTTCTGGTTCTTGCTTGGTTTGTTGTCTTGGAACTTAATGCTGGATTTACATACTATGTGGATTAACTGATCTCTTAGGACTGAAAGCTATGTAAAGTTTCTGGGCCGCAAACTCTGAAGGATTGTTTGTGTTGCTGTCTTACTGCAATAAAGAGAAATCACTGTTTATTTTAATCTGTGCTAAGCTGTTGGTGTTTCAAGAGAGCTGGTCCCGACAGGCAGGCAATATGAGGCCTCCGGATTGGCCAGGCCCATGTTCTCTCTCCAGCCCTAGCAAGTCACTGCATGAATTTTGTACTGGACAACACAGACTTTAGGTCTGGTCCTGGATAGGGTAGCCAGGTGTCCTACTTTACAATAGGACCATCCTGTATTTGAAAGACTATCAGAGGGGAGTCCTCTATTTGAAGGTATCCCATATTTCATGGATAGGCAATTTGTGGCCCTCCAGATGTTTTGGCCTACAACTCCCATGATCCCTCACCATTGGCTATGTTGGCTAGGGCTGATGGGAGTTGTAGGCCAAAACATATGGAGGTCACAAATTGCCCTCTCCTGTACTAAAGTGTTGCTTGCTGTCCTTGTTTAAAGGCAATGAAGCATTTGACAAGTTGTCCAGTCCAAAAGTCTATTTTAAAGATAAAGAACCATAAGGAGGGAGAACAGGGGCCTTGTTATTGAAGGTACCCATCAGCAGCAGTTTCTACTCGGACAGCAAACTGAGCAGGCCCACTATAGTGAGATGGATTTTATTTCTCTTTAAATTATAATTATTTCTAAATTTGCTTCTAGATATATATTTGCTTCTAAATTTACAAATGCTATGTAAAGCCATGATTCTAATATGTCTAGATATATACATTAGCACCTGAACATTTTATGCAAATCTGCGTCCCCTTTCAGCCTCTTCATGTGTGATGCGTTTCCTTCCCCCCACCTTTCTTGTTTGTTTGTTTTGTTTTTGGGGACAATGTATAAGTGGCCCCCTAGTCCTGGCCCAGCCCTGACAGCTCCAATGTTTTACCGTGAAGTACTCGCACTGTGACAGGCACATGTTCATAGAGGTAGCTCTCTTTCTGACACTGTAAACTCACATGCTATGTAAAGCCATGATTCTAATATGTCTGGAGCCAATGAAAGAAGAGCCAGATGCTCTTAGATAATCTTAAGCTTTTGGGTATAAGTTTGGTCATCCAGCAACCCATTCCAGAAAAAAATCTAAAAGTGATATGACATTATTTCCCCTGTGCCTACATGCCTTAAAGGAAGTGCGCATATTTGTACAGCTGAGTGGATAATTCATTCAACGAATTTAGCTTTTCTTTCTGCTTGTTGTGTAACCACAAGCAGATTTTAATCTCCTTACATTTATTCACTAATTCAGATCTTTTTGATGAATACCCTTTTAATTTAAAAAAAAAATTATGCTAAGGAATAATCATGTACAATCTTAATTGGAGCTGCATTCTGTTGCTGTTGTCTGTCTGCAATGAGAGAGAGAGACTAAGTTGAGATTCTCCCTCTTATTGAACCAATTTCAGTTTATTTAAAATGCAAATCTTATTGAACCATATAACAGCCTTCACAAAGGTGTTCACAGTAGGGCTACAACATTAATCAATCTATATGAACATATGAAGTTGTCTTGTCTTATACTGAGTCAGACCATCAGTCTACCTAGCCTAGTGTTATCCCCTCCAACTGGCAGCAGCTCTCCAAGGCTTCGGGCTGCTGTTTCTCTTTCCCAGCTCTGCTCTCAGAGTCAGGCATCCTTCCACTGGAAAAAAACAACGACGTCTCATAGCACCTTAAAGACAAGCAAACAATCATTTCACTGTAGATGCCAGAGATTGAACCTGACACCCTCTATATGCAAAGTACATCTTTAACACTGAGTTCATACATAGCCCATCCGATAACCTGGTTGATAATGTATATAAGAATGCTTTTGATCACTTCAGAAGGTGCCCCTGAATCAGCAGGTGGCATCCTCAACCTCCCAGAGTATTTTCAAAACAAGGCTTAACAGGGCCAAGCTAGACATGATGTCAATTTCAATGGAATCGCTCATTGGCACCAATGGAGCTTTGCTTGTTGTGCAAATAGCAGCTCTGGAGAGGCGATGTTGCCCAGATTCTGGCAGGGAAAGAAAGAGTTGAACTTCCCTATTCCCATGGCCCCAAGGTTGCTCAGGCTTCCCTGCAGCTATTATTTATACATTTAAAAAATGCACCTGTATGTGTATATGTATGTATTTATTTTTCAATCACGCTCTTTGCCTACCCGGTACCTGGGCTATGCACAGTAAAACTATAATGAAAGCTTAGCATCATTTAAAAACAACAACACAGTGTCATGTCTTGTTTGACCCACAGAAATCATAGGTGGCAGGCAATGCCTTAAACAAGATACTTCCCTTTCTCTCACAGAGAGAAAAATGCATTATACATACATGGATTATGTAATCACAGAATATGTTCTTTCTTCAGAGCTATAATTTTTATTTAGTTTGAACGTTTATGAAGTTTTGATCACCTAGTTTATCAATCTACTAAATCTTATACAATCAATCTATGTTTCTTCAGTTGGGTTAGACTCTAGTTATAATTCTGTGTAAAGCTACGATTCATTTTCAGATTTGGTGTTCTGAGGCAAAGGCAATGCTTGATCTGGACAAAAAAATATATTCAGTTGCACTTCAAGAGAAGGCATGTTTCACCTCTCTTAGGGACAAAATGAGATTGCATGATTGGCCCAATCCAACTAGAGCCATATACATGCAAAAGAAGGTTTCTACATATGTCGCTAGTGGGATGAGAAAAGGCATGGGCAAATGGGTGCTAGATATATATTCATCTGGGTTGGAAAGTCCCATTCAAAAGCCAGGCCATGGACTTATCATCCCAGTACGTTGTCTGCAATCACATCAAGTATCTGGGGGCAGAACATAGAAAAATGAATCCAGCCTTCCATACTTCCTTTCTATTCCTGCCAAACTCACACTTGGGTTTCCCACAGAAAATTGTAGTTGTATGTTAGAGAATACTAGCCTCCTTCACAGAACTACAGTTCCCAGGGTTTCCTGGGAAGGGGGGGATGTCAACCTGCTTTTGTTTGTTTGTTTCTTTACATGTCCCGAATATAGAAAATATTCACAAAAACCTGCACATAAAATTTCTCTCAGTCACAATCAATTCAAATAGTAGAAGATGAGATGCGGCCAGCTCATTACACAAGCTTGCCTCTCGGCAACCAATATTTCAGTGATTTTAAAAAGATTATAATCTCTTTTTGAAATAAGAAGGCTATAAGAGCTGGATTCTTTCAACTCCTCAGATACCAACCATAAAAGGATATGAAACACAAGAAGAAATGAGAACTGCTCTGGATGTTACACAGAAGTGGGGAAAGTGGAAGAGCAATATTTGGACATCTGCTGCTTTGGAATGATGGGCTTATAGATATGTTGACATTTACGAAGAGATTGTACCAATTGTGATATGATCATGTGCTGAAGTTTATTGTGGAGGTAGCCATAAATGTAAAGAATGAAATGAAAAGAATGTAAGTTTTGTGAGCGAAGGAGGAATTTTGAATAGAAACAGGGTAAAAGGTTAAATCATATGCACTGGCGATTGAGTGGTTGTTCACTTGACAAGATTTCAGCATCACATTCTTCCATATATTGGAGATACTCTGCTTTATTTGAATTTAGATATGTGAGAGAAAGGCACTATGAATGCTGAATACTGGAAATATAAATTATTTATTTATTTACTTATTATATTTATACCCCGCCTTTTTTCCTGAAAGAAACTCAAGGCGGCTTACATAATCCTCCTCCTCTCCATTTTATCCTCACAACAACCCTGTGAGGTAGGTTAGGCTGAGAGTCAGTGACTGGCCCAAAGTCACCCAGTGAGTTTTATGGCCGAGCGGGGACTAGAACCCGAATCTCCTGAGTCCCAGTCCAACACTCTCACCACTACGCCACACTGGCTCTCTAATTGTATCAGAAGAAGTTAGCAAGGTAATTGTGAAATATATTGAACTAGGAATGGCGTGGGAAAGAATGGATGGAACTGTCCCATTAGACAGTAAAATGGTTAACTGCAAAATTTCTCTTATGTAAGGAGGATAGGGTGACATATCAAGAAACTTTAGAAGATGGTGGTTAAATTGTTGAGGGTCTTGGCAATCCAGCAACTTGTTACAGACCACAGGAGGTCTTGATCTTAGTGCACTGAAAAACTAAAAACTTCTGCAATGTGTGGTCTTTCATCTTATCATTGCAGAAATATGCTTTATGACATCTTCAACTCTAAATCCAGAAGAGAGGATTTGGACAAGGGGAGTGGGTTGGGGAAGTACTGTAAAACAGAGGTGGGCAGAGAAGGTAGATCAGGATATACTGACAGATGGGGATCTAATGGTAGATTTCTTGGTGATGTGCAAGGGTTTGTGACTCCCAATTGTTTAACAACAAAATAACTTTTCCCACTTAAGTTAGGGTGCTGAAAATAAAGAAAGCTTGGGTTAGCCAGGAGTGTACTTTAGTGTAAATTCAATTCAGTTCTGGTACTAAAAACAAATTCCGAAGCTCAGAATGTGCTGTGCTCAGAGGCACCACACCCTTTCATTCTAAGTCTATGTCTTTTGCACCTGGCTCTGGTTGGTGGATCTTGCGGTTCTAGTAAACAACAACAACAACAACAACAACATAGAGCTGACAAGCCTGAAGTCTGCCCATCCCTGCTGTAAAATGTATAGTGACCACCAAGTGTTTTCTACTTAATTATTCCAAGGCAGCATTTACACTAGGGTCAATGACTGCAGAGCATCATTACCCATTGCAAAACCAGGTAGTTTCAGCAGCAAATTATAATTAAGAGTGCGTGTCAGGGGGCAGACGGGGAGATCCAACAATGTAATATCAGACATATGCATTTAAAAGATAGCTTAAGGAAGTAATAGATAAAATGGGGAAAGAGAGAGAGGGAGGAATGGAGGGGGAGAGAGAGAGAGAGAGAGAATCATTGTTTTGTGTGGGGAGGGGGGACAGCTATTGAAATAGGAAACATGTGAATATTGCCTTCTTTGAATTACTTCCATGCATTATCACTACAAATCCTGTTTCTTGCCCATCCCCTTGCTAACCTAGTGTGCACACACAGTGTCTCAGAGAAATCTCTTTTAGATGCGTTCATTCATTTCTTGTATGTATAGCCTGAGGCCTTACAGACACATTCATGAAATTGCAATGGAGCATTATGCCTGTTCTTATATTAGCATGATCATGTCACAAGAGACATTCTATAATCTGAGCCTGAGGACACAAGTGAAATATTAAAAAAAATTAAAAAAAAATCCGAACATGGGAATAGCGTATGTTTTATGAATATCTCTTCCAGTGCCTAAACCACAGCAACAAGGGCAACCTGACGGGTTTTAAATGAAGATAGGGATACCGCTAAAAGAAAATTAGACATCATTTATTTCAAAGGGGAAGCCAGCACACACACACACACACACACACACACACACTTTTCTAACTCATCCAATCCTGAGAGCTGGAACAGGGTTACACTCGAAAAACACACAATCCAATAGAATTTGTGTGGGTGGGGGGATAACCTATTGTAGAACCTCACGTGCATTTACAGCCACAAGGAACAGGTCTAAAGTGCTCAGACTCACTTTGTCGGAGCTCCACAATAATTGTGTGCCTCACCCAATGACAATATCCCTCAAGAAGTCCATGCTGTCCAAAGTGCTGGAGCAATATGGAGAATTTCTGTGGGGGTACAAGAAAGATCCACTGTATTAGACTAATTATACTGGCCCAAGTTTTATATCCCAGTCGCTTGGTATAGCTATGGTCATATTTCTCTATTAACATCCACACACACACTCACACACTGAATTTTTCTTTTACAAGAACAACTGTGGGGGCCTGATCCAGAATGGGAACACAGTGTAGGGAAAGGAGAGGTGTCAACCATTTTCTCCTCTGTCATTTTCCCACTGAAAATCCCCCCGCCACATTCTTGATCTAGATCTGCCCCCGCAGCACAGCAATATAGATAGATACAGTAATACCTTGGATTGCAAGTAACTTGGTTTGAGAGTGTTTTGCAAGACAAGCAATTTTAAAAATATTTAATTTTTTTTAACTTGATATACAAGCGACATCTTGCAATACAAGTACTGTAGTACGGCTTAAATTAAAAATCTCTGTACAATTTTTTTTGGGGGGGATTTCATTTTGATATAAGAGTGTTTTGGATTACAAGCACGTTTCCGGAACGAATTATGCTCTCAATCCAAGGCATGACTGTAGATGGATAGAGATAGATAGATAGATGGATGATGGGTGGATGTCAGGTGTACCAATCATGGAACAGTTGTGTCCCATCTAGTTTGACTTTCAGACTTGGGATATTCACTTGCATGAGTATTTTAGCATTTTCAGTCTCACCACTGGAGAGGATTCGTAATCTGCCACAGTGCTCACTGTGGTTCCTCTGCTGATTAGTTCTACTGTTAGCTGATAATCCCCTTGTCACAGCCATAGGAACTGCATTTGTGCACACAGTTAAGAAATCCAAGAGGATCTGTATAGGAAAAAACTATTTCCCTGCACAGATTATCATCAGCCTTCCTGATACTGGGCAAGAAAATTCTTCAGCAAACAGTTTTCCCATTCATTCACCATCTTTAATTTGGAATAGTTTGGCACTACATCTTCACAGACCTCTGTAATTCAGACACCATTTTGTGTTCCGGGCGTTATGGAGTTTTCAGTAAGGCAGACAAATGGGTTGATAGGTTCTAACAACAAATTTGCCTGAACGTGGAGAGCAGGATTACTCCTGTATCTGCAAAAATGTAACAACTTAAAAGACTCTTTGGATGTTGATTATTTGTGGTGCTTTTATTATTGCATTTCTTGCCTCTACTTCAGGCTTAACCTTTAAGACAAAATGGAAGTGACTGAATACCAAATAAAATTATAAGAACTGTGAAACGAATTTTTTAGAAATGTTAATAAACACTAAGCTTCACATTTTTAAATATTTTTGAAAGGCAGCAGCTTTAAAACTCATAAAGGATTTAATCTCATGAAGTATTGTGAAGTCAACTCAACGTTTCATTGTGGAAAAACTATGAACAAACCAATGGTATGAAAGGCATTAGTATGGGGGATAAATGAAAAGTCATCCTTCTACTTTGTAGTACCCAGTTTGTGAAATCCTAACAACAAAACACAGAAATATTTTCAGAATACAAAATGAACTAAGAGCTTCCCCCTGTGGAATAATGTAATCAGATGGATTTATTGTCTTTGCAAAATCAATAGCTATTTTTATTAATCATCTTTAGATATCATGATGCTCCAACTATATCTCTTTCAATGACTAATACAATAAATTTCCCCTTTTGATGTGTCTTGACATTTTAGCAAATTAAATGGAGCATTAAGTAGGATCCTCTTTGGAAAAAAAAAGTGGCAGAATGATTTTTGACTACTTTATTAACTTCTTTGGCAATACTGGGAGCACCTTCAAAATATTGCTCTGGAGGCACTATTTATTATTCTTCATATTTTCAAGAGAACTTATATATTCTCTGGATCAGATGGTTTTAGTTTTGCCAATATGTAAATAGATCTAGACTTATTTTCTCATCAAAAGCGATACCTACTGGAAAATACCTATAGCCTCACTTTCTGGGTATTTCTCTTAATCTGGAAAGGAGTGCTTAGCCATACAATTCTAAGATTATCCTTTAAAAATCTATTGGTGAGGCTTTTAAATATCTATCTATCTATCTATCTATCTATCTAAAAGCCACACACACACACACACACACACACACACACTCATTCTCCCAGGAGATGAGGCAACCATTATTATGCCCACCACTAAAAATGTATTTACTCTTGATATATTAATGGTTTTATCAGTATGATGCACAACAGTACCAGAATTTTAAAGATGCAGGTGGTGGGGCAACTTTGAAAGAAACTTTTATATATGGGCAAAGGCATGCCCCATTAGTTAAGACATAGTCTCCAATTGCCCTGAAAATGCTGGGACCATCAGGAAAACCCTTACGCCATCACAGCTTCTCACTTTGTTATGCAGAGTCCCAAATTCCCCTGCCTCCCGCAACTGCAAGCTACTTAAAGGAGCCATGGGCAAAATTGCAGCTAAGCTTGCAGTTTTAGCTTAGCTGCAATTTTGCCCATGGCCCCTTTAAGATAGCTCTGCTTAGTCTCGAACAGCTGCAGTAAGCAGGGAGGGAACACACGCTGCTAAACTGGGAGGGCCAGGCGAGGATGTGTGTGTGCGTGTGTGTGCGTGTGTGTGCACGCTCACATGCATGCTCTACCTCCTGCCCTCTGCTGCACCTTGCTGTGTGAAAGGGATTAGCTGGGTGAAAGGCTGGACCAAGGGAGAGGTGAATGAGGGAATTTATCACATGATTCCTGTCTTTATATTGCCAAAGATTTTATTTCCTAACAGAGCTGACTCTGTGCCTCTAACAGGTGAGGTACAGTGCCAGAAGGAAATGCAAGAAACTTCCCCTTCTCTCTGAAGCTCCATGTTTGGGGGTGTGGGGTGGGTGGGTAAGCTTCACCTGTTGAATTTGTGCCAGTCCTGACAATTTTAAGACAAAAAGAAAGAGATTGCCCTGAAAGCACTGACACACACACACCCATGAAAAACACCAGATATCAACAATTAAGGGTTTAAGTAAGGTAAAAAAAATTACAAAAGCCACTTATGAAATATTATAAAATATATACTATAATAATGTAATGATTATACTATATAAGATTTTGTGTGTTTCCTCTAATAACATTTTTACTTCACCATGACCTTTGGTTGCCTGGCCATGCCCTTGGCCATGCCCTCATGTTACCTGGCCACACCCTCTTGATCACACCTTCATGTTGCTTAACCATACCTCTTACTTACAAATTCAATGTGTGTCCCTATTTTCATCTGTGAAATGTTGGAGAGTATGGTTAAGGTGATTTGCCAAAAATAAATAAATAAATAAATGTTCCACCATTATAGGCCTCAAAATTCTACTGCCTGTGGGGAGCTTTAGCCAACATAAGATAGCCTTAACTGTCTTAAACCAGCAGTTCATTGATCATTGCATATATATACTTACATACACACACCATCATCATCAGGCGATCACTCGTGACCGAGTAAGATTGTCTTCCGGGATAAAAGGAGGAAATTCTAAAGAAGATTGTGTAGACTCTAGCGATGGGTCCGTAAGTGACTGTGGAGGCCAATTCTAGATCCACACAGCTTCCCACAGTGAGGACACAGGTTACCAGATAGAAGATGGCCCTGTAAAGGATTCATTTGACGTGCTTTTCGCTTAGCACGTTTCTCCCTTTCACCTTGCACTCGGGCTTCTTCAAAGTCCATGGAACCTTTGTGAAAGGCCAACCTCCATTTAGATCGTTCATGGGCCAGAGCTTCCCAGTTTTCGATGTTTATATTGCATTTTTTTAGATTAGCCTTATGAACATCTTTAAACCTCTTATATTGACCACCGATATTCCGCTTTCCATCCTTGAGTTGGGAGTAAAGTAACTGCTTTGGGAGACGGCAGTCAGGCATTCGAACAACATGACCGGTCCACTGAAGTTGGCGTTGAAGGATCATTTTTTCAATGCTAGTAGTCTTTGCTTCTTCCAGTACACTGACATTTGTTCGCCTATCTTCCCAAGTAATTTGCAGGATTTTCCGGAGGCAACGTTGATGAAACCTTTCAAGGAGGTGGAAGTGACGTTTATAGATAGTCCATGTTTCGCAGGCATACAATAAAGTTGGTAATACAATGGCTTCATAAACCAGTGTTTTGGTCTTCTTACAAATATCCCGATCCTCGAACACTCTATGTTTCATTTCGAGAAAACACGGCACTTGCGGAGCTCAGACGATGCTGGATTTCACTGTCGATGTTAGCTGTAACAGAAAGATAGCTGCCAAGATAGAGAAAATGATCGACATTTTCCAGTATTGTCCCGCCAAGCTGGATAGATAAATAAATAAATAAATGTTCCACCATTATAGGCCTCAAAATTCTACTGCGTGTGGGGAGCTTTAGTCAACATAAGATAGCCTTAACTCTGGTCTTAAACCAGCAGTTCATTGATCATTGCATATATATACTTACATACACACACACACACACACACACACAAAATCTCTTTCTCCCAGAATTGCTTTTGCTACTTGTGAATCACAGTATATTTATTTTTGATTAAACTTCTTGTCAGATTGATTAATGATGATAATGAAAGAGTAGTGTTGGGGTTGAAAATTACCCTGCTATGGACCCTTCTGCTTCTGGGGTGGAGGTGAAAAGAACTTAATGTGTAGCTCTAATAATCTGTTATGTAAATAACACTGTCACATTGGTAATTTATATCTTAAAATCATCACCAGATTTTTTAACCAACTATACAAAGCTGGTGAATGAAGTACCAAAATACCAGTTTACTGTATACAAACACACCAGGCTGATGAAGTCATAAGAAGTCTCTGATCTTGGAGGTAACGTAGAGCCATCATGACTAGCAGCCATTGATAGCATTATCTTCCATGAATTTGTCTGATCCCCTTTTAAAGCCATCAATGTTGGTGGCCATCACCACATCTCGTGGTAGTTTCCATGGTCCAGAGGTTGTCCACCCTTGAGTAAAATGATGCATAATTCCATCGTTTGACTATGCACCGTGTATAGTGTGCTTTTAACTGTCCTGAATCTCCCAACAATCAGCTTCACTGGATGACCCTGGGTTCTAGTATTATGAGAGAGGGAGAAAAAATGATCCTCTATCTACTTTCTCTACACCACCATAATTTTATACACCCCTATCATGGCTCTTTAATTGCCTGAAAAGTACCAAACATCGTGACCTTTCTTCATAGGGGGAGCTGCTGAAGTCCCTCGATCATTTTAGTTGCCCTTTTCTGCATTTCCCCCCCCCCAGCACTACAATATCCTTTCTGGGATGTGGCAACCAAAACTACACCGTATTCTAAGTGTGGTCATAGGATGGATTTGTATAAAGACATTAGATGCTTGATCCCTTTCCTAATCATTTCTAACGTGGAATCTGCCCTTTTCACAGCTACCACACACCCTGTCCATATTTTCATTGAGCTTCCAGGACCTCGAGATCCAGCCCTGGCCCGCTCAGTGTATATATGAAGCAAGGATTTTAGGGAGGGGGAGGGACTGAGGAGGGGAGCTCACTGGGAAGATAATGGGACAAAGAGAGAGAGAGGGAGAGAGAAAGGGGCAGAAAGAAAGAGAGATGGCAAGAGAAAGGAGGAAAGAAAGAAAGGTGGAAGAGAGAGAAAGCGAGAGAAGAGAGAGTGCGTGGAATGGATGAAAGGGATATGAATGTTTGACTTTCAGACTTGGGATATTCATTTACATGAGTATGTGCAGAGCGTTCCTGTGATTTTAGTGTAGATTCATAGATCATAGAGTTGGAAGGAGCCTACAAGGCCATCGAGTCCAACCCCCTGCTCAATGCAGGAAACTAGAGGAGGGGTCTCCCATCCAAGTAATAACCAGGCCTGACCCTGCTTAGCTTTCCACACTCAGACAAGCTGAGCCAGCGTGAGCCACAGCCCTCATACACCACATGGTGTATGAGAGAGAGAGAGAGAGAGAGAGAGAGAGAGAGAGAGCGCCAAAGCACATGGTAAAGCAGCTATAATTTCCTCCCCTTCTTTTTTTACTCTAGGTAAGTACAAGGGCTCCAACCCAGATCAGGAGCCTACGATGGGGGGCTATGGGGGGGCTTCAAACCTTTCCCCTGCTGTGATCCCCACTCAGATCAGTGGCCCCACGCCTGCAATATATATTGCCAAATACTGATGCATTTGCTTTCATGGATTGGAACCTCCTACACTCCAAGCTAGGATCCCAATCCATTGAAGCAGCCACATCAATCCATTAAAGCAAAATAGCTATGTTTTGTTTTGTTTTAAATCCTAGGCAAACTGTTTTGCCTAATCCACATGCAACACAGCATCAACATAACCACATCTAGTACTTAAGACATCAGCACTTCAGCAATGCTGCAAGCTGCAACCTCTACACAATAAAAGCCTGCTCTGTGGAGCAAAGCACACATGCACGCACACACACACACCAATGTAAACATTTTCTCTAGCAGTTCCATTGTTAGTATTTCAATAATCTGGAACATTTTTGCTAATCTTTCTATATTTAATACCAAATGGAACATGTACAAGTCAAGTAATTTACTACCCACACAATATTCAATGTAAGAAAGTAATTCAATAAATACCAAGTAAAAGCAGGCACACTGTTGTGTAGACCAGATAGCTAACATTATTATCATGAGTTTTCAGGCATCCAGATCAAACACTACCAGTCAACAAGGGATACCAAGGCGAGAATACTCTTTTGAAATGACAGTGGCAATTTCATCCACCCAATGCCCACCTGATTCCACTGTTGGTGTGCCAACCAATGAATTACATCTGGCACAGACTGCATCCTCATGCCAACTACCTTGAAGTCAATTCACTGGGTTCTGTTCTGTTCTTTGCTGTGGATTTCCCAAAGTCCTGCTATAAAACAGTACAATTACTACAGGTCAGGAACATGAAATGCCACTAACACTTCCAGCTGTGACTATGCAATAGCCTCCCAACAGCAGCACTGTAACGTGGCAATAATAATACCCCAGCTGTAGCCACAATCACAGAAATCACTGACAGTGTCAGTAATGTATAAAACCCCATGTCAGCTCAACTGTACTTGCCAAAAGGCATTCATCAATTTCAGTGCTTTTTTTTTAATCTACCGTTTAAAATGGGTTGGTTTTATTGTTGGAGTTTTAAAAGAAATGTGTAGGGTAAATAGGTCCTGGCTGAATTACACTCTCTCTCTCTCTCTGTGTGTGTGGTGTGTGTGTGTGTGTGTGTGTGTGTAAGCACACACACACAGCCAATAAAAGGCACTACAGTCATGCCTTGGATTGAGAGCATAATTCGTTCCGGAAACGTGCTTGTAATCCAAAACACTCTTATATGAAAACGAAATCCCCCCCAAAAAAAATTTGTACAGAGATTTTTAATTTAAGCCGTACTACAGTACTTGTATTGCAAGACGTCGCTTGTATATCAAGTAAAAAAAATATTAAATATTTAAAAATTTGCTTGTCTTGCAAAACGCTCTCAAACCAAGTTACTTGCAATCCAAGGTGTTACTGTATATGGAAGTTGTAGTTTAATAGTTCCAAAATGTTCCCCATAACCAGTATGGCTATGCAGCCAGAGTTTCACGGAGATGTCAAACATACATGACTGACCCACCAAGGATTTAAAAATCGTATTTCCTGTGGTTCATGTTCTTCTCCTAAATGGGAAGGATAAGATGTGCAACCTCCTTGCCATCCCATTGGGCTTGAAAGCGGTCAGCTGGCTGCTAGTGTAAGAAGGAGGAGACCGTGGCGGGAGAGAAAGGAGGTGCATGTGTGACTCTGTGCACACACAGCAGCGTACAACCAACCAGTGCACTCTCAAAAGACAGAGATGCTGAGAAGAAGCTTCAGTCCTGTGTGCACAGATTTGGGAGCGTTCCCCGTTGAAGTCAGTGGGACTTACTCAGGAGTGATGCATAGGATTGGGCTACACACCATCCAATTGCACAATCCTATGCATGGCTACTCAGAGGTAAGACCCATTGAGGTCAATAGGGCGAACTCCCAGGAAGGAAAGTGTGTGTAGGATTGCAGCCCAAGTCTAACCACTCGTTCGATTCTGAGAGCTGCCGGTGCCTCCCCCCCTTACATGTATGTATGGCAGTCTGCCCACAACCTGGTACTCTCCAGATGTTTTGAACGACAGCTGGTGCTGATGGAAGTCAAAGTCCAAAACATCTGGAGGGATCAGGTTTGGGAAGGCTAATATATGGACATCTCTGTAGTCTCATGTGGGACTCTCCTTCCCAGGATGCACAATGGGATAAAGAAATACAGTCAAATTCTTTTTTAAAAACAGTTGTAAGTAATATGCTTTTGATTTTCAACTTTTTAAAAAATTCACCTAATTTCAAAGTTCTTCAAATTCATTTAACTGACCTATGGCAAGAGCAACTGCAAGCTATTAAAGGGACCTGTTAGGGCAAAACCAGATGTGACATATTTTTCTTTGGTTAAAAACCACCATCGATGATATGTGTGTGATTTGAATTGGCACTGTCGCATTGGAGGAGGAGAGTTAAACCTTTCTTCCCCCTCTGATATGGCCCTGATCCAAATCACCCCCAAAGTTGCAATTAACTATGAGGGAGGGGGAATACAAGTACCTGTCTTTTTTTACCTTCCACAGTTAATAGCAGCTTTCACAAGGGAGTGATTTAAATCATGGTAATGGCTTGGACCCCTCCCACAGGGCCACTGCCTAAATCTAAACTTGGATGGAGGCCACACAGCTGCTTTTAACCAAAGAAAAAGATTCATAGATTCATAGATCATAGAGTTGGAAGGGGCCTACAAGGCCATTGAGTCCAACCCCCTGCTCAATGCAGGAAACTAGAGGAGGGGTCTCCCATCCAAGTAATAACCAGGCCTGACCCTGCTTAGCTTTCCACACTCAGACAAGCTGAGCCAGCGAGAGCCACATTGAGAGATCTGATCACAAATGCCCCATTACTTGCGCCCCAAGTTACAGACATAATCAGATAATGCTTAATTAAGTTATAGACCTTTTAGGGAATGCTTCACTCTTCTTCTCCCTCAGCTTCTAGGGTAAAGCACTTTTAATTAAAAGGCCATCTTATACTTACCACACACACACACACATTTCTGATTGTGATTGAGATTATTGTCTATGAGATTTTACTGCTTCTCAACCTCATGCAGTTCCATCCACAGAAGTACCTTCATCAGTAGAGGCAGCTCATGCACAAGATAATCAAATGAGCTGGATTCTTATCAGTTCCTGCAGCCATAAAAACGTCTTAGAGCCAGCATAAATCAGGGCATTCCAATGTGCTGTTATGAATGGAGTTAAGCTAGTGGGGGAAGTCCCAGGAGGCGAAAGAGGCACTTCAAACTGGTCAAAGGATATTATTAGTAGGTGCAATGAGTTATAAAGTCTCTATGTAGCCAAAAAGTGTTGGAAAGTCTGGTGACCACAGTTGTCTTATATAAAGGAAGTGTGGTAACACAGCATTTAGAATTAGAGGGAATAAACGCAGGCTAGAGCCAGTCTAGAAGAAGTCCAAATCAACTTACTTTATTAGTGCTTTTATACACATTGTCAAAGAAGACTATCTAACTCTGTTTAACTACAAGCACCCCCTAAAGCTGGGTGCGTCCGTATAAGTAAGCAAAGGCATGAGATATGGTTACTTGCTTTCCTCAGGGAGAGAGGAGAAGAGGAAGAGGAGAAGAGGAAGGGGAGGGAGCAGGAGAAGGGAACAGATCAAGTTACAGGACAACAAGGGGGATGAACAAGACAAGCGGCTGTTGATACAACACATTCTCTATCGCCCTCTAGTGCCTGGAAGCAGAGTTGTTCCTATTATCCAAGAGAAAGAAGGTAGACAAAAGACAGAATAATTTGTTTTCGTACACCACAGTATATCGTATGTCCCCAAGAAACAACTACAGCAAATTCATCCGAGGATGCATGTAGAATGCATAAGTAATGACATTGAACTAATTAGTTAGGAAAACCGTAAACTTGATTAAACATGTCCCTGAACTTGGAAAGAAAACATCCCAAACTGGTGTGCTGTTTACTGAAAGATCAACAGTCTTTTGGAGAAGTTCTAAAGGATTTACTCCAACATTGAGAAATGAGCTTTTCTGCCCTGCTCAAGTTTTTGATAGCCAGCACCCAGCAGGAGAGTCACATGAAGAACGCAGGAAATCAATACCACTATTTCATCTGAGCAGTTTCTTTAGCAATCCCTGTATAAATAAAAGGGATAATCATCTTAGGCCCCAGCCCTGCTTAACTTTACCCCCATAGGTAGCATTTTCTGAAGACTAGAACAGGCTGGCCAGAATCCTCTTTCTCCCTCTCTCCATGAGCAACTGGAACGAACCTGATAAAAGAATTCTTTTCTCTCCAATCTATTGCTTTCTTTTTTGCCTTGATGTATTATTTACTGATAGAGAAAAACAAGCATCCTTAATATCCTATTGTTCCACAGTGCTTTCTTCCATTCGTATAGGGCAATACAATGACCATTCTCATTGTCATTTTAAAGAAACTTTATCGCTATATACAGTAAAACCTTGGATTGCAAGTAACTTGGTCTGCAAGTGTTTTGTAAGACAAGAAAAATTTTAAAATAAATTTTAACTTGATAAACAAGCGACGTCTTGCAATACTGCTGTAGTACGGTCAAGAAAAATGAAGACTTTACACTATCATTCTTTATTGCAGCTTAAATTAAAAATATGTGTACAAATTTTATTATGGGGAATTTCGCTTTGATATACAAGTGCTTTGGATTACAAGCATGTTTCCGGAACGAATTATGCTTGCAATCCAAGGTATTACTGTATATGTACCAACAGAAATACTATTCCTGAGTTTTCATTATTCTAATCCCTTTGACTATCTGCACATCAGTGTAAGAAGCCAGTGAATCATCCCCTAAAGCATAATCAGACATCACCTTTATGATTTGTGTGTTAAATTATGCTACGAATGGGGATGGGTGAGATTAAAAAAAGGTGAGGTATAAATATAATAAATAAATAAATATTAATGTGGTTTGCATTTTGATGTGAACTTACCAAATTTGCACCTTCCAAACCTAAACATGAACCTGAATGCAGTATGCATTGAAATCCATATATTTCTGAAGTCAGCAATGCAGTTCACAAAAAATATGGGCACAAAAAATTGTACATTTTATATTGTATTTTATTATTTTAACTGTTGTAAACCGCCCAGAGAGCTTCAGCTATTGGGCGGTATAAAAATGTATTAAATAAATAAAATAAATACATTTCCCAAAAAAAGTGCACAAAAAGGTGTTTATTTGCATAAATGTTCAGGAAAATGCTTCAGTGAGGAAAATACATACATTTGCAAAGGTGTACAGAGTAGATGTTACAGAGCAAGAGGGATCAATGAAGGGATATTGGAGAAATTCAGAATGGATTCAGATGAGTTCAGATTTCTATGAATCCGACCTGCGGATTCCTCAGCAGACCAGCTTTTTCCAAGTTGTGTGGATTCCACAGACTTGTGGACTTTTCTTTTTCTTTTGGGGGGAGGATTTGCACAACTTCACACTTGCGCTAATGCGTGTGAAAGGACTGCTGCTTACGCCAGTCCTACAAGGTAGGCCACAGTACCAATTTACCCCTGGACTGCCGCCCACCTCCCTGGTTCCCTTACATCAATTTGGTGTAGCAGCCCAGCCTTACAGACCAAAAAGGAACACACATACATTTTAAGATGGAGACTTTATTAAAACAAAAATTAAGAATTAAGCAGTATAGGGTCTCCAATGGTCCAATACATATAAAAATAATCCCTTATAAGAAAGGGCTAAAAAGAAGGTAGGAAAAAGGGGGTGAGGTAGGTTGTTGTGAGGAAAGGGGAATGGGAATAAAAAGGGACTCTAAAAGGATATTTAAAACAAACCCCAAAAGTCTGCAAAGAACTGCTTGAGCCAAACCAGGCCTAGCTTCCCCAGCTATCCTGTAAATCCGGCATACCTGCCCCAGATGGAACTTCCACAGTGTCCAGGCCCGTGCCTTCCCCACCCAACTCCTTTATCCAAAGCCAGGGTCCTTTTTCCCGCCTAGTCTCCACCAATCCCATCACCCTGCTTTCTGAAGGAGGGTGGCCCCCGCCCTTTCCCAGCTGCGGGCACTTTCTCATTATTTCATCCCAATTAACTCTGGCCTTGCTACACAGCTCTGCAGATAACTTGTTATCTCCCAGGTGCCACTAACTATCTCACGCTCTCCAAGGACGCCCAACGCATTCCAAGGAAGATCAAGAGAACAAGGGTGAAAGAATTCAAAATCAATCCGAGGAGGGGGAAGGGGGAACTTAGCTTAACCTCTGCCATGTCCCATCTTCACAATGCGTATCAGCACTAGTGCTAATTTGCATTAATACACAGTTGCGCAAGTGGAATGAAATTCGTATACATCCCTTTAAAAAATCCGATTCTGTCAATGAACAGACAATTGACAATCCGTGAAACACAGGTGGAATAGATTTAACAAAATCTGTACATCCTTAGATGTTTCTATATTTTCTAAATCAAGTGCAGCTGATGGTTCCATAAGATTTGATCTTCCATTAAGATTTGTTGTTGCTTGAGCTTTTTGGCAGAGCCAAGTGTTCTTCTTCTTTCCCTTGAATGACAAGGTGAAAGTGCTCTTCTTTCACGTGAGTTGAAAGTGAATTTGAGGATTCTTGGGGGAAGCCAAAAGGGGTTTTGAATGTTACCATTTTCATTGGCTCAGGGTCAGCTCCAGATCTGAGGTGGTTCCTTGGCAAAGTGCCCACTGGTGGGCTTCTCTTATGTCAGTTGCCACTGGTGGGCTTATGTGGCAGCAGCAGCCAGCAGTAGGTTGCAATCAAGGTAGTCGATCAGAGCTACCATTTTGAATTCCTCACAATTCCCCCAACATAGTATCACTGCAGGAGCTTGTGGAAAATTTTTAAATGGTGGCTCTAAATTTTTAAAAAGCTGATAGGCACTGGGGCAACAGGGCAGACATCAGAACAGCAATAGGCTCTGCTAATTTGTGCTTAATGGATTTTACCACAGTTCAACCACAGAGGTGCAATTCATAAGTATGTACGCTATTACTGTGTATTGTTACAGCCCAATCCAATCCATGTTTATTTGGATGTAAGTCCTCCCATGCAGTTCAGTGGAGCCTACTCCCAAGTAAGTGTGGATAGGACTGCAACCTTAGTAATGACAATACTTTCATGCCTATGGGTTGCTTTAATAACCAACCAACCAACCAACCGTGAGCAGAACAATAGGAACAACAATGCAATCTGATGCAAAGGAAAGAGGAAATGGCCTCCGCCTGTTTTCCATGGCCGAGTACGAGTAGTATAATGCCCACAAATGCTGCCTGATTATATGCTCAAGTAAGGAAACATTTTGTGGCACTTAAAGCAGATGTTTAAAAGTGGCAACTTCCATCAAGCGCCTCAAATAAATCTTCTTTCCTCTTCTCCTTTCTTTTCTGACCTGAGAACGGCTGCCAGTGCACATGAAAGAAATTACAATAGCTTCTCAGTCACTGCTGCTCTGGTTCCTTGTGCACTACAGCATTTGTCATTGCCAAAACAGCAGAGTTTAATTAAGTGTTGTGAGCAGCCTAGTGAGAAACACACTTTAAATTAAACCTCTGTACATGCAGCTATTGGTTCTTTACCTCCTGAACAATCAGCAGGGTGTTTGGCATAAATTCTGTCTCTCTAGGTAAAGGCGGTGCCTGTGCACCTCTAGCAATTCATAAATGATCCAGTTTTCCCGGAACCATATCTTATTAAAAGTGCATTTAATTATTTCTTCACTTTAAACACCAGTAGATGGAGGCAATAATTAATGTGCCCACCACTCAACATTGTATTTACTCTTGATATGTTAATGGTTTTATCAGGATGATGCACCACAGTGTCAGAATTTTAAAGGTGGGGGGAAAATACAACTTTGAGAGAAACTTTGTGACAAACACAGATACACACACACACTCATATAAGTTTACACACACACACACACACACACACAATGGAGAAAAATCCAGCCAAATGGCACATTATCTTTTAAGGCAATAATATTACAATCAAAGGTTCAAGAGTTCAGAATTTTAAGTTGAGCAGGGAAGTTGAGAGGAATGGTATGCTTTCTCCTACAACTGTATATTTCTTTTCTTCAGCTAAAAAGCTGTCAACCACAACAACAACAAAAAGAGTCTACTGAATCATAGCCATTTAAAACACAAACTACTTAGGGTCTAACTATCTATTACATGCAACGTATGTAGGGATGTAGGATTTTGTTAAATTCATTCAATCTGTGTTTTGCGGATTGTCCGGTGTCTTTCTTTCTGCTCATTGATGGAATTGGATTTTTGTTAGGGAAGTACAAGAATTTCATTCCACTAGGGCGAATGCACATTAGTGCTAATTCGCACTTGTGTGGGGGCACATTCGCGCCAGTGCGAATTTGTGCAAATCCCCCCACAAAAGTTAAAACCAGACTACAGGTCTGCGGAATCCACATGATTCAGAAAAATCTGGTCTGCTGCGGAATCTGCATGTTGGATTCATAGAAATCCAAACTCTTTTGAATCCACCATGGATTTCTGCGACATTCCTAAGCGCTGGTAACAAAACCCCAGTAGCTCCTACATCAAAGGAAAGGCAGCTTCCAAAGGAGGAGATTTGGACTGGAGAAGCAATGAAGGGGGGGGTAACCCCTTCCTTATCTTCTGATTCTATACCTCACATCGCAACACTAATTTACTTTTCCTTTCATGGGGTGCTCCATGCATGTTGCAGAGGACAGACATGTTTGCTACACTGGAGGAAGAGGCGATGGCTAGTAAGGATGTGCGCGGAGCTCGATTGGGGTGTGTGTGGAAGTCTTCATTGAATCTGTACAGAACGATCTTCAGATCATCACAGTGGAAAACTGAGAACCTTGATGAGACTGAGCTTAACACATCCACCCATCCCAAACTCAGAGAGGCAGACTGAGAATTGTACTGAGGGCATTTTCATAGGCAGAATCCTTCCAGACAATGGAACACCGGAAGCTGCCTTAGACTGAGTCAGACCATTGGTCCATCCAGGCCAACATAGTCGACACTGACTGGCAGCAGCTCTCCAGGGTTACAGACAGGCATTTTCCCTGCCCTACCTGGAGATACCAGGGCCATCTGCATGCAAAGAAGGTGTCCTGCCACCGAGCTATGACCCCTCTCCACTAGCCACATTTCCTCCAGTGGGAGAACACAACTGCCACTCGTCACTTGGTAGGATCAACATAAGAACATAAGAAGAGCCGTGCTGCATCAGACCAAGGGTTCATCTAGTCCAGCATTCTGTTCACACCAGCTGCCCACAGGAAACCCACAAGCAGGACATGAGTGCAACAGCACATTCCCACCAATGTTTCACGGCAACTGCTGTACATTGGCATACTGCCTCTGATACTGAAGGCACCAGGACTAGTAGCAATTAATAGCCTTCTCCTCCATGAATTTGTCCAATTCCCTTTTAAAACCATCCAAAGTGGTGACTATCCCTACATCTTGTGGAAGTGAATTCCATAGTTTAACTATGCTCAGTGTGAAGAAGTACTTCCTTTTTTCTGTCCTGAATCTCCCACCAATCAGCTTCATGGGATGACCCCCTTGGGTTCTAGTATTATGAGAGAGGGAGAAAAATGTCTCCCTATCCACTTTCTCCACACCATGCATAATTTTGTATACCTCTATCATGTCTCCCCTTATTTGCCATTTTTCCTAAGCTAAACGGTTCCAACTCTTATAACCTTTCCTCATAGGAGAATTACTCGAGCCCTTTAGTTACCCCTTTCTGCACTTTTCCCAAGTCTACAATATCCATTTTTAGGTGCAGTGACCAGAAAACTGTACAGAGTATTCTAAGTGTGGTTGAACACAGATATGTATAATGGAAGTATGATATTGGCAGTTTTATTTTCAATTCCTTTTTTAATTATGCCTAACATGTTTCCCTTTTTCACAGCAGCTGCACACTGGGTCGACATTTTCATTGAGCTGTCCACCACAACTTCAAGATCTCTTTCTTGGTCAGTCACTGCTAGCTCAGATCCCATCACTTATATGTGAAGTTGGGATCTTTTGCCCCAACATGCATCACTTTACACTTGCTAACCTTGAACCTCATTACTTTGCTGTCTGTTCTTCTGGTTTGGAGAAATCCCTTTGGTGCTCTTCGCAATCCCATTTTGTTTTAACCACCATGAATAATTGGGGGTGTCATCAGCAAACTTGGCCACTGCGCTGCTCACTCCTAATTCAGGATCAACAATGGTTTGCCTGCTATAAAGAATTCAAACAGATATGCTGATCAGTTCCATATCTAGTAGGATTACTGTATAAATACAGTAATGGGTTTTGCAGAATGGAAGTTGTTGTGCCTATGAAAGACATGCATTAGAGAAATTGCCAGGATGATGAACAGATTATGCCTTTTGAAGTCAATGGAATTATTTCCATTTATATTCACAGGATATAAATGAATCCTATGAAATGAATGAATAGTTCCAGCTGCTAATTTTGAGGGTTTCACATTAATTTGGAAGGTTTCACATTATCATCATCACCATCACCATCACTATCATCTTAATTGTGAACCAACCAAATTTTCCTCAGTGCTACGCAAGTGGTGGGTTTATACTTGTTTCCTTAGTGAGCTTATATAGCCTTCCTTTCAGTTGGATAAAATTCTCAACATGACTTACCAATCAAGATTGTATGTCAAAATAAAAGGAGGGGGGCGACACTATTATTAAAGCAACATAAAATCAATATGAAAACTTCAATATAAGTGAGCATAAACTGAGCCTAAAATATGAAGAGCTTCCATAAAACTCAAAAGCACAAGTCAAATTAAATCAATGTTCAGTTCAAAGTGTGAGCAAATAATATTGTTTTGATCCAACACTTGAAGCTTACAGGGCTGTTGCCAGGTGAACATCCCCCCAAAGTGAAGTCCCTTAGGCCTGATCCTGTGTGCGCCAGAGACAGAGCACTGAACTATAGAATTGACCCACTAGGAACAGATGGCATTTACTAAAGCAGGGGTGGGAACCTTGAGGACCTCCAGATGTTTTGGCCTACAAGTTCCATCATCCTTCACCATTGGCTATGCTGACTAGGGCTGATGGGAGCTGTAGGCCAAAGTAGCTGGAGGGACACACATTGCCCAGTCTTGTACCAAATATTTGCTTGCTGTCCTTATTGAAAGGCAACAAAGCATTGTGCACAGATGTGGGGGATTATTATTTTCATCATGGTGAATATTTATCCAATTTTCCTCCATATGTCTAAAGACTGATCAATAATACTGTAGACTTGCCAATGCACTGTTAAATCCATGTTCAGTGAAAAGGGTGTCGCTAGCATGCATTTAGTATTTTTTCCATTCGTGCTAGTAACTGAGCATGCATAAAAATATCTCTTGCATTAAAACAGCCTTCCCCAACCTCATCATGCCCTCTGGATGTTTTGGACTACAGCTCCCAGCATTCCTGACCATTAGTTGGGGATGATGGGAGTTGTAGTCCAAACATCTGGAGGGTGCCAGTTTCAGGAAAGCTGCATTACAGGAACAAATACTACAACTTCTGCATTTATTTCCTGAAAACAGCTGTCCCTGCCCCCATAAAGTGGTTGGTCCAAGCTTTGCTGTCTCATTCTTGAAATACAATCTTGCTAATCAACTCTGCCAATGAATATCAGGGCCAAACTAGGTGTGGCATTAATTGCATGAATGCAGTTGGCATCCATATTTTTTGGTTATGTAAATAGAGAAAGGAAAGCCTGAGCAGCCTCGGACTCTTGTGTGGGGAAGGGGAGGGATATGAAGTTTAACTCTTTCCCTCCCTGCCACCAGGGAAGGCTGGTGGTGACTCCTATGTTAGTGGGGCTCCTTATCCAGTTGCTGCTTTTATTCTGAGCTTTATAGCAGCTATCCATGGTGCTCCATGGTGGTGAACCTATTTTGGGGATGGAGTATAACACCGTGGATAGCTCTTATAAAGCTCAGAATAAAAGCTGCAGTGGATGAGGAGCCCCAGTGACATAGGAGTCACCAGCCTCCGCTGCCTGCCACAGTCCCAATAAAAATCCCCTCTTGGAATCTGCTATTGGCATTTCAAGGGAAGCCTCCACTGGCACAGAGAGAACTCCCCCTTCACATCCCACATGGTCCCGAGTCTGTTTAGACTTCCCATTGGCTGATATCTATACAATATAACATCTAGTTTGGTCCTCAGTCAAATTCAGTCCTAAAGCACAGCTCACAACTCACCAGATGTTCTGGCTGCATGTATGCACATCACACTTGCACAATGCCTGGCTCCATATGCACTGAGTGCAGGGCATGCTTCTGAACGGAGGTTTCCAGCTGGCAGCCCAGCTGCCTAAGACTTAGAGAAAGTGATGCCTTAAAAGAGCATCCTGCTTGAAATAGCTCTAGGAATCTTTGCAAATTCCGTTATGAACTGAGCTGATCTGCAGCTCCCAGACTAATGTGAGGATCAGAACTTAGTTATGCTCTGACTTTGGCACTTTCCAAATGTTCCGACCCAGTTTGCAGCTCAAAAACACATCAAAAATATTTTTAAACTCATATTTCACATAGGAATATGTTTAAAAATATGTATTAAAATGTGGATTTGTGTGTGGATTAAAGAAAAATATAGGCTAATGCAGAAATGGGATAAAACAGATTTATGCAATAGAAAGTGGCATGGGCTGCAAATAAAATTACTCATCCAAATCCATCCCTAGCTTAAAATTGGTCTTTCCTTCTTTTCCCATTCCACTTGCTGTTTCTTTTTCTTTATCTTCCCATCCATTCATCCCTATGGGATGGAAATTCACTATGCCAACTCCAGGGCTGGTGGTTATTTTCCCTTTGGGGTAGTATTACAGGGGAATGAGGGGGCTTTGGATCTGGCAGATCCAATGGCTCCCTCAGTTATGGTTGTCGGAGAAAGATGTAAGAAAATTTGCACTCCCCCCGTAGGCTAAAGGGTGAAAATATGCATTTTCGGGAGATTTGTGTATTTTCAGAAGTGCAAATTTGCACAAGTTCGGATAATTGAAAAGTATCGGATTCTGCCAATGAGCAGATGATGGAACGGGAGGCACCTGAAAATGTGCAAAATGCAGATAGAATGGATTTTACACTACCCTCAATCCACCCTCACCGCCCAACATGTCCCTTTTTCTCTCTACCACCATCAGAGTTGCCCATGGCAGAGGTTTCCTCCACTGCCAGAATGAGGAGGCTTCTAGCAGAGGAGAACCTGCTTCTCTGCCAGTGGAGAAGGATGTGGACAGTATCCTGTGGCCGCTGGGATACGCTCCCTTGGACCATAGGATAGCAGCCTGGATTTTATGAATTAATTTGCAGCTGCACGTAGTTTCTAGGTGTAACTTCAGCATTATTCTTGAGGGTTGTTTAGAAGTGTGATGGATAAGAAGAGCCCTGCTGGATCAAACCAAGGGTTCATCTAGTCCAGCATTCTGTTCACACAGTGGCCAAGTGGCTGCATGTGGGAAACCCACAAGCAGGACATGCTTGGAAAAGCACCCTCCTGCCCATGTTCCCCGGCAACTGGTGTGCCTAGGCATGCTGCCTCTGATACTGGAGGGAGCATATAGCCATCAGGACTAGTAGCCATTGATAGCCTTCTCCTCCGTGAATTTTAGAAGATTTTAAATTGTTTTAAGTTTTAATTAAAACAATTGGGAGCCCTATGTGGGCAAAAAGTCAAATCAGAAATGGATACATAAATAGATTATAAATAGATTTTAAAAAAAACTGATGTATTCATGTAGATTTTTGAAAACATGTGCAGGTTTAAAGATTGGCCCCCACTTGATTGGCATTTAGAAAGGGTGTAAAGACTCATCTTTCCAATCTGGCCTTTCAAAATGTGCATTTTATTTAATGTCTTACTGTTTTCACTGTTTTAATATTCTGTTTTTTATTTTCAGGTTTTATTGTTTTAAATTGTTGTACACTGGCTTGATGGCTTTTAGTAGATAAGTTGGTATATAAATGCCCATTCTGAAGCAACAATTTTAGCAGGCAATGTAATACAAACCAAGGTTGGATCTCAACTTCTCATGGGTCTGTCACACATTTACTCACTTGAGCTTAGAGTCTGTATGATTTTTGCAGAAATATTCTTAACAATGCCTTGCAGTACACCCAGCTGTTTAACAGCTTCATGAAGATCTCAAGGGCTGCTTTGTATACAGTCACCCGCACTGTCATCTTTTCAGTGCCAGGTGAAGACATACTATTTGCCAGACATTTGTCCATTAGTTATGGCCCAATTGTTGTGGACTGCTTTTGTGGTGTTCATTCTGAGCTGTGAGTAGGTGAAGATTTTGTGTATTGTGGATGCACACTTTTCATACTGTATTGTTTTTAGATAATGTTTTTATGGAGTCTATTTTTATTAGTATTATTGTGCTGATTATGGTTTATATTGCTTTAGGGTTTCCCCCCTGTTAGATTAATTATGGATTTCTGTATTGGTGTGTGTAAGTTGCTTCAAGATTGCTTTTTGTGGTGGGAAGCAAAGCATACATTTAATAAATAATCATAATAGTTACTTACCTTACAAACATGAATACTACTATACCAAATTCCAAGAATGTGGATGGTCTCATGAGAGAAAAAAAGCTACATTGAACTTTGCTGAACTATTTATCTTTTTCAAGATTATTAAGGAACAACACAAATGAAGGAAAATGTTGGAATGGAAAGTAGCTGCTACGATACAGTATAGTAAAGCCAGGAGATGAACATGAGATTTATATGCCTACTACACATGTTGTCCCACTGTAAACTAGAGCCATATCATTTGACCTGCCTTCAGTCTGGGGCTATTTAAATTCTCAATAAGTTGGATACACAGTGCCCCTTCCACTTGCAGAAGAGAATGAGAACCACAAAGAAAAGAGGAGAGGCAATTTGCACCAATTCCCCCTTTCCCCTGCAGCCCTCCTACATAATCTTCCACAGTGTCCGTGAGGGTCCTCCAACCCGCCAAAGCATCTTTTCCTGGGCACAAGGACCCTTCAGGGGAAAGGGGAATAACTGAAAATCATTCTTCCTCCCCAGTCATCCAGCAGGAATTGTCATGTTCTCCAGCTTTGATTCCCCCTCTGAGGAGGAGGAGACTTATCCAATAACCCATCTGTTACTCTGGGACCTCCAAGGCC
This sequence comes from Shinisaurus crocodilurus, assembly GCA_021292165.1. Lineage (NCBI taxonomy): Eukaryota > Metazoa > Chordata > Lepidosauria > Squamata > Shinisauridae > Shinisaurus > Shinisaurus crocodilurus. The sequence continues at coordinate 158,496,728 of CM037876.1, read as the reverse complement.
AATTGACATGGCTTTACCAGACCCAGAAGGCACTCCTCTGATACAGTCCTCACCGCCTACACGCCATAGCAGCTAGTGGCTGCAGAATTGGACAATGAGCCTTTAAGAAGTAGACAGCTCCTCAGAAGGGGCTGAGTTAACAACAGATACAGACCTGCCAGACTTCAGAAGGCTTCAGAAGGCCTCTGCATGTTGCTGAGACAACTGCTCCTTGTAGGTGAATTTCAGCCAGTGATCTGTCCAGGGTCCTGAAAGACCTTGTCTGTTGGGCATCTGCATTGCCGAACCTGACCTTGCCTTACCAGATGGGACCTTGCTGTGCCAGAGGTGATCCAGCCTTTCCAGGCAGTACCACCACTGCAATCAAGTCACCCATGGGAGTCCTATGCTGACCTAGGACAGGAGCGTCCTGTGAGTAGAGTTCCAGGCATGGGGACACTGGATCCATCCCACTCTGTCACCTTTTAGACAAACTGTCATGAAAAGCTCAAAACCATACTACAGAACTCTGGAACCATTTCATCCTTTTCAAGCTTGAAGCCTTCCAAGTGTGAGTCATGCTAGCTCCAATGCCTCATTTTTCCAATATCTGTTAACAGCTAGAAATATGAAATAAAAAGACCTCCACTTACATTAGCTGAAAGTGGAGCTATAACCTGGCATTAGAGATGCCATCTGCAGCCTAAATCCAAGTAGACACCACTTCCCACAGCATACGTACATACACTTTAGGGATCCATTAGTGATTGTGATGTGATGATATTAAAAGCACAGTCTAAAAATAATGAATAAAAGTTGTTTGCTAGCGACAGAGTTTTAAATGGGTTACATGTTCTCCGAGGCTTCCCTGTATGTTACTGTATAAGAGAGTGGGAGTTCTTGCATCTGTATTTCTTTCTCAATAACAACTCTGATGGCATGCACTGCTATAGGGCTGGATAGTTCACAGGGCTACATAACTCACTGGGCAAATGGGGCATTTGTCCCAGAGTTTGGCCCTGCAGGAAGCACCAAGCAGCTAGTTCCCAGGCACCCCCTCAGAGACCCCAGAGTTGACTAGGCAGTGCCTCCTACCTTCCCTCTGCTACTGTTCTCTTTCAGCGCACCGCACCCGGAAGCAGAATGCAGGGGGCACATGCAGCCGTGATGCATCTGAACACGCTTTTCAGTGAACTCTGGCAGCTGCCAAGTATGGAAGTGGTGTCAGTGGAAAGGAAGGGGGAAATGACAAGGTGGACAAGCTGAGCTGGAAACTGTGAAACAGACCTACCTAAAGATAATGAATTATGCCTATTTATTTATTTATTTATTTAATTGATATCCTGCCTTTCCACCAAAAATGGTGCTCAAAGAGATTAACAAAATACAGATTAAAAACAAAACCTTAATTAAAAGATAACATAAAAACAAATGCATTAAAAAGACAATTAAAAACACAACAATGTGATATTCTAGACACACAAGAAGCAGGGAGAGGTGGGAGAGTTATTGGGTTTAATTTTGACCTCTCCTACTGGTGGGGTATCCCCTGAGCAAGTTCTGGTCAGGGGAAGCTCCCACTGGTGGAAGTGGGGAGGTGACTTTTGCCCTGGCAGTTGGGAGACCCCCTGGGGCAGATTTTTGGAGGGTACAAACAGCTGGGGAAGGAAGGAAGAATCAGAAATAGTTACCTCCTGCTGAATCAATCACTTTTCATAGACAGAAGTAGCCCTTCCATTCACAGAATGAAAAGTCTGGCTCCCACCCATTGTTCATACAGGATGAAGAGCTTAACTATTATGTGTTCAAAATACTAATGCTAAAGGCTGCATCAGAACACATCTACAAAATATATTTTTATTCTCGCGCTAAATTTCCCAGTTCTTGTGACCCCATTGAACAAGTTGCTGGCACGGTGTCAGTGATTAAAATGTGATGACTGTTAATTACTGCTTCCCAAATCCAGCCCCTATATCGCCACTCTGATTATTCCATTTTGTTGCCATCTGGTGAAATGAGATATGCCAGTGGCACTTAAGAAGTCACAAACACTTATCCCTTTGGGGACTTATCCCTTTTAGGGCTGTTGGGTGCACACATTGCAAACATAACCTGACACAAGGACTCGGCTAGTGGTGAGAGGAGGAGACAAGGCCGCTGTGATCGGAAGAGATGGTCAATGCTTTTTATCACGGCTGACAAAACTGTCAATGTAATCTGTGAAGGAATTCCATCCCCGGCTTACTTATAGCTATGCATTGAGTCTGACAGCTCAGCCTTCAGTCAATGTAGGGTTAAATTAAAAAACCCACAGCCGTTTACCATGAACCTTAAACAAACTTACGGCAGCATTTTTCTTTGAGTCGACTGACATTTTTCTTTATGTTTCATCAGTCGTATCTGAGTGATCAGACAGCCACTACACGTGGTACACCCACCAGGATTATTATCTAGACCAAAGGCCCAAAGCTCATTGTAGCAGGCATGTAATTCTTTACAATGTATGCCACGTTAACTGTGTTGGGTTATCTATTCAACAGCTGACTGAGCTGGGCTCTCAGGCTCTCCTCGACAACCATGTAAGAAGCGATGACAATTGTACTACTTCATAACAGCTGCATGGAACTCTGACATACACTTCACAGCAACCAGTCATCTATATAAACCAATTTCAAGAGCAAAATTGCATGGTGCCTCCACTCTGTTATAAACACAATGATACCCACTCAAAGCTGATAAATGTACTGTATTCCTCTAGAGCTTTAAAGAACAAGTTCCTTGCATCTGGGTATTCTTCCCAGCAAATTAGACCTCTTTGTGTGCGAGCCCGTAATTTAGTTTCATAGACTTCGTAAATCTTTTTTTAAAAATACAAGCAAGCCCCAGATATTAATATTCTGTTGCATTACACTAAAAGGCTCTTATTATCTCCACTCTCGCTCCTCTTACAAAGCCATTGTAAGAATCTGATGAACTAAAATCGAAAGCAAGGTATTAACAGTAGTAAGTAATTATGGTCTTAAACACTAACTCCCTAGCAATTTTCAAATTAGTGACAGTATCATTTCATAGGATTACATGCAATATAATCCTTGCAATGGGATAAAACATTACAGCAAATAGAAAGCCCTAAAAAAAAATAAAAATCAGCATTAACCACAGTGGAGCCGGGAATATATTAAAGATTAATAAAAACAAATTAAAAACATTTTGCCAGATCTGAACTTGTTTAGTTTTATGATGTGCCACTTTGACACCTTATCTAGGTTTCTGACTTCTTGAAGATTTTACTAGTATACTCCATCACAGCAATGCAAATTACACCAATACACAAATCATCATAGTAAAATTTATGAGATTTGGATTTTGCAAATATTGTCGGTTTTCCATCAGAAATTCCCATCCAGATGGTAAACACTATTTCTCTGTTATATGCAATGAGATAGTCTCATATGCTGCAGGTCTTGTGCACTGTGTACATAATATATACAGTAATGTCAAATATGGGAGAAATGAGGAAATAACCTTTCTGCCATTAACCCTAACAATCCCTGAGAAGAAAGGAAGCAAAATAATAATTGTGGGGCTGAAAGTAGAAACTCAGTTTTCTGGCTAGCAAAGTAAAATATGCATCTACCGACCTGTGCTGTGCTCTTCCTATAGCCTTTTTTCATTATGCAGATGAGGTTTCCATTATCTTTTGCTAGTTAATGCTTTCTAGCAAGGTGCTTATAATTTGTGTGCCTCAAAATGTCTAAAACTGAAATAGAATATATCATTATAACAACGGCATTTGAAGTCACAATGCTGTATATGTGTATATTGTTGTTGTTGCTGCTGTTGTTGTTGTTGTTATTATTATTATTATTATTATTATTATTATTATTATTATTATTATTGCCTTTAGAGGGAAAATAAGCGTTTTACAATTATAAAAAGACAGTCTCTTTCAGAAGAGTCCCAATCTAAAAGAGACAAGAGTGACACAGAAGGGTAAAGGAACGGAGGAGAAGATGATCAGGGAGGTGAAGTCTGCAGATGACAACCAGTGTCCCACTTTGGGACGTTGTGGTTGTTTTCTGCTGCCATCCTACAGCTGCACCTCACAGTGCAGCCCACGGGGCAAATGTGGCCTCTGCTGCTCTCAGGTGGCTTGCAGGCGGAGGCTTGCAGGAAGGGGAGGCTGGTGTTGTGACTCCTATTTCAGTGGCATTCCTTTTCCATTACAGGTTTTGCAGCTTTTATTTGGAGCTTCATAGGAGCTATCCATGGCGCTCCATGGTGGTGAACCTATTTTGGGGATGGAGTTCAGCACCACGGATAGCTCCTATGAAGCACCAAAGGAAACCTGCAACACCTGCAATGGAAGAGGAGCTCCACCGAAACAGGAGGCACCACCCTCCCCTGCTCTCAGGCTGCTCTGCTGCCCATGCGCTTCCGGCACTGCTGCAGTTCCCCTCACAGCTTGGAGCATTGAGCGGTGACTGGAATGACCCAGAGGGTCAGTGCTTGACCTTAACTACCCAGTTGAGGTTCACCCCTGATTAGCCAGTACATATGGCTGACCTTTTTGGCTTCTCCCTGTATCAGCAGCCCACCTACAGATATGTCCCCCACCCAGCCACAACCCAGCAACTGGGAATAGACCACCATTTTGTTACTTCTTCTGCAGGGGGGTGGGGGAATCAACTACTGGGTTAGTTTGAGAATAACAGATCAGATGAACATAGGAATGGTGGGGGGGGGGACTGCAACCAAACTATATATGATTCCTGATTATGCTATTTCTGCCTAATCAGAGAAGATGAGCTGGAAGGGAGAGAAGAAACAATGATCTACTCATCATGATCATCATCATCATCATCATCATCATCATCATCATCATCGATCATCATCATCTCTATACCACCCAATAGCCGAAGCTCTCTGGGCGGTTTACAACAATTATAAAATTACATAATAAAATACAATTACACAATAAAAATACAATTTTACAATAAAGTACAGTATAAAAAGTACAAACAATAAAAACATCAAAAAATTTAGAGAAACATTTTAAAAAACACTTTAAAAATTACTTAAAATAGCTAAGACAGCTGTAAAAAATAGACTGGATAAAAAGATGACATAACATAACCACCACCCCCATGTGCTATTTGCAGCTATTAAATGCCTCAGCATAGAGGGCAGTTTTAACCTGGTGCTGAAAATATAGTAAAGTTGGTGCCAGGCAGGCGTCAGTGGGGAGGCTCTTCCACAGTTGTGGGGCTACCACAGAAAAGGCCCTCCCCCTTGTTGCCATCTTCTGAGCCTCCCTTGGGGGCGGCAGTTGGAGGAAGGACCCAAATGCTGAGTGTAGTGTCCGGGTAGATTATGGTTGGGAGAGACGTTCCATCAGGTATTGCGGTCCCAAGTCATGTAGGACTTTAAAGGTTAAGACCAGCACCTTGAATCGGGCTCATTTGCTCTGGCACTACATTGTTGTATTTTCTGGGAAAGGGGAGAGTGAAGGCCTCAGATCAGAATTTACTTTAGTCTGTAGATGTTGATGCAATCCCATTTTACTTTAATTTAACCTTTTCTTGCTAATTTATATCTGTTCAGCTTGCCAGCCTGTAGCTGCCAACTAAATAATCTGAAATCATCATCTGTCTTGTGTTGAAAGGACTCAAGTTTGGGCTGAGGATCGTAGACATTTATACAAGCTTCTCTCCATAACTAATATCACTAATTAAAGTCTTTTGAAACATCTACGGTACTCAGCCAAAATCAGACAGGTGTTTTTAAAAAAGGCAAATGAAAATGAAAATAAAAGGCAGCCATTCAGTTATGGAAGCCAAGGTACCTTCTCCCCACTCCCCTAAGCTGTGATCAAATTACGTTCTTTTGCTAAAAGTTTCTGTGGACAACAGTCGGTTATTTCCAAACCTATTAACCATGGCTGAGATTGTATTTTTCCTGGGCAACACCTGCATTCTCAACTACCTGAAAGTCTCGGTCTTTGGTGGAACAATGAATTTGCCACACACACCCTACATGTCTCCCTTCAACTTTGTTGTTGTGGTGGTTAATGAACATGCTGCTTATGATGCGGAAGGGAAAGGGGAAAGTAAATACATAAAACACCTGTAATAAGTCATTAAATGGACCTCCAGGCACATTTTGCATATGACTATAAAAAGTTATGATTGATAGGTTATCTAATGTATTAACAAGGGCTCTAGCAAACACAGCACAACATTACCAGCCATTTCGACTTTAAATAGAGCTGTAAGCAAACAGGTCACCGGAGTTACAAATTCTGGCCAACAAGGCCATCAAAGCTTCTGAGAGATTGCTGCTTTCCACCCAGTAGGCTTTTTCTTCATTGTAAGCTTAAATGCTCCCATCAGGCTCCCAATTAAGAATGACCATAAAAATAATATAGGGGGGAGAATGCAGAAAACAATGCCCAGTGTCGGTGAGAGATTGAAATAGCTCCATGAGCAGGTTACAATGCTTCTGACATAAAGGTGACATTTGGAACATAAAGTCCCTGGGTTATGATGGTTATTCCAAAACTAATTTTCATTATTGTTTGGGAGGCAAGGCTGTGGGAGAAAACCAATTCTGTTTCAGAATAAGCGAACAGGTGGATCTCGACGAATGGGTCATGTGCAGCAGCTCCAGTCAAGACCATGGCATCAAGAAATGCATGCATGAGCTTAATATTCATGAAACAAAGAAGAGGAGAAGTAGGCACTAGAACCTGGATCTGCTGAGTCCCAGTCCAACACTTTAACCACCGTGCTACACTGGCCGTCTGGACTTTAATTTTATTCATTTATATACTGCTTTCCACGAAATTATCCAAGCAGTGAACAGTGCTATTGCCACTAAAATATAACAATAAAACAAAACAATAAAAACAATGCAGTAATAAATAATTACTAATTGGTAATAAAACTATACTCTCCACTGTGTACTGCAGACTGTGACTGGTGGGTCATACCTCAGGGAAAGCCTGTGTGAAGAGATGGATCTTAAGAAGACATCTAAACATCAAACCTGTGTGGAATCTTACTTCAACATTGGTGATGGAGTAGCACCCAACCTGACCCAGCAGGCTAATTTAGAGAATCCAGGACAGGCCATGTGGCCTACATATCTCTGTCTTCCAAAAGAGGTGAATGGCTGGGTGGACTGGGGGGGGGGCTAAGGAGAAACTGCCAGAGGGATGGCACTGCTGCCCTCCAGCCTCTGCCACCTGAAGTGATTGCCTCACTCTGTGTTATGGTAGGGCTGACCCTCATTCAGATTAGAAGTCTGGATAAATGAGAGTGTGGTTTATAGTGTGGCCTGATTATGCAGTGCAATTCTAGGCCAGCTACTGTTCAACAGGACTTAGTCCTAGGTAAGCATGCATCGGATTGCCACCTGAATCAGGTAAGGATTAGCTACAAGAACGAGGTACTACTTACTTAGGAGTAAGCTTGATTGAACTTTGTGGGACATACTCCAAGTAAACATGAATAAGATTCAACTGCAAGATATGTAGATTGTAATAACTAGGGATTTCAGAACACACAGATCACCATATCACCATACAGATAACTGATCTGCCATAGGTAAGGTGAGCTTTCTCACCAGTCACCTGTATCATGCTGCCAAGAGGTAAGGAGTGTGGGGGAAATGGCCCTCTATGCTGTTTTTAGCAGGTAGAATTTGAATCCATGGAAATGCTTGTCAACAACTAGCAAATCTATAATACTAAATCTATTGTGTTATAATCTAGAATTGGCCTCCACAGTCACTTACGGACCCATCGCTAGAGTCTACACATATTTTTTTTTAATTTCCTCCTTTTAGAATTTTCTTTTTGTAATTTTATCCTGGAAGACAATCTTACTCAGTCACGAGTGATCGCCTACTACTAGTGGTAAATCCTTTGAATACCACCAAGTATAACCCTCTTAACACAAGGCAGTTGGTCTAGTGATGGGCAAAATTACCCCAAGTGAATTTGTTATTTACTCGGAAAGTAGCGAATTCATTTATGTGAGCTCGGATTAGAGTTCTACTTTAATACAGAATCTCATATATGACTTTTTGTATATACGCAATATCAAGGTGCATCTTGGGAACTGTAATTTGGAATCACATACCGTAGTGTGGCATGCTATCATGCATCACCATGTTATGTAACCCCATTCTGATTGGTTGTTTTCACATGGCCTACCTGTGTGATGATATCATGTGATGTTTACTCACCATCAGTAATCACCAGTATGAAGATGGACCCGCCGAGTTCTCCTCCTCCTCCTTCTTGGAGCCAGAGCTGGTGCAGCAGCAGCACAGATATCAGAAAAATCTGCAACTGATTCAAATGAATTGAATTTCTGTGAATCCGATGTGTGGATCCCACAGCAGACCGGCTTTTTCTGAGTCGCATGGATTACATGGATTTCCAGATCTTTTTTTTACTTTGGGGAGGGGATTGCGCAAATGCTGACTTGGCCTATTGCGCATGAGCACAAATGCGCATTTGTGAACAAATTGAGAATTTGTGAATTCTCATACAATCCAGTTCCATCAACAAGTGGATGATGGAATGAAAGAGGTATGTTAAAAGTGTCTGCAATTTGTGTAACTTGCACAAATTGCAGCCATTTCTGGCGTATCTTACGACATTTTCCATGCAAAAAGCAGCCTGCCGGGAACCCAGAAATCACTTCCCCAGCTCAGCTCAGGAGCACACGAGTCAAGCCAGGGAAGCAGGTAAGTGGGACAGAGTTTGGGGGGGGGGTCAAGCCTGGCGAGCTTGCTAGACTTCCACCCCCCCAGACGAAATCCTCACACATCCCTACTTACAATCTGTGAAATACAGTCAGAATGGGTTTAACAAAAATTCGTACATTCCTAGGCGGCAGTGGCAACAATGAGACTGCTTTAGTAAGCTTTTGGAGGATCTAGGTTAGTGATGGCAAACCTATGGCACGCGTGCCACAGCTGGCACGCAGGGACCTCTCTGTGGGCATGCGAGCCATTGGTTGCCAGATCGCGAAAAGACCATCCCCTTCTGCATTCAGCGTCGGGTTTCCATAGTAATTCCTATCCACTCATTCCTCGCCGACCTCCACAGGCAGGCACACTCCAACATCTCCGCCCCCAGAAGCGGACTGCGCAGGCACCCAGCCCTCCTTCTAACTGAATAGACAGCTCAGAAGCACAGCGCACACGCCCGAATCTTTGTGCGCCCGGTGAAGAGCCATGCCCTGAGACAGAGCGGGGCGCGATTAGCTAGTGCCCCCTCCTCTTTCCTGTCAAATTTAAGGCACTTTGAAATAAATAAGTTGGTTTTGTGTTGCAGTTTGGGCACTCGGGCTCAAAAAGGTTTGCCATCACTGATCTAGGTCAGGGCTCTCCAACCTTGGGTCCCGAGATGTTGCTGGCCTACAGCTCCCAGCATACCCAGCCAGCATGGCTAATGGCAAGGGATTCTGGGAGCTGTAGTACAGCAACATCTGGGGACCCAAGGTTGGAGAGCCCTGATCTAGGTGGTAGGGTAAATGAACATTTGGGGCAGGGAATCCATGTAGTGCTTTGTTGCACATGCTCCAAAGCTCACAATCAATTCCGAACTTAATGAATTCGCAATACACTGACCCAGGTTTGCTACAAAGGTGAACATTATGATTGGATAAGTTTCAGCCAATAAACAGCTGACTAATTATGAAATTTGGCAGGGTCACTAGTTTGTACTGTCCAAGCCATGCAAGGAATGGGGTATTCAATGTCAGTAACGGTTAATAAAGATAACAGTACAGATGTGACAAACAGCCATCACAAACCAAATCACTGAATACATCTTAGTTTTGCTTGATCACATTTGTTTCCAGCTCTGGCGAGTACTTTAAATGCATAGGTTTGTGGGGCTTATTTGAATCAAAGTCAGCTTGTCTTGAGAACTTGAAGAACTTTTTTTCTCCAGCAAGCATGTTTGGCAGGCATGTTTTTTTCCCCCAAGATCACCCAGCTTTAATTTTAAATTTCAAAAGCCTTGCATTTAATCCCTTGAGCTGGCCCGGTACCTTCCACCATCTGTTCATTGGTTTTGTTATACCAGTGTGCACCTGCAGAGTTTTGCAACATTTCAAGCTGACTGTGGACAAAAAAAATCAAAATAATTATAATTTTCATAAACTAAAGACTTCCATTCAGACACCACAAACTGGTCCAATGTGTTTGATTTACTCTCTCTCTCTCTGTCTCTCTCTCTCTCTCTCTCTCTCTGTGTAGATGGAAAATTCTGCATTTCTTAGAGACACAGCATATTTTATGTTTTTTTTCTAAAAGGAATCAGCATATTGCTGCATAGACATTGGATAAACTGGAAATCAGGGTGGTGATTCCGGCATTCAAACACCTGCAGCTTAGTCACTTGTTCTACCATTAAGGTACTGTTTACTTGAGGACTGGTCTGCAATTTTCATCACCTACTTGAAGTATATATATTTTTTACTTTGGCCAATATTGCCACTGGTTTGGCCCAGTTCAGGGCTGGTTTCAGACAATTTCATTATTATTGATTCAAGAACCACCTAACAAAGACAGTGTAATTGGCCAGTGGATAACTAGGAAACGTAAGAGGAGCAACAGTTCACAGCTGTTCATCAGCCAAGTCTAATTTTTGCTATGAACTCCTCTCATGGTTAATAAATATACCACTATCAAAGAAAGCTTTCCCCAAACGGGTGCCCTCTAGATGTTTTGGACTTCATCTCCCATCAGACCCAGCCAACATGGCCAATTGTCAGGAATGCTGGGAGCTACAGTCCAAAACATTTAGAAGGCACCAGGTTGGGGAAGGCTGCTTCAAGTTAATGAATGACTGAATACATAGGAGTAGGTTTCATAGAATTCTGTTGTGCAAAGGCATGTTCTTAGAGACCTCACAACTATGCAGTTTTAAGAGAGGGGGGAAGGAAAATTAAGCACATGGCCCACTGCGATTATTAAATGTTACAGTACAACACAGATAAGCACCTATGTACTTTAGAATCCCACTTTTTTCTGTTGTTGTGTCAAGAACAGCTGCATGGCAAACTTACTATATGTGCAAGAGATCTTCTATTGCATTAGAGGCCACATGTGTGTGTGGTGACAGGGAAAAATTAGAAGCAGGATACTAGACTGTAGAATCCATAGGACTGAGTGCCATGTACACGTAACAAATACATACTTCGTGTTTAGGCCTTGTTCTTCAGAGTTTCATCTTATTGATAAATGCTTCTATATAACATCCTAATTCTAGCCATATTTTACAATATTGGTCATGTATACCTTTCTACCTCTGTGGCTCTGCCCTGTCCATTTAATTCAGAGGGACACAAACAAAGATTAAATAGAAATAATAAACTGTATATGACCAAAAAAATAAATAAATCCCTTTCGTGTTCATTTCCCCTGTTACTTACTTTCTTAAATTATAGCTATATGGTATCGATATATCATTATCACAAAGATTGTTGAGGTGCCTATCATTCATGTATAAATGGTCTCTACGGGATGATTTGTTGTAAGGCATCATTCCTAAGGTCCAACCAAACCTTCCAGTTCACTATCAGAACCTAAGGCTGCAGCAGAAGACACAGAGCTTCTGCCAAAAGAAGAAGTCCCACATCTCCTCCCTCTCCCCATCTCTTTCCCCAGGTAACAACCAGCAATAGAAAATGAAGGAAGTGATGTACCCACATTGCAGATTTCCCTGTCACTTCTCTACTTCAGTGGCTGCTGCTTGTGGTGGATCAGAAACTTGAAACACAATCAGCTAGATGTGACAATGGCAGGAGGGAAGGAGGAAGAGAAGTAGACATGGGTCTGATGCTTTCAGCAGTAATCACTACTGCTGTGGCAAAAATTTCTTCCACCATCCCCCCCCCAACCATTCTCATTCAATCTGATAGAAAATAAATTGCTTTCAAAAAGACATTCAAAGGAGAAGAAAATTTCAGAGAAATTCTCATGGGTTGGGTTCGAGGGTCTTCTGCTTACTTCATTTATGAGGTGGCGGAGGAGTGTGCGTGAGTGTCCTGTCTTTCAATCGTCTTTCCAGCAGTCTGTAGCATCCTCAGCTTCCTATACTTCCTTTAAAGCCCAGGGGAAGACCTCATGAGGTCATCGCTTTTTCATATCGGGAAGCGCAGGCAGCCTGGGAGGCTGCAGAGCAATTGAGAGATGTGTAATAGGAAGAAAACACACACCTCTGCCACTTTGCAGTGATTAGGTAAGCTCAAACACACCACCAAAATAAATTCAAAATAAATTATAAAATGCCCCGAGAATGAGGTAGAAAAACAAAAGCCTCTTTAATGGGGGGGGAGGGGGAGAGAGAAAAGTTTCAGGATACTGGAGGACAGATTTTGACACAGCACTAGCTCCACCTCTTCCCTACAGCTGGAAGAGCTCCCCTTGCACCTGTTACAACAGGGCTTTCAGGGAAGTAGCCGTTTGATAAGCAACTGCATTAGAGACCAGATGTATCCACAAGAAGCCCCCTCCCTGGCAATGTGTCCTCTCCCTTGTCAGTGATGTCATGTTGTTTATTTACTTGGGAGTAGGAGGACTACCAGGCTAGCTAAGCTCCAGGTCTCTAACAGTCAAGCAAAATTCGCCCATCTTCACTGTCTTCCCTTCTGTTCACTTAAAGCCTTACAGCATAACCCAAACAATCTAGGCAGCGTTAAAGAAGAATATAAATGGGAAATAGAGAAAAGGCAGTGAGTATGTGCAGCGAAAGAAAAAGAAATGGCTTACTGGTGTACCAAATGAGCAGTCCAACATAGCAAATAGATTTGCACAAGAGAATCAGGGACACTCTGGCATTGCATGGAGCGGCTCAGTATGGTTGGAATGTGACAAAGCTGGGGCGGGGGGGGGGGATATTCCATATTTTGTGCTATCAGGGAGGTCTTGCATGACAGCTGAGGGGACTATCTCCCAAAGGGGTGGGCTGTCTGGGGATAGGTGAGAGTCACACACAGGCAAGCAAGGTCTGAGGAAAGAGGCAATCGGTGCAAAGGGTCACCTTGAGGAGGTGAGAAGTGGCAAGGAAGGGGCTAATCTTTTTCCTGCCAGATAACCTTGTGGAGTTAAAGGAGCTTGGTAGTATATGATTTGGAGGGTTTCATGACATGGGATGGCATCTTAGTTATTATGGCCATGTGTATGGGAGTCTTAAAGCAACAGGCCTTCTGTTGCTTTAAGCAACAGGTAAGGTCTGTACCTCAAGCATATTGTAAAGAGACACCTTTAAGGGATATCAGTGATATATATGAGCTCCCTAAATTATTTCTAGTTCATGTTGGCACAGGTGAATGAAGATTAGAAGGAGTGCGGGTTGTTAGCAAAGTCACAAGTTGTATATACAGTTTCTTTGCACAGCACCTTCTGCTTATGCAGGCGCACTGGGCTGCAATGAAGCGTACTTGGAACAGACACTTCCTATAAACGTTCACCCTGCCACACGCACACACAGTTCGCTATACAATGCGGAGATGAGCCCTGCTTGCTGCCTGCAATCTAAATTCTGTGCAGAACTGGCTGAGCATAAACACTTACAGGTAATTAGCATTCAAATGGCCTCCCAGTGCTTACAGTTCATTACATAACAGTATTTTTCTTTTCATAAAGAGTGAATGATTTTACTAGGGCTACAGCCTAAGCAATATGTTTTGTCCACTCACAGGTTAGACGCACTGACTTAAATAATCAGCTGCCACATGAGAATGGTTTATGATTCATCCTTCATGAATGGCTCTCCACAGAATGTTTCGGAAATGGGCAAGCGCTGCTTACAAGGAATGGGCTGGCGAGATGATTTGGGAAACTGGGATGTGGGAAATGCAGGGAATGGGGAAAACATGCTTAGGAATGAAATGACTTACATATGAATGTGATGGCAATTCTAAGTTGTGTCCTACCAATAACTCTGGGTTTAATATGAAACACCCTGCATCGAGATGTAAAATGGAGAGAGAAGTATAAGGCAACCCAGGGGCAAAGAGCAGTTTCCAGTGAAGCCGCTCTGCCTCTTCCTCTGGTTCTGTTGTGCTTGCAGGAGTGACCACTTATGCAACAGGGCTTTTGCGCTTCTAAAGATAGCACCAGAATAAGCAGAAACACTTGTTTCCAGATTGGGGCAGGTCAGGAGCTCCCTTCTGTGAGCTCCACTAACCTGCCCTGTTCCAGACGTGAGCATTTCTGCTTGTTTGGGGTTATTTTTAGAAGTGCAAAAGGCCCATTGCACAAGCAGTTACTCCCAGAGTGCACCGGCACAGTAGGATGCTACCCAAAGTCATCACAGCTTCAATGGACAAGGAATGGACAGATCTGTCCGTTTCACTTTCTCTATTATTATTATTATTATTAATAATAATAATAATAATAATAATATACCGCCCAACAGCTGAAGCTCTCTGGGCAGTTCACAAAAATCCATATTCATTAAAAACAACAACTCAAATTCTTTCCACCCTGTTAATGAAGAAATTTGTGAAGTTTGGTCTAAGTTCTTTTTTTAAAAAAAAGCAAACTGAACAAGATTCATATCCATCTGCGTTGGCCAAATTTGATAGGCACAGGTATTCCTAACATGAAGAGGACCTGTCTGTCATGTAGCCGGGAAAAGAGCTTGACAGGAAAAAGAGGTGGCAATTCAGTCAGTATCACAAACATGGCTGAATACACAGGATTGAAACCCGTACTTGTAAGAGCTAAACATGCAAAGCCTTCTGTCTGGATGGATGACTCCGCTAGTTCCACTTTCTCCCACATCTGAATTATATTTAAATCTCAAGATGTTTCCATCCCATTTAGGAAGAAATTTCCCATTTTTTTGGCAAGTTCTTATCAAAAAGTGAACTGAATAAAATCCACAATTCTGCAGTAAATGCCTAGTGTGAAAGAACCCCCAGTTTCCTTTTTGGGAACGTCATCACTTGGTCTTTTATTTTGAAAGGAAGTTTAAAAATTGAGGCAAGAACAGCAAAGGACAGACAGAGATATATAGATAGAAATGTATTTGCATCAGCCACCAGCCATTGCAATTAATATATACAAAATGCAAACATACAACGAAGCAGATAAAATTACCAAATTACAATACAAGGAATCACAAAAGAAATAAAGAAACTCACTGATTCTTCATATATCATGTACTGTATATGCTTGTGGGACAGCTAAAGTAAAATAGCCTAAAGAGAAGCTCACTGCGTAATGAAAGACTGGCTAAATAAGTAGCATATATACGGGAGGGTGGGTATGTGTGTGTGCATGACAGAAAAAATATAGATATTTGCACTTGATTGGAATTTGATCAGAGTTTGAAATACTTCCACATAGGCAATAAATGAAAACCATGCTGCCGTAACATCTGGGGGGGGGGAGATTCCTTGCTTGCTATACTTGCAAAAGCACAGTCTCCCAAATTTTACCAATAATTCACTGCTGTTTAGTTGGTTGCTTTGGAGAGTTCCAGTTACGTGCTATACACATTTTTGCTGCTGTGTACAATTGCTTAAGAAGGTCTTTATTCAGGTTCCTTTAGGTTCAAAATGATGAAGAAGTATAGCTTTAGGAGTTACCTGTGGAGAAATTCCTGACAGTCATCAGCAACTATGTTCCAGAAATCCCATCCTGTCGAACATTCCCATCAAGAGGTAAGTAGACCAACACACCCCTTCCAACAATCCTGACTATAGTACCGCATCATTTAAATTCCAGGAGGAGCAGAAAGCCCTTCCCTCCATGTGTTCCTGGTTGTAGATAAGATGGATCTCCAACAACTAGCATTGTTATCAATAATGGAGAAAGTTATTTGTGACCCAAATACGAAGGAATTAATTGTAAACTTGTTAACTGTGGCTAGGCTAATGATAGCGAGAAAATGGAAAGTACAACATGTCTTTTTAATTACTTGGCATAAGGAAGTATGGAATATAGCCCTAAACGATAAATTAACCTGTAATATCAAATGCAAAAAGGGACAGTTAAAGAAAAATAATTTTATGGATATTTGGAATCAATTATTAGAGTATGTATTAATAAAGGGGAAGGGGAGTATGCCTTGTCAGGATATGTTATATTTTTGGAATATGGAATGTAATTGATTAATGGGATGGAAGTATAGCAATTGGTCCCTAGGAGGGTGGGGGGTGCACTTTATGATTATTATTATTATTGTATACAGGTTTAGTTGTGTGTTTTTGTTATATTGTGTTGTATTTAGTTTACAAAAATTTATTTATTTACTTATTTATTTTAAAAAGATGGATCTCCAATGTGGTCCTCTTAACTCAGTGTCTCAGCTGCCACTGGCCCCGGGGTGTAAACTGCCCCCACATCAAATGCTAGCACACCAAAAGGCATGATATCCTGAAAATATAGAGAGAAAAATATTGCTTTATTTAGAAATAATAAAATGCAGTTTGTAGTAAGTGCTAGCAATGTAATACACTCCATTAATACCACGGGTTGTGTGGATGACACAAGGAAACAGTTTAGTAGGATTTTCCCCCTATCAAGTAATTGGCAGTCAAATGAAGTCGAACAGCGACAATGTCATCTCATATGCTTCTTAAGCAACAAATTAAAACAAATAGCTATCCATTTCTCTCAGTTAAATATTTTGGCATAATCCCATAGTTAAAATGGTTTAGATCTAAATAACGGTCCCTCTTCCCCCTCTCCCAGAGAATTTAAAGAATCCAAAGACATGGAAAATTATAAAATGTGGTTCGCTTTTGGAATAAAACTATTAGTTGTCATCCTCCCAGCAGACACTTGTTACACCGATGATACATGATGGATAAATGTGAAGTGATTTCATAATACAGCACAAGCCCTTGAGGGCAAAATTCCACATCTTGCATTTATTTTGTATTTATCATTATTTTGTATTTTTGTACATTTCCATTTGAGAGGTGTTCACTCAGCAAATGGTTTTATCAAAAACTACTGGTGTTTGTGTGTGTGTGTGTGTGTGTGTGTGTGTGTGTGTGTGTTAACCCTGTGGGGGCGGGTACTGGATGCATTCAAGGTTTTTTTAAAAAAAGAATATATGTGTGTGTGTGTGTGTGTGTGTGCATATATATATATATAAAATCCTATGCTTCAGTGTGTTATAATACCACTAAAACCCACAGTATTTAATTTATCAAACCTTCTGATAGTGAATGAACAAAGGTAAAAATAACAGGCTAGTTATAAACTAGTACTATGATGATGACATTGTGAATTATTTAAAAAGGGCATATTCAATGTGACCATAGAGCCATCAATCATAATAGACATTGATGAGAAAAAGAGGTTTCAGTCACTTCCTATCTGCCATGAGAACAATTCTATCTCACAGGTAGCTGTGAAGTGCCAGCTGACCCCGGTGTCATTCGCATTGTTGCTCTACCCTTTGAACGAAGGGAGTAGATTCTCTCAATATTAGAATCGAATGAGTAAATAAATTCTCAGTTCACTGCCACACTCCTTCAGAGTGCACACTTCAATTTGTCTAACAATAGAGGGGACAGAAAAGCAGAAATCTCTTAAAGCAGGGATGAATTTTTTATGGAATGTTCAAATCCCGCTGCAAAGAATAGGGTTTTAAATGGTAGCAACACTTCTTTTAACAGAAGTCCCCAGAGACAAAATCTTCGGGAAATGTTTTGTGTTGAATTCACAGGCCCTTTCCGAATGCTTCCTTTCCCAGGAAATGCTCTGCTGCTTTTTTTTTCTTTTGCTGTTTTTTAAGCAAGCCTGTGCTATTGTATACATTGATCTTTTTAGGACCAAAAATTAAAGTGCTACATTAAAAGAAGAAGAAGAAATAAGAGAGAGAGAGAGAGAGAAGAATCTCTTACAAGGGCAAAAGTCTATTGTGTAGCTGTACCATTCTAGCTCACTTTAACTCTCACTTCTCTAAAATGAAAGCCATCATTGACAGGGAGAAGATTACTTGGGGTGGGGGGAGGAAGTGCCAATGTTTAATTTATGTCGGATTAACCTAGAACCTATCTTCCAATTAATCCCTCTCCTTTATAATTATACTCTAGATTTATGTTGCTTATGTTGTAACCATGATTCTAAATCTCTTTTCTAGTGGCAAAATATCAAGCATCGCAAAGTCTATCTGAAAAATGGCCAGGCTTCAACATGAATGCAGAAAGCCCACAGTTCAGTCCCCGGCGAGAGGCTCTCTTGCAGCAGGTTTGATAAAGCGTATGGCCCTGAGATCCTGCAGAGCTTCTGCCTGTCATGGTAGACAGTATGAAGTTAGCTGTCCCAGCTAGGAAGGGCTGTAGGTCAAGTGGTAGGGCACTGGCTTTGCACGCAGAAGGTCCCAGGTTCAATCTCTGGGGTCTCCAGGTACAGGAGGAACAACTCCTGCCTGAAACCCTCGCCGGTGAGTGTTGACAATACTGGGCTGGATGGACCAATGATCTGACTCAGTATAAGGCAGCTTCCTATGTTCCTAACCTGTTTCTACATTTATACGGTTCTAGTTGGATTAGGACAATCATTTTTTTCCCCTAATAGAGTTGAAACACGTCTTCTCTTGACATGCCTTCTCTTTATGAAACCAGGCATAGATTAAATAAATGGCAACAATGCTGCACTGATAACCAATAAAGGTGAACAAAACTGTAATATTGTAAGGGGAGGCTTAATCGATCGCCCCTCACTAATTCAGCTTGGCAGTAGTGTTTGTGTGTCCATTCTTCAGGCTGTAGCAGATTCCAAAGATTGGTTCGTGATTCATATTTCTACCTCTACGTAGCCTCATACAGCACTCACGAGGGTAGGAGAGTGCACCACCACTTAATAACAGGTAAATCAAAGGTAAAAGGGAAACTAATTAATTTCCCCCCACTCATTTTTATTTTACTGTTAGTGTTTTGAGAAAATATAACAAAACCCCATTAGTGTTAAGGTAGGACCATGAAACAACATAATATAATGCAAGAAAGACATTTAGTAGTGTAGAGGAATGTTAAATTACTAATTAACTCCAAGTTACTGTATAAGAAAGCATAGTAATTTACAGGATTATTGCAACGTGAAACATAGATTGCCACAAGGGTCAGCTAGGGAGCATTTCCTTCTATACACTTTTTTCTTCCTCTCTCCCAGGCTGTGGTTACTGCAAAATCCTTCTCACATTAAAATGGACTGTCCTTACCCACAGTTCATTGCTGCTAATTAGCTGCAGTTGAGGTTTTTCTAGCAGTCATTTTTTTCCTCCTCTGTATTAAGCTGCCAAACATTACCAACTGCTCAAGATTCTCCCTACGCAAAGTATCCAGCTGTCCACTTCGCACCATGATGGTGTGCCATTTGAATGGTTGCCTGCCAACCCAAACACCTGTGCAAAGGAATTACTAATAAAATTATTTGTCCTCTATGTTCACTATTCAGTGAAGGGTAGGCTGCCAAAGGAACACTATCTTTTAAGGCTCATTGTATAATTAATGGTGTACTCCCTGAACCTTTTTTATTTGTTTGTTTGTTTAAACTACAGTATATACGAACTGTAAATAGTTTACATCAAAAAACATAAAATACAATATAAAGGCCAATGTAAAAACAGTATAAAATAATTTAAAAAATCATATTCCAAACTTATTCATACACACACACACACACACACAGAGAGAGAGAAGATACATATATATATATATATACACACACACACACACACACACACACACACAGTGCTTTTTTTCTGGAGAAAAGGGTACCGGAACTCTTGGATTACATTTCCTCGGGAGTAGATGGCGATTAAATTGTAATGCAATTAATAGAAGAAAAGGTGCTGGAACTCAGTTCTGGTGAGTTCCATCAGAAAAAAGGCCATATATATATATATATATATATATATATATATAATCTTTATATAGATATAGATATATGAGAGAGAGAGAGAGAGAGAGAGAATATAGGTATAGATATAAAGATCGATCTGAAAGAGAAAGAGAAATCCTTATGATATGAATAAAAAAACAAGTATTTCTAAAATCTGTTTAAACATTTATTTAACCAAGAAAGCAAGGAGAGGCATCTTTTAGTTTTACCTAAATATATAAGAAGAATGCCATAACTTTGATTAATAATTGATTAAATAAACCATCCACACATCAAAGACAGGAAGGAGAGCTGTTCTACAGAAGAGACAGACTATCAAATGCCACTTTGTTGTCTTAAATGGAGCTCAGATCTGCAGTGCCCCATAGTGCTCTGCGCATGAAACTTTGAGGTTATAACTAAGAGGGGCATTTAAAAAAGAAAGGAAGAAATTAGCTTTCTTCCCCCACCCCCTTTAATTAAACAAACATGGAAAAGATTAAAAATGCTGGAAATTTTGAGATCATCTTACAACCTTCAAGTTTTGCCAGCTTTATGACTAATTTATGTTTAACCTTCTTGAGAATTTACGATCAGAATACACTTTTACTGTAAAATTCAAAGCCAGGACCACTGGCATCCAAAGAGCTTTGAGAGTTTAAAAATCTTTTAAACCTGAAAGGGACAATGGAATGTTCTTCTGCATATGTTAAATGCCACACAACTAGATCATCAGCATCAAGAACCGCTAGTGCATGACACAGCAGCAGCTGCAGACCCAATTTTGGGGGGAAGAAGGAACGACGGAGGCTGGAGCAGGCCGAGGGAACGTCAGGGCCTGCTCCAGTTGGACTGCCCCCCCACAGGGCTAACTGACATCTACAGCCCTGTGGGGAAGAAGGAGGAGGCTGGAGCTTCTTGAGACACAGAGAATTACAGAAGTAATAATTAATATTCCCCCTTCTTCCCTCCCCATTCCTTTTTCCATGTGTGTCGTGTCTTTTTAGATTGTAAGCCTGCGGGCAGGGACTGTATTGTTAGTTGTTGTAAACCGCCCAGAGAGCTTCGGCTATTGGGCGGTATAAAAATGAATGAATGAATAAATAAATAAATAAATAAATAAAATTTTGCCATGTAGGGCCAAACTAGGTGTGAGATGCAGTTGCATCTCTTCCCCCCCCCCCACCACCTCATGGTTTTTGCTTTAAATTAAAAGCAGCCTTGGAGGACAGTTTTTGGGAACAGCAGAGTCACAAAGGCGGCAGCGGTAGTGAGGGCGGGGGGGGAGGTGTTCCTTAACCATATGGTTGTTCAAAATTACCCAAACTGCTTTTCTTTCCGTGTTATCACAATAGGTTACCTGCTGACAGGTCAGGCCAGCTTCAGATTTTTTTTAGGGGGGGGGGACGATGACGACAGTGCTGACTGGAATGCCCAGTGCCCACCACCAGCCACCACCACCCCACCCAGCCCCGGTGGTGATACTGCCGCAACCATCCTCCTCCCCCTCACAAGCAAGCAAGCTTACCCAGAAGCGGCAACACAGTAATGGGCGGGAAGCCAAGCAGCCGCTCAACTCCCAATACTTCTTGTATTGCTGCCACCACTGCCAGGTAGGCCCGTTTTCAAGTTAGTGTGCAAGGGGGAGGCTAGAGCAGCGCCACTACAAGGGGGCACAGGCCTCGATGCCAGGCCTCGGTGGGCCCCACTGAAGTGCGTGGCCCCCGGCAAACACCCCTGTTCCAGATGCTGACACTGGGCCTGCTGCAGGAGTCTGAACCGGACTCCGGCCATTTTATTAAAGGCGCCGCCGCCATCTTATGAAAAGGCCAGTGTTCACCAAAGCTAGAACAGCGGAGGAATATGCTCTGTTTAAGCATATCTGGGGTAAAATAAAATTTAAAAAAAATAAAGGTGGTTCCCATAATATATGGAAATGGCTCTCATAACTTGCTTCCAAGCTTCTCATCTTCATTTTCCCTATAACAAATGCAGTGGCCTATATGCCTCTCAGTTTGGAACTGAAATCAGGCCACCCAAAAATAATGCAGTGGTTTCTGCATGAGTATATATATGTGTGTTTGTAAGTATTCTGCACTAATATATTCATTTGTAAGTGGAAGGAAACAGATCGCCCAAATGTAACCTGAGAGGGGACCTATGCTCAGTGATGGTCTCAACCTGGGGTTTCCAGTGCAGGCAGCGTCTGAGCCTCTGAGGGCACTACAGCCACTACAGCGTCAAAGCCAGGCTGAGGCACCCACCAGGTTCTTTCCCTGCTCTGCAAGTGAATGGAGCAATTTCCCCATTATTCACTTGCACGGGGGGGGGAGGCGGAGAGAAGCCCACCCTGCTGAAAAATAGCTGGAGGGGGGAAGAAGCCCATCCCCAACCAAGGACCCTTGGGGCAACAGGGTCCTTGGTGGGTGGTGGGCTCCTCTCTCTATCCAGCTGTCTTTCAGTGGGGGGGGGGTGTTCCCCCCTCCCTATTCAAGTGAATGGAGAATTGCTCCATTCGCTTGTATACGGAGGGGGGAAAGCCTATCTTACTCCAAAATGGCTTGAGGGGGGCAGAAGTCCACCCACAGCCAAGGACCCGTGCGGCAGCAGGGTCCTTGTTGGAGAGTGGGCTACTCCCCATTCCAGCTGATTTACAGCAGGGCAGCTTCTCCTCCTCCATTGCTCTATTGACTTGCATGTGGGCTGAGAGAGAGAGAGAGAGAGAGAGAGAGAGAGGAGCCGGAGAGAGGGTGGGGGAGCCAGTGTGAGAGAGAGAGACTGAAGAGAGGAACCAGAGAGAGAGAGAGAGAGAGAGAGAGAGAGAGGATTTTGTGCCCACAGGCCAAAAATGGTTGGGGACCCCTGTATTGGAGCAGGGAGCCCCAACCTTTTGAGGTCACTGGCACATGTGGAATTTTGAGAGTGTCATGGGCACTCTCACAAAAAGGTTGCCATGGAGTGTTTGCCCATTTATAAATGGCTGCCATAGTGAGCATGGCCGGTCACAAAACACTCATTTCCCAGAAGGCAAACGGTAGAGATTAAAAGAAAAGCGATTTGCCCCAAAACCGAATTACTGTACAAGGCAGAAGTAGAGTCTGAGGTCCAAATCAAAAACTACTCTTTTGGACTAAAATAAAGATGACATGAGAGGAAAGCACTTCACTTTGCAGTATGCTAGCCCCCCTGTTGTTATTTTTTTAAAAATTTTAATCTTAAGAAATAAAATAAAAATCATGAGGAGCAGGGAACCTCTTGCGGGCACCACGTTGGAGACCCCAGCATTAATGTGTGGTTGAAGGGCTTCTTCTTTGCATATGTTGTGCTGTTGTTTCTGGTTTTGTGCATCTTGGTCACACAGGCTGATTGAATCCCATTGGAGCCATTGAGCACAATGGGATTTAATCAGCCTCACTGTCTGTGGGATCATCGCAGCCTTTAAGTGGCTGTCCAGCGCAGAAGGATGCCACTGCTTTGTACTGCTTTCAAATGCCATCACACTGCTGTAGACTGCTTTGACCAGTCCTCCTACCTGCTAGGACTCTCAGATACGCTACCCAATAAATGAATTCATTTGTGTTTCAATTGTACATGAAAAATGCAAGAGGAAGTGTGTAAACTTTGCCTGTGACATGAGTATAAAATTCATTGTGCTGACGGATAAATCCACTCAGTCTGTGATCAAAACTGTAGCCCAAGGGTAACATGGAGCAAGTGTCAGCTGTACTTTTGCTCTGGAGTTCTATGCACAACTAGTAATAATTCCATTCACATTCTTCTAAATCTGTATTTATTCCGGAGATACAAAAAGTAATTTGAAGAGCATGAAGAAGACACAGAATAAACTTTATTTTCCAGGCTGCAATTAGTCTTTAAGAAACACTAATCTCAAATCTCATGTAATTTGTTCTCTCCAAAAGGCGATATCTATACTAACAAGGTGCATTATTCAACACTTATGGGAATCTTATCACCATGGCATGAAGGGTCTGATTCCCACTTGTATAATTAATATTGATTACAGAAATATTTATCCTTTTGGACCGAGTGTATATTGGGCTTCCACATGCAAGGACAGATTTTAAAAGTGAGCATACACAGAGGATAATCCAAACAGGGAGCCCTGCTGTGGTGTGACTCTGTGGGAGTTTCCAATGTTTAGGTCTCCAGAGCTGCCAGTGTGTGTGAATGTTGATCGACTAGGGAGAGTTTGACCAAGATTCAGGCATTTGAATGACAATTTAGTAGTGTGCTTTCGATTCAGCTGAATCCCAAAATGAACTGGGCTGATTTGGAAACAATAGGGAGATGTCTGAATCAAAGTGGGCCACCTCCAAAGCAGACCAAATCTAAATCTGAACCAGGGATGTACCGATTTTATAAAATCTGTTTGGTCTATGTTTTGTGGATTGTCAGGCATCTTTCGTTCCATCATCTGCTCATTGACTGAATCGGATTTTGTGAAGGACTGCCAACCGGTCCTTTACTCAAAGGTGCAAAACGGCCAGCCTTAGCTCTGCCGTCTTGACTTGATTCTCTCAGGGCCTTGCCCTTGGTCTATACACTGGATTTAGCACTGAACCACAGAGGAACCACACACACCGTGTGGGGTAAAACCAGGAAAGTTTATTTAAGGTAAACAGATTACAATAAAAGGTGGGGAATGAGGGAAGAGGGAGAAAGGTGGGGAGACACTTTGGTACATGCAAGTAGAGCTATAAAACAACAAAACTCGTTCTTTAATATATAAATACCCAGGCACTCCCTTTGTCTGGGGGTTGGTCCGCTTCCCAGGGCTTGCCTCAGCAAAAAAGCCCTACTCCTGCGAAAGCGTGCAGACAACAACACAAACCAGAAGCCACAGCAGCTGTATAGATTCTTCCCCCCCACCCCTCCTTTCAGTAGCCCAGGTGTCTTTAGCCAATCAGGATGAACTTCATCTGGGCCAGGCAGGGGAGGGGTTGTTCTTTGCCACATTTGCATGCAAAAAGCTGTGGCACCGGCCATCAAAGACATGGGAGACTCTCAGGGCCGGCGCTACCGCTAGGCAGACCCAGGCGACTGCCTAGGGCGTGTGGCGGAAGAGGGCGCAGCGTTTCTGCGCCCCTTCCTTGCCTCTGGCGCCCTCCTGCCCCACCTTCCGCCTCCGCCGCGGCTTCCCGCCCGCCTGCCAGCCGCTGCCGCCGCCGCCGCTGCACCTCCCCCCCCGCCCGCGCGCCCGCCCGCCAGCCACCTACCTACCTTCCCGTCGTTTCTGGAGCCCCGCCGGCGTTGTTTTGGCGGGAGGAGGAACCAGGGCAACAGGGCTTAAACAGCCCTGTTGCCCTGGTTTCCCCGGCAAAAAAAAAAGCGTGGGGGTCCCGTCGCGTCGGAGGAGGAGGAGGAGGAGGAGGAGGCAGCGGCAGCAGCAGCAGCAGCAGCCAGCAGCGGGGGTGGGGGGAAGGTAGGTGGTGGTGGGGCGGTGGCGGCGCGGGGGGGGTTGCAGAGCAGGGCTGCTTTGCTCCAGAGTCCCCCCCCACACGGCACGAGAGGGGGGGCGCTAAATATAATTTGGCCTAGGGCGCCAAACAGCCCTGCACCGTTCCTGGAGACTCTGCAGCGTCAGGAGCCATCAGAGAAACTATGTACATTTTGCATTTCCCAGCCCCCAGCTGGAATTATACTTGTTTACACGTGTGGAGGTGTGTGTGTGTGTGTGGTGCAGGAAACTCTGACGCTTTTTCTCCACAGATTTTTTTCTTTGTTCCTGTTTGGTGTTGTGTATTTGCGCAACTGTACATTTTCGCTAATGCACATTTCTGCAAGTGCGCAAATGCACATTTCCGCAAAATGTGCATTCCCACAAATCTCCCCGCAAAATAAAAAAGGGAGTCTGCAGAATCTGCAGGATTCCGGAAAAGCTGGTCCATTGCGGAATCCACAGGTCAAAGTCATAGAAATCTGAACTCATTTGAATCCATTGTGGATTTCTACGACAGCCCTAATCTGAACCCTCCCGAACCTTCATTAGCAATTCTGATATGGAGGGACACAGAGACCCAGACAGCGTGTCAGGAAAAGAATGCCACCATATGAAGCCTTTGGGTTTGCCAGACCTGGTATAAACATTAGGAGTGTTGCCTTCTGCCTTTGCCTGGTCAACAGTGCAGTACAGTAATACCTTGGATTACAAGTAACTTGGTTTGAGAGCATTCTGCAAGACAAGCAAAATTTTAAATATTTATTTAATTTTTTTGACTTGATATACAAGCGACGTCTTGCAATACAAGTACTGTAGTACAGTTTAAATTAAAAATCCCTGTACACATTTTTTGGGGAGATTTCGTTTTGATATAAGAGTGTTTTGGATTACAAGCACGTTTCCGGAACGAATTATGCTCTCAATCCAAGGCATGACTGTACTTTCTGCTTCCTTCAGCACAGGCTCTATCTTCTAGCCTGTCACTGACTGCAGGCAAGATCCCTGAGCTGGTGAAAAAAACACACAGACCAGGTCTAGATTTGAGTAAAGCCAACTACTGCCTCTGGCTGATCCTGACAATTTAGGGAAGGGAAAGATCCCAGAAAGTGTTTCAGCATAGTTGTCCCACTTCTTATTTCCCTTTTTCTCTTTCTTTGTAAAATGTATTTGTACACATAGAAGGCTGGGATTCAAATCCCAGTTCAGCCATACACTCCACTGGTCAACATTACATAAGCCCTCAGAACCAATTCTCTCATCCACTTTGTCCATGGTGGTGCCATGCTATTTTTTAGGCTAGATTGGTGAGATTGCTTATGCTTTTGTGCAAGATGGCGTATGTTTTTGGATACATTACCTATTCTCAGGCTAGATTACCTTTCGATTGTAGTTTGTCTATGATGACATGTGTATGCAAGGCATCTCCCGCTCGCATACTAAAGGTTAAGGTACTGTTTCAAATAATCAAAATGTGAGATCTGAGCCGGTCCTTTGGCTATAGAAATTGGAATAGTGCTCTAACTTAGATACAGATGAATAGATCAGAGATACTTAAATGCTTTGCATGCTAATTGTGTGTGTGTAGATTTGAATATAATCTTGTTCGCTATTGAATTATTGTAACTTTTAAGGCACAATCCTATGTATGTTTAGACAGAAAAAAGTCCTTCATTTCCCAGAATTCCCTTTTGGGGGGAGTCTAAACATGCATAGGATTGCATCCTTAGAGTGATTAAACATTTGGTGGTAGATATAGAGATCCACTAACTCAGAGAACCAAGGAATTGGTAATAAGCACAGGCATGATGTTTGTTTTGTAGTTACTGATTGGATCTCTGTCTTTGGCAAAGCTCCTAGGTTCTGCTTAACTCTGGGCACAATTTAAGTACAGCCCTATTGAGCTACTGTTTAAATGCCCATTTGTGTGTAGGGATCTCACAGTTGCATCTCTAGATCAGAAGCATAACATGAGAGCAAGCAAAAGATCATGCATCCCAGATTTCTTAAAAAATAAATGGAAAGTCTACAATAATAACAACAACAACACTGGAATGGTTGTGCATCAATTTACACCCCTACTGAGAGTGGCCACCTTCTAGAAGGTTTCTGAGTGACAGCCCAGGCCCTCTGAGTGGACCTCGCCCTGACACCTTTCCCAGCAGGATCCCAGTGCCGTTGGGCCTGCAGGACTTTCCCCTGCTGAGTAGGCCCAGCTCGTAGTTTCTCTGCCTTATTTGACCACTGACATGCTGTGCCTGCGCTCATTCAAATAAGAATATAAAAGTGAAGATCCATCCTAAATAAGCCATTGGATCATAATTGAAGTGGCAGGGACGTCACCATCAATCTATAGCCTCCTGTCTTCTTTGCAGGAAGCCTAATATAGATAACTCACAAAATAATCATACTGATGCCACACACTGTTGCAAGTCAATTAGATCTAGCGATGAAAATCTGCACATTTTGCAAATAATCTCAAGAAGATACCCGGACCTAGCATATTTATCTGCTTCGACACATTCACAACAATTTTCCAGCTCACATATGGGGAAATGATAACATAGGAAGGAGGAAACAGTGAATCTCCAGCATCATTCATATTAATAGCATCATTATTCGTAATGCTCAGCATTAATTTTGTATTGGGCAAAAGTCCCCAAATTGTTGGTTCCAAGAGTAGCCAAAAAAGGGGAAATGCATCACCCAAAAAGATGACAAAAGAGGACATGGATTTGTATAATCTGTGCATATACTAATCTGTGCATCTACTAATCTATAGAAATATATAAATTTATATATGCAAAAATGGAAATAGTTTTTTATAATTTAATAAACAGAACCTCTTATCATACTGTAGAAGATTGTGACCAGGTGACCTGTGTTCCTGCCTGTTCAGCCTGCCAGACCCAGTGCTAACAGTTGATGGACAACAGTTCTTATGGTTCATTATCTTTACACTGGACAGGACAGCCTTTCAAGCAGAGCACCGCTTCAAACAGAGGATGGTCCTCTAGCTGTCCTTCAAATAGAGGACTGTCCTCTAAAAAAAGAGGACACCTGGCCACCCTAGGTTCCCAAGAAGATTTCAATTTCCTTGATCCTCATGGTCTGTCTTCTCCTTGGCTCCTAATTGCAAGAGCTCCACAATATCAAGTGTTTGGCAATTAATGAGGCTAGTTAAATAAATAATGGCACCCATGCATTAAAATACTGTAGAACAATATTGTTGCATGTAGAGTTTGTTTTTTTTTATGTAGGGTCTTTTACTATCTTCTCTGTCACTCTCTTGGTCTTTAATGAAATGAGCAATAATAGAACAGAAGGTATGAAGTATGAGCTTGTGTGATCATTATGGAATTACAGTCTATACCAATTAAAATACAAATTAAAGAATGCTGTTAAATTAGCAGCGACTTCAACAGGCAGTCTGAGGTCACAATAGCCATTGGCGGGCTCTGATATGCCACACTGCAAGCTTCTCACTCTGTCAGTAGCTTCAGAAGCTGCTGACAGTAAAGCCAGAATATCTGTTGGGTTTGCATAGTGGCACTAAAAAGACAGTAGCTGCTAAAAAAAAAAAAAAGAGCAGCAGCTGGACTGATGAAGATCATTCTGATTGACACGGATTGACAATATCTAGGTTTTATATATATATATATATATATATATATTCCTGGCAAGATTTAAGATTTAACACATTAGAAACATAGGAGGCTGCCTTATACCGAGTCAGACCACGGGTCCATCTAGCCCAGAATTGTCGACACTGACTGGCAGCAGCACTCCAGGGTTTCAGGCAGGAATTTATTTATTTTTATTTTTTATTTTTAGAATCTTATTTAAATTTTAACATATAAGCTACAAAATACATAAACATACAAATTATACAACAAACACATTAAAAAAACACAACAAAGTGATGATAATAATAAGTGCACCCCCTGACCGGGACCAACTAAACTATATAACTATTCAGCCTTCCAAAATTGTAATGAGTCCTGTGAAAGTGTACACCCTTCTCCACTTAATAAAACAAAATCTACAAATGCTCTTCATATATCTTTAAAATCATTTCGATTCGATAATCCCCTTTTAGCTTTAATACTACATGTTAATTTATCATTAATAGCAATATCCCATACCTCTTTATACCATTCCTCTATTTGATAATCACATTGCATTTTCCATTTTCTAGGTATCATTAACCTTGCTGCTGTCAATAAGTTTGTAATTAAATCTTTAACATCTTGACAGGCAGGAATTTTTGCTGCCCTACCTGGAGAGGCCAGGAATCAAACTTAGGACCTTCTGCATGCAAAGCATGCACTCTGAACTATGGCACCCATCTATGGATGTATGAGAGCTTCCGTGCGGGCACGAGTGAGGCCCGAACTCGGCCTGCTCATGCCCGCGCGGGCTCTCCGCGGCTAGCGCGGGCCTACCTGGTCCTCTTCGCTCTCAGCGGAGAGCCGGCCGCGCAGAAGTGATGCGACGGGACCCTGCTCCGGCGCGCTGGACCCCCGCGCTATGTTTTTGGCAGGGGAAACCAGGGCAACAGGGCTGTTTAAGCCCTGTTGCCCTGGTTCCCCCCGCCAAAAACATAGCCCGGGGTCCAGCGTGCCGGATGTGACGGGCGGCGGCAGCTGGTCCAGCAGTGGCAGCGGTGGCGGGTCCGCCAGCGGCGGGCCCAGCAGCGGCGGCTCCAGGCTCCAGCGGTGGCTCCAGTGGCAGCGGCGGGTCCAGCAGCACGGAGAATGCTACGCGCTGCTCTGAAGAGCAAGATCGGGCCACCGCGGAGGACTGAGTCGCGTCGAGCTTCGAGCCCAGGTAAGGCTCGAAATACATCCCTACGGCCATCTCCCTATTACTATAGTAGTGAAGTACATAATCAGTTCCAGAGTTGAGGGGGCCCTGAGGAAAGGGCCTGCCAGTGGGCAAACTTCTTGTTTGCTGACTGAGTCCTGATGGAATTACCTAGTGCCGATGGTGTACAACAGTACGAAACACTGGCATGAGGATTGGTGACTTGCTGATATGTAACATCCAATTTGTGATTAGCAAGTCTGTGCCTCTCCTTAGGGATTATCAGACATGTTAGGTTCTACTCCAGAATGCCACTTCCACTCTAGACATGTGCAGAGAAGTCAACTCCTAAGGGCCAGCATCACATTTTGACACTTGCACCACCAGATGGCTTATTTACTGATTTTAAAATCTTAGATCCCTTTTTTACTTTTCAAAAACAAACAGAAAGCAGCTTACAGCATTAAAATGTATATACAATTAAACCAAATTCATTGAACAGCCATCAAGATATATTACCCACATCATAAAACCAAAAATTCTAAAATCAACAAAAGCAGCAACTTGTAACCCTCCCCCCCACACACACACACAAAGTGAAGGCCAGAAAAAAGGAAAATATGAAGAGCAAAACATTTCCAGGTAAATCAGCCTTCCTTCAGGTTTTGACCAAATGTCTAAAACATATAGCAGGGGTGCAGAGCCTCAGGGCCAAATCCAGCTCTCCATGGGTCCCAATCCAGCCCTCAAGAATTTTCCAGAAGACCATGCCCTCTTCCCTGGACCTCCCCCCTTCCTTGCCCCAATTATCGATCATTTGATGGTCTCCCAACATTTATGCAGTTGTCTCTAAGAGGTTGAAACGCCTCTCCTAAGGCTTAGTTACTAGCAGTAAGAACTTTAAGTTAAGATATGCTGGCATTTGGGGTCCCATCCCTTTCTCCTTTGGTCCCACCCACCACTGGACTGTGGTCCCCAAGAGCTTCTCTGAAATGGAATTTGGCCCTTGGGCTGAAAGTGGGTCTGCACTCCTGCTGTGGGACTTTGCCCCAGTCCGTGGGGAGCTATAGCCTGCAACACCGATTCTGAGTCAGACGGGGGAACAGAAGAGCCAGGCCCAGCCGTGGGAAGGCAGACACCTGAGAACTCAGCTCTATCAGGCCTCCCACTGCCTGACAAGCTGGGAGGGGGTGAGATGCAGGATGCTGATACGGCTTATCTTCCACCTGACCTGACCTTGACAGAGGCCCCTACTTCTCAACCAGGGATATTTTCCATGGGAGCAGCAAAACAGGAGGAGGTCTCTGCAGGAGAGGGTATTTCAGGGGTGTCTCCTTTGGTGCATTGTCAACTAAAACTAAACAGGGCAGGTTAGAGGCAGCCGGAGAGACACAGCAACCGCCTGAGAGCCAGGTTTCCCTGCCAGGATCAAATGTCTGATAGTGATCTTTAGCTGCCACTCCCCTGTATTTAAGCTACAGCAGGGCTCTCCAACCTGGGTTCCCCAGATGTTGCTGGACTACAGCTCCCAGAATCCCTTGCCATTAGCCATGCTGGCTGGGTATGCTGGGAGATGTAGTCCAGAAACATCTGGGGACCCAAGGTTGGAGAGCCCTGAGCTAGAGCAACCAGCTGTAGACTTTGATGGAAACAATGTATTGGTAACCTGGAAAGTTTCCTGCTTTCTCTGGAACTGTGAACTCATTGTTCTGCATGCTGAACCCAGGGAAAGCTGGGTATTTTGTTGTGATGCTCATGAACTGATTCTTGTCTAGCGACTTTGTTGTGATCTGTTCACTGTGGATCTTTACTGGGACTGAAAGCTTAAAGCTAATTACTGGAATTACTACAATATTTTTTTTTTACTGAGACTTCTTCCTCGGCTCCAGGAAGTCAAGTTTCGACACCTGCCATGTACTGTTGGGTCTTGGTGAATCTCAACTGGGAGGGCATTCCACAGTGTGGGTGCCACAACTGAAAAGGCTCTACTCCTTGTTGCCAGTCACAAAGCTTCAGATGGGCAAAGAATCTGGAGAAGGGCCTCAGATGATGAAGGAGCATGTGTGGAGGAACATATTTTAGGTGGTCGGTCCTTAAGGTACCCAGGTCCCAAGCTGTTTAGGGTTTTAAAGTTTAAAAATCTTTTAATTGGGCCTGGAAGTGGACTAGCAACCAGCATACATCAAATAAAAGGGTTGTAATATGTTCCAATTGCCTCTTTACAGTACGGTTGGACACACCAGTCTATATCAAGTCCATGTCCATTTTGCATGTATTCTATCATAAAACCATTCTGTCCAATTTCCACATCAGTCTACATTTTTTTTAAAGTACATGAACATTCACATTATTTTTGTATGCAAAATACATATACACATTAAGATACACATTTTTGTATTTCTGAGCCAAGAACTGCAACACAAAATTTGCAGATGTCTGCAGTCCAAAGGATAACTGTGTTCCGATTCTCATATTAGTCTGGAAAGTGTGAATTAGGTTGGTTCACTTAAAAATGCAGACTAATGAAATTCTTGATCCCTACTCCCTGGTCAATACTTGGGCAGCAGCATTTTGTACTAGCTGCAGCTGGATTTTTCAAGACCTGCTCCCTAATGTACAAAGACTTACTCATGTTGGGCCTCTACATAGCATCCTTGATGTACACATGCCTAGCATTTTAAATGATTTGTGGACATTCCTGCTGTACAGTGAACATTTCATGATAGCCTGGCAGTTTTAATTACACTAATTCTCAAAACTGAAGTTTGCATTTGAAATGCAGGCATAGAGATGAAGAATAACACTATCAAACAATATGGACTAAACACTTTCCTGTTTTTTGCAGGCTGCACACACACACACACACAAATCCTTCCTTTATGCTCCCTGTATCTCAGCAGCACATCAAGCACATGGAACATTGAGCCGTCCTCTTAAATATTATGACATGGAGAAAATCACATTGTGGTTTAACCTATCAACAATGGAACAAAGCAATTACAGCGCTAAACAGAGTCTGGGAAGACCCAATAAAGAGAAATCCAAGAAAATTTGGTGAAAACTCTTAAGGGGCCTTTCAATGTTTAATCATGCTTCGGGCCTAAATTAATATTCTGATTCCAATTCAAAAGACTGAACCACAAAGGTATATCTTTTGGGTGTTTTTAATAACCATAGTACAATATTCAGTGAATTGACAGCTGGTCTGACTGGTATTTTACTTCTTCTTTGCTTACTCAAGTAAAGCAGTTAATATCAAGATAATCATCAAACCAACATTAGCCCGACAGAGGGACAGATTTTTTTTTTAGCAATGTAATGTAGATTTTTAAAAATAATAATAATAAGATAAACAGATTCTAAAAGTCCTATGTGCATAAACTGAATTTCTTTCAGTTGTGCAGTCACAGAACAAAGAGATGTTTCCTGTTTGGATTAAATTGTTTGCTTAAGTATATGTTGTATTACATAAATTAATCCATGCAACAAAACATGCAAAATGCATGCTAGAGAACTCAAAAAGTTATCATGAGAGCAACAACTCCTGGAAAAGTGCATACAATAAACCAAATTCAGAATTTTGGCAGAAGAATAAGTTAACCAGGGTGTTCACTTGGGTTTTGTAAAAAAAAAAAAAAAAGGAAATGCATCACACCCAAAATAGGACAAATTTCTATAAAGGTTTTCCATAAAATTTGCATATGCTAATTTATATGTCTACATGCAAATGTAGAAATAATTACTATAATTTAAATAGAAATAAATACATCTTACCATAGTGTGGAAGACATAGGGTGGCAAGTTACACATTGCAAAAAAAGAGGATACAGAGTTGCAAAAAAAAAATACCTATGCAAATCTACATGTAAATTTAGAAATCATTACTATAATTTAAATAGAAATACAGTACATTTCACCACAGAGGGGAAGACTGTGACCAAATGCCTGCTCAGGCTTACTACATTGATGCAGGTATGGAAGGAAGGCCTGCTGATGGCCCTTTGAGTGTGGTTTACTGCCAACCAACACTCAGTCATTGGGACCTAAGAAAATTGATATAATCCTCAATAGGGTCTAACTAAAATGGTGTATTATCATTACCATCATCATCATCATCATCATCATCATCATCATCATCATCATCACCACTATTATTATACCCTAGGTTGCCGATCTGCTTGGCGAGTTATGCCAAGGACCCTCCCTTAAACCCAGCTGTAAGGTGTTTGTTTGTTTTTAAAGACACTGGATTTTCTAGCCCAAAGCCCAGAAACACAGAACTTAAGCAAAGCCTTTTTCAAATCCTAAGAATATAAGCAGTAGTTTTGCAACTGTACAGTCCTTCCCACAGGCAATGGGTTTTAGTGAGATTCCCTTTTAAAGCACAGCCAAATGTCCAAATAGAAAACAGGAGTTTACGGTGGGGGCGGGAAAGAAAAAAAAAGGGTAGGCAACTATCACACACCCAGAATTCCAAATAAGATCAAAGGTAGGCACATGTGTGACCTTCTTGAGTAGATTCTTGCATTTCAGAGCATATGCACAGCAGGGATGGGGACTCGGACTCGAGGACTCGACTCGTGAGGTGGACTGAGTCCCCCCTCTGACTCGACTCAGACTCGAGTCCCAATATTTTTAATGGGACTCGAGACTCGACTTGGGACTCGAGACCAAGGACTCTTCAACATCCCTGGGCTGTGCCAGAAGGAGTGGAGAGGAGCGTGATTGCCGGAGAAGAGCGCAGGGAAGCGAGGTGTGCCGCTGCTCGGCCACTATGGACGGCTACCAGGAGTGCAGCCCCAACAGTGTGTCAAGATTTATTTTGATATATGTGTTTCGTACTTGGGAGAGGCAGAAGAAGGACCTGAGATTACTCTGTGTGGCTGCTCTGAGTGTGTTTCTGGTTCCAGCAAGTTCATCACCAGTGGAGCGGGTGTTCAGTGAGGGTGGAATTATGATGAGATCTCACCGTTCCAGAATGGGGGCCAAACATTTAGAAAAAATCATGTTCCTCAAATGCAACATGGATAAGTTTTAGGAAGTACAACAAGTTTATTTTTTAAACTCATTTTTCTAAAATGCAACCTTTCAGACATTTTGGGTTTGGCTGCCTCTGCCTGCCTGTCTGGGGTTCCCAGCCTCCTCTGCCTGCCTGGTCTCTTCTTGACCAGTTCAACAGTTGAATTGTCCAAGACAAAGGCCTCTGCCTGCCTGCTTTGGGGTTCCCGGCCTCCTCTGCCTGCCTGGTTATTTTGGGTTTTTCTGCCTGGTCTGTTCTTGCCAAAATCAGTTGCAGAGTTTTGAAATAAAAAGGCACACTTGTGCCTAGAATTTATTTAAACCACACATCTGAAGTAGCCTTATTTTGTTGGGGAAAAACCCCATTGATTTTAATAGGGACTCGTGGAGTCAGCTTTGGGAGTGACTCGTGACTCATGACTGAGTCACCATTTTGGACCAAGGACTCAGACTCGAGACTCGGGTCCAAAGACTCGTGACTCGACTCGTGACTCGAGACCAAGGACTCTTCAACATCCCTGACACAGTTTAGAGAGGATAGTCTGAAAGCGAGACAACAGGGATGTACAAACTCAGTTTTACCCTCATCCTGCATTCTGGGGGGGAGGGTCTTTGTGTTGTTTAATTTATTTACACATAAGAAATAAATTTCTGTTTTGTCTGTTTTGTTCTTGTGTGGTCCAACAGTTAGAGCGCTGGACTACAAGTGGAAACATCCAGGTTCAAAAACGCCATCTAGCCGCCACTTCATCTTGCCCCTTCATGCCTCTTCTCTAGGCTAAGCATACCCTATCTCCTTCAGCCTTGCCTCACAGGGCTTGGTCTCCACGCCCCTCACCAGTTTTGTCACCCTCCCGTGGACAAGTTCCAGCTTGTCGCAGTCTTCTTGAACTGCGGTGCTCAGAAGTGGACACAGTGCTCTAGCTGAGGCCTGGCCAGCAGTAATGTAGTGGAGTCAGGACTCTCAGGGACATAGCATCGGCACTTTTATTTTTTATTAGTAGGGACGCTGACGTCATGTGCCACCCCCTCTGCCTTCCCTGTTCCCTCTGAACTTCACTGCAATTCTCACAGTAGCTGGGGGGAAATGGATTTTCCCCAAAACAATATATTGTTCCCTGTTGTAATGTATGTACTTTGGGGTGGCTTGTTCTTGTATGGTCAGTTAAGACCCATTAGCTTTGCAGAAAAGCTGCTCCTAGTGGAGAGGAAAACTGCTAGAATGGGTTTGTTGATATAGCTGATGGAATTTTTGGACTCTCCTTGGGGATGTAGCCATGGGGACTGCCAGATGAGTGCCTGAACTTCAAAAAGTACTACTACACTGTGGCTTACGCTGGCTCAGCTTGTCTGAGCGTGGAAAGCTAAGCAGGGTCAGGCCTGGTTATTACTTGGATGGGAGACCCCTCCTCTAGTTTCCTGCATTGAGCAGGGGGTTGGACTCGATAGCCTTGTAGGCTCCTTCCAACTCTATGATCTATGAAATCTATGAAACCACTGAGTCTGGCCAAAGCAGACTATCACATTTGTAATGAGAGAAGAGGTCTTGAAGCCTCACATCCCTGTTCTGTCAAATCGCAATAATGGATATAAGGTTTCCCATTTCTTTCAAAAGAGTACACAGTGCATCCCATTTGTCTCATACTTTTAATTACATTTTTTGTTTGTTTGTTTGTTTATTTATTTATTATATTTATACCCCACCTTTTTTCCTGCAAGGAACTCAAGGCAGCTTATATAATCCTCCTCCTCCTCTCCATTTTATCCTCACAACAACCCTGTGAGGTAGGTTAGGCTGAGAGTCAGTGACTGGCCCAAAGTCACTCAGTGAGTTTCATGGCCGAGCGGGGACTAGAACCTGGATCTCCTGAGTCCCAGTCCAACACTCTCACCACTACTCCACACTGGCTCTCTGGTTCATACATGCAGTTCTGAAGGATCTTCTCAGCTATTCTTTAGTGGATGTTGCCTGAATGGATTTCCTTTTCCCTTCTTTTTTTTTGCCAAATTTATCTTTGCAGTCATGAAGGCTCCCACTGAATCCACATGATTTGCTTTGCCTTCGCCTTTTCAATAACCCTAATCAATTTATTATTGGCTGGATTTCCTTGCAATATGTATGGAAGCATGATTGGAACAGGAATGCCCCCCCCCATCAGTGTATGTTTTAAGGAAACATAGCCATGGGAAGCACAGTCCTATGAGGCTGCCCGTAACCCTCCAAACCCAGAGGTTTACAGTCATCCTATTGAGGGTGAGAGGAGTGTGGCGGATAGGATATTCTCCACACTCCCCTCGCCCTCAAAAACATCTAGATGGCCGATTTCAGTCATCTAGAGCAGTGTTCTCCAACCTTGGGTCCCCAGGTGTTTTTGGCCTACAACTCCCAGCATGCCCCAGCCTGCGTAGCTGGCTGGGGCATGCTGGGAGTTGTAGGCCAAAAACATCTGGGGACCCAAGGTTGGAGAACACTGCTCTAGACGTTTTACCTCTCTTCGCAAGGAGGAGAGGCTGAGGCGCTGCCTGGATTCCTTGGGATCCGGCGGAGCCTCACTCTTCCCCTCCCCTGTGAACGCCCCCCCCCCGCCATGGGGAAACCGAACACAGTCTTCCGTGTTCAGTTCCCTGCCGGCACGGAAAAATAGGTGGGGGGGGCACTTCGCGGCACTGCGGCCTCAGAAGAGATTTCTGTGGTCGCAGTGCTTCCAGGCCCAATCCTCTGTCCCCCCAGACAAAGTCAGAGAGGGACATAGGAATGCGCCCTTAAGGCTTAAGCATGCTTGAACCACTGAATTTAATCGTTCTTGCTCTCTCTTTTTTTGGGTCAGGTTTGACACACCACCTGCTGCTTGCTGAGTTTATTTCTTCACTGTAATATACACAGGTTTAATAAATAAATAAATAAATAAATAAATATGTGTTTGTTTGTTTATAGGCCACCTTATAACACAGAGAAAATCCAAGACATTTATCATGTGAAACGGGCCCTTAGTTTCCTGACATTAAAAAGCCCTTTGTGTAGTCAAATCATACTTACACACTGAACAGTCATCCAAAGGGACTAACATTTGTAACGCTATCGATTACAAAGAGAGGAAATACACACAACCCACCTTGGCCTCGTATCTTTAAAGCCTGGCCAGTTTTCCTCCTGAATTGGTGACTGGGAGGATAAAATTTGCAGTGGAAAACTTTCGGACAGGAGGAGGGCACTTAACCCTTTCCTCACTCACCTATTTCCCCCCACAACCCCATCCTGGGTATTTGCTTTTCCCACATCCCAGGCTCCCAAAGACCCATTTTGACACTAAAAATTACGTTCTGTGAAGAAGTAACCAAGTGTGGTCCTGATTGTGCCCCTTTTCTCGCAGCTAGAGCTCCACATATCGAGGATCAGAGGAAGGACCATAGCTGAGCAGTAGGTGCTTATCTTTTCAATGCAGAATGTACCCAATTCCATTCCTGGCATCTCTGGTTCCACAAACGCACCAGGTTGCAGTTGAAGAATGGAATGGGCCTGAGACCCTGGAGATAATACTGGTATGGATTGACTAATGGTCTGACATGGTATAAGGAAGCTTCCCATATTCCTATTTTAGGGGGCCAAGCTTCTGGGCATAGTTTAACAGTTCCAGAGGCTTATGCCCCAATACCTTGTGTCTCAGCAACTTGGATCCAGGGAAGGCTGGTGACTCCGATGTCACTGGGGCTCCTCATCCATTGCAGCTTTTATTCTGAGCTTTATAGGAGCTACCCAGGGTGCTGTACTCCATCCCCAAAATAGGTTCACCCCCGTGGAGCTCCATGGATAGCTCCTGTAAAGCTGAGAATAAAAGCTGCAATAGATACGGAGGAGCCCCACTGACACAGGAGTCACCAGCCTCCCCTGCTTGGGTCCAAAGAACAGCGACTGGAAGGAGAAAATGGGTTGGTGCTGTTCTAGAAACTCCTGCACAAGAGCTGGCGGGAGACTTCTTGCGGTGTAGTGCCACAATGTAGCCGGAGTTTTGCATCACACAGCTAAGAAACAGTGAATAAGGACGATCAGGCTGTAGAGCAGCCTACCCCAAGCTGGTGTTCCTCCAGGTGTGTTGGACTACAACTCCCAGCATCCCCCAGCCACCATGGCTGGCTCAGGGATGCTGGGGGTTGTAGTCCAACACATCTGAAGGGCACCAGCTTGGGGAAGGCTGCTGTAGCATATAAACAGGGGGAGGGGGTGCTGAAGCTCTTTCTGCCTGAGGGCTGATTGAGCTCCATTTTGGAGAAGCTCTCAGGGCCTGCATTCCAGCAGTGGGAGAGGCCAAAGACCAAAGAGGCGAGGCCAAAATACCAAATGCACCAGCATAGTTTAGCTCAAAGCTCATACTGCCAGTAACTAAGCTGTAGGAGAGGCATTTTAGAATGGGGGTGGGGGGACTGCACAAAAGTGGGAAACCACCAAATGAGCAGTAGTGGGGGGAGGGGCCAGGGCCACCTGGAGGACCCCTGAGAGTGGATCTGGCCCTTGGGCCTAATGTTCTGCACCCCTGCTATAAACTCTAATGGGCCGTAAAAATGTTTTGAGAATGAGCCTGTTGTTCACAAGCCTTACACAATAATTTACATAAATGGAGGGACCCTTCTGGTTTGGGGGCCACTTTTTTTTCTTATGCAGTGCTCTTCAGCTAAGTCAGAAATAGCTCTTCTGTGCTTGGAAGAGGCTTTCCACTGGTGGAACAGCTCTGAAAACAAATTGGGAAGAAGGGGGAAGTAGATTGCAGAAGACGTGCCACCAGAATTCTCACAATATTTTAACACTTTTATGCCAAACTAGGTCCAGTCATTTAATAATTTTCACCAATAATCTCTTCAAAGTAGCTCCCTTGATAATTTCTGTAATTGACAGGTGAGATATAAATGCCCGGAATAAATAAATAAATCTTGTACCCACAAGCAAAAGTGCATACATGAAAACATCTGGGACCTTTAATTTAAGTGAGCAGCTGACAATATTGAAGGAATAGCGGCAAGAACAAAGCCCGTCAAAATTCTAATAGGCAGACTGATTTCCTGCAGAAATCCACTGCTTTGCAGCTAAGGGAATAGATTCGGAAATAGAGGGAATTCTTCCTGTGGATTTTGCACAGCAGTCGATTATACAGGAAGAACAACAAAGTCATTTTAGAAAGATCTGAACTGCCCAACACTTTGTAACAATGAGCTTTTACAAACACCCTCTTTGGTAAGTTGTGTGTGCTTTGCTTGTTGTCGAAGAGGATGAATGTAAGGGAAAGAAGGGAAGTGAACTTGCAAATCTTTTGAGATTCACCAATCACTGCTTATCAATAATATTGAGAGATCTGAAAACCCCTTCTCTTTGTCACCTCGGTTCACACTTGCCTGGGAACAAACAAACACAAAGAAAAGTAGGCTTTTAAACTTGCTTAGGAAATTGGGTAGGCATTTTTCCAATTCAATTCAATTTAACAAACCTTGGATCAAACAAGTGTGAAGGGGGGGGGATGTATATTTTCCTCACCTGATTTAAGATAACTGCAACCCTAACAATGGTGTGTGTGTAAACTGTCTGTATCCACCACCAGGTCATTATCTTTTATATCCACTGCCCCCCCCCCCCAAACATTGCTTTATGTAGCAGTGCTACAGCGCTAGAAGTAGTTGCAAAGGAGAAGCCTAGTACAGTATCAGTAAGTGGCTACTGCTGGAGGCAGAACATGGGATTAGATGGACCAGTGGTCTAATCCAGTATGGCAAATCCCATTCGTTTACATAATATTTGAAGACATTATCATTTAAGGTGTCTCTTCCATTATTCAAGTGCATAATCACTATAGAGAGTAAATGCAGCACATAAGATGGAATGCATTTTCTC
Organism: Shinisaurus crocodilurus; assembly: GCA_021292165.1. Classification (NCBI taxonomy): domain Eukaryota; kingdom Metazoa; phylum Chordata; class Lepidosauria; order Squamata; family Shinisauridae; genus Shinisaurus; species Shinisaurus crocodilurus. The sequence continues at coordinate 158,455,716 of CM037876.1, read as the reverse complement.
TCTTTGTAGTGATTATAGAGCTCACAGTGCAGCAAAAGGAGCACAATGTTCTTCTAGCCTTGAAGTAAAAAAAAAACAAAAAAAACCCAGCAAGTATCTTTAATTATGTAATTAGAGGGGTTTTTTGAAGTCATATATGAATATGATATTAGAAATTATTATTAACAGTGCTTTCTGTCTGTGGTTGATCCCTGCAGAGCTTCCTTGGTATTTCTATTACCTAACTTTATAGAGCGATGCTTAGGGAATTTGTTTGTTTGTTTGCAACCGGGTCTGAGTTCTTAATTGCTGATCTACAAAAACAACTGAGGAAACATCAGCACTACAAATGGAAATAATTTTGTATTGTATTCAGGCACAGTGAATTCACTGTGCCCTGTGCTCTTAAGTACAGCATCCACACACTCTCTTCCCTTGGTCTAGGACAGGAGTGCAGCTGCAGAACCTCTTTCACCCTGAAGCCCAAATTCAATTTCAGATAAGCTCTCGGGGGAGGGGGGCTGCATTCCAGTGATGGGTGGGGCTGAAGGGGAAAGGGGCGGGGCCAAAATAACAAAAGTGATCAGTATATTTTAACTTAAAGCTCTTACTGCCGATACCTAAGCCTTACGAGAGACATTTCAACCTTCTAGAATGGACTGCACAAAAAGCCAGGAAACCACAAAAAGATTGGTGGTTGTGGGGAAAGTCCCTTCTTGGAAACCAACCCCCAAGGGCTGAATTGGGACTCCCAGAACCACCTGGCTCTGAGGTTCTGTACCCCTGCTCTAAGAGAAAGCTTTCTGCATGTCTGCATTAGGGGTCTTGTCAGGGAGATGTCTATATTTAACCCTGAAAATAAATGTATTAGTTATGAAGACCTGTGCAGAACTTAAATTCAAAGTCAACACAGTTTTTATACTGTCATGGCTTTGACCAAAGAAACCTAGTTTTGTCTGATGGTTGCCCATTCTTGGTCATCTATTTATTTACAATGGGGTTAGATCCAGACTTGGCCCTCTGTGAATCGGGACCAAGTGAAGGAAAGGGGACAGGGCTGCCATTTTCTCCAGTCCCCCTTTCCCCCTGCAGCCCCCAGCATCACCCCCCATGCTGTTGCATAGGGACTCTCCCCAACCCTCCAGAACAGGGTGGGAGGTGGCACTGGGGGCTGCAGGCAGAAGAGGGAATTGGAGAAAATTGCTACCCCGCCCACTTCCTCCAGCACCAGCAGAACTCCGCTGAGGACAAGTCTGGATCCGTTCCAGTAACTGTATGCAAGAACAGTGTTTTCTGGGTGGCATACAGCAATAAAATGTTAAAATATAATAACAGTCTATCAATAAAAAGCAACGTAAGAACATCAGTGAGTAAAACAGTTTAAGATATACAGCATCACTAAGAGATGTGCACAGCGGATCTAAAAGTGCACATATCTAAAAAGCCTGGGCAGGGAGCGCGGGGGGGGGGGGGAGAAGAAAAAAAGTTCCATATCTTCATATATGGAAGGCACCAGGTGAGCCTCTCTGGGAAGGGCATTCCGGAACTGAGGTGCTACCACTGAAAAGGCCCTTTCTATTAACAGCCTGCCTTTCAATGTAAAAACATTCCCAAAGCTACTTAGAGCATAGATCTAAAATGACAGGAACAAAAGTAACAGTGCAATACTATGCATGTCTGCTCAGAAATAAGTTCCACTCAGTTTAGTGGAAAGTCCTCCCAGGCAAGTGTTTATAGGATTGCAGCCTAAAACAGTAATAAAACAAAATAAAACACCAGCAATTAAGAATGATTCCATCACAGATTAAAACCCTCAAAAAATAAATATAAGGCTTTCGCCTGCTACGAAACTGACAGTGATATAGATGCCAGGCAGGCCACTTTGGGAAAGCATTCCAGAAAAGGGGCTCCAGCATCAAGAAGGCCCTCTCCCCAGTTGCCACCACCTCACCTCTGGTGACAGAAGCACAAAGAAGCAGGCCTCCAAAGATGACTGAAGTGTTCAGGCAGGCTCATATTAGAACAGGCACTCCTTCCTGGAGCTGGATCCTGAGCTGCGTAGGGCTTTAAAGATAAGCTCTGGGATTTTGAGAAGCAAAACAGACATTACTCTAAAATGTGCATCTAGCAGCTGTGTCATCTTTTCATTTTTACTCTAGAGTAGGTGCAGGGGGCCCAATCCAGATATTTAAAGCCCTCACATCCCCCATGCTAGGGTCTCATTCTGGATTGGGGCCCTGCACCTACTCTAGAGTAAAAATAAATTTTAACGGGTTGCAGCTCCTGGGCACTTAAACGGTGTAGCTGCTAGACATCGAAGTAATGTCTGACTTGCATACCCTCCAATATTTCACAGATGAAAATAGGGACACACATATGAATTTGTAAGAGGTATGGTTAAGCAACATGAAGGTGTGATCAAGAGGGCGTGGCCAGGCAACACGAGGGCGTGGCCAAGGGTATAGCCAGCCACCCCAGGATGCTCTAACCGTTTAAGGGCTCTGACCACTCTGAAGCCACCATCATCCAGACCCATGATGATGATGGTGATTGCTGTTGTTGTCATTATTATTATTGTACCATCGGTGTGCATGGTGCCTTACCGATACCGAGTATAAGAGAACAGTTCCCTGCCCTAAAGAGCTTACAATCTAAACTGTAATATAGAGGCCACAACAAATGGTAGGAAGGGGTAAACCGGGGAGGAATATGCCACTATTTCAGCCAAACATAACTTTCAGCTTACTTTCCCCACATTGTGCAGGAAACTCCTTGTTTTAAAGATCTCCCTCCCACTTTAAAAATGAATCCCTCCATGGTGGCTTTGTTCTCATTAGTAGTTTGCCAAAGAAATAATATTTAACATTTAGATATCTCTGAGTGTGCAAAGTAGTTCGCAGGCCCACCCTGCAAGCTCCTATTTTCTCCACTCAGAAAAAAGCATGTGGGCTCTATTATACTTTATTAAAAAAAAAACAAGAACAAGAACACTGTGATTGAACAATAATGCCAAAATGGAATGATGATGTTTGTTGCTGCTATTTGAGGTAGTTGGGATTTTTTTCTTTCTTTCTCTTGAGGAGGGTGTGTTTAATAACTCCCTTCTAATGCATTAAAAAAAACACAATCCAAAATCCCTGCAGAATAATCCTAATCATTATTGTAGAGAATTTTCTCCATTGCACTTCAGCATGTATTACAAAAAGACTTTCACATGGGGTACACAGGTAGAGCCAAGTAAAATTTACCACTGCTCTGCAAACAGAATAAGAGTGCAGTCCTATGCATGGGTACTCAGAAGTAAGTCCTATCCTATTACGTTCAGTGGGACTTACAGGAAAGTGTGTATATTTAAAGCAATCTACAACACTGACCATCACATCTTATGGCAGTAAATTGATTATTTAATTGTGTGAAGAAGGATCGTGTAATTGAGAGATAATTGTGAAATGCTGCTCCTTCCTAGAAGAAGAGGTAGCAGCAGCAGCAGCAGCAGCAGTGCTAGGATGACTTTTCCAAAATTATATTATTTTATAATATTTTATAAGTGGCTTTTGTAATATTTTTTTACCTTACTTAAACCTTTAATTGTTGATATCTGGTGATTTTCATGGGGGGGGGGGGTCAGTGCTTGCAGGGCAATCTCTTTCTTTTTGTTTTAGAATTGTCAGGGTTGGCACAAATTCAACAAGTGAAGCTTACCCACCCACCCCACACCCCCAAACATGGAGCTTCAGAGAGAAGAGGAAGTTTCTTGCATTTCCTTCTAACACTGTATCTCACCTGTTATAGGCACAGTCAGCTCTGTTAGGAAATAAAATCTTTGGCAATATAAAGACAGGAATCATGTGATAAATTCCCTCATTCACCTCTCCCTCGGTCCAGGCCAGCAGGTGCAGCCTTCACCTCCTTTTCTTTTCACCCAGCCAAGCCCTTCCCCACAGCAACGTGCAGCAGAGACAGCAGGTAGAACATGTACGCGCATGCGCGCGCGCGCCTGCACACACACACATCCTCGCCTGGCCCTCCCAGCTTGTCTCTCCATGGAGACCCTGCGGCTGTTCAAGCCTAAGCAGAGCTACTCTTAAAAGGGCCATGGGCAAAATTGCAGCTAAGTTAAAACTGCAAACTTAGCTGCAATTTTGCCCATGGCCCCTTTAAGAGCAGCTTAAAGTAACTGGGAATTTGGGACTCTGCATGACAAAGTGAGAAGCCGTGATGGCGTAAGGGTTTTTGTGAGGGTCCCGGTATTTTTGTGGCAATTGGAGACTATGGACTTGTGCCCTGGAACAGAACAGATGCCAGGATCCCAAGGCACTTCATAGAACTCCAATTCCTGAGAACCCTTGGAAGAAGGCACAATCACTAAACCCGTTCACATTTGCAGTGTAGACATGCCTTTAGACATTTTTCATGATTCTCAGTGCCTTTTTCATCCATTTGAGGACAAAATAAAGATTTATTATTTGGAAAATCTGTAATACCAGGGCTTGCTTGCACACATGATGCTGGGCATGCCTTCCATTCAGGAGAAAGCCTGTATAGTGACACGTGTCAAATGTACATGTTGTGGGAGGCTCTGGGCAATCACCATATAGGCCAAGGGAAGGGATCTGAAGGGTCAGTGGCGTTTGGTCACGTGCAAAATTCCCCATAGCCTGATAACCCTTTTTGAGGGTTAAGTTTGTAGGGATGGGAGAGAAATGTGTTCAGTTCACGTTTTATGTATATTCGGCAAAACTGCAAAACAAACCATACATGTATTCAGAAAAATGCACAAGCAATGCTTGTACATTTTCATGCAAGAATGGATGAAATGAAAATTTTGGGATGAACTGAACTTAAAACTGGAAAAATTCTCAAAGTTCAGGATGAAGTAAACTTAAGAAATGAAAAATGAGAAATGGAGAGAAACCAAAAGTGACAGATTTTTCCATCCCTAGCTGGCATATTTACACAAGCATACTTACACAAGTAGTTAAACATCAGAACCTGATGTTTTTTTAAAGACCAAGGCCGCATAGCGACAAGTTTTTGTCCTTGGTGAATTCTGGATTTCCTATTCAAGAACTCTTAACTGTGGCAGAATCAAGGGCAAAAAGTTAAGCAAGTTTAGCTCTCTGAATTACATGAGACTTGACTGAGCACCTAATCATGTACTTCAGTTCCATTGATTTTGAGATGCTTCAATTTCTCAGGACAGCCAGAGCCCTAATCTTCAGCAAAAACAGCAATCTCATGGCTTCAGCTTAAAAAGATACACTCTCTCTCATCACCCCATATAGCAGGTGGATGCCTTCTAAGTTGAAATGTGTAAACAAGTATCATATGGTACATTTAATTAAAAAAGGCATTTGTGTGTCCCTCATGGCTTGTACGCTATAATATCGCCAAGGGACAAACTGACAAAAGAGATGGCTGTTTAAAAAGGAATAACCATGTTCTGGCTTGGAGCACAGGATTTAATGAGTTAAAGCAAACATACCTTTCCTCATTGAAGCCAAGAGATGTTTTGACAATGCTGAAGCACTGGCTAAGCCCTGGTTGGAGAAATTAAAGCATCTAGCAAGAGTTCCCCAACCCCCTTCCCTCCCCATGGTACTTCTACTTCCATTTGATGCTTGCAGGGGTGTGCAGGGGGGAAAGTGTGACACTGTTAAGTACAATATCTAAAGTGCTTAATCTAATTATGCCTATTTTGTAAGATTAATTATAATTAATAATTTAACATATTTTATCGTTTAAGTCAGTATCCGTTCTGATCTTTAACTTTAGAGAGCGCACTGTATACGTACCACATAATTAGGGCTTATGTATCACATAATTAGGGCTAAATACTAGGAAATCAGGCTAATTAGACCAAATCAAACTGAATTATTTAAGCTTTTTTTTATTTTAGAGGTAGAATATTTTGTAATTAAAGACTTGATTCCATTTTCTTGTTCTTCTCACACATCTCACTTATCTTTGAGATGCCTATTATAATGAAGCATTATAAAAGTGTTTGTCACAGAAGTGCTGGAATAGGCCAGCCTAACAAGCAGGCAATGACAGCATTTTCAAAGGAGTGGAGAGTGTGACCAGAGTGTCCGTACCATATTGTTAAGAATCGAAGCAAAGTGGACTGGCGGGAACAAAGGGCATGCCTGCACCTGTGCTTAAGCCAAAAGCTTTACATCCTGCACCCTGCTCTTTGGAAGCATAAAGTGGCCACAAGCCAACAACAGCAAATCGAAATGGGAAAGGTCCCTTCCTCTTCGAAAGTAACCTTCAACTGCAATGCCATACTCTCATGAGAATCTGAATACAGCTTCTAATGATTCCGAAGGGGTGAGGGACAGGTGTCCTTTGAATGAATTAGTTTGCTCCTGCCAAGTAGGGTGGCTAAGTGTCCAGCTTCACAGAGAACAGTCCTCTGTTTAAAGGCATCCTCCATTTGAAGGGCCGCCCAGCCTAAGTCCAGTTTAAAGATAAGGAAGTGTAAGAAGGGAGCCCAGAGCCATGGCAGTTGTCTATCAACAGTTAGCACCTGGACAGCAGACCAAGCAGGTACACAGGAGAACACCTGGTCACAGTCTTCCCCACTATGGTGATATATATTGTATTTCTATTTAAGTTATAGTAATTATTTCGAAATTTGCAGATATAGATATAAATCACCAAATGCCATTTTTAGGCAAAATAGGTGGCCTCTTTGGTCCTCTTTTTCCAGTGATGCGTAAGTGGCCACAATACTGCCGCACCGCCTTGAGTGCCATTTTTCTTCATAGAAAGGTGGGGTACAAATAAAATAAATACACCAATAAATCCTGCCAAACCATTTTTATTATGGTTTCTTGGGTGTGGGGAGGTGGAGAGGCCATAGCAAAAGAGCAGAACGCATGCCTTGCATTCATGGAAAGTCCTGTTCAATCCTGGCATCTCTTGCTAAGGTGGCTTAGAAAGATGTCTGCCTAAGACCCCGGAGAGCCCCTGACCCCTCCAGATGTTTTGGACTTCAACTCTATCAGCCCCAGCCGGCATGACCCCCCCAGTCCACACACACAGTCCCCACACACAGTACACAGTGCATTTGTAAGAAGATTCATACGGCTTAAAGTGGTGGATTTAGTGACAAGTGTAGTTTGGACCTCAGAGAGCATATGCCTGGCCGGGTGAAGGGAGCAAGTGGGGGGACGATGATGAGGATGCGTACAGAGTGGCTAAGAGACCAAGTTATGAATCGGAAAAGCTCCGTTTGAATATCACGTCTCCGAGCCTATGAATTCACTGAATAGCTATAAGCAAATCACCCTCTCTTGGCCTTGGCCTCCACTCCCATCTGCAATTTCGGTTACTAACAATCACCTACCTTACAAGGTTGTTACTGAAAGGATTCTAAGGGCGCAATCCCTTGCATGTTTAGACAGAAAAAAGTCCGAGAAGATGGTGGCCCCGTTCCACATGCAGCTGCATCTTACTTAAACAGATTCCACTGTCACTGTACCTGAGGGCAGCAGACTACCTTAGTGGGCAAAGGTCAGCCTGTGTGGCACGTGCAGCTGTCTCCTCCAAAGAGGAGAATGGCTGGAGGGATCAAATGGAACAGCTGGGGGGTGCCACTGGTGCCCTCAAACACACACACCAGCATTTCAGGGCCGGCGCTACCGCTAGGCAAACTAGGCTGTTGCCTAGGGCGCGTAGCTGAAGAGGACGCAGAAACGCTGCGCTCCTCTTCGCTGCCGGCGCGCTCCTGCCCCGCCCGCCCGCCTCGCCAACAAAGCCAGGTCAGTGCGGGGGATTGCGCCCGGAGGTAGTGGTGGGGCCGAGCCTGGGCGCCTCCCCCCCACCACACGCCGCCTCCCCCCCGACACCTACCTTCTCCGCGCCATTTCCGGACCCCCGCCCGTGCTCTGTTTTGGCGGGAGGAACCAGGGCAACAGGGCTTAAACAGCCCTGTTACCCTGGTTTCTCCCGGCCAAAAACAGAGCGCGGGGGTCCCGTCGCGTCACTTCCTTTTCGGAGGAGGCGGGGGAAGGTAGGTGGGGGGGCAGCGACGGCGACGGTGGGCGGGGGGTCCGGTGGCGGGGGGGGTACGGTGGCGGCGGCGGGCAGGGGGGTCCGGCATCGGTGTCGGCGGGGTTGCAGAGCAGGGCTGCTTTGCTCTGGAGCCCCCCCACGGCACGAGAGGGGGGGCGCTAAATATAATTTAGCCTAGGGCGTCAAACTGCCCTGCACCGGTCCTGCAGCATCTGCTGCCTGAAGCAGCTGCCTCGCTATGCCTAATGGTAGGGCCGGCCCTGCTGCTATAACGTGAAGGCAACCCCAGACTCAGAGCAACCTTTTGCTGTTGTAACCTTTTGCGCTTCACACTCTGTTGGCTCAGGTTCCTTTAGAGTGAAAGAAACCTATGTATGAAAAATTTGTTTCGGTTCATTTTTGGTCAGGATTCACCCAGTTCACACCTTCTGGACCGAACATGGACTCTGACACAATCTGCGGTCGGAGTCCATACATTTCTGAGCTTGCAACATGATCCACAGAATGAAAAGAATGTGTTCGGCAGCATGTGTACATTTGAAAAATGTGCATGGAAAAAATGCATACTTTTGAAAAATGCACACAAATCAGCTTTAATTAATGGAAGAAGAATGCGTACATCTCAAAGAAATGCACAACGGATGCGTACGTATGGAAAAGTATGGACAGAACATGCACGGAGTTTCATGCAAAGAGAAAAAAACAAATCTCGCAATCTGAGAAGGACTGGAGTCAGAACGAGCTTCAAGATGGAATTTGGAGAACTTTGCCGAGCTTGGGTTTTGCTGATTCGCATGACCCCAGCAATAAGTGAAGGCCAGAATGCCTTTGGCCACTCCCACAGATGGAACGTGGCCTCTGAGACCTTCCTCAGATTGGAATTTGGCCTTTGGGCTGAAAATGGTTCCCTACCTCTGCCTTCAACTCTGCTAGCCCTGGAGCTGGCAGTGTAACTGCAATGGGAGGGAAAGACAAACAAAGAAGAACGGTGGGATGGGGGAGGTGAGAAAAAGCTGCCACCTAACCTTCCGCCCTGGCTGCAGCAAGCCAGCAGGGCTCTGGATTTGGCGCTAGATTTGCAATGGAATTCTTCCTCTCTTTACCACCCTATTGGGATTGCTCTGTCCAGCACACACTCCGATGGAACTCACACCCACCAAAATCAATAGGAATTCAAAGTGATTAACTTTGGTTGAATTATACTTGATTAAAAAAATATAAACTGTGAGAAACAGTATTTCTGAGAAGAGAGAGAGAGAGGTGTGTGTCGTCCCCCCCCCAAGTTGAAACATTTAACTGAGTTCCTGATGAGGATGAGCACAGAAGCTCCTTTAAGACGTTTCTAGCCAGGCAGCACAGAGTAGTAATCTAAGGACACAGTCCTATGCATGTTTAGACAGAAAAGAGTCCTACAACAATTGTAGGACTTCTTTTTCTGTCTAAACACACATAACATTGCACCCTAAATGCACGCACCCTGATCATGCGGGACTCTGAATTGTGTGGGGAGCCTACACAGCAGCCTCCCTTTGGCCTCCAGTGTGTGGAGGGTGGTGGGGCCAGGTGACGGGGGCATAATGGAGGGGGCAAGGGTATTTGGCACATCCATGCTCTCCTTCGCATGTGAGCTGCTGGATGCCCACACAGGACAGTGTTGCTGAGGAACGTGTAGGGCAGCCTTCCCCCATCTGACACCCTCCAGATGTGTTTGACTACAACTCCCATCATTCCGAGCCAGCACAGCCAATGGTTGGCTGGGATGATGGGAGTTGTAGCCCACCACATCTAGAGGGCACCAGGCTAGGGAAGGCTGATCGAGAGGAACCCAAGCTCAAAGCATAGCAATTTTCTAGCGTTCAAGAAACGCATCAGGTGGCACTTAAAATGCAGGTAGCTACCTAACCATTTTATCAGTGCACATATTTAATCTATTAGAAATCTAATTTAAAAAATTAAAGCGGACTTAATGTAGATTCTCATTCCAGCAACACGGTCCTTATCATTATGCCATTTCTGTAGCAAATTATAACATATGTCGAAATGGTGCCAGTTGGCTGCTGACTGATAGCTGAACCCAGATAATTAAGCCGTTAACCATGTACTCCAGTGGTCAACGTGGTTATATATCTTTGTCCCAGCTCTGCCCCTCCTTCTTGCTTCCACAGATCTCAGGGGAACCAGATGAATGGCCCTTGACACCACCAGGCAACACGGACGACTGATTAGACATAGTCCTGGATCACAGGTATGCTCAATTATTCACTTTTCTGAGATTCAAGCATTTTCTGATTCGGAAGGGTTGGGGCTGTTGATTTCATACATTCTATATTTTGAGGACAAATGTGTCAAGGCTTCTCAAAGAAGTGGCAGCGTTCATTTCACTGATGTCATGAGAACAGTCGTTTTCACTGGAAAAGAAAACAAAAATTTGGCTCCTTCAGCAGCGGTATCATCGTTTTTTTTCACAGTACATAATTTTTTTAAAAAAAAATTGTTCTCATTTAGTACTCTTGCATTGTTGCTATATGATGGATTTTTTTAAACATATTTCAGCAAAGGCAGCAATTTGGACAAACAAACAAACCATCAAGTCATATGAACTATCGAGACGTCCCTAGCTAGCAGCCCTTCAGTGTGCACACCTATTCTTGCTCTGTAAGCTGTGCATGTAAACCTTCTAAAGTATGACTCAGGTCACCACGGGTGCATGTGAAACAGGCCTGGCATCAGGGGTTAGCAAGGCCGGGCAGCTGCCGAGGGGCCCACAGGTTGGGAAGGGCCCATCCCTGCTGGCCCCCAAGGCACAATGCCTAGCTCTGAGGAAGGACCCCATCGGAGCCAGGAATTTACAGAAGGCAGCAGGGAGAGGAGGGGGTGGGCAACGACTAGCACAGGTGAATGGGAGGAGAACATGGCAGTGAGAGGTGGAGGAGGCTAAGCGGAGGAGGAGGCGGGCAGAAAGGGCGGATGGAGAGGCAAGCAGAGGGGGTGGCGGGTGGCGGCAGGAGGGGCTGGCGAAAGCAGGGAGGGGTCCCTTGACGGCACGATGCCCGAGGGGCACCCAGAAATGTGGTGCTGGGCCCTGATGGGAAGTTCTCGTTCACTGCCTCCATCACTGCAGTAAATAGAGAAGGCTGAATTTGCTGAGCTGGACAGGAGGCTTATCTGTCACCAAAGTTCTTTGTGTGGCCGTCTGTGCTGCAGCCCATATGGGGAAAACGTGCACCTGTGCGCCGGATGTTTGGAACATCCTAGAGCTAGCTATATAGAGCAGGGGTGGGGAAACCTCTTTCAGCCCGAGGGCTGCATTCAATGTTGGGGCCCACATTCCAGTGATGGGCAGGGCTGAGGGCATAGGGGGCAGGAACAAAGACAAAAAGGGTAGGGCCCCCAAAATACTAGGGGGAAGCCAGCATATTGAGGCTTCAAGCTTATAGCTCTTACTGACGTTTAGGAGAGGTATTTTATCCTTTCGGAATGGGGAAAAAACGGCACAGAAGCCAGGAAACCACTGCGATCAGTAGTTGAGGGAAAGGGTTGGGGCCAGGCGAAGGGGATGTGGCCACCCCGGAAGACCATATTGGGACCCAGGAAGGCCATGTTTGGCTCCTGGGCCTGAGGTTCCCCACCCGTGCAGTACTTCAGGACAGGGGAGGCTGGCCTGGTGACTCCTTTGTCAGTGGGTCTCCTCATCCATATTCTTCTGAGCATCATAGGAGCTATCCATGGTGCTGAACTCCATCCCCTAAAATAGGTTCACCACCATGGAGCAGCTCCTATGAAGCTCAGAATCAACGCTGCAATGGACAAGGACTCCACCACTGACGGAGGAGTCACCAGCCTCCCCTGCCTCAGGGTCCACCCCTTCATCTCCCATGCAAGGAATGGACCCCATGCCTCCCTTCTCACAAATTCAGATGCCCCAACAGCAAGGCATCTTGTATTCAGGGATTCTGAAGTGCACAAGAAAGTTAACACAGCTTCATGTCATGTTCCCCATTCATAAACCCCATCACTGCAGTGAATGGGGCATACTCACTGAGATCTATGAGTGAACATTAGGCAGCCCGCAAATTTTTGTACAGTTAAAAAAAGAAGTTAAAATCTAGCTTTCCCCCCCTCTTTTTTCACATTAACTTTAAATCAGGTACTTTAAATAAGATTCTCTGATCCCTTGAAGCTATGCAAGGCACAGATTACAGGGTGCTTCTCTTCACACACACCCCACCCACATAACAAAATTATGTCCCATTAAAAGGAACAAAAGGGGGGGGGACATTACAGAGATCTGAGTTTTACAGCCAGCATTCATTCAAGCATGTGATATCTTTTATCTAGAAAATAAGCACATTTTGAATAGTATTGCATAGAAGAAATATTGTGGTCTCTAGAACATCACTACAGAGGGCAGCAACAGACAACACAGGCAATGGTATATATTTCTAGTAAACAAGGAAGTTAAAGGAGGGGGCTCGCGGTTTAGCCAGAACAGGAATTGAACTAGAACGGAGCAAAAGCTGGCTAATCATAAAGTTGCCCCATATATATATATATATATATATATGGAGCAACTTTATGATTAGCCAGCTTTTAGTCAAAAGGGTTAAGAAAAACCCGAATTGCTTAAAAAGTTATATTCTTTCAAAATATAAAACCCAGGTTTCAAAAATAAGAAGCACAAAATATGAGTCATGTTCTAAATAACAGGTCATATGGCAGTAAAATAGTGTCTACTTTTCTTTTTACCATACTTTTTAAAAGAAAGAAATATTCTTAACGCACACATATACACACACAAACAAAGGCTGAACAAATATTTCTGCTCTTTGCAGCTTCCTGGCAAAATCCTCCATTTGCTGCTACGTGTGAAAAGGGAAAAGTGACAATATATAAGTTGTGGGATTTTAAAGGCATATTAATAATTTTATTTTACCAGTAAAAAGAGGGTGGAAGATGATGGCTATATTTTGTTCTTACACTTGCTACATATTCTGAAGGCTCCAATTGAACATGCAAAGGAGGGCAGAAAGGGGGTCTTACAATCAAAAAGGCAAGAACATGACTGACAAAACTGAAGCAGTTCAAAGAAACTAATGGAATAATTAGTCCTAAAAAAAAAAAAAAGACTAAAAAGGCCGAAGAATTCATGATGTCATAAAAAAAAAGCAGAGCCACTTAAATTGGATTAGAAAATAAAAATGACATGAACATTGTAAATATTCACAGATCACATCATTGACGTGTAATGTGCCGTTAAATGGTGTCAAATTACAGGGGAGATTACATGTGTAAGAACTAGGAAGAATAAAGGGAGACATTTTAAAGATGCACAGTCCTTCAAGTGAAACCCCCCTCATGAATCAAAACTCGTCACTGCGCAGGCTAGAGGATAAAGTATAAAATAAAATATGGGAAGGAAAACATGAGGTTAAAGCATTCCAATTTAAAATTGGCAATGAATGGCAGTTCGTGCCACTACAGTGAAGCCTCTCTTGAAGACTGTGCCTGTGTATAAGAACATCTCCAAGCTATGTTGTTCTAAGCGTCGCCTGATGTGTTCATTAATTCCTTTCTTTCTTCAATTAGTCAAAGTTGCTCATAAACCTGTGCAGACAAATATACTTTTCCAAAGAGAGGTTACATAGAAAAGGGATTTTTCTCCCACCGTGGTCATTTAAATTTGACTAGGTTTATCTCAATTAATATGCCGGTGGCATGATTCAGTAGGAATGTTAAGGTGGCATTTAGAAATCCCACTGCTTCTAGGCTGGTAAAAGTCATAAGGGAAAGCTTAGTGGTCTAACACATCAAGTTTGAAATATCTACTTTCCCTGGAATCATAGGTTCAAGTCCCAGTTGGGGAGACACGGCCTTTCATTCTTTTTGGACAGGTAAATTCATCTTTGGGCGGGTGTCAGGGTTGGGGAATAAGAAGAAAGAACAGATAGGCAGACAGACTGACAGACTTTCTAGTGGCAGACATTTCCATGCTGAATTAGTTATTTTCCTGTTTTCTGCCCCATTCCATTAATTCACATGTAGAACGTGATTTGTTTCATACAGTGTCAGCTCAGTCTCTACACAAAGAAAGGTAAAGAACTAGAGAGCCAGGATCATGGGATAAAATAACTGTAAGTGCACTGAACAAGAGATCACCAGGTTATACAAGACACGAGACAATGATATCCACAGTGGACCCAAGTCTAGCAGGAACACCTTCTGAGAAAGTCGGTGGTCCACTTTGCATACCAAACATTTATTTATTTATGCCTTTCTCCTTGATAAACTGAACTCCAAGGTGGCTGACAATAAGAGAAAATTAATACATGATAAGGATCATCCTCATCCTCATCATGCACAGGCATGGTTCAAGAAGGTTTTGTACTGGCGCTGTTGCTTCCTAATGGTACACTTTGAAGTGAGGACTTATGGTTCCCATCTTAACTTATGTGATGAATGATATCTTAGTGGCGAAAGCTCAGCGTCAAACATCTGTGTTGATTCTGCTGGATCTTACGGCAGCTTTTGACACACTCGACCACCATATTCTGCTTTCAAGGTTGGCATCACTGGGAATCAAGGGCAATGCTTTATCTTGGTTTGGTTCCTTCCTTTCTAATCGCTCTTGTTCTGTTTTGTTTCAGGGTTCAGTTTTAGATGTTTTCCCATTATTAGTGGGAGTTCCATAGGGTTCAGTCTTGGGTCCTCTTCTTTTTTCATTGTATACTTGTCCTCTTGGACATTTGGTATCTGATCGGGGTTTTCAGTATCACACCTATGCAGATGATACACAGATATATCGAAGCTTTGCATCCATTGATACTGTAGTGTGGCAGTCCGTGACGGAATGCCTGTCAGGCGTTTCCTCATGGATGACCGCACATCATCTGAAATTGAACATGGATAAGACTGAAATTCTGGTATTTCAACCTGATCGTGTGTCAGCTCCCTTATTATGTCCTTCTTTGCATATCCAGCGCTCAGTTGTGGCCCCGGTTTCAGCTGCCAAGAGCCTTGGTGTTTTGCTGGATGATCGTTTGTCCTTGCGTCCTTTTATTAATAGGACTGCTAAGGCATGTAATTTTCACCTTTTGAACATTCGCAGGATTCGCAAGTTTTTGTCTCCTGAAACAGCCCATCTGCTTGTTCAGGCTTTGGTGGTATCCCGCTTGGACTATTGTAATAGCTTAATAGCTGGCTTGCCCTCTTCTGTGCTTCTTCCACTGGTTCTGGTTCAGAACAGCGCTGTCCGTGTTGTTCTGAACTTGCCCCGATACTCCCATATTACTATGGTCCGTAGGAATCTTCATTGGCTACCCATTCGGACTAGGGCCCAATTTAAATTATTGGTTCTTGCCTTCAAGGCTTTGCGCTCTAATGTCCCTCATTACTTATCATCTAGGCTTTCCTGGTATGTTCCTGGTAGGAATTTAAGATCAGTGGGCCAGGGATTATTAGCAGTCCCACCGACACGCTCTGCCTTTTCAAGGCTGCGAACCTTTCAGGACCTGGTTCCACTTTTGTGGAACAGGCTTCCCATGGACCTCCGATTGGAGGAGGATCTTTCTAGCTTTGGAACGGGATTAAAGACTTATCTTTTTAGTCAGCCAGAATGAGTGGTTGGGCTAATGTGGTGGTTGCTGGGATTTGATACTGCATAGTAAGTGGTTGGTGTTGGTTATTTTATTGTATTGTTATGTTTACTGTATATGTTACTTGTCCCGCCCTTTGGTATAAGGGGCGTTATAAATAAACGTTTATTATTATTATCTGGGCAGGTGGTTCCATGTGCTTCCCCCTCCTCTGGAGTAAACTAGCCGGGCACTTTGCCCAAAGCTCCTGCCTAGCTTGCAATCTCTTCTATCTCTGTGGTCCTGGGGATGGCAAAGGGGAGGGATCCAAGAGCCAGCCCAGAACTCGGGCAACTGGCATCGTGATCTCCAGTCATGTGGCTATGGGCCGATTCGCACGACCCAGGCTGCGGGCGGGGGAGGCACCACGGGGTGATCTGTGGGGTCTGGTGGGGCGCCGCAGACGACCTGCGCACCGCGCGCGTGGGTGGACCCCGATGGAGCCGGCAGTCCCCGCACTGCAGGGCGGGCCTCCCAGCGCTAGGGGGCAGGGCCCGGGATGCCCAGAGGGGGCGTTTGTCCCTACAGGATGGAGCAGCGGCAGCTCCGGCTGCTCTGGGCTGCTGCCTCTGTGCGGCCCCCGCGGGACGGCCGCCCGCTGTTCGCATGGCAGGGTGGCCATGCGTGGTAGGGGCGTACCCCTCTACTGACCATGGTCACTTTGCGTGCATCCTGCGCACGGCCATCCCGCGGGGGCACTCCCGATTGGCGTTCGCACAACACGGGAACTGTGGGGGACTTCTATTCCCCCGTGGTTCCCGTGTCGTGCGAACACGCCCTATATCTTGTTGGGGTCCTCAGGTTCCCCAGGGTCACTGGTGGTGCAGTGTCTGCTGTGAGGGCCCTGCTCCCCCTACTCATCCCAAGGAGGCCCACGGTTTCGCATCTGGGTAGGGCTGAGTTCTGACAAAACCACTGGAGGGCATGAGGATCTACAAAGTCTTTCTCCGGTCCCTCGGTATTACTGCCCGGCCTGCTGCTCCAAGTGCTGCTTTTTAATGGTTTTGCAGTGGCCATTCAGAAACTCCCCCCCCCTCCCGAAGTGTGCTACCTATCAACCAAGGAGCACCAGATGTTTTCTGTTCCTAAGGGGCAAGGCAACTCTTCATCCCTGCAGCTAGACAGTCTAGCTCTTTACCCCTGCAGCTAAACAGCAGTGGCTTATGGAGGACAGGTGAGGTGGTGTAAAATGTAAAACGCTGCAGTCAAATAATCTCCACACACTCCTTGCTGCTTGCTGCCAAGAACTGCCTTCTCCCATTTTGTACAGAACTTGACATAAGAGTATTTCTCATACAGTTTGGTTTCCCCTCTCCTCCACCGCCCCAAACGGACAGGATTTTATTACTAAAAAAAAAGAAAAGAAAAGCTGTAGTGTTTACTTCGTTTACTCTGTCAACTTAAAAAAAAATCAAACTATTTTTTATTAAAATGAATGCGCTTTTATCATAGATTACAGAAATTAGATGTTTCCCAATCTATGCTGAACTACTTGTAGATAAATTGTTTTGTTTATGATATCCTGTCTATACTGAAGCTAATCTATACTGAACTAACTGTAGGTAAATTATTTGTTTATATGACATCCCCATACATTGAAACATTGGGGAAAAGAGCAAAACCTGTGAATGCTGGCCCACCCACAACCTTTCCCTCACACACACCCCATCAGCTTTTTTTGTTCTACTTTAGTTTGCCTTTTTGCTTTTTCTGGTTGTGTCCATTGTGTTGATATAAATAAACTGAACACAAAACTCAAGAAAAAGATTACCGGTATTTAAAAAGTGATTGCGCCATGGCAGCCTTCATCCTCCTGGAATTCCTGGACATTAACCATGCGAGCTGGGGCTGATCAGACTTGAAGTCCAAAACAACTGGAGGGCACCAGCTTGGTGAAGGCTGGTCTATGGCATCAAGGTGACTTCTCTTAAGTTGGTTGTATAAAATAACTACTAATGACCTCTCCAGGTGTTTAATCTATGTGTTCATAGAACGCATGGAGGGAGGAGCAAATTTGCACCCACTGGCCGAACATGAATAGCTTTGCCCGCTCTGCTCCCTGATCTTCCCGCATTCAACAGCAGAGCTGAAGGAGAGTTGCACACGTGTAGGGTCTGCTATGCAACTGGGGCTCCCAACTGTGTGGAGGAGCATGTACAACAGCATGCATGTAGCACTGTTGTGTCCCCGACCCCTGGCTCTCTTTGTAGTCAAGCTGTCAAGTCCAATTTCGAGTCAATTACTTTTATTATGCGAACAACAAACAAGCGAGCATTGCCTCAGGCTACAGACAGTGTCCTCTTGCAGTCAGAAGAGACAAAAGTTCCAGACAGGCTTTGCATAACACAGTACCTTGTAAGCTTCAGTTAGTTCCCTGGGTTAGAGCATCATGAAAGAGAGTTGTCAGGAAACTGACACTGTCTACTACGGCCCGCCCTTCCCAAGCTGAGCGGGCTACTGAGTCCCTCCCTCAACCTCCCTGGCTGCAAGTCTCTTTGAGAGTCTTGTGACCCTGTGTTGCCCCTTCCTTTCCATCTGATGCCTAACTCTTGGGTCTCATATTCCCACCCCCTCCTCCTCCTCGTTAGGAGCCTGCATTCCCACGGGTTCAGAGGGCCCGGCTTGCCTGTCCTCCGAAAGATTAGATGACAGCTGTGTTTCCTCTTCTCTCTCTCTGCTATTCTTACCGGTCTCCTGCTCCCACACCCTTGGCACCTTGGCACCTTCCCCCTCCCTGTCTGACTCAGAATCAGTTTCCATGTCTTCTTGGGGTGCATCTGCAGAGGTGCTGGGCCCAATCCCTACAAGCACATCCCTTCAGACCTGATGCTGAACATGCAGAGCCAACAGATGTTCACAGTAGAAGCAAGGCAGCAGGTGTGGCCCTTGTCATGTCATATGTTCTTGTGACTTTTTTGTTTGTTTGTTTGTTTGTTTGTTTCAACAAAACATCATGTTTGATTCACCAAAGGCACCTGACGGTGATGGCATTTTGATCAATTGCCCAAGTTTCTGGATTTTCTTGCAGTTAATTCCTCAAACTGCTTCTCTCCAGGTACCCAGCTCAGAGCTTACACTGTCATCTGAAGAGAAGTTGTGTGGATGAGACATTTGGATGAAATCATTTACATTTTATTCCATGCCGGCTAAAGCTACATAAGGATTGGACCACATTAGTTGATGGAAGTAAATTGTTTTGGCAGGGATCCAAATAACCACTTTAGGTGCAACCAAATGTTTGACTGCAGCAAGTGGAATTTATCCCCCCCCCCCAGTTGAATAGCAGCCTTTCCTGCTCACAATATCACAAACTGCTTAGGAAACTCCCCTCCATTTCAAAGGACACCTGCCTTACAGCACTGGGAGCCGGACTGCTGTTTGAGGTGGGCTGTCCACATGTGCCCTTGGGGAAGGGCAGGTGGTGGTGGTGGTGGTGGCAGACAGGAGGAGAGGCCCATGCATTGGCCTGAGATGGACTCTTCCCACAGCAAATGGGCTGTCAAAAATATTAAGGGTCCTTGCCCAATGCCCATGCTACGCCAACGTTTTTCTATAAGCTGTAAAGTTCTGGCTTCTTTTAATGCAGTCATGTGCCAGTTCCTGTTCTTTGTCTCCCCGTCCACTCCATTTCTCATGTGGGCATCAATATAGGTCCCAAACATCTGTGGTAGAATAGCCACTTACGCATGACCCAAAAGGGGGAAATGCACCATCATCAAAAAGAAAAGAAAAAAAGAGGACAAACAAAGACAGAAATTTGCATGTGCAAATTTATATAATTCCTGTAATTTAAATAAAAGCACATCTCATCACCATAGTGTGGAAGACTGTCTGTGTGACCACAGGACCTGTGTGCCTGCTCAGCCTGCTGTCCAAGTTCAAACTCTTGATGGGCAGCTTCAAGGGTTCTGTGCTAAGATTCTCTATGACGTTGGTCTAAGTAACTGTAGTCCTATATCCTATGCAGGCTGTATTATCTGAAAATGTTTCTGATGCCTTCCACATAATTTCCCCTTTTCTGGAGTGGTGCAGAATGCACCCTTGGGAACATGGCACCTGCACTACTTGGATAAAACAGAAATTACGCCTCAGTCCGTTCAGATATAAGTCAGCCGATCAGACAAGCTTGGGTGAGATTGTAGTTGGCAACTCAACAGCCAGATCCACCACCACCCCATTTCTTTTGCTGAATACAAACACTTTCAACATGCTGTACTGAGATTGCTTCACACATACATGTCCATCAGTTGGTCACATACACATGGCACACAGCTGAAGGTGTGAATTGCATCTACTGGAAATATTGCCATGGATCTTAAGTTCCTGTGGATGGATCTTCTCCACTCACAGGATGCCCCTATTGGCAGATGGTGGAGGAAGGTGATTTTCATCAATTCCTTCCTGCCCAATAGCCCCTAAGTCTGCTCTGGAGGATTGGGGGACCCCTTGGAAAAGTATCTCTCTCTCCCCATTTCCACCAGTATGAGCCTCCATGGATCAGATTCCCTTTCATTAGCAAAAAGGCAACTCAGAACCAAGCCATTGCATTTGTGATAATACACAATCAGGTCTAGGCCATGAGCAGCACTCTGAGGAGAGTCAGAAGCTGGGAACTGGGAACTGTGGGACAAGCCAGTAGCCAGGACTGAAGAGCAAGTCAGAACTGGAAGACACACCAGGAGGAGGGATTGAGGAGCAAGCCAGATGTCAAGACCAAGGACAGCTAAGGGTACAGGAACATGCCAGAGCTCAGGAAGGCCTGGTGGTTTGAGCAACTCTCAACTGGAATAGGAAGCCGTCTTATATTCCTTCCTATCCAGGAAGACCCAATGGGCAGCCTGGGTGGGCTGGGCAGAGCTGCCACCTGCAGTTCAGTGGCTCACTACACAGGGCAGCTATGTACAGATCCCAGCAGCGCCTGACAAGGCCTGGCTATTGGTCCATCTAGCCTAGCATTGTCTAATCTGACTGGCAGTAGCTCTTCAGGGTCTCAGGCAGAGGATCATAACTGCTACCTAACCTCTCTCTCTCTTTCTCTTTTAACTGGAGATGCCAGTGACTGAACTTCGGACATTGCAAAGCATGTCCCATATCATCCTGTCCAATCACTGAGGTCCTTTTCTGAAGACCCATTCCTGGTGGTCCCCCATGGGTCAGAGATACACTTGGAAACTGCCAGGGGTAGGGCCTTTAGTGTGTTGGCTCCCACCCTATGGAATGCCCTCCCAACAGAAATTAGCCATGCACCTATGCTACTTTGTTTTCAGCATTTGCTGGAAACGTTTCTTTTCAGGCAAGCCTTTCCTGACTAGTCTAAACCCCTGTCACAGTTTTACTGATGTTCTGATCTATTTTGCATTTTAATTTGTTGTACACCACTTCTATATCTTTTGATGTGGAACAGTTTATACATTTTACAATAAAATAAATGAATAAATCATGTGCTATACCACAGAGCTGTGATCCCTCCCCTGGGAGAAATAGGGTTGATTCTACCACTCCTGGGGGGCACTCTTTGGTCCACAGAGCAGAAAGACAGAAGGGATTATCTTCTTGGAAGGATTCCCTAAGACCCTAGTGGCCAAATAAAAAGGCTGTGATAGCAGCAGATTGTCTCTGATAGCCTAGCACTTCAGCAACAATCAGTTTTTGACTCAGTCCAAATTCAGATATCTGCCCAAGTTTTCACCTCAGCTCATTATGGAGATCAAGAGGGAGATCATGATTTCATAGCCTGATGTACTGCATATGGCTACTGTGAAGATAAAATAGAATCACCATGAGTTCCTTGGTGGGGTACATTTATGATTGATGAATGAATATTCCTTCACAGGTATTATGCTAGGACTACAATGTAACTGCAAAATTTGAGCTCCTAATACCGAATAAACTGCCACAATTTAAGAAAATGTTCTCATGATTTAGAATGCATACAAGTTTGAGGGAGGAGCATGCACGCGCATTCCACGGAAATGTGACATATCCTCATATGCTGCTACACCAAACTGGACTTCCAAAATGAACATTCTTTTAGACATTGATCAAGTGAATAATTAAGGAGGGGGCCATAGATTAGGGGAGGGCCATAACTCAGCGGTAGAGCACATGCTTTGCATGCAGAAGGTACCAGGTTTGATCCCCGGCATCTCCAGTGAGGGCAGGGTAAACTCCTGCCTGAAACCCTGGAAAGCCACTACCGGTCAGTATCAACAATTCTGGGCTAGATGGACCCGTGGTCTGACTCAGTATAAGATTTACGTATTGGTGTGGTTGGTAGACCGTAAATAAAATATTCAAGTTTGACTCAGTATAAGGCAGCTTCCTTTGTCCCTATGTTAGGGTTATGTGAGAATTCTGTTTGGGGAGTGAAACTCCAATGGATTTTCCTGGTACAGCCCCCCCCCACGGATTCTGTTCCACCCCCCATGGGCACTGACTCAATTTGTACCAAGTCGAGCCAGTACATATATTTCCATTCTTTTTTCTTTCTTCTTTTTAATGGCAGCAATTCGCACTTTGTTTGTTTGTTTGGGTCTTGAAAATGGTGCAAATTGTATTTTTTCAACAACAACAAAAGATTGGTCTTTCGCAAGTGCACACCTGTGCACTTATGGGGGTCCAAAATGAAAAGCCTGTCCTTGTCAATGTCCTGGGAAGTGCAAGAGGAAACATCCAGGAACATTGATAAAATGACATAAAAATAAGTTACTTTGTTGCTTTGCTTTTGCCTGACAGCTGTAAAAAGGTGACCCGTCAAGTGAAAGCAAAGCCACGAATGGATCTTTGTTCATGAGTTCCAGCACCTCTTCTTCTATTAATTGCATCAGTCCCTTCTCAGCAAGATCCTCGTCTAGATTTTATATGGAGACCTGACAGTTCTCACTGTCCTGCATCTTTTCCACCCTTTCCTGAGCCTCTAAGTGCTTGGGAGAGTGGAAAAGTGGTTTTCCCTCATTCTTGGGGGAAATTGCATTTTGACAGCTGACAGCTGTCAAAGGAAAGGCTTTCTTTTAACATGGAGTTTTTGACAGGGCTAAACAGGTTTTTTTGACAGGACATAGGCATATACATATGCCTATGTACCTGTAAAAAACAACAACCTGGGTAGCCCAGTCAAAAACCCTATTTTCAAAGGAAGCCTGAGTTTTGACAGCCAGATGTCAAAACTCCATGCTCCTGTAAATGGGGTGAGCTCACACTTTTCCACTTTCCTGAGTACCTAGAGTCTCAGGAAAGGTTGGAAAAGTGGGAGGGCACTGCGAATGGTCAGAACGTTTTATAGAACGGTCTATAAAAACTAGAGGATCTCACCATGAAGGGAGTGATATATGTGCCATCCCCTTTCATGAGCAAAGATCCATTCACAGCTTTACTTTCATTTGACAGCTTGCCCTTTGACAGCTGCCAGGGGAAAGCAAAGCAACAAATTAACCTATTTGTAGCCTTGTTTTCTCAATGTTCCTGGATGCTGCCTGCTGCACTTTGACACTTCCCAGGACATTGACAAGGCAAGGCTTTTCATTTCAGACCCCCGTAAGTGCGTAGGTGCACACTTATAGATTTCATAGATTTCATAGATCATAGAGTTGGAAGGAGACTACAAGGCTATCGAGTCCAACCCCCTGCTCAGTGCAGGAAACAAGAGGATGGGTCTCCCATCCAAGTAATAACCACGCCTGATCCTGCTTAGCTTTCCACGCTCAGACAAGCTGAGCCAGCGTGAGCCACAGGCCAATTTTTTTTAAAAAAACCTACAATTTGTGCAAATTTCAAGACCATTTTTTTAAAAATGTGCAAATTGCTCCTGGACTCCAAAAAATATATCCAGTGCAGTCTACCACCACTTCCAGGAATGGAAATGCTGTATATTTCTGTCGGGCTTAAACTAAACAGAATTCCCAATGTTACCCATCCCTACCCTATGTTCTTATGCTCCATCACAAGCTGCAGAAACTCCTCTGAAAAACTAATCCTGATTCACTACTCTTGGATTTAATTGCTATGATAGTACCAGTATTGAATCACAAGAGTTGCTACAAACAGTCACTACCTACTTAAGATTATTACAATAGGGAAAAGTATATTCATTGGGTTTTATCCAACGTCAGTCTAACTTAAGTCCCTATTCATGTAAGTCCCAATAATTTTCTGCTCTAAGTAGGACTAATACTGGATACAACCCTAGTGTTCAGAAGCTGAGCTTCTTTTTTTGTATCACCAAAGACAAGTAAATCAGTACACTATGAACTGGTAAGCCTTTAAAAATATGGATGCAAGTAAATAATTGTCAGGCTTATATAGGAAATAAATAAGTGATGGCAACCTCTTTTGCATGCTTACCACTAAGTACTGTGCATTACAATTCTAGATTGGGCTTTGTTCAGCTTAATATATTGTAGCATAATTGCTAAATGCAAATTAGATACTTACAGCTTTTCAACAGAGTTAAAGGCAAGCATTTCACAATGAAGTGAGTGTTATTAAGAAACAAATCATAACGAGGTTTAATTTAGTTGGGAGACAAGATACTGTAGCCTTATCATAGGTGACAACATAATATGCTGTCTTTCTGTGCTATTACACCAACTTATGCATACCTCATCGCTCAAGTACCTTAACCAGGAAGGGACATCAGTGGTGGAATTAGGCTGGTAGGTTTTTAAAGGTGATTCCATTACAGTCAATTCTTTTTTAAAAAATCGCTTTCATTTCAAATACACTCAAGCAATCATGGCAGGCCACCGTATTTACAAAACAGTGACTATATAGCTGATTAGGATGATAATAATGTATATCAGGAGAGAGGTTTTAGCCTAAGGCTATTTTTTTCGTAACAATGAAGTATTATTATTGGTTAAAAATGGCCAATAGTTAAACATAGGATAAGAATCTGTTGCATGCACATTTATTTCAAAGCTGCAAATCTGTGGTTTACATAATACTGCAGAGTATAGGGTACTGCAGATCTCAAACAGGGGATTCTGGCAGCAGGGCCCACATGCCTTATTACCTGCACAACTGGGTCAGGCTTCAGGCAGAGACAGCTTCCAACCCGATCTCTGTTGTGCTGCAGGCCTAGGGATGTATGAGCAGGGAGGGATGCACAAGAATTTCATTTCTGCTTGCAAATCATGTGAACGTGTCCCATTCAGAATCCCAAACAGATGTGCTGCTTCTTTTTTTTCACGTTTGCAAATTCTAAAGAGTGAAAATGTGTGTGTGTTTTTAAATGCACATTTCAACATGTGCATTTTTTTAAAAAAAAAACACACACGTGACACGTCTATTTTGAATGTGATCACAAATTCCAGTCAATGGGGGGGGGGGGAAGTGTGCACTTTTTGAAAAATACTCATAGAAATGTACACTTTCCCCATTCAAATGAGCTGAAAAACAGGTGAGAAACAAAAATGGTAGTGAGCTGAAATGAGCTTCAGTGTGATTTTCAGAAAATTTAGGCAAGTTATAAATCACTGCTTCTCCCATCCCTACGAGAAATTCATTTCAGTTCATTTTTTTAGAAATTCATTTCGGTTCCCACAGCCAACAAGAGGAGCCAAACATGGACCCAAACTTAATCTGCAGTTGAAGTCCATACATTTATGAGCTTGTGATGTGACTCGTGGAACAATGTGTTCTAAAATGTGTACATTTGGAAAATACACATGAAAAATGCATACTTTGGAAAAATACACATTTTAATCAATGGGAGAAAAATGCATACATTTCAAAAATGTTCACCACTGATGCATACATTTGGACAAATTTTCATGCACAAAGAAAAAAACCAAAGCTCACTATCTAATATGGACCTAAGTTGGAACAAATTTCAAGCTGGAATTCTGAGAACTTTGACGAGCATGAGTTTTGCCTGATTTGCACATCCCTGGCTGCAACCATGCATGTAATGTCCAAAGTGAGCACTGTAGATTCAGCCCAGACAGACTAGATGACCTGAGGAACCAACAGTGGATGAGGGCAGCTGAGGAACCAAGCTGCTGGCGTTGAAGCTGTTGGCACCTGAGGAACCAAGCTGTTGGATGAGGGCAGCTATAACCAGGCTTGATTCCTCAGTCTGACCAGCTCATCTGTGAAAGAAGGTGCTATACAGACTCACCGTGGCCTTGACTTCTCTGCAATCTGATCCTCAGCCCATGTTAGACCACATCTGGTCTGTCCTTTGGATCCTCATCTACCTGTGTTGGACTCTGGCCACCAGCCTGTTTGAAGCATGCCATTTGCTTCTGACCCTGCTAGGCCCTGACACAGAATTGTCACCCAGCCCAATGGAGTAATTTTGCCCTAAAGCGAGATCTAATATTTTTGCTTTTACTTGTAAATCAGAAAAAGTAGTCTGTGTTGTAGATGTTTTTTAAATACAAAGCATAGTACGCTATTTTTATTTATTTTTTTAAATAGAATGCCACTGTTGACTCCCTCCTTGCACTCTCTCTCTCTCTTCCTTGTAACATCTCACACATCACAATGTGTGCCATGATGTCATCATGTGGCACTTTTCCATGCTCCCCACCTCACATTATTGGCTGGCAGGAAGGGGAAGGGAAAAGCAAAGCACATGAACATCAATCACATCATGCATTGTATTGCATCAGATGTTACAAGGAAGAGAAAACAAAGAGACATCAAGTGGTTGCAGCTCTGCCACTCTATATCCACCATCCTAAACAAAATGTTCCCCTCACCAAACAAATTGGCGGTCATCTTTTTCTCTGCCAGTCCGGAGATGAATGGACAGATGAATAAATAAATAAATATGGGGAGAGGTGCTAGTTGCAATGGGCTAGTTGCAACGCAAAAGAGAATGCAGCTCCAAAGCAATTCATTATTAATGTCTGAATATTCTTGCTAAACAGTTCTGATTATTTCACAAGAAAGAGGTCAAGATAGTGGAGAAGGCGATTTAATCAAATAAACTCTCAATCTCTCTCCAAATAGCATTTTCATCCAGCTGCATGTAAATTCATCAGATGACTAGCTTCCAAAAGCACAGGCAAGGTTAATCTGCTATGACTGTTAAAACTTCTGGGGTGTGCTTACCGAGTGAAAAAAAATAGAAGCAGGATTGAAGAGCTACGCTACTCCAAATTTCTCTTTCATCTCTCCTCATCCAAAAGAAATCCAACGCTTCACTTGATTTAAAATCAAACTAGGATCTTCATTGATCTAGTCAAACAGTTACTTCATTAACTTCAGAAACGGTTGTTTGCTTTGTGATCAGCCAATCATTTCACTGTCAGCAGTATATCAACAGGCCTTTGCAAAATATCCCACCATCAATTATGTTCCCTAAAATCAGATGAGTTATAGGATCTAAAAAGATTATAAACATCTAACGTAAGTGAAGCAGTGTGCTAAGAGGAGATATTTTAAGGTACTTCAAAATCTCTGGTTTAATAGCAAACATCTTATTAAGCAAGGAATTATGAAAATTCACTACATCCTTGTCCTGCGATACCTTTAGTACTAATATTGTAAAATCTGGGTGAAGAGATGGTCCTTGTTAAGCAAAACCTATGTCAGTCAGTTGTCTTCTCGGATTAATTAATCAAAATTGTTTCAGCATTTTCCCTAATGTTATATTGTAATTTGGGATCACAATGTAACTTAAAACAATTGCCTTGTTTTAAGACACACACACCCCAACAACAAATCTTCTGTGTATTTCCCTATAAGCAGATACACAAAATAGAAATTTGGATCATTTATACCTGTTGCCCTTAAAGTGTCTGTGGATATTAAAAAGGAATGAGCCATAGACATGCTGGGACAGCGGGTGCTTCCAGATGGACAGATCCTAGTGCTGCCAATCGAAAGGCATTGTGCTGCTATTCCATCTTTCCCTCCTTAAAGGATTTTTTGGGGGTAAGAAAAAAAGATGGAAGAAGTGACAGGAAAACATAGGAGGATTACAAACAGAAGATGACTGGACCCCTTGTAAAATTCCATGTTTGAGGCAGGGTAATTGCACAATAAAAGCCTCATCTGGAAGCACACAGATTTCCAAGGGTTTTAATGGAAAACAAACCTTTTCCAGATATGTCAGTTTCCAGATATGTCAGTACAGTACTTGATGTACAATCAGTGGATGCCTAATACAATCTAAAGCTGCTCTCTTACTAGAAAGTGGGCCTTACTTCCGAGTTAAAAAACCCAAAAACGTTTAGCATTACACTGCCAGAAGTATAACAGAATGTTTATGGGTAGTCTCATTTATTTATAACATACAGAAAAATGCAGACAAGTTAAGGTTCTGAACCTTAGTTGTTACTAGCAAACTCTTGCTTACTTCAGTTGCTGCAAGAAGACATCCTCTGCCCAATTTGGAGAAGATTTTGTTCTCGATAATCTAAAATGTATATAATTTCCTTTAGAAGTCACACGAACAGTTAAAAAGTCTTCTGGTATTCTCTCCCCTCTATACACAAAACACCTTCCTGGAATCTTAGATACCATCTTACATGAGAATGCTTTCTAAAAAGCAAAAAAAAATAAAAATGTAACTGTCTAATTAGGAGCAGAATGATTGGCTAGTTCATGGACTCTATGACAGTTATGACAAATACATATATTGGCATCGCCCTAACCTCACTTCACAATTTGCAACACAAAGATGGTATTTTCAGAAATGTGCAGAACATTCGGCTACAAAGCTTCACCTCGTCTAGTGCTATTCCATTTAATTTTTTATTAACTGCCTGAACATATGCCATTCTACAAGAGGGTAATAGTTACAAAATGTCAGCAGAAACATTTAAACTGCTAAAATGTAAATGATTTTATAAATTTGTAATGAAACATAATTGTCGTGTGGGGGAAAAGTAACAGAAAAACAGATATGTTTAGCTGCACGAACTGGTTAAAAATGCATCTTATTGGTCAAAAGTAGCAAAACTGTAAGCATATTTTAATGAGCACTACAGGCTGTTCTGCAATAAAATTAGATTCATAAGCTGAAAATGTGAATTCTATAATATTTTATTTTCTAACATTAGGAAAGTTCGCAGTTCACGGAAAAGACCTCATGGAACTTTTTGTGTATTTTAATTCCTTACAACAGTAAGATAGTAAAAATCATCATCCCCTTTAAAGACACACACACACACACACACACACACACACAAATAAATCAAAGAAGATAATATTCATAGAAAGGCATCTGTGCACACCAGGGCAGCTGAGCCTTAAAAAGAACAATATTAGAATGTGCTTAGTTAGTTGTGTTACTTTCCACTAAAATGAAAAACAATTTAGTGATTAATCCCTTCAGCAATAAATTGCTGGGTCAGTGATCTCAGATATGTCAAGAAGGAGAAGACTACAGCAAAAGGATTGAGCTCCCCCACCCCTCCTCAGCCACCACACAGAGCAACCACCTTCCAGTTAGGTTTGCGGGCAACCATCTTTAAATGCTTGAGCTGCTCTGCGTGGCCATGACAAGATTTGCAATTCTCTACGTTTATTTACACACCATCACCCCAACTAGACATCACATCGAAGTGGCATGGTCGCAGCTGACCCCAGGGTAGTCCCTGTCTCTGCCGATCCAATTTTATCGTGCTCTGCAATTGAACTGCAGTCATACAACACAGGATGTATGCACACTACTCCACACCACAATAAAATTAGCAGAAGCTTGTCAGGGTATATTTTCTAGTTTTACTGTGACAGACACTGGACAAATATGTCTGCTTTTCAGAAATCCACAGAGGTTTGTACTCTCCTGAAAGGCTTACAATTTGACTATATTTGCTGTTATTCCAATATAGAAAATCATCATCATCATCATCATCATCATCATCATCATCATCATCATCATCTGCTGTACATGTTAGTTCTAGGATAATGCTAAATCTGCAGTGTGCTTTTTCTTTTTCTTTTTTTAAATGTTTTGTCCTATGTTGCATGGACAATTCAAATTAGTTCCCCTTTATGTTTTTAATTGACTTGCTCTGTAACTGCCCCTGTTTGAGAATGAAGAGGCAGGATGCATTTTTTACACTGGAGACTAATATAATATAAATCCATCACAAAAGTGAAAGCAAAATTGGATTCTTATTCATAGTTTGCAAAACAACAGAAAAGGGGGGAAATGAGAAATTAAGGTTCAAGAGATTTTAGCAAATGGAAGGTTATTGCTTTACATTGTGTGAGCAGTAAAATATTTTTTAGAAGTCAATTTTGCAAGTAAACTTTAAAAAAAAAAGAAGAGGTTGCTGCAAAATGCTTTTATGCTTTTATGGACCACCACAAATAAATAAATGTTTCCATCTGTAAGTGGACTATTTGCATAGATCACATAATATGTTTTGTAATCTGTCCCAGTTTAATTTTATTTGATATTCTGTGCAGTCCTTGCATCAAACAGCCTCAGAAGGTCCAGGATTATTTTATATTCACTGGAAGACAGAAAGAAATCCAAAACCTAGTTAAATAAATTGTTCATTTATTCCTTTCCTTTTATGCACCAAGATCTACATGTGGTCATTAATTATAAAGAGACTATTATAGCACCATATTTTCATTCAATACGATGTCCTGGTATATATCAAAGAAGTCCCATAATTAAAACAGAAGGGCCACAATGACAATTAAAATTACAATCTATATGGGGAAAGAAAGTACAGTTCTGCAATTTTTCACCCTGTCACTGTCAGCACGATGGGCTATTCCAGTCACGTCTCTTGTAAAGCAGCCTAAATGCTTCCTCACCAATGCAACCTCAAAAGCATTATCAGCACCTAAGCAAAAGCCTATGCAAGTATAATTTAATACCAAGCCACAGTTTGCAAGTAATAGCGTATAAAGTGATATTTAAGTGGTGTTTTAAGCACACTTCTGATGGCTACAGCCGCTTTTTACTGGTAAATGCATTTTCCTTTGAGTAGTGATTATGAGTCCTGGGTGAAGAGGTCCTGTGTGCAGGTCTGCCTGTACGCCTTACTTCCAGCTGCCAATCTTTACTTCACAGTGAAGAAAAAGCCACACAGCACCTTGTTCTTACTCTTGTACGCTGTCATCCCCTGAGCCTGATAACTGCAAAATCATTTCCACATAACACTTTCCTGCTTCTGCCTCTTAAACCCCGAGACCTCCGCATTGTGCATATGCTTGCACCCTTGGCAACCAGCTCCCTGGAAGCGACTTCCTTTTGAACCATCTCCTTGCCTCCCATCCCTCGCCTATTTTAACACTTATCTTGGAAAACATCTGTCTTAATGGCATGCAAAGCCTTTTGGGGGGCCGGGGGGGCTGCGAGGAAAGTGGGGGTAGCAATATATATTTGCTACAATTTATTGTCTATAAAAGTCATGAAGAGTGAATTATTACAGTTAAAACTGTGGTGTGTCCCCCTTTATAATAACTTTAAACCGAGCACTCACCATATGAAGCATGCAATAGAGACGGAGAAGGTTTTTGTATAATAAAAACGGTGACATGGTCATTTTTCCCCAGTTTTGCATTACACAGGCACACTCATGCATGGTGCTTTTTAAATTCTTATTATATGTGAGGTCAGGGGGTCGAATGTCAGAAAGTACTGTTAATTTCACGGGGTTAGGGGAAAGTAAATTCAGAGGGAATACAGATCACTTAGCACAGAGAAGCAGCTCCTCTGAAGTTTGGTTTTTACATTTGTTAGCCGTATCCTTCAGCTGACGAACCATTGAGACCACGGTGACATTCTAGTCCCTCCTATAATGGTTTGACATGCTGCCGCGGGAAAGCACAATTCTGGCGCCCTCCTGGATGTGCCGGCTCTGGGCTCCCTTGGAATCAATGAAGCACTAAAACTTCACACAACTGGAACTGAACAAAGCATGTTGCCATTTGGGCTGTGATGTTTAAATTATGGAGAAAGCAGTCAAGATGTCTTAAAGTTCAATCTGACAAGAAATGTAAAATATATTTCTGTCTTCATTCTCTGGGAAGGTAGCATCTTGCAGCGTACGAGATGGTTAGACAGAGGCTTTTTCTTTTCTTTTCTTTTTAACGGGGGTACATAACGTAAAACCAAGGCTCAAATGCGGTATAGGAGATCTCAGAAGGGTTTTATATTTTCTTGCCAATAAAGCATCTTAATATTAACACCAGGCCTGGGGGGCGGTGGGCAGGGGAGGGGGAGAGTTGGGAAAAGAACCAAATCTTTGCAAAGATTGTTCTGATTGTGGCGCGAACAATCAGGGAAAGAGGCATAAACAGTGGCATATACAGAGAAAGTCTGTACATTGCAAGCTGGTTAAACACTATCCTTTTCAGAGACAGCAAACAAAAAGGGTCTACATAGTGCTTTTGTATTTTTAACAGCTTTCATTACAGTTCTAAATTGAGACTCCTGTGTATGACACTGTTCTTAGTGTGTATAAAATAAAGAAACACATTTGGTTTAAAGAACAATTTAGAGGGGGGGAGGAAGATATCTTGTGGGTGTTTTTTTTTTAATGCTTTCTATGACTATGCAACTGGATGGGTTGCCATGGATAGCTCTGGGCCCAGGTTTGGTCGGGCGATTTGTGTTTTATGTGTTTGTATTCTCTCCTGCATGGTTCCTGAGTCAAACCCTCATATTGGGCTCAGCTGCCCCTTTATAATTAAATGTTAATGACTTAGGCTGACTGTTTGGGTTTTGGCGCACATTTAATAGTTTTAGCATTTAAATGGTCTCAAGTAGCTTCTGAAAGAAGAAGACACTGCGTTCACGGGGTGGGGGTGGGGGAGGGGCGTTTACTCTGCCGACGGTGTTTTTGTTTGTCACGTGGCTGCAGCAACAACAGGGATCACCCACCCAGTCCTTTGGAAGGGATGGTGCAGCACCAAAGAGCTTAAAGATCTTCAGAATCAACTCGACTCCTCATGATGAATTGATACATGGGAGCAACCTATGGTTTTCCATGGGAATGCATCTGGGCAAAGGCACTTCCATCCTTACCTTTTGTCCTTCTTTATTTATTTCCATTTATTTTTTAGGCCGCCTTTAAGGGTAGCACTCTTCTTATATTCCACATTGGTTGTTAGTGTTGTTGTTGTTGTCGTCGTCGTCAAAACAATGCTCTTGAAGCCCCTTAGGATGCAAGGAGAGATGAAGGCAAGGTGTAAGTCTGGCATTCTTGCAGCACTCCAAGCTAACCGGAGGGCCAAAATAGACATTACTTTAAATCCGTATCTAACACAGATGTTTCCCCCTGCTCATTTTTACTCTAGAGTTGGTGCAGGGACCCAAATCTTTCATCTCAAAAGCCTCCAACCCCCCCTCCCAAACCCATGCTATGGTTCTGATCTGGATCAGCCCCCCTGTGCCTACTCTAGAGTAAAAATGGGGGTGGGGAGATGTTGCTGTATTTAAAGTAATATCTGTTTTGGCCCAGTAAGTGCAGGGATAACTCAGAAATGGGGATCACAGAAGTTGAGGACATCCTGGATGGGTGAGCACAGGATATGGTGGTAGGTCCAACTTCACGGATAGAAGGGTCTCTGGGGAAGCAGCAGCAGCTGATTTTCTAAAGCAGTGTTCTCCAACCTTGGGTCTCCAGATGTTTTTGGCCTACAACTGCCAGCATGCCCCAGCCAGCTATGCTGGCTGGGGCATGCTGGGAGTTATAGGCCAAAAACATCTGGGGACCCAAGGTTGGAGAACACTGTTCTAAAGAGAACCATGGCTAAAGGCTGAGCTCTGCTGCTGTATCCCTCACTCTTTCTAGACACACGATCTTATCATACATTTTAATTCTTATGTATACAAAACATAGAACTGGTCAAGGTCAAGCTACACCTTACCTTTAATACAGTTCTGTATGGGCAGGCAGGCGGGCGGGGGGAAGTTGGATCCAGATTCAGGTACGTGCAACTGGGCTGGCAGAAGCAGACTTCCCTGTGCCCACTTCCCCAGCCCCCTGAAAATGCCACATACAGTCAAGGGCCCCTGATGACTGTGTGGCATGGGGAAGAGGGTGGATCCCTGAAAAGCAGATGGATGAAAGCAACTTTTGTGAGCTGAGCCTTTCAACAGAAGACAGATTCTGGATCCATCATGGGGGTTTTGCTCTACTCAAAAGTAAGTACAAGGCCCCAATCTGGATTGGAACCACAGTGCATGGCTAGGCAAGTTTTAATCTTTTCATCCCCCTGAAAATACACACAGAGAGAG
Source organism: Shinisaurus crocodilurus (assembly GCA_021292165.1). Lineage (NCBI taxonomy): Eukaryota > Metazoa > Chordata > Lepidosauria > Squamata > Shinisauridae > Shinisaurus > Shinisaurus crocodilurus. The sequence goes on along the minus strand of CM037876.1, from coordinate 158,421,924 downwards.
CAGTTAGTGAGTTTAAGGCGCATGCACGCATGCACATGCGTGCGCGCATGCACACACAACACACACACCTGCCATTGGAGCCAATGAGAGATTTTGTTAAACTCTCGCTAAATGCTATGAGAGGCAATCTGGGGTGTGTGTGCAGACTAGCTAGGAGGGAATGATTAAACTTCCCCTCCCTGCATGCTGGAGTCTCAAACCAGACTCAGGGCCCACATGCTTATTTTTAAATAGAGGAAAACCCCATACAGAGCTTCATGCTATGTACTAAACATAACATTGTTTGACCCCCATGTAACTAAGAATGCTGCAAAACTATTGTGCTGGATTTCTGCAAGAACCCCGATTAGTTCTATTTCTTCCTAAGATGCTAACCAGGCTTGTTCACTTCCCTGAGCTGTTCTTTATTTCTGCCACTGCTGACAATTGAGAGGGTGTGATGATGCACATAGTTCCTTGCACATACATTACAGATTTAATAAGTAATCTGGATGTTTATGGTTGGATGCTGGTTGGATGCTAGGTAGACATCCTTCCATATGTGGAAACTGTCTTCCACTCATGGAAGGGCCATTTTACACTTTGTGCTAGAGAATTGTGCAAGTAAAGGGCAACACTAACTCTTACACCTGAAGGACCATCTGCTCCCACATAAACATCTCTAACCATTAAGATCACCTTCCCAGGCCCTGCTCAGAGCACATGCAAGTTCTGTAATCAGGCAAGTGCGCTATAGAGAGCATGGCCTTTTTGGCCACAGAGCCTCACCTCTGGAACGCATTTGGCCTGTCCATGCCCAAATAACTTTCTCCCTTTCATCTCCTTTGTATGTGAATGTATTTGTGTGTGAGTGTGCATATGCGTATATAGAAGGATTTATTTTTAACACTGTTAGTTGCGTATTTTACTATCTGCCTTTTATAATTAAAAACTTTTCCCTCAGATCTCCTTTCCCGTAACTATCCTGATGCCTGAAGTTTTAATCCTTCATTACCAGTTAAAACAAAATCACCAATTAGGCACATGAACACGTCTGTATTAATCTCATTAAGGTGATGGCACCAAATAAATTGGAACTATTTTTGTGCTTCCACTGTGTTCCTATGGCTTTATCAGGCCCTGTGGTCATATACAAAGACCTTACAGCTTAGTCATTTAGAGTCATTCGGTTGTGGACTAAATGTGGCATTACCATCTATGGCTGAAATTGCTTTCAGCTTTTAAACTGCACTGACTAGTCTGTAGTTAATCTTAGATCATTCACTCGCAAAATTAAATGAGCCAGAACGATGGTCTCTCTCGTTTCTTCCCCCCCGCATCTTTTTTTTTTTGTAAAATAATACATCACAAAACACTTATTTGCCCTGTCCAAAAGAGAGATCAAATTCATTTAAAATCCCATAAACCAGAGTTGTGAATTTTTAATTTTATTTAGTGGCATAGAAATAGAGGGTAAGCTATCTTTTCTCAGCACATCATTGCTATAAATTTACATATGGAATATAGTATGATGTGTAACCAACCTTTAATCTACCTTTGATGTATACTTCTACTTCAGTGGGGATCACATGACACTCATTATTGCAAATCAAAGCGGGAGTGTTTGGGCTTACTTATGTAATTAATCATAAACAAGGTTTTTAAATATACATGCATTTATCACTGGAGTTGCCGATAGAGCCTTTCTGTATGTGCTCTCATCGCAAATGTATAACCTTAAGAAAATGAACAATTCCAGAGATTCCTGTATCATCTAAGCAAGGACTTTTTGATGTATATTACACTGCAGGTAGCAATAACCTAGGTCAAATTGTTAAATACATTCCAAAGAAAAATTCATATCAGTAATCCATTATTCCTGCAATACTTTAGTTAGCTCTGAAAGCATATTATGCTGAATGAAAGTAAGTGGAAAGGGAAGTGTGGATACATTTGGAATTAATCCACAACTTTTATATGGCAAAATCGCAAATGAAAACATTTTTAAAAAGAAAGAAGGGAAGAAATGAGCCTTCTGTTGCAGCTTTAATCAGTGGAAGTTTTGCCTGTGACATCAGAGCTATGTTCCTCATAGAAAATTCACCCCCAAAATCTACCTGCGGCTCCTCCAGTCACACATGTTTCTGCTGTATTTCTGTTTGGTTGATCTTTCTTGGTTCCTTCGTGGAAATAGAAAAAACCACAAGAACACGAGATACGACTTCATCTCAAAATGTCACAAGGACATTCAACACAGTGAGAACATTTGTGGATTGGTTCAGTGGTTCCTATGGAGGCCCACTGAGCATTAGGGTCACAGAGTAGAAATGGGAAGCATGCTCTCTGGTCAGATGGCTTACAAAAGAACAGTGTTTACAAACTAGTGATCTCTTCTTTGAACCTCAACATAGGAGTAGAAAATTGAACCAACAACATGAAACTCTTCAACAACAGAAATACACATATATGAGAGTGGTTTCCCTTTTGATAAATTGGTAATTTGACTGATTTCCAATGTTAATTGGAAATGAACGTTAATGGTAGGCATGATGAGCAATGCAAAAGTTGGTACAGGTGCCAGGGGCAGCAGAGCGGGACAGGCACATATTAATTCAATCTCCTCGCTTCATAACATTTTCTCCAAAATTCCTTCGTTCAAACTACCTGTCAGACAACCCACTGACACAGTTACCTACTTGTGCTTTTAATATGTTTTTATTTTCTGTTCTGCAAGGAGCCTCAAGAATAGGTTTTGTTATGGCTTATTCTACTTATCCAAGTGTATCTTTTCCCATCTTAACATCTTTCCAGGATGTTATTTCCCTGATTTTCTTTTATTCTATAAAAGACACATCTTGAAAGCTAATTCCTTGTCATCCAAAACACGGGCATTGGGACATGCGACATACACAACTTTGTGAGGAATCAAAAAATCTACTCCAGTTGTATTGCTCTGCTCTCTAGCACTGTAAGTATGTTGGAAGAGAGAGAGAGAGAGAGAGAGAGAGAGAGAGAGAGAGAGAGAGAGATTCTTCAGTCACATTTTAAAACAAAAGTAAATCTTCAACTATTTCATGAAAATACTGATCTGTTAGTCGCTGTTCCCATCAGGGGGGGGGGGGGGAAATCTCCATATTTTGTTTATTCTGTAAAATATTCTCTCTTTTTTTTTAATAGCCTGAACCAAATAATTTCTCATTTTTACAGGCTTCACTTCCCTTTTCTCACAGTGAATAAATTGCAACTTATTTCCATGAAATTCACAGATGACACAGATCTTTATTTTGCATAAAGGCATAAAGAAGTGTCTAATATCTTCAATATTCATCTGCTAAGTGGACATTTGCATTGGGTTAGAACAGGAAAAAAAGAGCCACAACCCTCCCGCAGTGACAGCTGTACAAAGGGATGACATCTGACAGCTGTGACAGTGCTGAAGGGAGACTCAGATGACTCGCTGCATCTATGATCCAATTACAGCACACGTCCCTCTGACAGACCCAGCAGCTTGACTCCAGCATTTGGAAGGACAGTATTGATCTCTTGTCAGAGACCAGTTGCCTGCCTGCAATTGTGCATTGCTGAACTTTGAAAAGCTACAGTAGCCTCTTAAATGATAGGGGCAGGCAGGTTATAGGATTCAGGTACAAAGAGAGGTGCAAAGGGTATCTGCTAAATGCTCTAAACTTGAACAAATCATAACAATATGACAGTCCAATCATACCCAAGTAGCCTAGCTGATCTGGCTAGCTTACTGTCGGTACTAATGGAGAGACAGCTCTTTGAGGTTAGCTGGATGATCTTACTTGATGAAAAGGCCACTGCAATTAGTGTATGCTGGTTGGTTGTGCCGTGTGACAGCATACAGGATGCTGTAATGGCAGCTGCCAATAACTCAAACTTCGAGGAAACAGACAATTAGGCCTTTGATCCTGACACAGCTATGCCTTCCACTCTCTGCTCTCTTCTTACTAGAGAGTCCACAAGGTCAGCATGCTACAAATCCCACCAGACAAACACAACCTGGGCAAAAGGCCAATTATTAGTATTAGTATTACCACCACTATTACTACTACTCTCCCCCTACAGTACAAGGTGGTACTTTTTGAGACCCAAGTCTGAATTCAAGTTTAGTGCAGAGGATGTGAAAGGATGGAGTCAGGAATTACTATTGATTGAATATTAGAAAGTGAATAAAAAGCTAAAAGGTCAAAGGCAAAAAGATTAATCACAAACTAATAGATTCAGCATAGAGAGGAATTCATGACACAAATGTTATTTGGTAAAACATATATACGGATTTACATGATACACACACACACACGCATGCACACACGCACGCATGCACACACACACACACACACACACACACACATAACAGTAATTAAATTCTACCACTTAACAATGATGATATGCATTTACTTCATCCTGGCAAAATAATCATGTGCAAAAGCCATTTGGCAACATGGATTACGATCCTACTGATTTGGTATTCTAATGGGTCCCGATTGTCTCTTTCTTGTACATACAAAACTTCCATTGAAGTCAAGTACCCTTGACATGCATCTGAAGGATAAGATGACTGCACACCAAAATGTAAAGGGTTGAAAGCTCAATAGAGGATTCAGAGTGCTCTCATAAAGATACTTCTGACAGCACACCACTGAGGTTGCTTCCTAAAATTGCTTTGAACATTTGTGTGTTTACCTTTTTAACATTCAAAGGGAACACAGTTCACATGAATGACGACAGAGAGAACCGTGAAAGTAAAGTCAGTTCTGAGTGCCAGACTGATACATTCCAAAGATGTTAGCCATAACATTCAGCATGGGTGACCTTGTTTCCGTAAGGAAGCTTCTCCATTTGCTGAAAATGGAAGGATCAGATGCTCTGTACACTTGCAAAGCTCTATCTGCCATCCCCAGGAAAGGACAACCGGTCTGCATGTGGGTCTCGTTGCTGAAGAGCACTATTCCACTGCTGTTTTGTGTGTTATCTCATGAGCAAAGAAGGATACACTTTGTCTGGGAAGGTGAGCTAGTAAGGCTCAGATAAATGAGGACAAAGTGTACTTGAATGTTTCCTTAAAAAATCCCTCTATTGAAATGGACAAGGGAGTGTCCACACCCTCTATACCAGGGGTGCCAGACCTTTTTCAGCCCAATGACTGAATTCCATTTCAGAGCAGCTTTCAGGGGTCACATTCCAGTGGTGGGTGGAGGCAAAGGTGAAAGGGGTGCAGCCAAAGGAAAAAAGGTCGGTGCCAAAATACAAAAGAATACCAGCACATTTTAGCTAAATGCTCTTACTGCCAGTAACTAAGCCTTAGAAGAGGCATTTCAACTTTTTACAATGGGGAAAAAACTTCACAAAAGTCAAGAAACCACCAAATGATTGGTGGGCAGGAGAAAGGGAATGGGGCCAGGAGAAGGGGGTGTGGCCATCTGGAGACGTGGCCATCCAGATGGCCAGATTGGGACCCCAGGAGGGCTGGATTTGCCCCCTGGCTCTGAGCTTCTGTACATTATGGACACTACCTTGGGACCCCTGAAATTGTTACATGCTCAATATTTATCTGGTTCTTATTCTAATCAAATCAACTCTGAATCACCAATCAGATGACTAAGGAGAGAGCCCTGAGTTTTCAGGTGTCTTGTACAAGAAGTACTTTAAACTCCACTAAAGCCTAGGGTCAAACTAAACGTTAATTGTGTGGCTAGCAGATATGTCAGGAGAGTATTATTTTTTAACTTAATCCTAGGCATGAAAGAGCAGAGGGGGTTGATTTTCTTTGAGACTGCAATGCATGGGGAGGAGAGCTTTAACCCTTTCCTCCATAGCCATGAGCCAAAGAAATAGCCAACCTCTCTACCCTGCAGTTAGATGGGAGTTTCTTTTCCCCTAAAGCTAATTGAACTCAGTGAGTCTCTCCTGACTGAGTCCTTCACAATTCCCCTTCTCTGAGTTTCCCCTGTATATTGTTTAATTGTTTTTACTGACAGACACTGCCTAAGTTTTAGAGCTCCCAGCTGGGTGCCAGTTCTTACAACTCTTCTGCACCCATAATCTTCAGATGGTTCCAGAAAAGGGTCTTCCTGCGATAAACATAGTCTGACTTTGTCTAGAACTGCAGTTTCTAATGCTCTTCTTTCTGCACTCCCATTTCCAGCAGACTCCACCAGGTAAAGTCTCTTCATTTTACCTTCTTTTTGAATTTACCCTGGCACTAAGAGCCTGTTTGCACGTCATGATGACAGCCCATCCTCAAATAACCCTCAAATAAGCCATGAGTTGTTTTTTTTTTTAAAAAAAAAAGCACCTCTGGGTAAATCGATTCCACAGCTCCCCCCTCAGCACTGTACATGGGCACCCTGCTACCTTGATCAAATAATCTAAAGTTACATTACACACACTATGTTCCTGTGTATTTTTGTAAACCTGCTAATTTGGGGGCCAACTGTACTGAAGAGACAGTAGTCTGCCCTCTGTCAGAATAGATCGAAGTTCACATTGGAAAACAGTTCCCCTAGCACATTTAAGCTAATTTCCCCTCCTATTCATGCTCTGGAACAGCTTATCCACTGAACACAGAGAAATTATCTGCAGATAGGGAGGGGTTGTGGCTCGATGGTAGGGCACATGCTTTTTCATGCAGAAGGCCCCAGGTTCAGTCCCCAGCATCTCCAGGTAGAGCTGGGAAAACTCCTGCCTGAAACCCTGGAGAGCCATTGCTGCCAATTAGTGTTGACAATGCTGGGCTAGATGGAACCATGGTCGGGCTCAGTATAAGGCAGCTTCCTGTGCTCCTGTGATGTGACTAGAGACACATGTCCTGACCAAGCATGGTAACAGTCTCCAGATTGCAGCCACCATATGTAAAATAATGGAATTTTACAAAAACAATATAGTACAATGAATTCTAGGAAGACTGTACACTATGGTCATTTACTGAGCATGCTTTGGTAGAACAGTACTTTATTAGGGGCTCATATCAAAATAGTAAAGAAATGTTACATGATGGTAATTTGTCAGATTCTTGTAGATCAGTTTTCTGGATGTTGAAGTATCTACATATGAAATAACTGGAGTGTTGCCTTTAGATGAAGTATCAGCCACTGTCAAGATTCAGATTGTTCAAAACTTACCCAGATTCTGATGGAAATCTATGGTGCTGGTGTGGAAATTTATGATGTATCAAGGTCATATGGAGAGCACATGTGTGTATACGAAGACACACTATGTTATTACAGCATCTAGAAAGCAATGCCAAAGCAGACTTCAACTGAAGGTAAGAATCTGGCTGCCAGGTGCGCGAGAAGTGGCATAGCCTACAATCTGGTCAATCTACCAACACCACTACTCCATTAATATCTGAAGAACGTCATTGGCTTAACTAACTTAACTAATAACTTCAAGGTGGCTTAACTAAAACTGGAAAAGGCCTTTCCAAGAAAGAAAAATACGTAGAACAATTTTTAGCACGCTTCATTAATACCTCATTAATTTGTTCTGGACTGAAGTCATCTTTTGATTGTGATAGTCCTTACTGGCAATTCTTAATTGTTGACATTAAAAAAAAAATATGCTGAGCTGAGCAAAGAGGAATGTTGGCTACAGTGCACACTTTACTTCCGAGTCTCAAAAATTAAGCATAACTGGCACAGTAGCTTAATAACCTCTCTCAAGAACCATAGTTCAATCCCTCGTGCCATCAGAAAGGTTAGGCATTTAAATCTTGGCAAATAGGCAGTTTATGAATCTCTCTGCACACAGGAAATGCAGCCAGTACAGAAAATCTAGAAGACTACGAGAACTATTCTTCTTATGAAAAGGCAAGGAATATATCCAGACACTCTTTCTCCTAGATATGGACTGCATGAATTATGCATGTACAGTATTTATCAACTTCCCCCCACAAAAAAGTATTTTTATGCATAGACACCAGAAAACACATTGATAGAATGACAGAAATTGAATTGGAAAATTATTAAGGTCCAGCAAACACTGTGTGGAAGGTACTGATGGCCAGCTTTGTACTGAGAGAGGCAGTTAATGCATATGATCAACTTTGCAATGTATTATAAATTTTGAACACTGACACCAAATGAAAATATCAGTGTTCAAGGGCAAAGTCAAAGCTCAAAACTTCAACTGTTAGTACTCAGTTTCTAAATTTGGTATTCTCAAAGCTTTAAATTCTGAAGTCCTAATCAATATTATTGGTACTTGTCACCTCTGAAATATTGTAAATAATGCAGCAGAATGCCTGGTTCAAAATGATCATTTCCTTCATTTCAGATATATTTATTTAGAGTGAAATACTAGGAAACATCATCCTATTGTCCTTTTGTAATCTGCATCTAGATCACATCCTGTGTCTCCATGTTCCTGAGCCAAATATTTTACTTTTCATTTTCACCTCTCTTCTATTTTACAATAGCAACAATTCATGTTCCTTGCAATCACCATCACTTTAGAAAATTAGAATGAGCCCCCTTTCCTATTAGATCAGGGCTGGACAACTTTGGGTGGTCTGGGGGCAATTTTCAGCCCCGGACTCCCCCACTTCTGCCCAAGCCACACTCCTGTCACTGCCAAAATTGGTGCTTTAGTAGCAAACCACTATAGAGCCTCAGAAAGGCCAAATTTAGCTTGAAAACAAGCTAAATTTTGCCTTTAAACCACCAATTTAATTTTTTTCCATTGGGGGGCTACAGATGTGGAGGGGGCGCATGTGGCCCATGGACAGTATGTTGCCCATCCCTGTATAAGATATTGTCCTTAAAGATGGCATTCTGCTTGATGCTCAAGTTTCTGATCCTCAAATTCCAACCCTGCAGTCCCATTCGCTCATAGGTCTGATTCACACAATGATCCTGATGTGCCAGTGATGTGGCATAGCCATAATGAGTTGTCATATTTTTAGGTGACTCACCAGCCTTGTAATTAACTGACACAGGCAATGATTGTGACTCACCATTTCCTGATGCACATGGTAAGCAGCAATCTCAATGTGTCAGAGAAGCCAAGAAGCCAAGCAGACTATCATTTAAAACAAGAACAAAATGAGGGACTCATGGTAGACTCACCCTATCATTATTATGTCAAAATGTTTGTGTGAAACAACTCCTAAGTGTGAAGTAGAACAGAGATAGGAAAGACGAGATGGCTACATAGTACATGAGGAATGGACAAAAAATAGGAAAGAAGAAAGTGTGGTGACAGAAAGCACTATGAAAAATCACTTTTTTCTGTCCTTATTTAATCTGCTTCTACTAGACATACATTCTCCATCCTCCTGAGCAAGATCTTTTACTTTTCATTTTTCAGCCCTCTTCTATATTCCAGTAGTATTAATTCATGCTCCTTACATTCTGTAATTCCAGTACAACTGCGCTTAGCCAAATGGCTTGTGAGATACCCAAAATGAAATATAACCACGGTTAAGTACATTCGGGTGCTATTGTACCTTCCATTTACCCAACCTTGGGGAAACATTATTAACACAAAAGAACCAAAGGTTCTTCTGATCATTAATTGGCAAAAGAAAACTATGATTGAGATCCTTGCATCCATTGCACATATGGTGACCGGGGCCGTGATAAATATTAGCTACTTTCAATTTTCAAGTCAAAACTGGCTATTTTAGTGGGGCAGAAATATTTATAATGTTAGATCATGTGAATATTTAATTAGATTTATAGGCTACTTTTCTATCACAGGCCCTCACTTCTAAAAAAAGAGGGGGGGGAAAGAAAAGGCAACTTTGGGTAGTATTTATCACTCCACAAACTCAAATAGCACTAGCAGGAGCTCTGCTAAATCTTTCCGTTGCACAAGCAGCAGTTGTGCTTTATGTTTGTGCAACGGATTGCACAACCGGTTGTGCAAATGTAATGCACAACTGGTTGCACAATGGATTGTGCAAGTGTAATGCACAACTGGTCGCACGATGGGTTACACAAGCATAATGTGCAACCGGTTGCATAACTGTACTTGCAGAAATGTAACTTTAGTTGAATTTTCCTCTTGCGCATAGTTTGGAACCTAGCTTCCACTAGTGCTACGTCATTTGTGGTAGCAGAATAACACAGTTGGATACTGCCCAATGTGTTCCCTGCTGCCTCCTGATTAATCATACAAGTTATCCTACCCAATCAGAGCACAGCCGACCCTTTTCAAGCATTTGCTTGAACCTATGGAGACTAAAGGTATGTAGAGGGATGGGGTTGTACGTACTGTCCCTGTCCCCAAGTTCCTCATGGCTGCTGGGCCCTGCCCCCTCAGTTCCCAACCTTCCCTCATTGGTCATGGAGGTCTGAAGAAGAGTTCTATTGATGTTCACCTGAACCGAAGTAGAATTCTCCACATGATTGGGGACCCTGATAAAGCAGGGCCCCCAATTGTGCAGATAATTCTATTTGTGTTCAAGCAAACGTAAGTAGAACTCCTCTTTAGACCTTGTTGCTCAGTGTGGCTAGGCTGAGAACTGAGCGGCGAGGCACAGCACACAGAGGAATGTTGGGAGCCCTATCCCTCTATGCATTTTTAGACCTCACAAGTTCAGGCAATCTCCTGAACAGGCTATGAGGAGGATACCACAATGCTGATACACAATCCCTGTTACTGGATGTCAGTAAATCACATGGTTCAACATGACCAGTCAGATTTGATTCAATATCACCAAGAACAAATGAGGGCAATTTAAACTAGGGGTGCCAAAAAGCGGGGTACTCATTTTTTGTACAGTGAAGATGTATATGAATAGTGGTGACCACTTTCAGTTCATCCCTAATTTGCAGTAATATTGCTGACTGGCATGAAGCTATGCTTCTTTATTGCTATACAGGACTGTTCAATTGAATAGCAGCTTTTGTGTAGCACTTCTGAAGTGAGATGTGGAGATACCAAATACAGGGCCTTTTTAGTGATGGCACTCTTTCTTTAGAACTCCCTCCCCATATCTGTTCACCTCCTACCTACTGCAATGAGCCTTAGCGGCCAGTTAAAAATGTTTACTGTTTATTCAGGCACTTGGTGCTATTTCAAAATGCTGTTTTAATTGGGTGGGTGACCAGTAAATCAACTTGTTGCTGTTCAAAGTGAATACAATGTTTCTTATCCTGTTAGTCAATCATTGTTTGTACTGTAGAGTTTTAAATGCGGTAGGCCTTAAGAACCATTGGTACCAAGCAGTATATTCCAAATACTTTAAATAAATATATAAACAGTTGGTGAATATGCAAAAAGTACCGTTTAGAAATCATGTTGAGCCATTTTACTCTTTGGACTCATGCCATAGCGACGTGTTACAAAAATAGAATTTACATTTTACTCTTTTCCTTCCTAAGCACCATTAACAGGATCAAACTGTTCTTATTATCACATTGGGAAACAAGCATAATCTACAGCTCCTTATCTGAACCACTTGCAAACAGTTTAGCATATACATTTTTGCATTGATTTCCTCCCCAGTGCCCTCTCTCTTTCCCTCTTAGTCTTTTTATAGACTCCTTGACATCAATACACTAGAACGAGCATTAATGTTATCTGCCAGAACCATTGTATCTGGGAATTGCTGTGCCTGGTTACGCTAAAGCTTTCTCAGTCTATTCCTAATGCCATGTGAAATTAGGAGTTATTTAGACTGTAGAATGATACAGATGAAATGTTGCACAAATAATAAACTGTTTTCGACCATGTTTTATGAACTAGAGCCTGTGGAGCTTGGGAGATGATTTTCAGCCCTTACCTCTATATTACAACTCTACCAGAATTGTTAAGAAGACATTTGAATGGAATAAAGTATACTTTCTCCTCAAATTATTCACTTCCAGCATATTAATATCTGAAAAGTTCTGATCTTTATTCCCCATGGAAGGTTGACTCGGTGTTTTTTCAGCACAGGCTTTGTCTCAAATGAGAGGGTTTTTTTTATTATTATCATAATGAAGTGACCTGCAAGGAGCTTTGTCCACAACAAAATAAGTAATCTGTGCAAAATTATTGCTCATCATTTTTTTTAAAAAACACAGAATCGCTATGGAAATGAACACCTCGAATTGGTGAAATAAAAGATATCATCTATCTATTACATGGCTCTCCATCAGTTTATTCATGCACATTAAGAACTCTTTCCCCACCTGATCTGGAAGTTCATTCTGCAAAATTAACTTCTAAAAGCACTTGGCAGATGCAGCAGGAAGTCAATCATACACTATCTAAATCTCAGTCCTGGTTCAAGAGAGGTTGCCCTTCCAAATGGCTGTGTCAGGCTATCCAAGAGGTGTGATGCAGGGTGCCTTGCACTGTCACACAGAGTGCTGCAACCCAGAGCCAAATTACATATTACACTAATTGAATAGCGTGTAGCTCAGGGTTATCTTTTTATATATTCTAGGTAAGCACGCATGGTCCCAATTCGGATCAGGACCACCGTGCTCTGGGTGAGGAGAACTAAATTTTCGCCCACCACCACTTTCTCCCCCAAATCTCCCCCCGCCAAGTTGGGGGCTGGGGGGGGGAGAAACTCCATTGGCACATTGAGCCAGTTCACATGTAATGCTAAGCCTCCATGAGTTAATAAACCTGCGGGGTGTCATGATGCATGCCAGCCACCATTTTGAAAATGCAAGCTGTGGTGGGCATGTGCGCGCTATGGCTTGTTGTATTGTGCAAACCTGGGTGGCAGGGTTATGCGAGGGTTAAACAACTCTCGCATAACATGGATTGTTCTAGGGTTATCTGAGGCCTGTTTAACCCTCGCATAACCCACACTGCTCAGGTTCGCATGACACAACAAACCACAGCAAGCCACAGCACCCACCATGGCTTGCATATTCAAAATGGCAACCTGCATGTGCCACAAAGTCCCACGGGTTAATTAACTGATGTGGCTTAGTGCTACATATGAGCCAGGTCAGTTACTCTCATCCTTCTTTCCCCACACCCCTCATATGCTGCAGCATCACTACGCAGCTGCCTTCTGTTTGCTATCCTCTCTCTCTGTCCCTCTCCATTGCACCCCCCTTCCATACAGTTAATTTTCCATAGATAACTTGTAACTTCCTTTTATTTTGTTTTATAAATAATTAAACACCTTTTCTGGAAAAGTGCTGATCTCACCTCTGTTTCTCTTCTGGATACCTTACAAGGGCACTCCACTGTCCTAGACCAAAGTTCCTAAACTTACCCCCACTGTGCTCCTCTTGATTTGGTAAAAAGTGCACATCTCTGGGGCAGCTCTACTGAACTGACAGAGGTTTCTCTTCCAGCAGGAACAGAGTCAAAGCCACAGAAGGAAGAGGTTCCACTAGCACCCAAGTTATAAATCTCCCTCTGCACCCTGTTATTTGTGTTCCAGAAGGGCTTATTCCCTGAACACCAAAAAGTAGGTTTCAGAAGTGTACAAAAACATGTGTCCCAAGAAAGTTTGACTTGGAATAGTGTCCATTTGAAAAATCATCTACATGGTGTTTACTACAGTCAAACAGTATGGAGTCTGCATTGAGCAGGGAAGTTGGACTAGATTATCTCCAAGATCCTTTCCAATTCTATGATTCTCTGATTTATAGCAAAATGCTTCTATTTAAAGTTGTAACCCGCACTGTTTGAAAGCCTTGGGTCAAGTAAAAGTTGAAATGAAACATCTAATCCTTCTGAACAAACTAAAATATGGTATTTTGGTGGCATTTACTCAAAAAGATTTCTAAATGGAGACAACTTCTATTTTAAAGACCCATTAATGTGAATTTGAGGGGTGTGTTTTTTTACACAGCTCCTGAACTTGTGCTGAACCATTTGCCATGGGCATACTGGATTCCGGGTTGCATAACACTACTAAGCTCTGAAAAGATATACAGTGCCTGTAACTAATCTCTGCAAATGCCATTGTGGCCACACAAAAATGCGATAACACACAAAAATGTGTTTTCCTCCTCAGTTCACATAACCAGATGTTTATTTTCAGAAGCATTTTTTTAAAAAATAATAATGAAAATAGACAGATTTCTAGGACATCAATGAACATATTTTACAATAAGCTCTGTGTGTGTGTGTGTGTGTGTGTGTGTATAGATGTATATATCTCGCTGTCTGCTAGGAGTGATAGCTACTGAATGCCACAATCTTGTTAAATGCGGCAGCATAAATAGTGGTTCATGGACAATTACTGTACAGAGCGGAAGCTGTAGTTCTCTCTTCTCACGTACTCAAAGTACACAGAATTTAAAGCACAGTAAAATAAAAAAGGCCTAGAGGGACACAAACCTTAATTTTATCCCTAGGCTAGATACACAGTGGCAAGGCACTGCCACATTCCCATTCTCCTTTGCTAATGCACCTCAGCACTGACTTTCCAGGGAAACCAAGCCCTCCTGGGCAATATGGTAATGTAACATGAGTGCTTATGTGCTGAGTTCTGTGGGGCAGGCCGGGCTGGCTCTGCTCTGTGAAATATGATGCAGTTTACTTTTAACTAGAACTCAGTTGAGACCCAGGATGGAGCGGGGAAACAGGCCTCCAATGGTGAGAGATAAATGCCTAATTTACTGTCCCACTTAATCCAGCACTTTTTTCCCCCTCCTTAAGTCATTATCCCCTAGTTCTCATTATTGTGGCAGTGCAGGGATGAAAGACAAGTGCAGTGAAACCATGATTTCAGCACTTCTGTTTACAATGGACACGGTCTATACAATTTATCATTAAGGGAAAGGGCGGGAGGGGAAAGAAATTGGAGCAGCTGACTTGTTACATGGAAAATTAAAGACAAATATAATAAGGGCTAGTAATCCCTTGCTTGGCTCAAATATATTCTTACATGGAAAATATCATGCACAACTATAGATAATAATAATAATATTATTAACAACAACAACAATAGCAAAGGCAATTTATAAAATGTCATTGATTGGTATGCAGAAAATGTTTTAAGGTGTGTGTGTGTGTGTGAGAGAGAGAGAGAGAGAGAGAGAGAGATTATATGTTTATTGTTATTTCCATTACCTTGTTTGTTAAACATTGACCTTTCTAGTGGGCACTCTAATACCTTTGAAAGTTCGTTAAACCCAATACAACCTGGATCAAGCACAGTGTTGTATGGACTGATAGTCGATAGTAGGAGCGTCTCTCCCATGGCAAATAGCAGCTTGGGAGCAGGATTTCATTGGGAAGGCTGTGTAGGAAGAAGGGGTTGCCCCCCCCCCCCGTGTCCCATGGTCCCCATCCTAATCGGCCCCTCCAGTGGCTGATATTAACAATGAGGGGGAAAGGTACATGCAACCTCCCACTCCTGTCTCCTCTTCTCTTATCCTGATGAGGCAGGCATATGCCCACAGCATAAAAACAAGCATGTCTTGCTAGTCAGTGCTGTTGCTGGCACCTGCCATTTTAATACCCCACAATGCCTCTGGTCTGGGGCCCCAATGGAACGATGCTCCACTGGGCACCAGAAATATGGTGAGGGAATTAAAATGGCAGTGCCCAATAGCAGCACTTGCCAGCAAGACCAGCTGCCTCAAGATAAGGGGGCGGGAGGTATAAATACTGGAACTTTCTGCCCTTGCCTGAACAATAGGGCAGTATCTTTCACCTGTTCCAACTCAGGCCTACCACTGGCTCAAGCATCTGGTTTCAGTTCCCAGTCCCTAGTTCTAGCAAAGATAGTTGGGACCTTGAGTTGGAAAGTACCATCCTATGTCTGGATTGGCAACCCATGACCCAGCCCTAATACAGAACTGTATGAATTGAAAAGCAGTAAGGAAAAGGAGCCCAACAACAACAATAAATTATTTTGCTCTTCTACTTTCATACACAGAACAGTTTTTCTTTTTAAAAAAATTAAAAGACCAATACAAACATCATGAAACACAATATTAAAAAATCAGAATAGCCAACAGCAGTGATAAAAGTCTTTGTATACTAAAAAAAATAAAAATCAACTGGCGATCTAATCCTTGAGAGAGGGGGAACTACAAGCCTGTTTGAAGGAGGCAGTAATTAGGCTGCACCTGAAGAAACCTACTTGGACCCTGAAGATGTGAACAACTATAGGCCGGTTGCTAACATCTTCTTCCTGGGTAAGGTGTTTGAGTGAGTGGTTGCTGGACAACTCCAATAATTCTGGAATGAAACTGATTGTATAGATCAGTTTCAATCAGGCTTCAGGAATGAAATCTGCCTTAGTTGTCCTCTGCTGAGAGAGTGGCAGGGAAAGTGCAACCTTGTTGATTCTCTTGGACTTCTCAGTGGCTTTTGACACCATCTACCATGATATCCTTCTGGACAGATTATCTGAACTAGGGGATGGAGATAGGGGGCTGGTTCATACGACCCAGGCAACGGAGGCACCATGGGGCGTCTGCGGGGTCCGGCGGGGCAGACCGCGGTGGAGCCGGCAGTCCCCGCACAGCAGTGCGGTGCGGGCCTCCTGGTGCTAGGGGGCGGCAGCTAGGGATGCCCAGCAGGGCCGTTTGCCCCTACAGGCCGGAGCGGCCGCAGCTTGGGCGCTCTGGGCTGCCGCCTCTGTGCAGCCATGGGACGGCTGCCCTCTGTTCACACGGCAGGGTGGCCACACGTGGTAGGGGCTTACCCCTCTACCGCCCATGGTCTTTCTGTGCTTCCCACGCGCAGCCGTTTCACGGGGGCGCCCCCGGCCGGCGTTCGCACAACACAGGAACCGCGGGGGGCTTCTGCTCCCCCGTGGTCCCCGTGTTGCAGTGGTTCCATGCCTTCCTGGACAATCAATTCCTGAAGGTAAGGCTGGTGGATTATTGCTCTTCCCCTTGGCAGTTGTGCTTGGCATTTAAACAAGGCTCCGTTTTATCACCCATTCTGTTTAACGTCTACATGAAACCATTGGGAATTTCAATTCAAGACTTAAACACCATCAATTAATTAATATAAAATTCATAAACAAAATATCAAACCAATGAGGGGTAATGAAATGTAACCCATATTTTAGCCAAACATACAGATTTATAAACTGCTCCAGACTCTAAACCAGCCTTCCTCAACCAAGTGCCTTCTTGATGTGTCGGACTACAACTCCCATTATTCAAAGACAAAAATGCGTAATCTCAAGACTTCTACACTGCAATCCTATGTACATCTATTCAGAAGTAAGACACTGAATTTAATGGGACTTATTCCCAGGTAGGTGGGTGTAGGTTTACAGGCTTTGTGCTTTTAGCTCTGCTGCATTAATGTTTTGCTGCTTGTGGTTTTATTTATTTATTGCTTTAATATTTGCAGTTTTAAATTTCTGTGGTTTTAAACATTATTGTTAACCACCCAGAGAACACCTGTTGTTGGGTGATATACAAATACAGACATGCCTTGGATTGAGAGCATAATTGGTTCCGGAAACGTGCTTGTAATCCAAAACACTTTTATATCAAAACGAAATCCCCCCCAAAAAAATCGTACAGAGATTTTCAATTTAAGCCGTACTACAGTACTTGTATTGCAAGACGTCGCTTGTATATCAAGTAAAAAAAAATTAAATAAATATTTAAAAATTTGCTTGTCTGGCAAAACGCTCTCAAACCAAGTTACTTGCAATCCAAGGTATTACTGTATTGTTAATAAATAATAAATAAATCTTGACCAAAAACAGACACACACTGACAAAATCAGAGCTGAATCTGGCTGGTATGAGAATTGGGTCATAATCTTACTTAATGGGCTTACTGGCTTTTCAAGTCACAAAATTAGTTGCCTGCCAAAACATCACTGTACTGGTTGGCCCATTAAAATACTGGATTATTGGCAACTCTACTCCAAATCTATTTTATATTTTGCTATATTTGGCCACAACTGAATATGCTCAGTTGATGCTGATGTTGGGGAAGCAATTTGGAATCCTCTAGGAGAAACAAATAAGAATAATGACAATAGTTTCTCTAAATAAGGTTATTATTCCCCAGTGGGGAATATTCCTATTTACATAACTAGATCCCTAATCACCAGTTTCTAACAGCCCATTGCTATGGCTGGCAAAGAAGCACTTAAGATGAGGTGAACCCACTGCTGTGGTAAGGGGCAACGTCACAAAACATGCTGTTAACGGTGGTTCTGTAGACAGATATACTGTTGCAATGGTTTACAAGGATAGATAACTTCTCAAGACAAGCATTCTTCATGTTTTTCTACTGTGTACAATGTGCATAAAATAGCAACATGTATGAATGTAACTGCAAGCAGCATCTACCAAGAATAGATCATATATACATCATCCAATGCACAGCATGCATGGTTATTTAAAACATACCTGGCAAAGGAAGCATACACCACTCACACACCAGCCCACTCACACAGGTTGTACATCCAAGGAGGGATGGGGGAGTAATTCGTTTAGTTTGCATTTTATTGTCAACTCGCCTGATTTCACACTTTTGACCCACTATGTGAAACAATCTCAGCTATCCTTTCAAACTTGCATTTCTCTAAATTTTGTACTGAAGTTCTCCAATTATTTTTAAAAAATGCATACAAAAATGCATATGCTAGGGAAAATAATGTTCAAAAATGCATTATATTAGTGAAACTATGTGCCAAAAATGTTTATATTAGGGGGGAAATGCATACAAAAATGAATGTACTAGGAGAAAGGTGCACAAAAACGCTTATGAATTTTCAAGCAAACTTTAAAAAAAAATTCTCAGAGTTCGGGATGAACTGAAGTTAAGATTGAAAAAAATGAGAAACCGCGAGAAACTGAAATGGATAGATTCGTCCATCCCTTGATACAGGGACAATCTTTGGGCTGTGTGTGAACAGCACCATTATTAACTTATAATTAAACTAGGAATATTCCTGTCGTTTTGGCAGGTTGCATCAGGGTGAGCAGGGGGTAAGCCATCTATAGTTTATCAGTGCTGAGCTGAGACAGGGAAATATATTTTGTGAACATATTTCTCCGCATTGAAACACACACCTCTCTTTTACATCCCTTTGTGAAAGTGTTTACTGCTTATATTGTCTTGAGAAATGGGGGGAAATCTAATACACTGTTACTAGCAAATAGTCACCAGAAAGGGTGATCATGGCATGGAGGCGCTTTAACCCATTGCCACAACCATGGTACTGATCAAAATCGGGAGGCTGGTGACCCCTATTTCGGTGGAGCTCCTTTTCCATTACAGGTTTTGCAGCTTTTTGGAGCTTCATAGGAGCTGCCCATGGTGCTGAACTCCATCTCCAAAATAGGTTCACCACCATGGAGCACCATGGATAGCTCATGTGAAACTCCAAATAAAAGCTGCAAAACCTGTGATGGAAAAGGAGCTCCACCAAAATAGCAGTCACCACCACAGCTGCTATTCATAATGTGAGGAAAATCTCCCATTGGTGCCAGTGGAGCTTTCCTCCCACTGCAGAGAGCAGGCACAAAGAGGCCCAGTCACAACCATGACTGTGTTGGGGGCAAAGTGTTAAAGACCTCCCTTCCAGCATGCCATTGGCCCAATCTGGCTTGAGGATGAGCCATGTTGGCTATTTGTGTGTGTTAAAAACAGCCACTCAAGGCGGAACAATGCAATTAAATCACATCTCATTTGGTCCTTACCTTAAGGTGATTTCACAGCAGCTCAGACAACCCTGAAAGGCTGGTTTCAGCTAACCTGTGAGAATAAGCAGAGAGTTAAAATTAGGAATTTTGTAACTGAAGAAAGACATTTATAAAGATAATGTGTGGGTTGAAGAGTCATTTCACCACACTGAATTTGTGTGAAAATGAATAATAATACACATTTTTAGACTTGCTTTATCTGTTCTTCCACATTCTTTCTCCCAGCCCAGATTTATCCTCAGACCCTGCTACGGATCCTTCACCCAGAAATGTTTACATTCTCCCCAAAATTCTGACCATAGTTGAGTAATGTTTATGTTGAGTAATTTTGTAATCACTGATTTCAGTGAGGCTAACTCCAGAGGAAGTAGTAGCTTGAAGGTCTCTTCTATGTGTTTGTCCAATGGAGTTACATCAGATTTTAAACAAGTGTAACTGCTTCAATGTCCTGTCTTTTTGCACATTGTGATTTTAAAGGTAAAAAATTCACTGACTGCTAACTGGAATAAAATACAGTTGTCCATTACAACTTCCTCTTCTGAGCTTTACATTCCTTCTCCCTATTGGATTCCCTCACCCTATCTGAGGCAGTTGCCCAAGAGGCCATCATGGCACATCCTCCATCTCTCTCCCACAAAATTCCTGTTCCGAGCAAGACCTGCACACATAGTGCTCCCTCAGAAACTGACCGCATGGCTTTTCATTTCTTTATATTTAATGTGCAAGCTCAGCAAAAAAAAAAAAAAAAAAACGCCTTTTTTTAACCGTACCTTTCCTTTGCTCAGATTTTGGAACTAGGAACTAGGTTAGATTCCCAATATCAGAAGAAATTGTGGCCTTAAGTAGAAATGTACGAGAAATGAGAATTTCATTTCTGCTTGCAAAACAAGTAAGCATGGCTGATTCACAGCAAGACATGTTCTCCAAAAATGTTTGCAAATTCTCAAAATCCTCTCACAACTTTATAAATGCACCAGTTCACACTTTAGGCTATGGGGAAAATTTGCAGAACTTTGGAAACTTGCACAAATTTGAGATTTTATTGCCAGTAACTAAACCTTAGAAGAGGTATTTAAACCTTTTAGAATGAGAAACACACAAAAAAGCCAGGAAATGATCAGCATGACAGTAAAATGGGTGTGGCATAGGAAGGGGGCATAGCCATCTGGGAAACCCAGAGGGCTGAATTGGCATTCCAGTTGGATCAGATTTGGCCCATGGGCCTGAAGTTCAACACCCTTGCTTTAAGGGATAAAAGGTAGGGTGTTATTATTTACATTCTATCATTTCCTTATTCTGAGGAACTCACAGCAGTTTCAGCCCCATAGGTTTCCCAAGAAGTAGGTTAGGTCAAGAGACAGTGTTTTGGCCAAAGCCACAAAATGGATTCCAATCTTCAATCCCACACTCTACCTATTACTCCACACTACCTGACAAGCCATGAGCTAAGGGAAGATTTCCATATTACATTTCCATATATGAAGGTCCATATTTGTGTACAAGGATACGTATGTGCAGCCATTAACATGTGAATGGAATGGTCATGATACTCGTAGTGTGTTTTTTGGGGAGCACATGAGAGCATGGGAAATGTCTTACTTACTCAAGTATTATAATGGGTAGGGATTGGGAGAAAGAAACATTGGTGAACATAAGAAGCTGCCTTCTGCTGAGTCACACCATTGTTCCTTGAGCTCAGTACTGTCTACCTTGACTGAGAGAAGCTTTCCAGTTGTTCAGGCAGGAGCGTTGCCCATCCCTCCCTGGAGATGCCAGGGATTGAACCCAGGACCTTCTGCATGCAAAGCAGATGCTATACTGCGGAGCTATGGCCATCCCTATAATACAAAATACACGATCCCTCATAGATGCGTATAGATCTGTGTTTATACAACACAATGTGAGAGTGAAGAACTGCCCTGAAAAGTGGCTGATACATAGAGCCGTGTGGTATCAGACTGAAGGTCCATCCAGGGTGTATCTTATTTGACAGAGTGGCCAAACTGATGCCTCCCAGAAGTTCGCCAGAAAGGTATAAAGGCAGCAGCCTTTGGAAGTAATTACTATAATTGAAATAGAAATACAGTGCATCTCACCATAGTGGGGAAGGCTGTGATGGGGCGACCTGTGTGCCTGGACACAGTCCACTGTCCGGGCGCTAACCATTATGGGCAACTTCAAGGCCCCTACTCTCCCTTCCTATGAATCTTTATCTTTGAACCAGACTTGGACTGGACAGCCCTTCAAATAGGATGCCTTTAAATAGAGGACTGTCCTCGGACAGCCCTTCAAATACAGGACTGTTCTCTCTAAAGTAGGACATTTGGCCACGCTAGCCACAAACTTGTTGAGCCATCTGTTGAGCCATCTCCAGAAATAATAGGCCAAATCATCTGGAAAAACTAAGCTCAAGAAGTAATTTGGCAACCAATAGGCCTTCCATTAGTTCTATTCACAAACTAACTGAGGACACACATTTTATCTGTGTCTACAATGGGCAAAACCTATTAACAGTGCTGCTTTGATACCCTCTGATTAATGTAAGAATGCTCTGAGAATTTTTCTTCAGAAATCATCAGATTGCGAAACTCTGAATATACACCGTTCCCACTGCAACATGTAGAGATCCAGCTGCATTCCAATCACCCCTGGAAACACAAGCCTGGCCTGCACAACACCATAAAGAAAAATCCAAGCTCTCTTTGCACTGAGAAAAAATATTTAGCAGACTGTCTACTGAACCTTCCTGTGGAATGTGAAGACATACTTACTCTCATCAATCATTCCCAGGGACTCTGGTGATTCATGATACCTGTCCAAATTAACAGACTTCCTTGTTCACTCCCTCAACCATGCTTCCTTGTTCCAGCCTTATTACACCATCACATCCATTACTGTGTCTTCAGTTCAGGAATTTCCCACCTGTAGCTCCATAGTTCAATGAAAAAGTTTCATTCACTCTCTATAATCACCTAACCATGATCTTCGTGGTTTATGAATCTATACCAATACAGTTTTCTCAATAATCTGAGAATTTATCTACCTGCAGAAAGATGTTTCTACGCTGAGAAACATTAACATTGTGCTCTCCCTGATTTTATCTCTGTTCTGTAAATGTAGCCAAGTTCAAATGGTTATTTATTGATTTGTTTCATTTTGTTGCATTTGTACCTCCACCTTTCTGCAAAATGGTGCTCAAGGTGGCCAACAGCAATAATTTAACTACAGTAAAATATCAGAAAATACAATAAACCAGCAATAAAATGCAAAGTAAAAAAAAGAAGGCAGGTAAAACATCAATAAAATCAATACAACAACCAGTTAAAATAAATTACAACACAATTACAGATCAGTTTAACAGCCAAAGGCCTGTCTAAATAAAAATGGCAGGGAGTTCCGGAGCCTGGGAGTCATCTAGAAGGCCATCTCTCAAGCTTCACCAAGAGTGCTTCAGATCTTAAAAAATAACAAACATGTATGGGAGAATGTGGTCTTTCAGGTAACCTGGTCCCACGTCATGGAGGGCTTCGTGTAGGACATAACTAGCAGGCTGAATTGTGCCCAGAAATGAGCCACTAGCCAGTGAAACTGTTGTAACATGGGAGTCACATGTTCCCTATAACTCATCCTGTTCAATAGTCTGGTCTGGCCGCAGCATTCTGAACAAGCTAAAGTTTCCAAATACTCTTCAAACACAGCTAGTGGTGTACCGCTCAGCCTCCCGGCGGGCGTAGCAGGCTGAAATCGGCCCCACTCACGCCCACCAGAGACTCGCGGGGCCTTACCGGGTCCCGGCACGGCTCGCCTCTCCGCAGTGAGCCGCCCACACTGGTCCTGTCGCATCACTTCCGGCTGGCCGGAAGTGACGCGACGGCATCCTGTGCAGGCGCGCTGGGGCCCTGCACTGCGTATTTTGACCCAGCACGCCTGCGCAGGGTCCCCTCAGCATCACTTCCAGCTAGCCAGAAGTGACGCGATGGGACAAGCGGGTGGCACGGCAGGCTCGAGCGGCGCAGAGAAATGCTCCACACTGCTCAGAAAATCGAGATGGCGGGCTGCCGCTGCGGAGAGACAGGGCGGCGGCAAGACGGGGGGCCCCTGAAGGTATGTGAACACCACTAAACACAGTTTCATAAAGAGCATGTTACAGTAGTCCAAATTATATTTCACTATGGCATGTGTAACTTTGGCCAGATCTTATATTTCCAAGACTAGCTGTGCCGAAGCACTCTTGACCATGGCTAAAACCTGGGAATCCGGGTTTAGGGCTGAATTCAGAGGTACACCCAAACTACAAACCTGCGAGGAAAGGGCAGCCCCATTCAAGACAGTTTGAACTAGGGGTGTCGGAGAAATCCTCAATGGATTCAAATGAGTTCGGATTTCTATGAATCTGGCCTGTGGAAGCCGCAGCAGACCGGCTTTTTGAGTCACATGAGTTCCGAGGCCTTGCAGACCAGTTGTGGTTTTTATGTTTTACTTTTGGGGGTGATTTGTGCAAATTAGCACTAATGCACACTTGCAAAAGTGGAACGAAATTCTTGTAGATTCCTAAAGAAAATCCAATTCCGTCAATGAGCAGACGACAGAATGTAAGACGCCTGACAATCTGCGAAACTGAGACGGAATGGATTTAACAAAATCTGTACATCCCTAGGCTGAACCCTTATTCCCTGATCTGCCTTTCATTTCAGCTGGCCAGGAGCACCACTGTCTTGTCCAAATTAAGCTTTAATCTGTTTGCCCTCATCCAGTCCTTTACCAACATCAGGCACTGATTCAGAACTTGAAGAGCTTCCTTGGATTTATCAGGGGTGGGTGAAATACAGCCTGCATGTAGCCCCCAGCCTCCCCCCCCAGTGCAGCCTCAGCCACCACCACCCAAATTCTGGAGGAACACCCCAAAAATGTTTAGTTGGTTGTTGTTGTTGTTTTGGCAACAAAATGGCACCTGGAACTGATACGGAGAACCAAAAGGATCAAATAAAAATAAAAGGATCAAAATAAATTAACTTGCAAAAAACTTTTTGTTTTTATTTATTGTTATTTAAAATTTTCTCCCTGTTTTTTGCACCCATACGGGGGGAGGGCACTGCAAGCGGCAAAAAAAAAAAAAAGCCCCTGGTTTCCCCAAAGTTACAGACCCCTGCTTTACATGGAAAGGAGGGATAGAGTTGGGGGTCATCAGCATATTGGTGACACAAAACCCCAGAACCCTGGACAAACTCCCTCAGCAGCTTCATGTTGATGCTAACTAGCCTAGGGGACAAGATGGAACTCCCAAGGCCAACACCAATGGCCAAGATGTCAAACAGGATTCCTCCAGCATCACCTTCTAGGTCTGGAATCATCCCTCCATGAAGGACCAAAATCACCATAAAATGTGCACCCATGTCTCAGCCCAGTCCAGTGGCCCAGATATATACCATGGTTGATAGAATGAAAAGTTGCAGAGACATCCAGCAGAACCAACAGGGAGGGATGCATATTCACCCTACACGTCATTGTGCTAAATCAGAGATGGGGAACATGTGGTTGGACTGCAAATTCCATCCTCCCTCACCATTGCCATTCTGGCAAGGACTGATGGGAGCTGCAGTCTAGCAACATCTGGAGGACCACACATTCCCCACCACTATACTAAATACTTCCTCTGTAAAAGATCTCCAGTTGAGCTGAGGCTCCATCCATGCTCCAGCTGCTTTTCCTCATGGGGAGTTTCCACCCCCTTATTGTAACATCTGCAAACTTCATCATGTGGAATGGCATCCTCACACTACAAGTTTTCCTTCCTCTGCTCCATGTACATTGTTATATAAGTGGTGGGGGCAGGAAAACTTTCAACATGATGAAACCATGAAACATGTGTGTTTGACAACATTAGAACATGGGGGTGGGAATTCAGGTGGCGGTGCAGATAAAGATAACACCTAGATCAGCTCTAAAAGACGTTTCCAGTATTCTACCAAAAAGAAAAAGAAAAGCAGGAAGACAGGAAGTGAAGGTGAGTTGAATAAGTACCTGTAATGTATTTTTTTAAAAAAAACCACACACACACACAACAACGCTGCCTGATTAATCAGGAACACGACTTAGTGAATTAAAAGTTTTTAATTGATTCATCTAACCCAGCATTCCACAACCTGGTATCTATCCTCCAGATGTTTTGGATTACAACTCTCATCATCCCTGACCATTGGGCATGGGTCTGTTGGGAACTGTAGTCCAAAACATCTGGAGGGAACCAAGTTGCCTATCCTTGATCTAGATGCTGGAGGAACCCACACAAGCCCTAGCAGAAGCTCTCTTTGTACCCAAGAGAAGATCTAGAGTGTACAGATACCTTCCTCCACACAGAGATTACCTTTGGTGGTGGCTTGGGGAAATAGCGAGTAGCTACATGTGGATATCAGCATATTTAGATCTTCAATGTGTTGGGTTTTTTTTCATTAGACCCACCTATTATTTAATATTCTGAAACCTATTGCACAACTTTGGCAGCCAGATCAAACTTAACATTGTGAAGAGGTGAAGTCAACTTTAACCACTATGTTGTGGGGTCCTTCTGCTGCAATCCTCCTTCCCTCCCCGCTTCAAATTTCCAATTCGTACATGTTCTTCACTCTTAACTGCTAGTAAAGGCAGTGACACCAAAATAGAGAAAGGACATGACATACATAAAACAAACAGAAACCCAACATAACACAAGAAAGCGACATTTACAATCCAGCTGACAAAGCCAGTCACTTTTCTTTAAATAACATGGCAGGCATCAAAAATATTATCTGACACCCACACCCCCACAATCCAGGTGTCATCCTAACAATATAAGTATAGCCCATATGATTTGATGCAGCTATACTGTGGACATGTCTAGATAAAAATGTTATTGTCATTAATAAAGAAACCACCAAAAACCCCAAAGTATCAGAATGTCATTGGGGGGGGGGGGGGGGAACCAAAGGAAAATAAACTGCAAACATTTGAATAACATCACAGCAGGGATAATATACCTAAGGAAATCTATTGAAATATGCTAGTGAATTCATCCTCTTCTCTCCCATTAAAATGGCAATTGACTGTAAACCTCCTGCCCCTCTCCACTGAGACTTTAATTGTAAAGATTCCTGTTACATATCATATTAGAATTTAGTTAAAATTGTAGAACACATTATTTCCAATCAGACAGCCAACCATCACTCACAAAGATTTTTAAAAAGGTGATTAATAATTCATCTCAGATAAGGAAAAGATCTATATTTATACCATCTTCTCAGCCACCATAAACTACCTGACAATTGTTCAGTAATGATGCCCAGTAAATTCTTTAAAATGGTAATTTGTCATTCTGTCACTTCATTTGTGACCTAAAATTCCTCACTTGAGGCATCATCAAATAAATTAATCACTTTCCAGGATCCATTTCTCTGTTCTGCGTGTTATTATGCCCAGGCTCTCTTGTGTTTCTGTTCATTTACATATATTTAATGGCTCAGCAGTGGTTCACTATGGCACATAGCACACACATCTCATTACAGGTGAAATATTCTAACTGCCACTATCACTGGGAAAGAAAATAACTCTCCCAATTTAATTTTCCTGATGTAACAAAACCATGATTCTTCCCTATGAAATGTTGATGCCATCCATCAGTCACAATCAATAAACTCATCATCGGAGGACGCCTTCTTCAGCATCATTCCTTCATACTGGGTATTATTTGAGGGAGGTAATTAAACTCATAATATGTAATGAATGTAAATGAAGAAAAAATCCTCATGTCCCCTTCTAACTATGCTTATTTTACTGCTTTGATTTAAAGTATTTTTTACATCTTACAATCTATGAAATACACAAGGCCCTGAAGGGAAGCCATCAGAAGTACAGTAGGCAATCAATCAATATGTATAATGACTAATTAAAAAGGAACATATTTTAATATATATATTTTTAAAAAACAAAATGCTATTATTTATAGGGGAGGATTTCACTTAAAATG
The DNA here is from genome assembly GCA_021292165.1 of Shinisaurus crocodilurus. Lineage (NCBI taxonomy): Eukaryota > Metazoa > Chordata > Lepidosauria > Squamata > Shinisauridae > Shinisaurus > Shinisaurus crocodilurus. The sequence goes on along the minus strand of CM037876.1, from coordinate 158,394,379 downwards.
AAACATTCCCTTTGGGTTCCTTTTATTTCTTACTGAAATTTCAGATTTGACCACCAGATTTGATGCTGTTGCATCCATATGCCTTAATTTCCTCTTATCTCTCTTTAAAACAAACAAACAAACAAACAAAAACTGATTTCGGTCTGTATTTTTATCGCGGGTGGGGGGTAACAATAGATATTCATAGTGCACACCTTTCTGCTACGTGAATAGGAAAATAGTTTGTTACAGGCACTAACTTTTCCGTTTAATTCTAAGAAAATCGCCTGAGACTATGCAGTGGCTCAATACGCATTTTCATAAACAGCAAAAGGACATTAACTCTTTTCACTGTATCCACCTGCCACAATTATGCACACAAAATTGCTTTCTTCTTCTGTATAGAAAGGTCAGGGGGGGGGGGCTTGCTTAGGTAAACCGGTGTGACATAAATATTGTCCATATGCTCTGGCTTGGTAACCTACAGACTACCTTTCCAGCTCCTTCCAATGTCTGGACTGATACCTTATTCACAGAGATCCAAGACTATTATTGCCAGCTGCTATAATATATGTATACAAAGGGCAGCAAGTTCTTGTTCTGTGAATGCAGAGCACAAAGTATTCCCCGTAAAGCCACTTTTCGCCTGAATGAAAAATGATCCTTATTATCTATTCCAAATTAGTAACTTCAGTAATTGTTTTAAAAGAGACAGACTAAATATGAGCACAGGATTTTGGGCGATGGGGGTGGGAGGAATCATGAATTAACCATTTATAATTCTTACCTGATAAATTACTGTAGTTTTCTCCTTTTTTAAAAAAAAAAAGTGTATTTATTTTAGAAAGACTACAGATGTGTGCCTTTCATCTGAAATTTGGCTCACCATTAACTGGAAGCCAATGTATTAGACCAGGCATGCACAACCTGTGCCCTGGGGGCCGCATACAGTCCCCAAGGACTTAACTGTACTCCCCGCCGCCGCCACTGCTTCCAAATTCAACCCCGATGTCCCGTCAAATGTGCTGTTGCTACCAGTGATGCAGATTGCTCCTTCTAGCAAGGGAAGAGCAATCCTCCCTTTCCTCCCTTTGGGGGAAAGAGTGGACTTCCTTTTGTATCAAGATCACTGGGGAAGGGGTGGAGAGAAGGCTCTCAACTCCCTCTCCCAGTGATCCTCATACAGGTCACTCGTTCCACACTGCTGCTAGCAGTGAGGAAAGAGGATCGCTGAAGGGGTATGTGTATGTGCATGTGTGCGCGTTCAAGTGTGCACGTGTGTGTGTGCCCCCAGCCCCCCCCCAAGCCAACATCACATGTGGCCCTCAACGTCGAAAAGGTTGTGCACCTCTGTATTAGATGAACAAGTTCTGTGCTGTCATCTTTAATATATCAATGTCTGACACATTTTGTGTAAGGTCTCAGTTTCAAAGCATATTCCCCCCCCCCCCAAAGTTACTAGATCAAGACAAGCTTTTCTGAAGGTAAGATGGCACATCCATGCTAGTTTCCTCCTATGGACAATCAATGGTGGTTTCCTCCTATAATTGCTGGATGCACTTGCGGTGAACACCGAGTGGCAGCAAGAACCAATAGACCTTGTTGGCATCCCGCTGGGCCAAAGATGCAACCTAGAAGACACACACACCCCTGAACCATCTGCAAAGCACAGCGCTGCTTGGGCCTATAGCCAGGGGTTGGCTGGTGGGAGAAGGCTGTTTGCAAAAGAAATTCAACAAACAAATAATTAAAAAACTGCTTATAATTTTGTCTTTAAAAGGTCTGCAAACCAGATGAACTGCCCCCCTACTTTTTTGGTGTGTCCCCCCAAACTTTTAGGCTGGCTACGGGTCTGGTGCTGCTTAAGCTCTGTGGCAGATTTGTCTGGGTTCAACACAGAAGGGGAACCCAGAAGACAGGAGGTTTGGAAACCACTGCATTTAATAGTTGACAGAAATTGCTAGTATCTGACCAGAGACTCGCCTTTGCATCCTGGCATAGCTGTGGAAGTATTCCATTCCAGTGTTAATTTCTATCTTTGTAATTTTGTGAGGAAGCAAAAAAGTGCTGATCCATCCTAAGCCCTCCTTGAGCAAATTCACAAAACGAAGCCATTGTCTCCTGTGAGTAATGCTTTCCTAGTTGGTCTGGTCAGTGCCTGCGTACCCTTCAGCATTTTTCTTCGGAATGCCCTGTAAATGAATGAGCAGAGCACCACCTCTGTGTTTTGCTCCAAACAGATTGAAAGGAACTGACCATCACAACTAACTCATTCCCTATATCCTTTATGCTTATTAATACTAGCATTTGTGGGATGGCAGGAGGAAGAATGAGACTCAGAATCCTAAATACTTTTGAAGCTGCATTTTAAAAAAAAAAATCCATATAAGTTTCTTTTAAAATGCCAGTCACACTTTTTTTCCAATTCAACTGAAAATATTTGAGGAGTGTCCAACAAGGCTTTCTCTGCAAAGACTTTGCATGCAGATTCGAATGAGACCCAAGTAGGCCTGGCTTGAATTGCTGATCCAAAATTCTTTGCAGATATTTTAATCGACATATAGAGGGAAGATCATGATTACACATCCCGCAGCCCCTTGGTGTGCTCACGCATAATATTGCCATAGGGGCTGACATGGAATTGCGTGATCTGTTGTCCACTAAAAGAGCAGTGTACCGATTTTGCAATGATACTTTCTAATAGCAAACTTGGATAGCTGAGTGCCAATCAGTTTGGAAGTGAATGAGGGCAACTCAAAACTAAACTCCCTAGATATGCAGAAATGCATACATTTGAAAATCAAAAGAAAAAAGTATTTTTTAAAAAATAAACATATGGAGTGATGACCATGATTGTGCCAATCATGCCCCTCAGCATCATGCATTTTTTATAAAGTCAGCATTGGGGCCAATGTGCAATTGTGTGATCTCTGCTCCCCAAAATTAAGAGGCTAGGCCACTTCAGAGATGTTTCTTTGCTCCATCATGTCAAAAGCTTGCTTAGTTGCAAATCTTGCACATCAGGCATAAGGCCAGGCTAGAACCTTTGTCTCTGATGGGCTAGCTTTCCATGCATAGACAGTTTCAGAAGTGGAAGACAATTCAAAATGCAATCTTTCACCTGCACCTGAAATGGCACAGTCCCAGCAAGATTGTACCACCATTTCTTCTTTTCTTTTTTTGCTGAATGTGAATTAGCTTTCAGGTGGGTGTGTGGTGTCACCCCCATACCAATCCCTCACATCAGAATCAGACACTCTTCTTCTGATAACATGATTCCACTTGGTGAAAACAGCAAAAAGTAAAGTCAATGAGAGAGAAACAGATATGAAACATACTTATACATTTAATTAAAACAGTGCCACAAATATGTATTGTTACGAAGGAGACTGCATACTAGGGGTGTTGAATCTCAGGCCTGTGGGCCAAATTTGGCCCACCTGTGCTCCCAATCTGGCCCTCCAGGGCTCCTCAGATGGCCACACCCTCCACCCCTGGACACACCCCTTTCTTTTGACCGCTGATCATTTGGTGGCCTACTGGCTTTCGTTCATCCTCCCCCGCCCCTTCTAAAAAGGTTGAAATCCCTCTCCTAAGCCTTAGTTACTGGCAGTATGAGATTTATGCTGGCATTTCCACCCCCCCCCGTCTCCCTTTGACCCACCCCCCACTGGAATGCAGCCCCCGAGAGCTTCTCCGAAATTGAAATCGGCCCTCGGGCGGAAAGAAGCTCAGCACCCCTGCTGTATACCAACTATGTGCTTGTAGGTAACTTCATAAGGTATTGGGTGAAATGTCATAAACAACGGTATGATGTCCTGCTCAGCATGCAGATGTCAGGGATGGAGGTGGCACGGTGCAGCATCCTTGAGGGCAGGGACCAGTGTCCTGAGCAGTGAAACACCAGAAACCACGCTGGCCACTACATATTGCACCAGCTGGAGTTTCTGAACACTCCTCAAGTTCAGGCCCACACAGAGCCAGGGATGTTGAAGAGTCCTTGGTTTCGAGTCACGAGTCGAGTCACGAGTCTTTGGACCCGAGTCTCGAGTCCGAGTCCTTGGTCCAAAATGGTGACTCAAGAGTCACTCCCAAAGCTGACTCCACGAGTCCCTATTAAAATCAATGGGGGGTTTTCCCAACAAAATAAGGCTATTTCAGGATAGGGAACCTGAGGCCCTCCAGATATTGCTGGACTACAACCCCCATGATCCCTGGCCATTGGTCATGCATGCTGGGGCTGATGGGAGTTTGCACCCAATAACATCTGGAGGGCCCATCCCTGCTGTAGAGGATAACACCATACTCCTCCCCCCCCCGTGTTTACTGTATCAAGGCATCTTTAGGGTTCGAGACATAGAGAGACTATAATATACACTTAATGCTGAGGCTATAACGCAAATTCCTATGGCGTATACACAATGCTTCACACAAGCAGGGCATGCCCTGACCAGGGGATGCTTTGCACATTCAGTGGAATTCTCTAGTACAAAAATGAAAGGGGGTATGAGAGTCCATATACATGTTGCAGCTTGATCGTGAGCCCTGAAGCTGTCCCGTTGGGGTGGGGTGGGGTGTCTACTGTCAGGTCTCCAGCAGTTATCAATAAGTATAACAACAAAAAATACCATTTTCTTACAGTATTTTAAATGGATCACTTATAGTAGATATGTATGAAATATATACCCATAAGTATCAAAAAGTATGTAGTAATACAATTATCCATAAAAATAGTTATGCATAAACTTCAGAAAAAGCAGACCAAATATCTATGTATTTATGCATCCACAGGTTGTTGTTGTTCTTCTTCTCTTCTTCTTCGTTTTTTAAAAGGTTTTTGTTTTGTTTTGATGTAATTCACATTTTAAAAACTATTAAAAAAAAAAAAAGCTATCAATAAGTATTCTGGAAACAGGAGTTGATCCGCAGATAAAACATAAGATTTCTAGATTTTCCTTTCATCCAATGAAATTGATTGACAATAGATTCAGGACAGACAAAAGTACTTCTTCACACAATACATTATTCATTTATGGAACTCACGATGTTCCCAGGATGTGGGAACAGTCACTAGCTTAGATTGTTTAAAAAGGGGATTAGACTTATTTATTTATTTATTATATTTATACCCCGCCTTTTTTCCTGCAAGGAACCCAAGGCGGCTTACATAATCCTCCTCCTCCTCCTCTCCATTTTATCCTCACAACAACCCTGTGAAGTAGGTTAGGCTGAGAGTCAGTGACTGGCCCAAAGTCACCCAGTGAGTTTCATGGCCGAGTGGGGACTTGAACCCGGATCTCCCGAGTCCCAGTCCAACACTCTCACCACTACGCCACACTGACTCATTCATCTAGGTCTATTTCAGTGGCTATTAGTATGGTTAGATATATAGAGTTGGAAGGGGCTACAAGGCCATCGAGTCCAACCCCCTGCTCAATGCAGGAAACTAGAGGAGGGGTCTCCCATCCAAGTAATAACCAGGCCTGACCCTGCTTAGCTTTCCACGCTCAGACAAGCTGAGCCAGCATGAGCCACAGGCCTGTATAGATCAGCTGTTCCAAACTTGGCGCCTTCTAGATGTATTGGACTACAACTCCCAGCATGCCCCAGCCATGGAACCTTCAGCTTCAGTGGCAGTATGCCACAGAACACCAACTGCTGAAGGGTAACAGCAGAGGGAGCGATTTCCTTCATCCCTGCTTCTGGGCTCCCTGGATGCATCTTGTTGTCCATTTTGGGAAGCAGGACATTAGACTAAAGGGACCTGTGGTCTAACACCCTTACGCTGTGTTCTAAAGTTGTGCGAGTCTTGTTCCCAGAATACTCACGAGGAGGCCCACCTAAGGCCTCTCACTAGTGGTAAATCTTACATGCCAGTTTCTGCAGCATCTTTTCACAGTAGCACTCTTTCTGAAGCATGACTAGCTCAGATTCATATGCCCCAGGACTGTAAACCATACATTTGTCAGCACATCAGAAGCCGGCTGTCTCTCAAATGCTGGCAGAGGCCACAGCTAATCGATATGCATATTCACCAGCAAAACTGACTAGTACATCTGTTCTGTGAAAAAACATACATTCCGCCTGTAGTACAATCAGTGTAATTAAAAATTAACATGCATTAATTGTTAGAGCTGATGTAAACAGCTGATGTTCCACTTAGGCTTGTCTTCTGTACATATCATTAGGCAAAGCCAAATATTGTTTAAGGCCACTCTTACAAAAAGAAAAGGAAAATAAAGTAATCCCAACTAAACCAATATACAAGAGAGTGCAAGGCACAATGGAACACCCGAGGTAATTATCAGGCCGCTGGACTAACAAAAAGAAAAAATTATTGATAACACATTCGTTTGAATCTCATTCTAGTAAATGTATTTAGGCACAGTGTGAAGTATAATTTGATCTGCATGTGCGCAGTGAACATGATGCTTCAAGAAGTGGGATATGCAGACTGGCACAACTGAACCAAAATTAGATCTCATCATTTGATATAGAGGGAAACAAATAACTTACAAAATGTACCCTTCCCAACCTTGGTGGTAGGCAGCTGATACTCTCAAGAGAAATCAAAGCAGGATATGCAATTCTAAAGGGCTTGTTCATTCCCAAGATGTGCCTGTACAACTCCCATCCATACCAATAGGTGTTAGACCTCCAGTGTTGCTGACAGGGAAATACGCTCCTTAAGGTGGGTGGTTGTTTATTTTAAATGTAATTTTTATTTAAATGTCATTGCAAAAATTGTGTTTCCATTTTGTCTGAAACAGCAAAACACCACCACCACTCTTGCCAGTCTACTTTGTCCTGCATATTTGAGAATTGCTGCCTCAGATCACAGCAGCAAAGTTAGAGATTGCCTCAGGGATGTCAGCTGCTTGCACCCCCAGGCTCTCCTCTGCTCAGAGATGTAATGTGAGATGCCTACACTGTCAGTCTCACTTTTCTCACATGCCTTTCTGGAATCAACTGAAAGCTGGAGCACTTAAGAATTCTGCCAGGTAAATGCAGAGTGCTGTAGAAGTGTCTTATACACAAGTGAAACCACCCTCTCGTGATAATGGTATATTTGCAAAACATTTGTGCCTGGAGGGGCAGGGGACAGGGGAGAATAAATGGGACAATGTGACATTTATTACTTTAGTGAGGCCAAAATGCACATTCAGACTTCTGCAAAGAGGGCATACTAGACAATAACAATTCCATTTCTGAGGAAAGCACAAATAAACAGATCCTGATTAATTACAAGTCACACACGTGTCCTTTATCAGTCTTCCTGTATAAATCTAACGAGAATTTTAAAAGTGAAAATGTAAATTTGACGTATCTTTCATATGTCATTAAAAGGTAGCGGGGAAGCAACTTTGGTAACAAAAGACTTGATAATGTATTGTTACGTGCTAGCCGTAGGGATGCATGCATTTCGTTAAATCCGTTCCGTCTGCGTTTCCAGATTGTCAGAAGTCTTTCGTTTGATCGTTTCGTCATCCGCTCATTGACGGAATCGGAGCTTTTCCCCCTTCAGAAAAGTACGCAAAAAAGCCCACTTCAGTTTACCAAACTTTTGCTGGTACGCAATATTTTGTGTATTTTTCTTAGTTCTACACAGCAGAGTCTGAAGAGAGATCAGAGATGTAGAAAATGTTGTGGCGGAGATTATCATATGTTCCACTAAAATTTGGCCTTTAATACAACTAAATTTGCGTACAATTCTAGAAAGTTTTTTAAAAAAAATTATTTGCAAGCCTGCAGAATCCACGCAACCCAGAAGAAGCTGGTGTACTGCAGAATCCGCAAGTTGAATTCATAGAAATCTGAAGCAATTCGAATTTGTTCTGGATTTCTCCGACATCGGGGCGGGCCCACCCCTCAATAGGGCCTCAAGCTTGCCCTCCTTATTGGGATCTCTGGGTGTGCTTATGTAAGGTTGGGGGTTTCTTTCCCTCTAACCCAGGGCTCTCCAACCTTGGGTCCTCAGATGTTGCTGGCCTACAGCTCCCAGTATACCCAGCCAACATAGCTAATAATGGCAAGGGATTCTGGGAGCTGTAGTCCAGCAACATCTGGGGACCCAAGGTTGGAGAGCCCTGCTCTAACCCTTACCCTTACCCCTCTCACACTGACTTTGGGATGTCTAATCCCTACCTCATACCTCTTTGACCAGTACAATAAGAACAGCTTCCCACACAGGCAGTGCCAAATAACAAAGAACAGTTTATTTTAAAATACAAGTTCTGGAAATAAGTTTCATGTGTAAGTTTCATTACTTTAGTCCTAAGTAATGTACTATCTTATCCTAATACCAATCTTCCCTCAACAACTGTTCCCAATATCAATCCCTGCACTCACTAGCTAAACTGTTAACAGTCCTAATATCTCTTAACTCTCTCCCGTCAGCTTCACGGACTCCCAAACAGCACTTCACACTCCACACACTCCTGCAGTCTCTTCACAAAGCCCCACAAAGCCCCTCAAAACCTGAACAGCGCCGCCCACTGTTTATATAACACAGGCTCTACCCCCCCTTCTCACTCTCTCGGCCAATCATGTCACATATGCAAATACACCATTCTTCCTGCCCATCCTTTCTCACTCACCCAGATACAGCAGGAATACATACTTATACTTAATACAGAGACACATTATACTTACCACCTATACAGGACCGGTGCAGGGCTGTTTGGTGCCCTAGGCCAAATTATATTTAGTGCCCCCCCTCTCGTGCAGTGGGGGGGCTCCAGGAGCAAAGCAGCCCTGCTCTGCAACCCCCCCCCCCGCGCCGCCGCCGCCGCCACCACCACCTACCTACCCCGCTGCTGGCTGCTGCTTGCTGCTGCCGCCTCCTCCTCCGAGGAGAAAGTGACGCAACGGGACCCCGCGCTTTTTTTTTTGCCGGGGAAACCAGGGCAACAGGGCTGTTTAAGCCCTGTTGCCCTGGTTCCTCCCGCCAAAACAACGCCGGCGGGGCTCCGGAAGCGACGCGAAGGTAGGTGGCTGGCTGGCTGGCTGGCTGGCTGGCGGGCGACGCGCAGGGGGGGAGGTGCGGCGGCAGCGGGGGGAGGTGCGGCGGCGGCAGCGGGCGGGAAGGCGCGGCGGAGGCAGGCAGGCGGGGCAGGAGCGCACCGGTGGCAAGGAAGGAGCGCGGCGTTTCTGCGCCCTCTTCCGCCACGCGCCCTAGGCAGCCGCCTGGGTCTGCCTAGCGGTAGCGCCGGCCCTGCACCTATACACATTAAATTTAAACCCAAATGACATAACATCAGAGGGGGAATTAAAGTCATGAAGTAAAATTGCAAAGGGGCTAAAGAGATGGCCATCCAGTTCTGAATGGGTTCAGTTCACACACAGATTAGTTTGGAAGGCCTCCGCCAGATGCTTGAAATGAATCCGATTTTCAATCTGACCCAATTAGGCCTTTAGAATCTGTCACACTGGGCCAGTTTGCATGACATGACAGCCCACTGTGGGTTATTTAACCCAATGGTAAGGCTGTGGCGCATACAGGGCACGTGCTGTCACCATTTTGCATATCCAAAACCCACTTGGGGGTTGTCATGTTGTGCGAACCCAGAAAGTGTGGTCTATGCTAGGGTTAAACAACTGCCCCCATAACCCTAGAATAGACCATGGATTATGCAAAGGTTGTTTAACCCTTGCATAACCGACACTCACTGGGTTCACACATCACAACAATCTACAAGCGGGGACTGGGTAAGCAAAGTGGCACCCACACACACACTGTGGCTCGTCATGGGTTAAGTAACCCATAATGAGCCACGCCGTATCATGTAGACCAGGTCACTCTGTACCTCAGAAGCTCTAGTGTAGTGGAACCAGGAGTCACAGGGATGTCGCACTGGCACTTTTATTACATTTGCAGGGATGCTGATGTCATCTGCCACCCCCTCAGGCTTCCCTGTTCCCTCTGTGCTTAGCTGCAACCCTCACAGTGCCTGGGGGGAAATGAATTTCCCACAAAATAATATATTTTTCCTTGTTGTAAAGTATTGGCGGGGGGGAGGTGGCTTGGTTTCGAATGGGCAAATTAAGGCGCCTTAGATTTATTATTTATTTATTTAATACATTTTATACCGCCCAATAGCCGAAGCTCTCTGGGCGGTTTACAACAGTTAAAATCATAAAATACAATATAAAATATAAAATTTAAAACCACAGATTAAAAACAAATAGCAAAGGTCACAAAGGACCTGCTGCTGGCAGATGAAAACTTCTAGAACAGGTTTGTGGATGTGAATCAATGCAGCTGTCTGAAATGTTGGCTTCTCCTTGGGGGCTATGGAGACTGCCACGATAAGCGCCTGCACTTCAAAATGTGCCATTAAACCAGTGACGGAAACCAAACACTGAGAGCTAGTATGGTGTTATGGCTAGTGTGGGACCAGGGCGATGCAGTTTCAAAGCCCCGTTCAGCCACAATGCTGACTGAGCTGCCTTGGCCAAGTCACTTTCTCTCTCAGCCTAGCCTACTTCATGCTTGGGATGGGCAGATCTGACAGTCTCACTTCCTCCCACATTTGATTTTTTAAAAATATCTCAAGTTCTTTCTGTCAAGTTTCTAAGTTCTTTCTCTCCTGAATATGATGAGCTTGGTAAATTCTTACCAAAAATGAACTGAAATTAAATTCTCACCAATCTGCATCAGCCAAATTCAATAGGTACAAGCTATTCCCAGCATAGAGAGGACCATGATATACCTGCCTCTAATATAGCTATTAAAGATGTGGAGCGTGTCAGGGGGAAAAAAGAGATGGCAACTCTAATTAAGCATGGTTGAATAAACAGGGATTCAAAGCCAAGCTTTTAAGAGGTAAGCACTTAATGATCTGGCTGGGCGAATCTCTCTCTCAGTTTCAGTTTCTCCCACGTTCGATTTTTTAATATTTCAATTCCTTTTTGTCCCAAATATGGAAAACTTTGTAAAGTTTGGTAAATTCTTATCAAAACTGAACGGAAATTAAATTCTCACCCATCCCTACGGCGGCGGCGGCACACACCTAAATCAGATATCATAATCATTTGATAGAAGGCCACAAAGTAAATTTTAAAAGTTTGTTACAACTGGCATTCCAAAAAACTGGACCTCAGCCTTTCAAGAACACATGGTTTGGTCTTCTCGCTAATACAGCTCCATGTTGACGGCAGTCATAACACCATAAAGATATATTAAGACAGCCAAGTGTACTTAGGGTCTTCACAGGTTTGTTTTTAATTAGACCATTTGTATCTGTCTGACTTTTATTTAAATACAGAGCAGCAGAGAGAGAGAAAACACTGATGGAAATATTCTGATATGGCTCTCTCTACCCATTTTAAAAGTACAGTAAATGCTCATGAGCACTGCTGCTGAGCTGTTTCATATCAATATCAATCTAGTAATGCAGCAAATGAGTTCTGATTTGTGCTATTTAATGTCCTAATGGCTTGACTAGTTAGGTAGATAATTACACTGTATGATTTATCCAACCCATTTATAAATATTTATAATAATGGATAGATTAACCTTTGGGATTCCTTTCTTGAAACCCTATTGGTTGCATCAAGATCACTTGACCAAAAGTAGAGTGAGTAGTTGCCTGCAAATGAGCAACAGTGTGCATACTGGGGAACATTCTACTGCACAGCATCTTTCCTGTAGCATCCTTTCAGTAAAGATGTAATCACAGCACTTTATCCTTGGTTAATCCCAGCAACCTCAGTCTCCTCCCTCTATCTCCTGAACACACACACAGCCCCAATCTACCAGACACAGGTTCACAAGGAGTGAAGATTCAGTAACAAGGTCCAGTCGTTTGTGTGTATTCTTTTTACTTTATACTTTTTTCACTCCGTTATTAATACAACAGCAGCATAATGTGTACATAATGCAACTAATTTAGGATACTTCAGTATTATTTAGCAAACACCACACCAAAATAACAAATGTTAGGCTCCCTTGCAGTTTGACTTGTTAGAAATACTTGAAGGCTTCTGACATTTCATGGGTGGAGTGCTTCAGCCGCTGCCCTAACAAATACGTATCCAAGGCATTCTCTCCCCACCCCACCCCATTTTGAAGCTGGCGCATGAGTTGCTGGGAGGGAGGCAACACTTCAGAAATGCATTGCTCCCTTTCAATTACTCCTCCCCAAAGTACCTTCTGACCCTCTGTTGGGGGCAAGCAACAGGTTGGATCCAGAAATGCACTAGCAGATTCTAGCAGAGGTGCCGTTTTGTGAACTTTTGTGCAAGAGCTAGTGGAAGACATTGCGCAAGAGCTTGCAGAACATCTTGCGCTAGGATACATCTTGATACATTGTGCAAGAGATCATGCAATGCCTTGTGCAAATGGAAGCTCATCACCGGATTACACTTCTTTTCTTGTGCAAGGCTCTTGAGCTAAGTGAGGAAAAATACCTTCTGCATGGAAGAGCCACTCGGGATCCAACCCACCATATTTCACCTCTACAAAGTGGATTCTCACCACCTCTGAGAATGAGAGTTCATAGTGTGACTGAGGCTACCTTCCTCTATGCACACTTAGGTGTGAGTCCTGTTGAACTCAATAAGGCATTTGTTTTGTGCACTGTGCATAGAATCAAACTGGATGAATATTGGGGACTGGCTATGAAAGAAAGATCCCAGACTATATATGGCATAAAGATATAGTTCCGACCGTAGCTATAGGCCCCAGACTAGCTAATGTTAGTCACATCTAGGTCCTACTGAAACCAATGAAAAAAGTTTGTCATGACTAACTCAAATCCCATCGCTTTCAAGGGGACATAGTCATGAATAACTGTATCTGGGTTGGCAGCTATATAGAGAGTACTAAATCAAAATATAACTATATAATAAATAGAATTATGGTAAATACAAATATTTAAAGTAATATTTTACATATCATATTATAATTATAATAAATATTAGTTTATATTTAATATACTGTATTACAATAATTATACATTAAACAATCACATCAGTTCAACAACCCATATTAATTTGTGACCTAGACAATTAGAAAACAACATAATATATACAAGCCTTGACACCAGCAAAGGAGTTGGTAACAATTTTTAACATCTCTTACAATAAAATTTCATGAAATCATCAAAAGGCACTGCACAATCACAAAACCTTTTAATCCACTCAGAACCCCTAACACAGAAACTGACACTGAAAGCTACAGAGCTACCTAAAGTGTCTATGGGAAACAGTATAACAGCACTTTCTTTAAAAGGTTCACAGAAACACTCAATATACAGAACCCCCGCAATAATGCAAACATATTATTGAAAACAAAGTTAAGCACATCAAAACCACATTACCATGATAACCTCCCAAATCATGCCATAGAATATGGCATTGATTGTGACTTAACATAGATGCAGACATCTATGCAACCCAGTGGGGTGTGGCAGCGGTGAAACTCCTACGGTCTCCTCTTCTTGAGGCCCATTGTGGAGCCATCTGAGGTGAGGAACAAGCACAGCAGGAAGAAGGAGGAATCGCTATCTGCTAACCTTCATTACTACAGGAAGAATTGTAAGATGGTGGAAGCTTTTACTGAATGGCATCAGCAGTGGAGTGAGTCCTGAAAGCAAGACACCTGAGTAGAGTTGCCCTACCTTCTTGCTCCAGTAGGACTCCCATGTTTTTCAAAACTAGATGACAGAGAGCAGTGGAACAGGTGTTGTTTCCCCCATCGTTCCATTCCAATGTTGGCTTCAGTTGTTACACAACTGTCCATCAAGCAATTTGCAGGAGCCCTGTGAGAATTAGAAGCTGGCAACCCCACAAAGGAACAGCTGGAGTCACACTAGTCCCTACTAGGGATGTCAGAGAAGTCCGCAACCAACTCAAATGAGTTTGGATTACTATGAATCCGACCCACGGATTCCACAGCAGACCGGCTTTTCCCGACAGGTTTTTTACTTTCGAGAATTTTACACAAATTTAGTTGTAGAAAAATAACAAAACACCAACTGAAAATGAGCATTTCCCCCACATAGGCTAAACCATGAAAATGAGCATTGGGGGGTGATTTGCACATTTTCAGAATTGCAGATTTGCACAAGTGCAAATTTGTGCAAGTTCACACAAACACAAGTTCGGGAAATTTGAAAAAAAAATAATCCGATTCTGTCAATGAGTGGACGACGGAATGAAAGGCACCTGCCAATCCACGAAGCGCAGATGGAACAGACTTAGCAAACCCATTCATCCCTAGTCAATGCTGGTGGTGATATCATCTGTGGTCTGCATTGCACTGGAAGCAGGGAACATCCCTGCCTCTGCAGCTGTTGGAGGGTCTGGAAAGATATAGGGACAGTAATGAAGAATGTTTAGTAGCTGCAGATGCTCCGTAAGTGGCAGTGAGTGTGAAACAGAGATGCCATCCTGGTGCTCTTCCATTCCCATGCCTCAGCCTCTCTCCCACACTAATAGCACCCCTGCTGCCCAGTTGGGAGATACACCTGGTGGTGAGGAAAGGATGTAGTCATCAAGATCATATTTACCCAGCCTGCTGCAGTAGCAATGGTTGGAGTTGAGTGTCTGGTGCTCACCAACAGAGCACTTATCTGCATGAGGGGTTCATGGGTGCCAAGCCCCAGCCCCCACTTTTCTGTACAAGTCATAAATGAACCTGCATCTCCTGGGTGGGAAGCAATATTAGTAGGTGTTGAGTGAGGAAGGATTGTTTCACCAATGCAGTTTAGTCAGCACAGTTTTCAATACTGCAAGGGTGGGAAGGATGGCAGGAAAAAAATGGGACATGTTTACAGCAGTCATACTTGACGGTGGCCTTCCTCAACCTGAGCTCCTCCAGATCAGGGGCACAGAACCTCTTTCAGCCTGAGGGCCGAATTCCATTTTGGAGCAGCTCCTGGGGCAGGGCCGGCGCTACCGCTAGGCCAACTAGGCGGTTGCCTAGGGCGCGTAGCGGAAGAGGGCGCAGAACGCTGCGCTCCTCTTCGCTGCCGGCCTGCTCCTGCCCTGCCCGCCCGCCCTCCTCTCCGAGAAAGCCAGGTAAGTGCGCCCGGAGTGGTGGGACCGAGCCTGGGCGCCTCCCCCCTACCTTGCCTCGCCTCCGCGCCGCCTCCCACCTCGCCTCGCTTCGCCTCTGCGCCGCCTCCCCCCACCTCGCTTCGCCTCTGCGCCGCCTCCCCCCCTCGCGCCACCTCCCCCCCCTCGCTTCGCTTCAACTCTCCTACGCGCCGCCTCCCCCCCCCCGACACCTACCTTCTCCGTGCTGTTTCCGGAGCCCTGCCCGCGCTCTGTTTTGGCGGGAAGTACCAGGGCAACAGGGCTTAAACAGCCCTGTTGCTCTGGTTTCCCCCGGCGAAAAACAGAGCGCGGGGGTCCCTTTTCCTGGGGGTGCATTCCCAGACAGGGGGCTTAAGCAAAGCCGCCCAGGGCAGCAACAACAAAACATACCAAAAATACCAGCTATATTAGTTTAAAGCATGTACTGCCAATAACTAACCCTTAGGAGAGGCATTTCAACCTTTTAGAATGGGGGGGGGGGAACTGCACAAAAGCCGGGAAACTACCAAATGATTGTGGTTAGGGGAAATGGATATGGCCGTCTGGGATGCCCAGAGGGCTCGATTGGGACTCCTGGACAGCTGGATTTGGCCTTCAGTTCTATACTTCTGCTCCGGACGTTTTGGCCTACAAAAGTCCCATCAGCCTTCGCCATCATGGCCAATGATCAAGGATGATGACCAAGCAATGGCCAATGATCAAGGATCATATAGACCAAAACATCTGGAAGGACCAGAGTTGGGAAAGGCTGCTCTATGGCATGGTATCATCCCTCCGCCTTTGTTTACCTCAGCGGAGTATAATATCCTTGCATCCTCAGCTGAAGGAGTCGAGTTGAGATTCCTATTGGGTGATTATGACTGGAATCCTGAGGCACAATAGCTGTGTTACCATGTGTCCTTATGTACACATATGTATATGATTACATATGTACACACAAGGAACAGATGTTGGGATCTTTAACCCAGTCAACGTGTGGCATGGCAAAACTGGTGTTTCCAGGAGAAATTAGCAACAAAACAAGCCAGATTTTGGTTTAACATGTTGTGTGAAGGGCTTTCTATGTTCACTCAAGGTCCAAAGTGCCAGGAAATTGCAGATGTTAAGGGCCACACCCTTAACAGAGGCATTATTTAGGCAATATACATATGGTATGGCATCCTCTGCTGTGGCCAGTTCCAGCTTCACCACTACCTTGGAGCTGGATGCCTGTCAGTGGCAGAGGGGTGGACCTAAGTCCCAGATTTGGTTGTTCCCTGCAATAGACACATAGGGGCTGTTCGCACGACAGTGAGGGTGCAGCTCTTGTGGGGCACATGTGGCCATTTTGACTATGAAGCCCCTACTCTGTCTATTTTAGAGATATGCAAGGGTTGTTTGACCCTTGCATAACCCACACTCGCCCGAGCGGGGGTCACATATGTCATCCAAACCTGGTCATAGAGTCTATGCAATTGAAGCCACCATTCCATATTAATTTACAAGTACCCAGGTCCTGTCCAACTCTATCATTCTATGTGGATGGTATGGCAACCAATACCATCCACATAGAATGACAGAGTTGGACAGGACCTTGAAAGTGATCTAGTCCAACTCCCTGCTCAGTGCAGGATAAGCATTCCTCCTTACTCCTTCTGTACATCTCCTGCACAGGAATGTGGTTAATTTTGTAATCCTGAAACAAAAATATTAACCTGTACAGTAGGTTAATATTTCCTCACTGCAGAATGAACAAAAGAGCTGAGGGGGGGACTGACTTTTAAGTGCTTTTTGAGTTTATAGCACAGGCGGCTTCAAACATCGGATTTTATCGGTTACTGAACTGTGTCATATACCTATGTGCAAATGTAGTCAAACGTAAACCATATAGAAGGACTGAAGTTAGGGCAGAGTTCATGAGTTACTTACGAATCGTACCAAAATGGAGCTGTACATGAACCAGGACTGATACACATTTAAACATGTGTCTGTAGAGGAGCTGCATTTTCCATGGCAAAGCTTATTTCTTCAGAGGGAGGGAGATAATTCAGGGAACTGCTTGCTGTCTCACACAAGGAGGTTTTCCGCTTCGTAGGTGGTCAAGGAGGACCCAGTCCCCAAGCACTTCAT
Source organism: Shinisaurus crocodilurus (assembly GCA_021292165.1). Taxonomy (NCBI): domain Eukaryota; kingdom Metazoa; phylum Chordata; class Lepidosauria; order Squamata; family Shinisauridae; genus Shinisaurus; species Shinisaurus crocodilurus. The sequence continues at coordinate 158,377,249 of CM037876.1, read as the reverse complement.
ACAGAAGGTCATCCACTTGGCTGTGTTCCACCACTGTGCTCCCCTTCTCTCCCCTCAAGACTTCCCTTCCTCAGGAGACGCATTGCAATTGGCAGTCCACACGGCACTGACCTGTAGGCGACGGCTCAACTGCAATTTTGTATTTCTTGTAGGAATACCACCAGGTGCAGGGGAAGCACAGCAAAGAACAATGTATTTTCCATCTGCATATACCCATGCAAGTTTTAATGCACTCCCGCACCCAAAGCCTCAATGCATGCATGACCAGAGTGGAGAGAATGCAAGGGTGCAACACAACTGCTTGTGCTCCAATGCCTCAGGAAAATTGGTAAACCCTGTTTAATTCCCCATTTATCCTCCATGGAATAAAAGGGAGCATTTAAAGTCTAAGTGAGAATTGTGTTGGGGTTTTAAATAAGTAAATCCTTGAAAAGCTAATAGCCTCCAATGTGGCTGTATTCTCTGATAAAACATTTAATGAAATATGCTTCCCAGTTCAAATAATTACCTTTGTTTTCCCCCACCCCATCCTCTGGCATAGTGCATTGCAGCAAGCTTCTGAGTGATGTGAGATTCTTCTGATCTATAATCAGACAGTTCATAAAATCCTAATGGAAATTAAGATTTTGCTATTTGGAGCGGTCAAATTTCCATTTTCAAACACATCACATTTTAAAACCAAGGCTGGCATTTTGGTTTGCTCCGAGTTTTAGGATAATAGCAAATTACACAGAAAATCTACCAATTCCTTGTCAAGTGAACTATACAAAAAAGAACTATTAGTTCATCTGAGAGAGGGAAGCACAATCCTCAATAATAATTTTTGTTACACCATGAGAAACATTTGCAAATAGCTGTAATATCTGTTGATTTAAGAATGCATGTGTTATGAATGAAGTCAAAGGATAATTTAAGATCTTCCTTTTTATGTTAAATAACCCTTATATCAAGTACAAAGCCGACAATAGAGTTCTCATCCTCGTATCGTGCACCGCACACTTATGGCAGATGGAGTGAAAATTCCATCAGGTCAGTAGGAGTATTATCATTGTTTTTATTGGAGACTAGATGTCAACCAGGAAGTCACGGAAGATATGCCTAGCATAGATCAGATTGTGCAATGGTGTAAATCAAGATAACTCTACCGGGGTCAATGGAATCATCAGAGCTAAAGAACAGAATCCGATCTGTTCTCATTGCCATGAAACATATCTGCATATACTAAATGCATTGTTAGCTGTAAAACTTAAATGTATTTGTTTTCATGTGCAAAGTCACAGCCTGCAATTTTGAAAACTTCCAAATTCTGAATCTAATTCCTTGAGTTCTATTCCTTTATTCACCATAAATTGCAAAGTTTAATTAATTTATACACTGACATCCTTCTTTATATAGGTAATTAGGATTGCAATCATAACTACATTTACTTGGAAGTATATTCTATAGTGGGGGGACCTCCTAATTTTGGAACAGTTTAGTTAATCATAACAGCAAATAAAAATAAGTAGAGATAAATGCATCTTGCTAACCTATTCTAGCTTGTTGTCCTAATTCAGCCGATACTTATTAATAAAGCAGCTTCCAGCTCTCTCAGTTCAGCCTCTCCCATCTGAATCCACCACAAGCATCCATCCTGACTTCCTCCTACAACAGTGCTCTAACCCAGTATTTCTCAAACTGTGGGCCAGGACCCACCAGTGGGTCTCAGCCCACTTTAGATTAAATTAGATTTTATATTTGTATGCTGCTTTTCTATAGGATTTTTCTACAGTCCCTTTCTATTCAAAGCGGCTCACAAAAACAACATTTGAAAGAACAAACAATTTGTTACAAAATTTATCAATTAAGTTTCAGGTAGAACTCCAGGATGCAGGCTGCCCAGTGCCTCTTTGCTTGCCCGCCCTGTGCCATGGTTGCGTGCGCCATGCACGCCGTGTAGGTAGATGTGGCAGCGGGAATTGGGTAGAGAGCAACGCTAATATTTTTAATAATAATAATTTTTGAAAATTGGGAATAAGGAGGAAGGAGATAAGAAGCGTCCCAGCTAGACAGCCGAAAATGGCCATCTAGTGAAAATGCAGAGCAGGAGGTATGGGGAGGCGGAGATCACCTCTGCTGCTCCTCCTGCTCTGCACATGATGCTTGTAAGTGTCCAAGTTCAGGGGGCTACAGACATCAAGGGTGCAACCCACAGGACTGCGCCCAAACTCTATTTTCCAGCTTTACTTAAACACAGTATTTTCACTCCCCTTCCAACCTTTTAGCAAATCAAAAGTCCTGGTTATGTCTCTATTTCTTATTGCCAGGTTCCTAGGCTAAATCTTTGAACTTCCGTTCCGGTGAGGTTATTGCCCTCCTCAATTGTTAAGTTCCTGGGCTGACTTCTTACCTTCCTGTGATCTCATTTCTCCTCTTAGATGCAAGATTCCTGGGCTGAATGTTTAACGCTCCTGTTCTGAACAGTCTCTAAAGTCAAAAAAGCAACCATTTTATAATCCTAAGAGCCAAAGACAAAATGGCTGAAAGTTCCATCCTTCCACATCCTACTAGTGTTCTGATGGTTTGAACACATGCACTAACCTTTTGCTGGAGCTTTTGGAGATGAGGCTTATATGTAAGACAGCAAACATCTCTCCCTGGTATGATATTAGATGGCAAATATGATCAATGGGTTTGCCTCCTAGTATAATAGTAAACACGATCATTAATCCAGGGATTGAAAGCTATTTCTTCAGGAAGCAGTAAAATTTCCGTAATTGCCCCCCATAACGGTCACGTCATTCTTCCTATCGAAATAAAGCATTTTGCTGTGTATCTCTGTCAGCAAGGCCTTCTCATCTGTTCCCTGCATTAAGACACACAGCTGCCATGCCTTATGTCAGCCTCCCCCAATCTGGTGCCCTCCGGATGTTTTGGACTTCAACTCCCATCAGCCCCACCACCACAGCCAATGATCAAGAGTGCTAGTAGTACAAAACACCTGGAGAGGTTTGGCAAAGGCTGCCTTCTGTGAACTGTGATATTGCTAGGTACTTCGCTGAGCTTCAGACTTGAAATGGTGCTAATGCTGCCACGTATAAGGATAACATCCCAATGAACTTTATTGAATAAAGAATGAAGGTTTTTCTTTTTAAATGAGTCCATCATTGATTGCCCTGTGCACTCTGGGAAAGCTTTTATAAACAGGCAATTGATTCTTCCTCTCTCAAGCCACCAGTATGCCACAAATGTATGTTTGGGCAGGTGGGCAAGCAATCAAATTAAAAAAAAATGTATAGGCTAGTAATTTTGTGAACATGTTTGCAAGGCTAGGCTAACATGTTTTGCATGTTGTTGTTTTTCTGACTTCTCCTTCAATTCCAGTCCTTCTGATATTTTAAATGACCTGCTGCATTTTTATTTCTATTTTTTGCTAGACCAAAAGCAGGGCTGAATATTGACACACACACACACACACACACACACACACACATATAAAACACAACCATACTGCTTTGAGTTTTCTTTCACATTAAGCTACATTTAATATTCATTTCACATTTTTTTCCTATTAATTAAAAGTAAACCGTGTATTGTATGGTACATTATCCCTCTAACAGCCCCATGCGGTGATCATGAAGTGGAAGACTAATGGTGTAGACTTTAGCATTTAGTTTTAACCAGAATAATTTACATATCTGTAAGAAGAGTCCAAGGCATATGTAAATAAGCAAAGTCTGATAGCAAGACCCTTGCCTAGTTTACTACGGACAGGAGAGCCATGGCCTGTGTATTTATTCCATCAGTCAGCTAATTTAATGAGACTTTACACAGCATCTCTTTCTGCAGAAGAGACAAAACTTATTATTAAGGAGAGGCATGTGGCAGTAAGAAAAATGTGTTTGTTTGCTTTTTCTATTCTATTACCCCAAGAAGCAAAGGTGATCCCATTCACTCTTCATTAAAAGTTTGCCTTTCTAATAGATCATAGAAGAACCAATGTTTTATGCTGAGATTTCAGAATTTGGAACTGATTAAAATTTTACGTAAAGGGCCATACAGATTTTGTTGCGGGGGGGAGGGGTTAAGAAACCTTTCTCTATAACTTTCCTATGTAGTGTATTAATGCATCTCTGTATTAGAAAACACTACAGATGCAAGGAAACAGTGCAAGAAAGCACTACAAGAGGCCCGAAATGGTATTTCCACCTCCACGTCTATGGATGCCTTTTGTTGCAACATTTTTAAAAAGAAAACATATTTCGGAATTAAAACATAAATTCAGAAGCTAAGTCAACAGTTTTGTAGCCCTAATTCTGATATAATTTGCTATATCACAACTATACATGTCAAGTCAGAATTTACTAACTGGGACTTTTTCCCCTTTTTTGTCTTGGCAGATTAAAAGGATCCTTGCAGAGAACAGGAGGTGAAGCAAGAACAATGGCACATCTCCCGCACACGGGCTCCAGTCTCCAGGGATATGTGTAGCTCATACACAACAAATGTACAATCTCCCTTTTGCCACATCTAAAGCTACACCAAAGCGGCCACTCTTCCAGAATTTGCTTTTCACTACAGTTTCTCAGCGATCCAGGAACAGATCCCCTGGTTTCCGCGGTTGTTTTAGGCCACGCTAACTCCCCGTTTTGCTAGCGGTGGGTCCTGCTGGCACAATGGAATGACTGAAAAAGTACAGGGATAGTATTGGATACGGCCCATCGTTATTATTTATTCAGCCTTATAAACCTATTCATTTATTTATAGTATTTACACCCCCTTTCTCCACATTAGCATGTACTCAAAGTGGCTTGCATGTTTCCCCCCGAAAAACAGTTAAAAAGACACACACGACACACCACGATATATTAAAAGAGGGCGGGAAGTGCCCCAAAACATTTACATATTTATTTAATAGATTTCTAACTCCTCTCCCAGGAAGCAATGCCTTCACAAGGCAGTTTACAATTATTATTATTTTTAAAAACACACCAATTATTATTTTTAAAATACACTTTCCCAAACCATAAAGTAACACATATTTAGGGTGCAGTCCTATGGCCACTAGACGCTGCCTAGACAGCCATAGGAAAGCTCCTAGTCCCAGCTCCAACCTCAGAAAAGTGCTCCATCCAAGGTCAGAGCTGGAACTCCAACTTCGGAACGCCTTCCCTCCATCCTCACAGCCAGTGCAGAGCTTTCCGTGCCAGCTGCAGCTCTGAAGATGGAAGACTGACTTCGAAGCTTGTGCTGGGGGGGGGGGGGCAGGGAGGGGGGGAGTGGAGGAGCGAGGCACTGCAGTCCTACAAGGAATCTTGGTGGTGCCTCCAGCTCTTCTCCTCTTCTTCTGATGAGCCAGGGGAAAACACTTAGAGCAGTGTTCTCCAACCTTGGGTCCCCAGATGTTTTTGGCCTACAACTCCCAGCATGCCCCAGCCAGCATAGCCAAAAACATCTGGGGACCCAAGGTTGGAGAACACTGACTTAGAGGGACGAAATCGGCACTGTGTGTGTTTTGGAGGGCGAGGGAAGTGCAGAGGAAATCATTGCCTCTGTGCTCCTCCTGCCCTCAACAGGATGCCCGTAATCCTCCAAATTCGGAGGGTTATGCGCAGCCACATTGGAGTGTGCTGCCCAATACCTTACCTTAAGAACGCCTGCTGGAACAGCTGAGTATTCAGCATTCTTCTGAAGCTGGGCAATGAAGGACTGAAACACAGCTCCTTCGGGAGGCCATTCCGCAATCTGGAAGGTCCACAGTCCTTCTGCTCATTCCGTTGTGCCAACGTGACCCATCACTAGCGCAACGACGAGGTAGCGCTTCTTAAAACCCTGGAAACTAGCAGAAACATCCATTTCTGGACCGGGACAGGTCAGTGGAGCTTCCTTCGGTGAGTTCCACTGGCCTGGGCTGACCCTGTTCTGGAAACAAGCACTCCCACTTGATCCCAGTTGCTTTAAGAATTGCTAGCTTCCCGTTGCGCTAGCAAGTGGGTCCCAGTGATGCACCGGCAGCATAGGATACTGCCAATAGCAGCAACGACGACTACAATAATAATAATAGTTTTTACGGTGCAATTGTCAGTGGGATCAGGGAGGAGTAAAGTGGCAATGGTGGATCTACTGCCTCATCCCAAGCCCTGTTGGTTCATGCTGGCCAAACCAGAAAGTATGTGTATGTGTTTGGGGAGGGAGGGGTGCATGCTTTTTATTTTAAATAAAATAAATTTGGCTGATCTTTTTATTTTAAATCACTCTCCCCACCACCACTGAAAGCGCGCGCGGGGGGGGGGGGGATCGTATATCAGCAGATCCAAAGCCAGTTCTAGACTGCCATTTTGGGGCCGTGCCACCGGTGGCAGCAGCTTTCTACCCACAGAGCTTTCCACAGGTAGAACTGAGACACCAGGGCAGACAGAGTGCCCCTGCGGACAGAGCTCATCTCTACCAGAGAGAGTGCACTGCTTTCCCGTTGTAAACACACACACACACCCCAGCAGGCAGTTTTTGAAGTTAGGTTTGCTCTGCTATACAGTTAAAATAAATAAAAATGGTATGTACATACAGAATGGAAGTGGAGATACCAGTTTCGATTCTACCCTTAACTTCCTTCCCCCTTCTCCGTGGGGAAAATGATGTAAAATGGCTGTGCTGAGCCAGGTTAGTTTAGTTAGACATGCAGTTGAACTCAGTCTTATGTGTGGATTTAAGAAATAAGGTGCTAAGAAATAAGAAATAAGGTGTTAGTACAGAGGCCTCTTATGAAGAAGGCACCTGACAGATATGGCAACAAGGCCTGCTGACATATTAATTCACACACGAGAGGCCTCTTCCATATTGGTGACTCTTCATGCCTTGCTGCACCATGCAAGGCAGGGATAGATGTTCCTGGAGATGTCCAGCACTGGTGTGAAAACTCTCCAGAAAATTGTAAGGATCTGCATGACAAGTCAATACAGCTATAACATTGCTACGCAAATAAAGGGACATAAAGACAGGCAGTCATCCCCAAACCTTAGCATTAATGTTTCCTAACTCTAGTGAGGAGTAAAGGCCACCACTAACATAATCCATTAATTTACAGAAGCAGGAATAGCTGTTTGCAGGGCAGTATGTTTCCATATAAACGAGTCCCCATATATTAGAATAGTATAAATCTGTACAGGTTCTATTCTGTTTAAACTATATTATTGTGATTGGATTTCTCAATCCAATGTATCTTGATTGCTTGATGGGAAAAGTAGAGAAGGAAAGATGGCACTTAGTTTTACTCATAGTTGCTCATATGATCCTGGTGACTCTCCTCTTCACATGCTGTCTCTGAATTCAAAGTGTATGGTTTTTCTTTCGCATTTGTGTGAGAGGCTTCTCCAAATTCTCCTTCTAGCATCGCAGGGCAAAAGAAGTTGCATGGTGAAAGAAGCAGTCTGTAGATCAAGAGAATGCCATTCCTTCTGTGATAAGGTCAAGAGGAGAAACATATGGCTAGGTCACCCTTCAGTTGCAGTCATGTACATTTATCAACACACACAGCTCACAGGTTTTCATGCATAAATCTGTCAATTAGTGTACTCGTTTTGCACTGTGTTTTCTAAAACATGATCTTCAGCCTAGATAGCACTGAAGTAACCTACTACTACTACTACTGCAGCATTATCTACAGATCCATGGGATGATCTCCCTAAAAAGTACTTCCAAATACGGTCCACAGGGTTGTAGACCATTCCTTAGCTTCACTTTAACCACTTGAAAACCTTTTCCACATAAACTCTCCACACACTCAGCTGTAATATATAACACAGGTAGCCACATGGATAATACTAATCACATGGAGAGTTTTTAAATCAGCAGCGGATGCCTTTGGAACACGCAGAGTGGCCATGGAAGCTCTAGAAACAGTACAGAGGATCGACACTGCAGGCTGTGCTGGAGGTTATAACTGGGCATGGAAAGCCACTGTGCAGAAAGTTTCTCATCTCGATACAGCAAGATGCAGGATGTTTTTAAAATGAGGGATTTATTCAGGAAAGGGGTGAAACTTCTCTTGGTTATCCTGCTCACTAACTCCTGCAACTCCTTTTCCCTGCTGCATGACAGAGGGTTGATTCATACAAACTCCCCAATCTTGAAATGATGTAGGCACAGTAGGGTATTAGGACAATGTACACTTCCCCATGGCACATATGATGCATGTGAGGTGGGGTGTACATGTGTAATCAGCAAGGATTAGGCCCACTTCCTATTGAACCTTCAGCCTCAAATGAGAAGCAGAAGGAGCACAGGGTTTGGGCATACAGATGTTCACAGGTTTGTCCTCTATCACACTGGGCTGGTTCGTACGACCCAGGCGGTGAGCAGGGGAGGCACCACTGGGCCGCCCGCGGGGTCCGGCGGGGCGCCACAGACAACCTGCACCCCACACTCGTAGGTGGACCCCGGTGGAGCCGGAGGTCCGTGCACCACAGTGCGGGCTTCCCGGTGCTAGGGGGCGGCAGCCCGGGATGCCCAGAGGGGCCATTTGACCCTACAGGCTGGAGCGGCCGCAGCTGTGCGGCCCCCGCGGGATGGCCGCCCGCTGTTCGCACGGCAGGGTGGGCACGCGCGGTAGGGGCTTACCCCTCTACCGCCCATGGTCACTTTGCGTGCTTCACACGCGCGCCCATCCCGCGGGGGCGCCCCCGGCCGTCATTCACACAACACGGGAACCGCGGGGGGCTTCTGCTCCCCCACGGTTTCCGTGTCATGCGAACCGGCCCACTGTGTCATATGCGCAAGAGGGCAGTGGTAGCTGCCTCCCAAAGGTGGGAGGGCTACAAGTCCATCCACTCTGCTAAGCTAAGAACACTACAATTATACCCACTCCATTCTAGCTCTGCCCATGGAAGCCCTCCTATCAGCCATGAAGGCTAAATGGAACCTCTACATTCCAGGTGCTAGAAACCAACAACATGGAAGAGCTTTTGGCCCCTCGTGCGCATCTGTCAGTTCCTCAGAGGCATCCAACTGACCACAGTTGGAAAAAGGGTGCTGGAAGAAATGCTGAAGGACACAAAGTGATTACAAGCCAGAGGCAGAGTCTGAGCCCAATACCAAGTCACACCTTTGACACCACCCCTGTATTTGCTGCTGAAATATCCAATTGACAGAAGACAAACCAAAGGTTTACTGACAAATAACTTGCCCACAGCCACAAGCCAATACAAGGTAGAGTGGAGTCTGAACCCCAAACATGAATCCTCACCAAGTTAGGGTGGCCATGTGTCCTACTTTACAGAGAACAATCCTGTATCCTGTCAAACAGACAATTTGAAGGGTTGTCCGAAACCAGTCTTCTGTCCACTCCCATTCTGGTTCAAAAATAAAGAAGCATGAGAAGGGGGAGCAGTCGGGACCTTGAAGTGGCCAATCAACAGTTAGCACCTGGATAGCAAGCTGAGCAGGCACACAGATCACCTGTTCACAGTCTTCCCCACTATGGTCTATTTCTCCTTCAATTAAAGCAGTTATTTCTAAATTTGCAACTATACATATAAACTAGCATATGCAAATTTTGTGGAAATCAATGCCCTGTTTTGTCCTCTTTTTTGGTAAAGTGTGAGTGGCCGCCCTACTCAGAATCGGTAACACACTAAAAAATGGAACCATCATTAAAGAACACATGAGCCTATAGCAGCAGTGCTAATTGCTGATGAGGCCATGCACGAATCTGAACATACACGCAGGGTTGTTTTTTCTTAGTCACTAGTTCACAGATGCATATCAGGGCACAGCAAGATATAACAGGTTTTCCTAGCCAGCTAGATGCAGGCCTGGTCTACCTATGCAGCAGACTGAAGTGGCATAATGGACTGTACCACTTCAGACACAATGTAGGGAGTGTTATTTTGAATGCTCCTGCTCATGTAAAAACAAACAAACCTCAAAACCTCCTTGAAAGTAGCAGCAACACAGAAGCAACAAATGTCCTAGCCAAAACCACTCCCTGCTGTGTTAGTCCTCTACTTGCAGGGTTGTTCTACAAGAGGAAGCATTCAAAAATGTCACACATACCCCTCCTACAGTTTGAAGTAGTATATTCTTCTTCCCTACCATCTACAGGACTGTCTCATTTTGTTGCACAGGTAGGCCATGCCTCAGCCATTCACCATTAAGTGCATGTTAAATGCATTGCTGGTGGTTGAGTATGGTAAATGTACACGTGTGGCATGTGTACTCTTATGTTCATTTGAATGCACACTGCAGCCATCTATCAGAACCAATCCCTGCACTCTGTTTAAGTAGATGGTAGGTTACTTGAGTAAAATTATTTTTTTTAAAAGTTGGGAGTCAATTATCTAATAAGCTGTTTTCATGTCAGAAAATAGGAAGATGGAATGATGTGCCTTCATATATATCGTATTTTAAAAATTACAATGCAGGTTTAATATGGAGCCTGAATAAAATTGTTCTGATTGTTTGTTAGTTATACTGATAGCCTATAGTAACACAATGCATCTATCATTTTGAAGATATCTTGCCACCTTCCAGTGTTTAAGTAAGACAAACTGCATTAGAACCAACAAGGATGTACCTGTAAGTTAGAGAGAACAGAGCACACACACATGCAGGCACACGGACACACGCGCACGCACGACAATCATATTTTTAAAATATGGAAAGTATCTGAAGATGCTGCAAAGCACTGCTAAATCAAAGCAAATTTTTAACATTACACCAATCAGCTTCCATATATGAATGATAGCTGTTTCATTTAATGGCATTGTTATTTAGGTGCTGCTATTTTAAACACACACACACAACAAAGCTAAAAAGAAAAGAAAAAAGCACCTTGCAATATTTTACTGTGTGAAGTCTTTCTTCAGGCTTTTATGCCTTTTGCGATATCAGATTTTTAAGCAATTAGTTTGCAGATGTCACTAAATAAATGGCATTCATTCCTTAAGCCGGAACCATACCTGTTAACCATCTTGGCGTATTCTAGCTTTAAAGCTGGGCTTGATGTGCACAGCATGCTCAAAAACTGTACTCACAGTTCAAATGAGCTGGATTACAGACCATGACCACTGAGACCCTCACATGACAAAGCCTTTGTGTAATTAATATGCAGGGTAAAATGCTCCCTGGACGGCTGCTAAAGCGATTTAAATCATGCACATAAAAAATGTAATCACAAATTTAGCATGGTGGACATTGTAGTCACACTGTGCTTGATTGCATAGAAGGTTCCAAGTGTGTTTTAAATGTCCTTTAAGATTGAGATTAGGACTTGTACTTACAAGATGCATATTAATCTAAAACTCAACATTTTTCAGTGTGGGATCACAGTAGGAGAACATTATGGGCAATAGAGGTTCATTCTAATCCCAGTAGGTAATTACACTTTGAAATAATATTCTTTAATTAAATCTTGTTTGCAGTTGATTGATTTAAACACTAAATCTAAAAACCTAAATTTGAGTTTTTATCAATTTTTGATGCTTATTGCACAGAACTTGAGCTTTAATTGATGTTTCTGAAGTTTTTAAAGCCCTTGTCTGCCGTATCCTAGCTGAATTTAGTGCAATTACCCATTTTTCCCCTTCTTCATCTTCTATACTACAGACAACTTTCATTAGATGTCTGATAACTTTAGGTATTTAAATCAGTGATATCTACATGCTTTCTATATAAGAATACTAATATTTTACTTTGGGCTCCAACACAATATGAACTGTTTGTCCCAAACCAGATAGGCAGGCTCCTTGACAAAGACAAATATGTCAGAAACTGATTCCCAACACCACCAAGCTTTATGGCAAATGCATACACTTCCCCGGACTTCAAAAGCTCCTAGACCTCATGCTCTGGGTTCTACTTAAGAGGGGAGAAGCAGACAATGGAGTCTTCATTCTGGATTGCAGTCCTAGGAAAGATAAGTAGCAAGCAAAATGCTTCCTTGCTCTTTATGTCTGCCCTCTGCAAAACTATTCAGCAAGGGAACAAAGCAGAACACAACTGGGACTCTTTCATATCCCCAGTCCAGAGGTGATCATTGGTTTCTGGAATATATCATCATAATACTATTGTTTAATTCTCATTCCCGCAATAGGTGGGAAATTTATGGCAACATTCCTAAAGTAGGATTTCTTGGAGAGGAAAGGACCTTATGGTGCCTTTCTAATGTTGTGCTTAATTGCCAATTTACTGATTGAGCAGATTATAAAGGTGCAGAAACAAGCACACAGGCCATAACAAGTTTGTTGCAATACCAGATTAATAATAGGGACAAGCAGGTATGAACACAGAACACTGATTCTGGCCCGCTTGCACTAGCTGCCTGTATGCTTCCAAGCCTGATTCAAGGTGCTGGTTTTGTCCTATAAAGCCTTACATGGCTCGGGACCGCAATACCTTACTGAATGCCGCTCCCAGCATGAACCTACCTGTATCCTATGCTCATCATCTAAGGCCTCCTCCAGGTACCTCCTGCGAGAGAGGCTTGGAAGGTGGCAACAAGGGAGAGGACCTTCTCGGTATTCCCCCCACCCCACCCCGATTATGGAGTGCTCTCCCCAGCGAGGCCTGCCTGGTGCCAACATTGTTGTCTTTTCAGCGCCAGGTTAGTACCTTAACTCGTTTAACTCTGCAAGACAGTTGGGTTTGGGTATATTCTGAAATCAAGACAGTCAACCGTGACATGTCTATGTTCCAGAATTTCCAAAGTTTTGAAATTGTGCAAGTGGCGCAATACTAGTGTATCTGAACTCCAAAAGTTCTGAAACTGCAGACACAATGTTGGTCCTTCTACTCATGGTTGGGGAGTAGGAGCCAATGGTCTGCTGCCTCCCTCCAGCTGCTGCCCCGTGTCAGATCCCATACCCTTGTAGAATGTTCACCAACCCTTGGGTTGGCAGCTATTGGGAAGGGGGAAGGGGGAAGGGGGCTACAGTGGGGCAAACGAGATGGTCAAGACCTGTCCTGCAAGCAGAACTCGACTCACATTTGTTATGGTCCAGGCCACGGGTGCTGAACTTCTTTCAGCCTGAGAGCTGAATTCCATTTCAGAGAAGCTCTGGGGGGATGCATTCTAATGGTGGGTGTGGCTGAGGGCAAAGGGGGCGGGGCCAAAACACCAAAAGCACCAGCCTATTTTAGCTTAAAATTCTTACTGACAGTAACTAAGCCTTACGAGAGACATTTCAACCTTTTAGAAGGGGGGGGGGGAGAAATGGCACAAAAACTGACGAACCACCAAATGATCAGTGGGGGGGAAGGGGTGTGGCTATCTGGAAAACCCCAGGATGACCGGATTTAGACTCCAGGCCTGCAGCTCTGCACCCTTAATCTAATCCATATTCGCTAAAATTGGTTCAAAATTCAAACTGTGCAATGTCATATTGTTACTGAATAAGGCAACATGTGGGATCATCCCTGTCATAGCATGCCTTTCATTCTGATACGTATTATCCCTGTGTCCATGCAGTGACCTCTCTGTCTTCTGAGTTTTCCTACTACTACGATCCAAAAGCTCTGCAGCTCTCAATTGGACACATGTTTGGTTTGAACGGGAGTTCCATTCCCTGCAGTACTGGAAATGTTCTCCATGATTCCTTCCCTACTATACACACAGAGCGTTCCCCAACACTGAAAGCCCTCCTTGAGCAGGTAACTCCTGCACAAGCAGAGCTTCATGTGTGCCTGAAGCTCCCAAGCACAAGCGCACACACACACACACCCGAGTAGCTAGATTTGGCCGACTGCATTTTATCCTCCCATATTTTAGAAGGTTTTCAATTTGTCACATGAGAGCTTAGCTAAAGAAGAAGAATAACAACATGATTCATAGCGCAGCCCCATAACTCTCAAAAAGGATACCCAGTGGATAGGTATGTAAACCAGGTGATCTGGCAGGTCAAGTAATTTCACAAATGGTTGCAAATTTAAACATGATCCTTGAAATATGCATCCACATAGCCAAGCCGTTCACAGATGACAATTTTATAACCAAACCTTGAGTATTCTGTCCCTTATACTCTGAGCTGAACTTTCAGTATATAATTTTGCACAGTTTACATTGCAATTCTCACTAGCAAGGTGGGGGAGGGGGGCAGAAATAGGTTTGGATTAATATTCCACAGTTCTGAATAATGCAAGTGTGTGTGTGTGTGTGTGTGTGTGTAATGCGGTAAATTAAATTCATGATCCTATACATTTAATAACAGAAAAATTCACATCTTACCACAGTTGCATTTGTCATTTTGTAGAAAAACAAACTAGCATGCGGAATGTTTTATTAAGATGACTGGGCTGTTGAGAGAAATGATTAAGTCGCTATAAGAGCAAAGACAGACCACAAGACCTCATTCATTGTAACCCTGGTATTAATCACATACATAATATAGGTGTCTCACCATAAGCCACATTCCCTTAAAATATATATTACACATCCTGGGGGCAAACAATAGCACAACAGACGTGAAATAAATCCCTTCAAAAGCCATGGTGGCTGGACGAAAATCATTTATAACCTGACAGATTAATGTACTTCCTTCTTATGCATAATAGATGAAAATATTTACAACAATATCAGAAAGAGCTATAGAAAATTAAACCTCACTAATCAACCTGATCCAACCAGGACTTAAGCTTTCCTCTGAATTTTACAGTATTGTCAAAATAATTGTTACCAAGAAAACCATATTCCTCTTTCAACTGACTCGTAGACACGCATCATCGGAAAGTTGTTTTTAATTAATTAATTTGCTAAAAATAAAACCAATGCCTTGGCACAATGGTGAGGGAAAAGCCTTGTCAAGCCATCCTAGAGACCTAATAGTCCAGAAAAAGAAATACTAGAACTATTGGGAAGGGTTAGGGGAAGCAATATTTTATACTGAGCAATGGCAATGGCTGAGAAACAGAATTCATTTTGCACAGGTTCAAGCTGCCAATAACAAACTGTGATTGATTAAAAAAAAACTGGGTAGAAATCAATAGGTAAAATCCAACATAAATCCTACTTATAGCAGAAACATTAAAATGAATGGGACTTAAGTTAGTCATAATTTCAATGTGTCTACTGTAAGTACGACTTGCATTGGATTTTTACCCACTGGGACTAAAGTGTGACTTACCTTCCCCTGGATCCAACCCACCACTAGGAAGTGTCCATGAAAGGGAGAGAGTTAGCCATCAAGGGGTCTATGCAATGTTAATCCTTCTTAGAGTAGACCCATTCCAATGAATGGGACTTAAGTTAGACTAACAATGGATACAACCCCAAATTTGGGGCCAAAGTTGCAGTACTTAAACCTATAGTTCCAGAGTGGTCATGGCATATACTTGAAAATGGTGTTCAATTAGGCTGCAATTTGACAAGCACAGTTGATGAACTTCACTTTTTGAAAAACAATGTGTATTTGAATGAGGCAACTCTCTTTGAAGCGAATTTTTTTTAAAAAACAAACCTTCATGCATTAAACCAAGTTTGCAGTGCATGATGAACCAGATATAACATAAAATTCAAGCTCTTATTCATCTATAAGGCTTGGTTTAGACTACAGAGTCACTAAGTCCAATTGCCTTCAGCCTGCATTTAATTCTTCTGGGTAGGTGTAAGAATCCTATTCAAAGCCTTTATGTTCCAAATTAACTACTGTATATCATCATCCTGGATATTTTTGCTATCCAGAGATTTCAAGGTACTTTAATGTCCAGCTATGGGGAGCTTTAGTACTCATACCATGACATGGTTGAAGCCTGTGCTGCATTCTATTATTTTGAATGGCATTAAGATAAGAATTAACATATGTGTGTCTAACTCTACTCTCGGCTTCCATAATAGGTTACTGCACCCCCCTAAGCTGGCCTGCTGCCATAAGGTGCAGCGGAGGAGGATGTTCCATCACCAGTGCTGAAGAAAGATTCAACTACCAGTCCAGCTGGTTTTTGCACATGGAATGGAATCTTGTTCTTTGCCTCAGGTAGCAAAATGTCTTGGGCCAGCCATGGCTGAGACATAAGGCAGCATTATTTGAAGAAGACTTGCAGTGAATATGACGCAGCACAATATAAAGGATGAAATCCAGCAGTGCCTGCCAGCACCCTACATACATGCATGCACCCAAAATCTCCTCCATATGGTTGGGGAACTCTCTGGAGCAGTCTGGAGGGTGTGGGGATGCAGGAGGAGGAGAGGAAGGGGATTCCTGTTGTGCAAGGGGAAGCCTGCTCACCCAACATTGGATGGAATCCAAAGTCAACTTGAGGGATTCTACTACAGTATTGATAGTGGCAGCCTCCCCACTTCTCCCCGCAATGTTGCCTGTGTGTGCAGTGCATTCTAGTGAAGCTGCTACAGCTGGTAAAGCATGTTGTGAACCCCATCAAATCAACCCAGAGACAAGAATAATCTGCAGCCTAATGTGACATGTTTCCAAGGCACTTTAAAAATAAAATATCTTGCATCCAGTTTTATTGAGAGGACACAGTCAAAATAGACAGGCCAGAAGTGTGATCAGTTGCATATACGCACATTTGCTTGGGTGTATTTTCAACTAGCCTCTTTCTCATGCTACAGGATGCCGGGTAAGGTATTTGTTTGTTGGACTCTTTCCCATCCTTGCCTGTGAAGGTTGTATGGGCTAAGATGTGCTCACTTTTAGAAGCAATGATCAATGAATAATTATGCCCAGGGGAGTTGCCATCCCCTTCTAAACATGTGGCCATTAGACTCTTCTTGAAAAATAAGTCCATTGTGATGATTCTCTAATTTTTGATATCTCACCCACCCTTTGAGGGGAAATGATTGAAGATGGGACTGCTCCACAGTTCCAGGATTTCCTACATTTTGCAGGTAAGTTCCATTATCAGCCAACACAGATAGTTGCCCTGGTAAACAATCTGCATCTGTAGAATGGCAAAAGCAATATAACCTCTTCATTCTATTGGATTGCTCAGCAGCTTTTGATACCGTAAGCCAGGCTGTTCTATTAAATTGCTGGAGCAATATGGCAGTAGAGAGGAGTTGACCTAAAACAGATCCACTCTTTTTGATTCACAATCCCAGAAAGTGGCTTTGACAGACTTTTTTTTTTTAATCCCCAACTCTTGAGCATACCACAAGGCTCTGTCTTGTCACCACTGCTTGTTACCAACTACATAAAGCAACTTCTATAGACCGTATGTAAATTGGATTGCAGTGTCATCAATATGATAATGGCATCCAGCTCTAGTTTTCTACGTCATCAGATCCAGCAGCAGAGATCACTCTTCAAAATCACTGTCTGGGAATCACAGCAAACTGTGCAAGGGCAGTAAAACCAAAGACAGAGATGGAACATATAGTACTTGTGTTGGTCCTTAGAATCCAGTGGGCAGGAACAGGAAGTCATTGCTACTTAATAGGTGAGATAACCCCACCTATGGTTGATCAGATGTGCAGTCTGGATGTTTTTACTACAGGGGTGTTGAATTCCATTTCGGAGAAGCTCTCAGGTACCACATTCCAGTGGTGGGAAAGGCCAAAGGCAAAAAGGGGGTGTGTGTCAAAATACCAGCATATTTTAGTTTAAAGCTCAGTAACAAGGCCTTAGGAGAAGTATTCCAACCTTTTTAGATGGGGGGAAAACTGCAGAGAAGCTGAGAAATCCACACAATGATCAGTGGTCGGGAAAGGGGGTGGTGCCAGAGGAAGGGGGCATGGCCATCTGGGGAGTCCCAGAGGGTCAGACTGGGCCCCCAGGAGGACTGGATTGGGCCCCTGGGCCTGAACCTCTATTTTATTGGATCTAATACTGCTTTTACACACCCAGGTGCTAGTGCTAGCTCAATGTGCCTTTTTTCCCCCAACTGCACTTGCTGTGAAAGCTTTTCTCATGACAAGGCACTAGCAACGATCATCCACACTTTTGTGACTTCAAGGGCTGATTGCTGCAGCATGCACTATGCAGAGGTAGCCCTTAAAAATGCAACAACCCACTTCCTTGCAAGAGGAGGATGCCAAGAAGACACCAGCACTGAAAAGTAAGTCTGCACTGACTTTTAAGGTTAGAATCATAGAATAGGTAGAGTTGGAAGGGGCCTATAAAGCCATCGAGTCCAACCCCTGTTCAATGTAGGAGAACAGATGATATGTGGGCAGTCCAGGCAGCCATCCATACCTATAAACACACTAAGATCCATACACCTTAGGGAACACCTACACCCCACCCTTGTTGCTATTAGATTCACAGAAAAGGCTGAAGATTTTGTTTTCGTTTTAGCTATCAGAGTGAAACCAGGGATGAATCCTTAGTAACCTGCTAATGTTGATGATTGTTATTAATAAATGGGTTTATTCATATATATTGCATTTTTTTAACTGTGCAAACTACCTTTGTTTTCATTTTTGAAAGAAGGATGGATTAATTTCTTTAGATTAATCAGATAAAGATGCCATGTTTTTGACTCATGATCACTGCAGAGCCTTGCAAAGAAACAATGGAATCAATCTTGACTGGTCCAGGAAGGTTTTCAAAAGCTTCAGACGCTAGCCTGCACAGCTTCAGCGAAGGAAAGCCACTGTCTGTCACTGGTGACCCCGAACTTCCTTTGCAATTCCTCACCCCATGTCATGAAGATATGATGCAGCAGTGCTTGGGCTGACAGTTGGGAAAGACCAGCTCTATTTGCATCTCGTTTGTTCACAGCACTCGAAAAGAATTATGAGCAAATAGATAAAGAGGCCCTCCGTTTGGTTTGGAGAGGGGGCTGTTAGGAAATCTCACCAATGTTTATATAGATGACCTTTTGCCTTAATAACAGACCATCAGATTGACATCTTTATTCAGCTCTGGAATATATATTTCTATAATGTCTACTTGCATGCTTGAAATGCCGGGCTCTGCTCCTCTGTGAAATCAGAACTCAGCAAGGAATTCAAATATCTATGGAGAGTCTGATCTACAAATAAATAATGGAGAACTGGATGAGACTAAAAGTTGCAAGAAAAGGGTTGTTGTTTTTTAACCCTGATCTAGTCATTTTGTATGGCTGGGCAGGATCTGATGCACACCCCCATTCTTTTCATTGGGAATGTAGAACACATGTTCTTTCTTCTGCTTCCTCCAGCAAAATGAATGTGGTTCCTATTGCGAGGGCATGCTCTGGGTATCACTGTGCATTTAGGACTCTGGCTCAAAGCATGGACCTCTAATGTAATTTCTACAGTCCTGGTATAAGCCACAGAACTAGTGGAGTAGAGAATCCAATATTTAGCCTAAGTATAGAAGCCTGGCAACAAGGGCTTAACACAGGCTTCACAAAAGGGCCTCCCGTCAGGGTGCCTTCTCCAAGTGCCATTTATATAATGAGTTCAAAGCTGAAATAGCACTACCTCCCTTTTCTATACGAAAGGGAGATGTGAATGAGTTTAGTTACTAGAAAAGGGGCTTGGGAGCAAAATGTAAATAGCCCATTTGAACAATGGAAAGATGTACAGTTGGTATGATAAGAAAACCAGAATCCTCCAGATAAACCCTTTAGAAAACGTAAAATACACTATAGCCTGTCCAAGTATTTTATTAGGGCCAACACACATTTCCTTGTATTTCTCATCAAAGCAATCCTGTGATTTCCACAACATCAGTACATATCATTGCAGGTCTCTATTCTGTTTGCCAAGGAAAGGGGGAGATAATGAGAATCTGTCAGAGGAGAATCTCAAAGCATATGTTCAGTCATAATACTCCCATTGTTTGTTTCATCAGCAATTTAATGGAATTCAAGAAGTTCAGCAACATCATATGCTTAACCGGGACTACTACATAACACTCAGCCCTCAATGGCTTGGCTGAACAGTTTGTCCAAATGTTAAGATTATCGACTGCTATGAAGACAGAAAAGGGCACTTAAGAGAAGCAAGTGGACAAATTAATTATGTAAAAATGTTTCATGCGGCAGCATTTGCCAGGAGATTTTTGTGTTGCAAGATGCACAGGAAAACAGCAGTGAGAAGTCAACTTGGGATCTAACTATTAGATCCCATTAAATTGGGGGAGCAACCTCTTTTGGTCCAGGGGCTGGACTGCCCCCCGCCCAAGCCTGGCAGGCTGGATAACATCACGGAGGTAGGACTCCACCGCCAAAGCCCCATCCCCACCCATGATATCCTCAGCACCGCGTCACCCACTTTTTTTTTCCATTCGGAGAGAGGCACAGAGTTCCATGCCTCTCTCTACATGTTAAGTGACTTGGCTGGCACTTGCAGGAACCAGCGCCGGCAAGCGGCAGCCGAGCGCCTCCTTCCCGCCCTGCTTGCATTCCAATTGGGGTGCAAGCAGGTGGGACGAGACTCGGCTGCCACTTTCAGGAGCCGCCTATGATGATGATGATGATGATGATGATGATGATGATGTCACTGAGAAATAGTAGGGTGTAGTAGGGTGTTATATAAAATATAATGGCATATAAAATGCAATGCAGCAGCAACAAGAAAGAAATAGAACACAAAGAGCACCAAACCAATACAAAGCTATTAGCAGAAATAGCTAACAAGCTGAGGGATGTGGCCAGGTGGACTTCCCTGGGGAGGGAGTTCCACAGAATTGCTACCAAAGCTGAAAAGGCCCTGTCCTTATACTCACCCGTGGTGCTTTAATCTGCGGGGGAATGTGAAGCAGGACCTCTGTTGTTGACTGGAATGCATAGGAGAGGATGTATAGGAAAAGGCAGTCCTTACAGTACCCAGGTCTCAAACCATTTAGAGCTCTAAAAAGTAAGAACCAGCATCCTGAAATGAGCCTAGAAATGAACAGGTAGCCAATGATGATGGGAAAGCAGGTAATAATTTGGCAGCATTTTTGTCAAGAACTGCTTCACCACTGTCCCATGTGATGAACCACATAACTACAGCCTCTCAGTAAAGAAACTTCCAGCTCTGAACTGACCCTGCCCAATGAGGCTGGCCACCTGCTGCTCCTGGGCAGAAAGGAATATAAGAGGGCTTCCCTAGTCCCACTATGCTTTGCTTGAGCAATAATATCCACCTGGCATGCCTTTGGTCTGCTTTTTGGGCCTGACTTCTGGCTTGTTCTCTAGTTCTGCCCTTTGTCCCTGACTGCTCTTCATTCCTGACCCCAAGCTCCTGGCACTGCCCATGGCCTAGGCCTCACCATTTTGGATCAACTGGAGTTTCTAGAGGTTTTTCAACCCTGAAATTAGCTTGTCTCCTAAACCTAACTTAGGAGACTGTTACAGTTCTTCCAGGTACACAAACTGGATTCTGTTCTTCAGTCAGTGACTGTATTACTTTATAGAACTAGGCCTTTGGATAAACTAATTTGTTGTTTACCTTGATATATTTTTTTAAAAAACACCCAGATTTATCCTTTACCTTAGAGCTGACAAAACAGGTATTTTGGGGGGGTATTTGAATTCCTCCTTCAATGGCTCAAATGAGAATTATAAAAGTTTTACACAATTCCTTAGGGACCATATGAAGATAAGTAGGAAACTAAGTTGTCTTGGTAAACATCAGTGGGATATCTTACGGATAAAGTTGCCACCATCTTTCTAATGGGGAGGGTGAGCAAGTCCTCATTTGCATATATTTACATCTATTTAAAAGCATCCACTGGAATGCATAGGGGCTAGGTTAACACACACACACCAAAAATGACTAGGTTGAAAAAACCCTAATTTCAGTTTTGTCAACACAATACAATACTTAATAGTCATACATGTCCAGGCCTCAGCTTTCATATAAAGAGTAAATACCAGTTCTGGTGCCTTGTGCAAATATTTAGCTCCAACCACCTTTATTCAGGCCTTAGCAATGTCTGGTTTAGTAGAGAAGATCCTCAGCAGCTTAGCACTAGCCTCACTAGTATAGTCCCATACTCAGCAGCTGCTTTTATTATTGTATTATTATTATTATTATTATTATTATTATTATTATTATTATTATTATTATTACAGTTATATCCTGTCTTTTTTCCTCTTGCAAGGAACCCAAGGTGGCTTGCATAATCTGCCTTCCCCCACCCCCATTTTATCCTCACAACAACCCTGTGAGGTAGGTTGGGTCAGTGAGTGGCCCGAAGTCACCCAGTGAGCTTCATGGCTGAGTGGGGACTGGAACCCGGATCTCCCGAGTCCCAGTCCAGCACTCTAACCACTACACCACACTGGCTTGACACAAAACTATATTCTCTGTCTCTCTTTCTTTAGCATGCAGTGTAGAGATAGAGAATAAAGAATGGCAGCAGTGGAGGAAAGCTGCAGGAAGATTACTGCCACCTCTGCCCACCGTATCCCACCTCCCTGTTTCAGTACAGATATAATTATTCCTCAGGAGCACCTATCTTTATAGTCAACTTACTGGTTCTACACACTGAGCACTTATTGTTACAAACAATGAAACGGTTAAACTAAACTATTACATATGAGATGTGCATGTTCACAGCACTAATCCATTTTAGCCACTGGAAGATGGAATATGCTGTTGACTCAGTATTCTGAAGATATCGTCATACTGGCTTGAACCAATACACTTTCCCTGACTGGTAACACACTGGAACAGTGGGCCAATCCTGTGGCTCTCTCTTTCCTTCCAGAACTTCAAGGCCTCTCCAGCTCCCATTAATACTAACTGGACTTTCCTGAATCTGCTGTTGTAGAAGGATTCCCAAGGCAGCTTGGAGGCCCTCTCCAAGAAGCATGTAGCCTGGTCTACTGTGCTCACATATTTTGATGTTTCCTTGCATGTGTTTGCTTTTGTCATACCCATGTGATCTGTCTTTTTCTTATCTGTTCTGCTCTAAACTTTACCTAATTTTTGCCATTACACTCTCTCTTTCCTAGCCTCCACTTCTTCTTTGCCCCTTTTATATGGATTTTCCTGTTCCTGGCCTCAGCCTACTCCAGGATTAAGCTTTCTATCCCTTCTACTCTTCTTTGATGTGGATAGATTGGCATGATGGCAGCAGGGCAATCTCTGCTGTTTGTCCGGGAGGGCTATGATCCTGTCTCCTATCTCTGCTCTACCTCTGCTGCACTGAAGCAATGAATTCTTGCCCAAAATCCTTCAGAGAACTCCTAGTTTAAGTCCCCATACTGTGAGAATTCTTCCTCGGTGGTCTTAATCCTGCAAGAAACAGCCACATATTGGTAAATAATACATACAGTATAAGTGAGAAGAGAAGCATTTGTCCAAAGTGACAGACATACATCACCGCATAATGGGATAAGCCAATGACTTTTGCAAGCCAATAAAATTTAACTGAATAGACTGAACACATGAATTCTTACTGCATTCAGCCACCAATTCATTGCACCTAAGAGAAGCGACATCATCATTTTGTATCAATGTCCTCTTCCCTGTCCTGGTGACAATAACTCTTACCTACACCGCAAGATGGTAGGGAGTAATTAAGGCCTTTACATCCGTCATGCACTTTATTTGATCTAAGTGTGATTATTACTTTTACTTGGCCTGGTGTGCTCTACGCCATCATAAACTTTATGCTCCTTGAAATCACGTAGCAAGCAATATTCAGGTGTTAAATTAACACATGTTACAGATTTACACATTTGCTCTGAACAGATCAAACAAGGGGACTCAAAATTCAGTCCCAAAGCAGCAGTAATGCACACTACTGGCTTTTTCAATTAGGTAGGTTATGCTTTAGGACACAAAAACTCCACATTCTTTTCCTGCATGTGTGCCTTGCACATCTTAAACAGATCAACACATTATTAAGCTATTAATCACCTCTTTCAATTAATTGTTTCAAAATGACCCAGGCTTTAGCAGTTGTGTTGGGACTGAAAAGCTCACTGATATTTGGCAAGGTAAAGTTACAGGCAGTAGTAATTTGAGACAGCCAGGCTATTAGCTGGTGTTTAGAATTTCAATTACTCTTAAGATGGATAATTACAAATAAAACAAACCTGTGATCTTACATTAATATGCACATTTTTTTCCTCTTTATGAAATTTGCAAGCAATTTTTCAGACACTAGATTTAATTTCCAGATGAAAAATTGACCTTAACAGTATGAAGTATGACTACAAGGGGGGGGGGGGAGCTATGTTTCCACCAGAGAGAATAAATGCATTTCCTGAACGCCGGCTGTTAAGGCTAATTGATTTATTGGCTCTCTGTATAGTGTACTATTGTCTTTAAACTCATGGGACAATGAAACTCTTCAGAACAGAAGTACATTCTGCCACACTAGCAATGATAGCCAAAGGGGTCTTAAATATGATGTGTGGGTTTCTTGCAGCTACAAGAATTCTTTCTAGCATTGGAATAAACTAACTGGATGCATATCCATTGGCTTACCGGATGTGTATTTTTAGCGAATTACAACGTAAACCTCTACATGTCTACTCAGAAGTAAGCTGCATTGTTTCCAGTGGGCTTACACACAGATAAGTGTGTACAGGATTGCAGCCTCAATGTTCTTCAGACGTTAATAGCATTAGTAGTAGGGAACTTTCTTTTAATCAGATTCCTTTCATCATAGTAAAATATTTATTCAGGCAAATGTAAAATACACCTCAAAAGTACAGAAATATGAAATTTCCAATTCTTTTAAGTTCATGGGCTTAGTTTAAAATTCAGAAAAGGTTCAAAGTTTAGGCAAAAAATATGTCCTCCTTTGTATGAGTAAAGAACAATTTTAAAATGCATGGATGTATTTGTTATCCTCTTCAACCCATGTTTAGGTTACTATGCAAATCGTGTGTGTGTGTGTGTGTGTGTGTGTGTGTAAGATGAAAGAAAATGCTTAGCTGCAGGTGGAATCAGACTCACATAATCATATCTATTAAAAAGCCATGAAGAAAGACAAATATGAGAGGGGGGAAATCAGAACACAAAGATGGTGTTCCCAGGCATCCTCTTCAAATGCATTATTTTCAAATCTGTGTTCTGTTCAGGGGGAAAAGTGCACATCATGTTTTTCATCCTAAGGATATAACCCCCTAAAACTATGTACTCTGAAGTAATTTCATGCAAATCAATGCAACTACTCCAGACCCATTGATTAATACATTGTATTGTACTCAGGCAGCATTGTTCTCATTTACTTGTTCTTTGTAGACCACTACATTTTTTTAACCTTATGAGGGAGGACACCGGAGGAAGTCTTCCAAATTAAAACTCAGCTGTTGGATTTGCCCTTTATGGCTGTGAGAGAACAACATTATACGCCCAAGTGATGGAGAACTGTGTATAGTACAGCCACATGCACTGCTTAAGAGGCATAGGTGGTTTGCCTCTTCAGTTTTTGATAGATATATTACAACCCAAAGTGCACTAGAAATCACTGTTCATCACCAGACCGCAATCTAAGAACTGCTGTTCTAGATAATCTGGTTTATATTTATAATTATTTCTATTAAAAGTATTTTGGTCAACAAGGCACCAGAGGAGCCCGAAATCCTATTAAAAATATAAAATACAGAAATAAACAACATTTCAAAAAAATCTAATCAGACGACAATCCATAGTAGACCACAATCATCAAGGGAAGGAAGAAAGTAACTGATACAGAAGGCCTGCCTAAAACAAGATGTCCTTCTCTGGTTTCCAAAAGGTTAAGAGGGAAGAGGCTAAATGGGACTTCTACTGGAGAGAATCGCAGAGTTTGGTCACTACAACAAAGAAGGCCCTGCCCTGCATTTCGGATGTTGGTGGAATGCAGAGCAGAGCTTCCTTTGCAGATCTTACTGGGCAGGCAAGATCTTATGGGAGCAAGTGGTGATGCTCAAAGGTCTTGTGAATGTGTAAGATCGCAAATATAGCTTGGCACACATTGAAACCCTCCACCATCTTTAGCTCCCCTTCCTCTCCCAGAAAGAATAGTTGAAGAATTTACTCAATCTCACGTGGGTTGATTTAGCATTGGTGCGTTTGACATGAGTGAAAACATGGGCTGCTTTTCTAATCTGATGCTTTCCGTGGTCTGGCCCGACGAGAACAGGCTGTGTGGGATTATTACTTTCCATGGCTTTGTCCACTTGGATATAATGTTTTAGTTCTAATGTTCACGTTTAGTGCTAATGTTCCTCTGTCCCCAAGTATGGACGGCAACAACAGCATCCTCTAACTGAAACTTTGGAAAACTGCACAGTTGAACTTCGACCATGTGGTTCATAAACTAGAAAAATTTGGCAGGGGCTTGTGTGCATTCATAATGCTTTGAAAGGAGATCTGAGCATTCAAATGTAATTATATTAATGTGATGCGGTACTTTTTCATGAGTCATCTTTATCAGTCACATAGCAGTGTGGTTTCCATGTCGCACAGTGCTTTTTTTAGTAGGAAAACTCTGCACAACCAAAAACCATGTTTGCCTCCCGTCCATGTGGACTAATTAAAAGTATCAACTGAATTATTTTGGCTCTTGGATCTGACCTGTGTTGTTGTTTTTTTAGGACCCCCCCCCCGACAACTTGCACGCATGTTAGCTTATAACTTTACATATGCAGTGAAAAGGCAGCGGATAACATTGTATCAAAACAGCTAGGCGGATAGCTTGCTTGGTTTTCTGGTCCGTTTGTATGTCAGGAGTTTGGACATTTGAGGGGCTCATATAATTTTTCATCTTACTCCCACAAGGAATATTTTAACACCATATGAATATCAGTGCACTCATGCAGTACCAAGTCCATCATGGAGACTGTAAACTGCTGCCACATTCTTGGAATATTTATGTTCATACACCCACTAGCCTGGCAAGAATCTTTATGTGGTATATTTCTTCCCTTCTCTCATGCAGATAATGTCACGTCTGATGTTGGTACTTCACACAGATACCTGATAAGATGGCCGTCTGATTAGCATGATCTTCTTTTCTTTTTTGAGGGTGATGAATTGTCTGTATTGAGTGTCCATGTGGAGCACTCACATCCGATCCATCTTGTCTGCCTGATGGAACGGAGATGAATATGCCAGCCCCATGAGTTATGAATTGGGCCAACATGTGAAACCTAGTTTATACAGTCGGCAGAATCAAGTGGCAAAACCTTTCCTGGATTGTGCCATTTAAGCATGCAGATGGGAAGATTATATATTTCAGTGGTCTGCCATGGAAAAGAATTCCCCACACACAGAAAGCTAGCATGTCAGAGACAAGCACTCAGCTTAGCCTTCCCCCTAACACTCTGCTTTTCTCTGTGCAGGGAGTTTTAGTTTTTGGCAAAATAAAAATAATTTCCCCTACCTGCAGCCCAAATTTCATAATCTGAGAAAAGCTTCACTGCTTGATTCTATGGAATGTATAATTAGTCCTTGTTAGCAAGTATGGGCAGGGCTGAATTACAACATGACATTTCCCTAATAGCACTGAATGTTCATGGTGGCGTGCATACCCACCATCATGGGGGAAACAGAAGCGTGAATGAGGCAGTATATGAGTGCAGCCAGTAGCAATGTGCACAATTGGGGCAGCACTCTTTCCACCCACTGTGGTCGGTGCAAATCTCTTTATTTTCTCAATTCACATTTCTCTTTCTCCATATTTATTTAAATTAATTTTATTTAAAATTACTTTTATGCCACCTTTAAGGGTAAAACCAATATGACAGAGTGTTCCATCATGCATTAGGGTCACTCATGTAGAATAAGGCATATGCAGCTGTATGGACTGGCCTACAGTATAAAGCCTTCCCATATTATTATTTTTGTCATGGCGGTGACTTGGGAGAAGTGTTCTCTTCAAAGAAAATTATAATGCAACAAACGGCAATCGCTTAAATTATTATTGTAGAGAATGTTTTAGACAGAAGCGTTGAAACCATCTGGACAACGGTTGCACATGATTTTGTCACATCCTGGTTAGACAATTGTGATGCACTCTATGTGGGGCTGCCTTTGAAGAGTGTTTGGCAACTGCGGGTAATTCAGAATGCTGCAACCAGTCTACTGATGGGAGCCCATTCTTTGGAGCATGTGATTCTGCTGCCTTTTGGACTACACTGGTATGTTTTCAAGTGCAATTTGAAGTACTGGTTATCACCTTTAAAGCTCTAAGTGGTTTAATCCACGAAACCCAGATGGAACAGATTTAACAAAATCCATATATCCCTAGTTGTAGTAACTGGAAAATCTTGCACATCCATCTTAAGGGCCATCCCTGCTCTACACAAGTCTTAAAGCAATGGGCTGATTCACACATAATGACAAGCCATAGTTTGTTTGTTTTTAAGTGGTGGGTTGTCATAAATCAGGCAGTATGCAGGTGCATGCTGCTCAACTGCTGCAAGTGGGAGCAGCTAAATAACCCACAGACCTTCCATCCATGAATTGTTCACCGTTAAATGCAAACCAGGACTTCTGGCTTGTTTCTCCCACAGCAAGCCAGAAAGTTCTTGGGTTGTTTCTCTGGCTTGTCAAAGGAGAGACAAGCCAGAGGTCCTGGTTTGCACATAACACTAAACAAACCACAGATGGAAGGTCCATGGATTGTTTAGCCGCACCCGCTTTTAGCAGCTGAGCAGCACATACCTGCACACTGCACAATTTTTATTTTTAAAAATTGTGGGTTGTTGTTTTACGTATGAGCCAGGCCAATGGGTAAACATATATCCTATCTTTGTATGGTGACTCTTCTCATTTGATTACATTTATTTGTTTACTTTATTTAATTTTTATTTGATGTTTACCCCTCCTTTCCACCAAGAAAATGGCGGTCAGGGCCAACATAGCATACATATATAGTGAAAGCTTCTTTTATTAGCCACTATTACTTTTAGCTGTTAATTCCTTCCTTCAACCATTAACATTTAATCAAAACCAAGCTTTTAAAATGTGACATTTATCACAGCCAGCACCACCTATCATCTGTTTTTCAAGACTAGATGTTGGCAAATCATGTCAAATCTTTCATCTTTCTTTTTTAGGTAAGTTACAAAGTTTTAACTGATTCAAGTGGGAATATTATAGTTATTTATTTATTTAGGTTTCTCTAGATTTTAGTCACTTTCACTAACCTAGAGTAAACTGTCAATATTACATGATCATTTTGAATATGTCCTCACCACTGAATTCCTTCTTTTTATGAGCATATCATAACAACTGCCTCAGGGCAGTATCCAATGGGGCTGGTGCACAAACAGCCCTTCCTGCCGATTCCACTGCGTCAGCTGGATCCACCACTTGCGCAACGGAGAGTTCACATTTCCCATAGGAAGTCCCAAAACAAGTGGAAATGCTCTTTTCTGGATCAGAACAGGTCAGCGATTGCTCCTGGAAGCACTAAATTATTTAAAATATTTCAAAAGTCAAAACCGTTTCATTTTATGGGCTATCTGCTGCCCTACATCCTTGAAAATAGTTGAGCTGATTCACGGGGGGGGGGGGTCTTTACAATTTAAGAAGAAGGGGGCAAAGAAAGAATACAAATCCATCATAATGACCAACTTTTGGTATGCCTGTGAAGAAGATACAAAGCTGTCAGGTATGGGTGTGTGCTTTAACTTTGTGTTTTTAAAATGCCATTCAAAGATAAAGTATATTAGAAGAGCAGAACAGGAAATGCCGTTGAAATACAAGTAGGGTACACTTTAAAACTTTCTATACAGGAATGGCCTGAGCAGGGCTGGGGGAATGCAACATTAGCCTGGGTCTGATTCGTCCTTAAAATATGAACCCAAAGTAAAGGTAGCGAGGAAGAGCAGCTAACCTCTGGTGACTAAAGGTGCACTTGATCTGTTATTTTGTATTCTACACTCTTCAAAAGAGCAATATAAACAGAATTATTTATGCCCAGCAAAATGTTGCTTAATTACTTATGCACCACTGTTTGCTTGTATTTTAAGCTCTCTCTACCACCCACAGGCAGACGTTAAACAGCTGCTAAAAGCTAGCTTTAGTCTTGCCTGTTTGAAATTAGCATACTTGAGCTTTGAAAAAACTTTGTTGCCAATTTACATATGCATAGAGACTGATATTTAGACTCGCCATATGATATGTCCCTCAAGAGCTTTTCTTATTGCTTCCATCCTCAGGTCTCAACCTAGAGACTGTAAATCTAGCAGATGATTAATTCTATACCCTTGAGAAACTAGCAATTAGCACTTGCAACCAGTAAAAAATTGTCATTTCAAAACCTGTTTACTATGCCCATGTATCCTCTATGAACTCACAGTTAACTCTAAATAGATGTATATGGCAAGAGATTTACTGTCATTTTTCTCCCTTTATATAAAACAGAATACTGCTCCAAACTAATCAAGCTATTAAAATAGATTGAAAAGAAGAAATAATTGTCACCTTCCACCTCCCCCCCTTTATATAAAATTGCAAGATGTAGCAACCATGGCATGAAAATACTATATACACAATGTTTTAAGTTCCCCAACCTTAATCAGCTCATTTCAACACAAGATCTTTGTAGGCTTTACCTGTTCTGTGTCAATTCTTATCTCTGATAGCTGAAATTACCGTACTTCCAGATGTTCTTATGCATTATTGAGGTCTTCTGCAGTAGATGCTGGAAAAGGTAAGATAAGGTTTTATTTCTTTGTAGTAGTCACAACGCTGAGATCAAAGACAGCAAAGTGCAGTGCTTAGTACGGAAAACTATGATGAACTTAACATTTATTTTTCAAGTAGCATGTCTGTCATAAAACTGCTCATCAATCTTCAGTTACCTATTTAGCGTTATCCGCTGAGCCAATGCTGAAGAGGTTTAAAAGCCTTGAAAATGTGTATGTTCTTTTTAAAAAACGGGTGCATGTGGACATCAGCACACAAAACAAGAAACACCACATACTGTAATGTTATTGCTGTATTTTGAGAAGCACTCCAAACTGCTGAAGTAATAACATGTACATTGAAGTTATTTCAAAAATTAAACATTTACAGCCCAATCAAAAATGGGTTTACTTCGAAAGAAGTCTCACTGATTCAATAGTACTTATTACCTCCTCATAATTGTGCATAAGACTGCAGGTTTCTCAATCATACCAGGGCCACAGGCCAGCATCTGCCAGAACAGAAGTCATGTTGTGTACTAATGAAACCTTCTCTTATTCTATTTTTACTAACTACTGCTTCATTTAGCTATACATATGCTAAAGCAAAGTGCAAAGTCTTGGTATCTTTTAAGTGCTATTTCTTTGCCAGATAAAAATTCAGTAATAATTACTACTAAAACGGTAGCTTTTATTATAGAGTCATAGGACCATGCCTTGTTATTTTTCATTTGTTTCACTTCATATATATATATATATATATATAAGCAAGCACTTAGAAGGAAAAGTTGTTGTTCTGGAAAGGAAAGGTCATTGGTCTGGGAAGAATAAAGAAACAGTACCAGATTTTATTTTTTTATTTTTATTTTTTAAATGACTGAATGCAAAATATTCAGGCTGAGCTATGCAGACTTACTCAGAAGTAAATCCTACTTTGTTCAATGGAGCATACTCCCTAGTAAGTGTCACAGGACTGCAGATTTGGGAGTAAGTCCCATTACACTTAGTCAGGCTTACTTTTGAGTAGGAATGCATAGGATTAGGATAGGATTGTACTGTCACACTGCATCTGTATGCACACTTATTTGGAGGAGTTAGCTCCACTTAATTCTGTGGGACTTGCTTCTGAGTAAACATGTATAGGAATGGGCTATTACTGTGGAAAGCTACCTGCCCGTTTCCAGTTCTTTTGGTTTGATAGCAATAAATGACTAGTTAGTGTAGAAATGGTGGCTAATAAAAGTATTGCTTTATTTTCTGTAGTTGCAATCATTAGGCAGTCTACTGCTAAAGCCTGCTAGACTTTTACTTCCCACTAATTGCATCATCAGATCATCATACTAGTAAAATCAGTAGCAGGGTACTTGTGTACAACTAAATCCTGCTTCTAATTACTATTTTAGACCCTTTTCCTCATGACATGCTGGTGATAGATCATTATTTTTTCAGCAATTTGTTCGCATTTATATGCAATATAATTGGATCTGATTAATTATTATGATTAATGACTGCAGAGTTTTCTTGCAAAGCTATTAATACTGGTAGTATCAAATGAAAGACAGGGACAAATTAAAGCCAACAGAGTCCTGTTGCTTGCACTTACAATGCCTAGGCTAAAGTAACCCTTTGCTGATCCGATCTCTTGGGGAGGAAAAATGGAATCTGCACTTGAATCACAACAGAGGCAGAATGGACAGGAAAATGCTAGGTAACATATTCAAATACTGTAACATCTGCACTACTTTCACTGTACACTATCAATTGATAGACCGCCCCCAAAATTAGATAACTATGTGAACACTCGTTCAAAGGAGTGGGACTAGAGAGCAAATGTGTTTGACTGAGACATGCTTTTTGGATTTATCACTTTTTGCAACAAACACGATAACATAAAGCAGTTAATTTTCATTAAATGCCATGCTGCTAAATTTTCAAAGGACATATTTATGTAGTAGATGTATTTTAAATTACCTTCTGGCTTAGATAGAAATAGGTTATTACATGTTTTAAAAAAGCAAACAATGACTGAGTAGCTTAGGGGATCGACTTTCCCGTTACCTCTGGGACCTGACTTTAAATCTGGCTTTGAGCAAACTGAAGAAAAATCATTTCAGTCTAATAGCAGCATATATATATATATATATATATATTCGTATAGCATGAGCTCCATGCAGGTGGCATAAAGCTGGGGGTTTTTTTTAAATAAAAAAAAAATGGTCCAGGATCAGATGCGCTTTGAGAGTTTTCTGACTTGGAGGAGCTGGAGGATTTTTGCAAAGATTGTCTAAGTCTCAAAAAGAAGAAACTGATTGTGATTTCAATCTATAATAAGCAGCAGCCCTAATCACACCCAGAGCCAGAATAAGGTCATTGATATTCCTCTAGAAATGTTGACAGAACATTTCTAGAGGAATTTGCCATATTCGGGAATGAGAAATATAGATACAAAGAGCTTACCGTACTTACAATACTGGCTGTTCTGTGTAGTCTCTCATTAACAAAAGGGGTCTACGACCATGGGGTGCCTGTTTTAACATGAGAAATGAATTGCAAAATTAAATACTTTTACCTTCTCTAATTTAAATTAAGCAACCTGTATTTTGCAGTACCGTAAAATATGTAAAACACATAAGCTCAAGAGCCATAATCAAGCTCAGTGAATCAATGAAACTAGTTCTCAGTTGTAAGCAGTTGCCAGGGTGTACTTAGGAGCCTGTTTGTGAAAGTTTATATAATTCAACATTTCTTTAGTAAAAATTTATCTAGCTTCAACTATTGGGTGTTATAAAAATGTAATAAATAAAAGTCTAGCAATATTTAAGGTTTTTATCCCATACTATACATTCATTTTCCGTAATCATCAGTATTTTTTTTTAAAAAAGAATCCCTCCTACTTTATATAAACCCCATGTATTTTATATAAACCCACACACTAAATATATAAACTACATAGGATTGGAACTACCGCTGTGCCAAAACCCCATCTGCCCTTCGGCAACCTCTTGCTTTCCCTGCAAAAGAGGCAGTCGTTTTTCAGCTTCTTTTGTTGGGATTTTGAGAATTTTGGAAAACTTTCTCAGGGTCAGGGCCTTTGTGCTTACCTTACTTTAAGGAGGGGGCTGAGGGGCGTATATGCACTCTTTATTTTACTATTTTTCCCCGTTCTGTGTCCTTGTAGCCTCTCTCTCTGGCCCCTTGATCTTTCTGAAAAGCCCCCTAGAGGACTTAACCAGGACTTTCCTCCCTTGGGGCTTTCCTGGGCTGCTGCCCTGTGAGGGCCTGAAAGCTGAGCGGGGCATTTTTGGTTTTGCTTTGTTGTTATTAAAAGTCCTGTTAAGAAGCAGAAGAAAACAGGACCTCAGTCAGCAGCCAGCTGCACTGGGAAGCCCCCAGGGAGGAAGTCCTGGCCCTCTAGGGGGCTTTTCAGAAAGCTCAAGCAGTCGGAGAGGCTGCAAGGACAGAACTGGATAAAAGCAGTTTTAAAAAGAGCATGTGCGTGCGCACACACACACACACACACACACACACCTCAGCCGCCTCCTTACACTAAGGGAAGCGCTGAAGCCCTGCTCCCTGAGAAATGTCTCCGAAATTCTCACCCCTTCCCACAATTTTCAGGCGCCATTTCTTTTTGCCCCCTTCCCCCAGTGAACGGTCAAAAAATAAATAGATTGAAAAATTCGGCGCAGTGCTATAGTTGGAGCCAATGCTGTCATTCCATTGACGGGCGCAATTCCGTCAATGGAACCGGGAGGGGCGATTCCCCTTCCCCCGGCAGCCTCCCAGCATTCCGGAACATATTTTGAGGGTGCATGGGGGAGGCCCCA
Source organism: Shinisaurus crocodilurus (assembly GCA_021292165.1). Classification (NCBI taxonomy): domain Eukaryota; kingdom Metazoa; phylum Chordata; class Lepidosauria; order Squamata; family Shinisauridae; genus Shinisaurus; species Shinisaurus crocodilurus. The sequence goes on along the minus strand of CM037876.1, from coordinate 158,342,999 downwards.
TGCGCCCTCAAAATATGTTCCGGAATGCTGGGAAGCCCTCCGGATCAGATTTTCAGCATGTGGTGCAGAAGGCTGCAGGGTGGAGGAGAGAGGGAGAAAGTGGACGTCAGCTAGCCCAAGACTGGATATAACCCATAGTGGTTATTAACTGGGCTGTGCACTGCATTTGTATGTATATCTGTGTTTCTCATACTCATCATTTGTAGTCCGTGTGAGTGTGAGAGAAAGAATGAGTTATGGGGGCAGGTGTAACAGTATACTGCAGCTAGGAGTGAGCGAATCTATCAGTTTTGTATTTCTCTCAAGTTCCTTCTATCCCAAATATGAAGGCCTTTGCAAATTATGGTAAATTCTTATCAGAAATGGACTGAAACAAAATCCTCACTCATCTGCACTGACCAAATTCAATAGGTACAGCTACTCCTAGCATGGAGAGGACCATGATGTGCCTGCCTGCCATATAGCTAACAAAGACGAGGAGCCTGTCAGGAAAAAAAAGCGGTGGCAACTCTAACTCAGCACCACAAACATGGCTGAATACACAGGGATTCAAACCCTGACTTTTCAGAACCAAGCACTCAAAGACTGGGACATAGATGGACGAATATGTCAGTTATTGTTTCTCCCAGAGTCAGGATGTTTTTAAAAAGTTCTTTTATCTCAAGTTCTTTTTGACCCGAATATGGAGAACTTTGTGAATTCTGGTAAATTCTTATAAAAACCGAACTGAAACAAAATTCTTACGCATCCCTACGCAGCTCTGTTTGTCTGAGAGATCTATAAAAATACAAACCATTGCTATCACAATAACCACTAAACCTGCTATCACAAGTCATATTACTAGCATCTCTCTGGTATAGTATCCTCCTCTCCCAAAAACACACACATCCAGTTTCTACTTCCCATGCTCCCCTTCTTCCTTTTTTCAAGGTCAATCCCCACAGTACTTGTTATTATTTGTTTATTACATTTATATCCCACCTTCCCTCCAATGAGCTTAAGGCAACATAGGTGGTTCTCCCATTCCCAATGTTATCCCCACACAACAACCCCGTGAGTTAGGTTAGGCCGCCCAAGATCACCCAGTGAGTTTCATGGCTGAGTGGAGATTTAACTCTGTGTCTCCCCAGTCCTAATCCAATACTCTTAACCAGCACAGCACTCTAGCTCTTAAAGAAAGAAGAACCACCCATATGAAAGGTGGGCAAGAACACAGGAAGCTGCCTATGTTCAGAGCATTGGTCCATCTAGCTCAGTGTTGAGTGGCAGCGGTTTGAGGGGGGTTCAGACAGGAGTCTTTCCCAGTCCTACCTGGAGATGCCAGGGACTGAACCTGGGACTCCTGCAAAGAAGATGCTCTATTGCTGAGTTATGGCCTTTCAGTATTCTATGACCAATGCCCACAACTTTCTTCCGTCTACCTCCCAAATCTTGGGCTAGCAGTTCCACAAGATCTCAGCCCATGTATCCTGCCAAAAGTCCATCAGTTTTAATTCTGCCACTACTTTCCCGGAAGAGATTAATTCACTTCAGTACAAAGGTGGCCTAGGTCACGGGGTTAGCTCAGACACCACAGAGTCTCATTAAGCAGGGAGGAAAGAGCTCAACTTTCAGCTTCAAAGCAAAGAGACATCACAAAAGGATATGTGATTTGCTTTTAGCTGCCTGAGCACTAATCATAGATTGCATCAAGTCATCCAGCCCCATTACGTGACCAGATTTATTTGGATATGAAAACACAAAGCATACAGATTCAAACTGAACTGTGTCTTAAGAGGCATGTACAATATTAATAACTAAACCTAACATACTGTATCTCCAGAACATAAAGCTTTAGCGTTCAATGAAATGGTGCTTTAAATAAAGGGAGCTGCTAGTGCCAATAAAGATTTCATAGATCATAGACTTGGAAGGGGCCTACAAGGCCATCGAGTCCAAACCGCCCCCCCCCGCTCAGTGCAGGAAACTAGAGGAGGGGTCTCCCATCCAAGTAATAACCAGGCCTGACCCTGCTTAGCTTTCCACGCTCAGACAAGCTGAGCCAGCATGAGCCACAGGCTTGTACATATGCAAGGGCTTTTCACTAACTTCAGTGTTGGGGGAAACCATTCATATTATGACACTTCATAGCAACAAGTACAGAAACGCCCTTGATGGTGTAGTCAACCAGGAAGCCTGTTTATGCACAAGCTCTGTGTTCACATCAGACTGCACATGCCATGTGGTTTGTGCCAGCCACAATGAATATGTAACACTACTGCCTTGGGAGTAAGAGTAAACTTTACCTCCTACATGGAAATAATACCTCTGTATATTAAACAACTCTCAGCATTCTTATGCTTATTGACTCAATACTTCTTCTTTTTTTTAATGACATGCCATTGTAAGTCAAGAATGAGAATATTTAGTGTGGGGAAAATATCAATACTGCATTTTTCACCATTGTTCTGATCACTTATTGTCACACAACAAACACAGGGAATGAGATAAAGAGAATCCAATGCTGCATGCAAAACTGAAGTGATCTATGAACTACTGGAAACTAACGTGAATCGGGGGAGGGGGAATAGTATGACACAGAGATTCGGTACTCTGCAGATGTTCCTATATCCTATATGCTCCTACCTCCAAAATAATCCTCTCTCCTTTTCTGTAACAGTATATGGCCTGGTGGACTGGAGGAAATCAATGAGCATGCGGCCTGGATATGAACAATGTAGCTGAGACTGCAGTGCCAGGCCAGAGTCAGCAGCTTTAAAAGGCCAGACGGAACCCTACTGTATGTGTGTCAACTGATCCACCCTCCAGCAATCTGCAGTAATGGAGCTACGGCATAACAGAGATCAGGCCAGGCCAGCAATTCCTTCTGTTTGCATCCTTCCATAGAGGGTGCAGGGAGCAAAGAACCTGGCCCCTACTGCCATATCCCTAACATTGCTTTACACAAGACTATGCAGTGTGTGTGTGTGTGTGTGTGTGTATATAATTACAGCTGATTTGACGGTAGTTGGTAGTTTTGTGGAAACTTTTACCACCTACAAAAGCACCCTCTGCTCTTTGACAATTTGCCAGTGATTTTTCCTGCCCTTAATCTGAATTGGCTTTGTGAAGTCAGTAGGAAGCACTGCTCTCACTCTGAATTGGCTCTGTGACCTGGGCACATAGCCTAAACTAAGTGACTACATGGTAGTCATGACATCACCTTGTCAACAACATGATCCCCAATTGGCTGGGATCACATAGTCATTAAAAAGCAAACTCGGGGTTTTCATTTTGTTTTGTTTTTAATGTCACCAAAGCACTTGCTGATTGGGCAGTGAACAGCAGCGATCTGGTATTGAGAAAAGAAAACATGGAAGAGGTGAGGAACATTTCAGACTCAAAATTCCCTCTTTCAATCAAAATTGTTGGCTAACTACAATATTTCACAAAACACCAAGACAAAAATGGGTTGCACTGGGGAAATTAACCACATGCATGGAGATTTGCATCATCTCGATAATTTAATCTGAATGTTTAAAAAAATTGATCGGTGGCAAGGTAAGCTGATATCTGAGACTTCAAGCCAAAAACCTAGATTTTCCACATATGAGTTTACTTGCATTCTTTTGTATAAATCATCATGACCAACTGATCCTGCATACGTTTCCCTGGAATGGAAGTGTTTTTGGCCCAATTTCACATTCATTTCAGTGGAATTTGAGCAGGGAACATACCATTCAGCTCTAGAACAGAGCCTACTACCTGGGAAAGGTAAGAGGCAAGGTAAGACAAAACAAGCAAATTGGAACTACGTTTCATCCATACTCACAGAGCAATCCTATGCATATCTACTCAGAATTGTCTCATTAAATCCATTGGGACTTACTCCCAGCTAAGTGTGTAGACTAAGTTAGGTGTACTTTGTTTCCACTGAAATCAAAGGGACTTAAGGTCATGACTAACTTCTCACATTGATTTCAGTGGGACCTAAGCATGACTAAATTAATCTGGATCCAACTCATCTTTGGTTTTGAGTAATATTCAATTCCTTTGTATGGGTTACATATTCATGTCTCTTTTACACTTGTGAGAATTTCAAAAGTTAGGCTATTTACTTCCTCTACAAGATCTTTAATGGAATGCTAAATAAGGTCAGATCTAATACTAATTCCAGAACTACTCCCTGGAGGTGATATAGATACGATGCTGACAAGTATAGGAATTAGGAATCACCTTGCTCTGCCAAGCAAAATGCTGGAAAAAACCTCATGCGGTTTTGCTCAGTGCTGTTGGTACTTCATTGCTGACTAATATAAAAAGCAAGAACAAAGGCATAAGTGAAACATATATACGTTTGAGAGCGAAAGGAGCCACATGTGAATGGCAGGATAAAATGTCTCAGTACTTGGATTTTTGTTGTTTTAAGAAAACAAGAATCTAGATTTGCCAGCTATTCAAACAAAATATGGCCACTGATCAGAATCTCTAATGCATATATATAAGCCGTGCTGTGCAAATAGTTCTATTTCATACATATATATTTTGGAGGGCAGGGTATATGTTAAAAATCCGGGCTGCGCATTGTTGCAGTTAACAGGGGATGCACCCAGTTACTTGACACAACAGAAGGTTGACGAGCACAGTGGGCTTGTTCAGACAATTCACTGCTGTTAGAACAGACATTAAACCTGCACTCTATCAACTCTGAAGGGTTTGTTTCTAACAAATAATGTATATAGCTGAGACTATATAACTCAACTGTAGATTGATCTGAAATATCATGAATGATCTGTACCAATTATGACAGCCAGAAATATGTCCAAACTGTGCCAGAGAAGCTGAAAGAAGTCAAAAATGAAACATCAGTACCCCTTCCAAAGTGGCAGAGGCAAAAACAGAGTGGCCAATGACAACACCTAAGTACAACACTCAGGGATCAGAACCTCTCCAATCCACATATACTATGGCACAGAACAGGAGCTGCAGAAGTTCAGAAAGTTTGGAGAGAAGAGTTGAAGCACAAGCAGTGTCGAGCAAAATGTTTCCTCTATTTTTAATCTTAAACTATGGTATACTGCAGCAACAATCCAAAGAACTGCCCAACTGGTTCCACATCTTCAGTGGGGCAACCGAAGAAACACAGAACAAACAGTCTGTGAAATGGGGACACGGGGGAAGAGAATCCGCCAAACCCAAAGTAGTTTATAACACAAGGAATGGGATGGGTGTGTTAATCCAAGTACAAAAGTACCACTGACAGCACAATCATATGCATATGTACTAGTCAAAAAGTAAGTGCTACTGTATTCAATGGGACTTACTGCCAAATAAGTGTCTATATAGTATTGCAACCTGAGTCATACAGACCCTGAGTCATACAGAACTTAGGTTACTGGGTGGCTTCAAAGTGCAATCAACCAATCAAATAAAAATGTTGAACATACTTTATGTAGTTCTCTAGATTATGGCCCATATCATGTTAATTGGATTATCCTTTCCAAAGCAAGGTGGATAATTTGCTCTCAGATATAAGCTCTTGTATCTTGCATGAAACAAATGTAACAATGCCAGTGTGTGAAGGCTTCCTTCTGCTTATAATGATTCACAAACATATTTGTTAATGGAAATAGCTTAGATGCCAAACCCATGGAAACACCTGAGAAATATACCTAGGAGCATATATTTCTAATATTGGTGAACTATTGGGTTTTTGCATGGCTTTGTTTTCTAATTATAAAGACAATATTGGGGTGGGGCATGGGGAGAAAAGGAAATTGTTCTTTCAAAACCATTTATCAGTGCCATTTTTCAGGTGCATTACAGTAGTTGAAATTGCTTTCCAACATTTTGCCAAGGTTAATTAGTGTCACTGATGTTAATCTACCCACTTGCTTATTCCCAGGAGTTGGTAATGGTGCCACACGAAGAATTATCAAACTTTTGCTCTTAATTTTATCTTCGGTTAAAGCATGCTCATTTGTTATCGAGGAGGAACTGTGATTCTTCCAGAAGACTATAATTATGCAGAAACTGTGTTGAAACAAAGCATAGATTATAATGAATAAAAAGAGATGCACATATCTGTGTCAAGATGCGCCAGAGAAACCATCCCCCAAAATTTGGGTTAAGAGAGACCTCACGCAAATGGTGATGTATATACTACTAGACCTTTATCCTTTTGCCAACATCAGGGATCCCTGCCTAGTTCATAATATTTAGAAGCACTTATTGCATGAAGCACTTATTGCATGAAGCCATGCAATATGGAAATGAGTTCCACAAAGTATTACAGCACCTCAATATATGTCAATTAAAGTCTTCAATAAAATAAGGTACACAGCAAACACATGAGTGGCTATTCACTGTGTTTTTATCTATTCTTCAACAGAAGGCATGCTACTGGTATTCTCTTTCATTGAAAGCTGCAGTATTTTGAAAGAGTCAAATGGCTGAAAAGGACCGCTTGAAAAAACAACCATAGTCTTGTAGCTCCTACAAGGTACTAGGAACTTTTGGAAATAATCACTAAAGCTGCAATCCTATACCCACTTGCCTGGGAATAAGTCCCATTGAATGCAATTGGTTTTACTTCTGAGTAGACCTGCAAAGGACTGTGGTGTAAGGCAGGGTGGGCAGATTTTGGGCTTGAAGGATCTCTCTTGTTTTTCACTAGAACCCTGAGATCCTCCAACCAGAGCCATGAGCAAAATAGTAGCTGTGGTGGGCAGACATACACTACCAAGTGAGGAACAGGGTGCCTCTGAGCATGGGTTCTGCCTAGGAATTGTGATCAGTACAGGAACCAAGCCAGTGTGGTGTAGTGGTTAGTGTTGGACTGGGACTCGGGAGATCCGGGTTCTAGTCCCCACTCAGCCAGGAAGCTCACTGGGTGACTTTGGGCTGGTCACTGACTCTCAGCCTGACCTACCTCATAGGGTTGTCATGGGGATAAAATGGAGAGGAGAACCATGTAAGCTGCCTTCGGTTTCTTGCAAGAGGGAAAAAATGGGATATAAATGGAGGAGGAGGAGGAGGAGGAGGAGGAGGAGGAGGAGGATTGATGCATTCCTGTTTTCCCCCTAATCATTATTTTTCAGCAACCGAATTTCAGGTGGTGGTGGTACTTTGTACTCATTATTGTTAGACAATTGGGACACAGGAATGCTTGCCAAACTACTGCATGTCACTCAGTGATGGTAGATCACCAGTAGTTTGTGCAGTAATATGGGTTTTGCCCATATTACTGCATATTATTTAGGCTTGCCTCATGTTATTGTAGATAGCACTTACATTCTGGGGCACAGTCTGATAGTGACCAAATCGTTTACAAATTCAAATGTTGAAAATGTCATTTCCCCACAAATTCATTTTAGCATCAGTTAGAGTACAGCAATACATAACACAATATAGTGAAAATATAGACACATCAATCTTTTTTTGATCAGGAAGAAGGATTCAAAATATATGTTCATATTTAGTGGCAAAGATCAAAGAAATTATTCTAATATTTCAAAAGGCTACATTTGTGGCTGAAATTTAGGTTTAGCTGTCAAATGTTCCAGCAATTGACATCCATGACCCATTCTGTCCACACTTCAGACTTAAATGTTAAATTCAAAATCCAGATTTATATACACACACACACACACACACACAATCTTGGCAACAGAGGCTATTTTAACATGAAAGGGCAACCCAAAAGTTAGAAAGCTTTCTGTCAGTTATGGAACTTTTTTTTTTACTCAATATGTTCCAATGGGATTCTTGGTCATAAATGGCTACAGACAACTATATTCTCATGGGGAAACTTACCATTGTGCAGAAACAATTGCCTGGGTGTTTAAGAATGTGATCTGAATAGGTGCAGTGTATGCTTTTTCTACCTAGTTTTTAGCATTTGCCTCCTGTTTGGGGTTTTTTGTTATTGTGTGGTGGCCATGGGATTGTTTTGTATTATATTTTAAATATTTGATTAACAAACACTCTTGAGACCCCTATTTAGGATGGAAGATGTGGGGGTAGAAATAGCTTAAATAAAAAATATATTCATAGATCATAGAGTTGGAAGGGGCCTACAAGGCCATCAAGTCCAACCCCCTGCTCAATGCAGGAAACTAGAGGAGGGGTCTCCCATCCAAGTAATAACCAGGCCTGACCCTGCTTAGCTTTCCATACTTAGACAAGCTGAGCCAGTGTGAGCCACAGGCCTGTTCTTACATTTTTCTTCCATCCTCTGCATATCTGAGGTTTCCCCTTCTCTCTTTCTGGGTAACATTAATCCAAGATGTGAATCGAAGAGACTATATGAATACATTCTTGCCTGTAATATTAAAAAATGTCCTCCCGTGGATCCTTAAGAAACCAAGATAATGACAGAATTATCTGTGTTTCCCTGTTTTCATTTTTTGGATGAGGTTTTCGTCATTTTTTACAATAAAGACTGTTGAGATAAGTGAGAGATCAGCTCAGCCGTCAAGTCAAGGAGCAAAATTTAGACCACACCAGGAGAATGAGTGTGTTGAAGTTTCGTAATTTGTTAGCGACTTTTGCATTGTATTAGCAAAATACCATGTCATCAATCTCCTCTTGCTTTTTTGTCCGACTCTGCCACCTTCAGCTTGCACACCCTGAGGAGCATAATTACAGTCACGTAACATATGCATTGTGAGCTTGAAAAGTATGGAATAAAATTGACTTTGATACATAAATCACTGTTTCTGTATTTTTATTTTTTTATTTTTTTAGTGCTGAAGAAAAGAAGGCCTCTCCTTTCTTTCTTTCTTTCTTTCTTTTTAGGTGTGTTTGCTGTTTGCTGTACTTTCTGAAACAAATTTAACAACATTGTTTTCCTTTTGAATAACTTAAGATTTCACAGAATTTGGTAAGAAGAAATATTGAAACGATGCTAAATTTGTTACTTGGATCAATGGGACTAATGACACATTTACTTCGATCGATGAAACTAAGGGCCTATCTAGAGGAGCTGCAGCAGATGTGGATTCCAATTACTACTACGGTCAGTCCGGGAGTCCCGCTCTGGTCCTCTCAGCAGCGCTACTGCCATTGCTTACCTACTCTTCACCAGTAAGCACTCAGGCAACAGGTAGATAGTGGGGACAAAGCATCACCGAAAAGGGAAAGCAGCAAATTCCATGTTCTTCCCCTCTGCTGCCCAAAAAAGCAGGAGCTACCAAGGAAGCAGGGCTCTTCCACAGAGTCCACAGCTACTACAGCTGCCCAGAGGCTTCTGGGTGCATGCAGCCTGGTATGCGTGCAGAACCTGTGAATATATTTAGGTTTGGATATAGGCCACCTAACTGTTATCTTCACCTATGGGTGTCTCTACCAAACAGGGGCAGTGCTAGGTCCTGAAAAGATCTGGGGCTCAGGCCCACAGGACCCCCCCCCCGAAAAAGCACACATTTGCATATGCTAATGTACATATGCTTTAAAGTCTCTGTGTTTGTGTGTGTCTTTAAAGGACCCCATCTCCTAAGAACACTGCTATTTGTAGAAAGGGATGTATGGACAGGGGAGATGAGGGCATTTGATTTCAGAAAAAAAACCTCTGGCAGAAAGATTCAAGGGGGGCAGCAGGAGGGCTGTACATGTGGGCAAAAAGCCAACTAATGCAGGGGGATCAAATGCAACAGAGATCATCAGGGCTCCTGTACCTTTAATTCAGCATGTGCCCATGGACAGTAGGGTAGTGGGGCAGATGGCCTCCCAGAGATTCGGGGCTCTGAATGAAAGATTTGGGGCTCCAGCCCTAGTGGGCTGTGGGCTATACCCTAACACTGCCTCTGCTACAAACTGGGAATTGTAGAAAAGGCTATATATTCATGGATGCTTATTAATCCTGTTAAAATAAACTGCGTAAATCTGCTTCCTTTTGAAGGTTTATATTCCTGTATTTCCATTAAGAATACGGAACGCTAGTACTCTGTTGGAGATCGCTTCCAGCCTTGCTCTGTTACACCTGTGCTGGGGAGGGCATCATCATCACAGGCCATTAGACCCAGCTATATCCTAACTTTGGCTTGCTTAGTCCACCGTTCTAGCAGCCCTGCGTAAGGAAATATGAAGAGGCTGCTAACAGTGATGAGCAAAGATTGCTTCAGTTCAAAGTTCCTAACTCTTCCTCCTTCCTGCCCGGGTTACTTTGAATAGCTTCGCCCAGATGGTGTTTGTTTCTTTGTTTTTAATGAGATTTATATGCTGCCCTATATAACAAAAAGTTCCCAGGGCAGCTCACACAAGGGCCGCATCTGCACGTCATGCTAAGCCACCCTGGGGAATAAGCTACAGTGTGCCCAACAGACGATCAGGCTTGCCATGGTTTGTTCTGCCCCTTCTTTCCCCTCAGTCCTCCAGCCAGCTCTAGCATGTACCCCAGGTGCCTTTGCAGTGGAATCCACATCCCACAATCCCTTGCTCCCTCGCTACATCAGCAGCCTTTTTATTACTGGTCTGCTGTGCGTTCAGCGCATGTTTTGCCTTTGCTGGCTCTCGTCGGAAAGTTTTCCCATCCCTCCACCGCCCTGTGCCTGCCAATACCTGCCTGTATATCTAATTTTTAAAAAAACCAGGCCTGTTGGTGAAGCTTCTTTTGCTCATCTTTCCTCCTGCCTTTGTTGCTTCAGATGGGGAAATCTCATTGAGCTCATGCCACCAAATCTTCCCACACACTCCCAACCTGCAGCCTGAGTTCTCGAGCAGTCTTTCTACTGAAGCCTCCTCTCCTGCTATGCCTACAACCATACCAGCTTATTCCCCCCCCCCCCAAGTAGACACCAATGTGTTGCAACTCCAAAGTAGATCTTTACTGAGAAACAACAGTTTGGGGCCGCTTCTGTTGCTGCTGTAAGAACAGCTAAAAACCTACTTTTCCTTTGGAAGGCACTATTAGGCATGGCTTGTATGAGGGGTGCTGCTGGGGTGGGCTGCTGGTTCTAAATGGGAAATTCAAGGAACTGGGCTACTGGCTTGTGGGCTGGGGTGCAATTATAGAAAAGAAAGTTGTGACAGAGACTCCCGGGGGGGCTTATGCGGGGAATGCTATGCTTCAATAGGTACTCATACAGAAGGGAAGCTTATATTGGGGGGCGTGGGGGGTGGGTGGAAGGCTACCAGCAGGCGACACATCTGTCTGCAGCGAGTTCCTCCACCATGGTGGCAGAGACCCTGGGATCATGGTCTCCTTCCACAGAGGCAGACATTTGCATCCCCTGCAGACCACTGAAACTTCCCGCAGCAGGCCGAAAAAGGTTCCTTGTGCAGTGCACAGGTGCAGCAGAGCTATTAGAGAATCTGGAGCACACGTCATGTGATGCTGCTTTAAGGACCTCGTGTTGGTCATCATGGTGATCAGGAAGGGCTTTTAGAGCAGTGTTAATCACAGCAGAATTAAATGCTTCTTCTGCCATAATTCCCTTCAAAGTACAGGACGGCGGTGGAAGCAGCCATGCCTAGCACTGATTCAGTTGCTGAGAAGGGAGGAGCAGAACAAGAAGAGAAGACAGAGGCAGAAGTGTGGGAAATTGGCCCTTTAGATGAAGTTGTTTATTTTGAGTCCTTAAGGGCAGGGCAGGTGGGTGGAGAACCAGTACCATCAGTATTGAAAGTTAGATGGCAGAGAAAGGGAGTCTACTGCAGCCTGAAAACCACACTCTCCAGCTGGCCAGCCTGCAGGCTACAGTGAGCAGGTCTCTTCTCTTCATAGACCAAGTTCGGTCTTCGTTATGTTGCAGGTACCTGCAGAGAAGCAGGTACCGCTTCTCAAAACACTGAACCACCGTTATGTTCAGAATGCGGATTACCCGGGGGGGGGGGGCACTGAGCAAATAGGGAGGTAAATGTGGTGAGATTGAAGAAACATAAAGAAACATTCTTGAGTGTGTGAGTGGTGATCGCAATTCAACTTCGCCACATACACACACACACACACACACTCACACACACACACACACACACACACACAGAGAGAGAGAGAGAGAGAGAGAGAGAGCACAGCATCCCAGTCATACCATAACAGGTGTCAACGCACCTTTGTGCCTAAGACACCGTAAGTGTCGGCACTGGAAGGTAATCCTAAGCTTTAAGCGAGTGACTACACTTCCCTTGGTACTACAGGCATCCATGGTTCCAGAAATGAAAGTGAACCATCCCAAACACCCCTATTTGCTGCCCTGCGCACCAGTGGAATGCAGCAAGGTTGCATTTCGTTGTCCGCAACTGTCCTTGAAAGCACACCTGGCAAAGCAACTCTGCATTAATTTTTATTAAGATACAAACTGAAAGGGAAGAAGTGAAGTGTTACACGCTAGGGGAAAGAAGATTGGAGTGGGGGTCAGTGTGGTGGGAGTAAGGGAGTCACTGAGCACCGGCACCTTTTCCATGCTGATCTTCCTCTAGTCTTCCATCCAAGCCTCCACTAAAGAATGTGGGGGTGGTGATGACTGCTCCGCAGATGTTGCTGAGGTGCTGGGGTCTGCCTCCTCCACCTCTTCCAGTGGTGCAGGAGGTTACTGTGTGGGCTTCATGCCATGGTGCGGGGTGATAAGTGGATCCACTATAGAGACCACTGGAAAGACAGGTGAGTGAGGGTCATATTCACACAGAGGCGAAGGAGGACCAGGAGGGTTAGGGAGGGGAAGAAACTGCTGTGTTGGCATGTACGGATATGGCATGTATGGAGCTTGCCCTTGGTGGCCTTGTCCTGCTGTCTGCAAGGCTGCCGTCAAGCTTCAAAGCACATCCATCTGCCTGTCAATGGCAGCAGTTCGATTCCGCATTGCCCAATCAAGGATGTGGTCCGAGGCTGCCATGCCTTCGCACACTGACTTGACAGACATGCAGATGCTGCTAGTTATTGTCCAAGTTTACCAGATAGACAGTAAATGCTTCTTCTGTGGCCCTTCTATGGCCCTTCTTCTATGCTCTTGCTCATTCATTTCCTTGAAAAGGCTATACGTGTGCTCCTCTGCTGCATCAGTGGCACCAACCTAGTCCCCTGCAAGTTGCACCCAGTCAGTTTTATGCTTGTTGTGGAGACACGCCACCCGTGGAGTGTTGGTTAGTGGCGGTTCCTCCTCCGCTGGTCCTCTGGGCTCTTCAGCGACTAGTCTCAGTTGTTGTGCTGGCTCCTCAGGCTGTACTTCTTCAGGTGCAACTGCACCTGTAGCCTCTTTTTCTCCCAGCCTCCTCTCTGGGACAGCCTGTGAAAGAGGGGTCACTTGGGTCTGTGAAGAGGCGTACCAAATTGAGGGCTGTGGGCGGTGAACATGCTCCTGCCTTCACCTGAGACACTTCAGGAAGAAGTGTCCCCTCAATCTCACTTTCCAGATCTTCCAGTGATTCTTCGGTTCTAGTGAGTGACTGCATCATAAGCATGACCCGATCCACAGTACTGTGTTGCACTCGCTGCTGCTGCTCCTCTGGAGACAGGTGCCTGAGCACCACAGGTGAGAGAGCCCCAATGTCTTTAGGGCAGATCTCCATATCTTCTGTAAGGAGGTCCAGCTCCAACTGTATTTCCCTTGGGAAAGTACTCCAGAATGATTCCGAAATGCCTGTGCCAAGTCATTACTTTTCTGTGGAGCACCTCTGGGTTCATGTTGCATGGTTGCCTGCCTGGTTTCTTTTCACCTAGCAGATGGAAAATATGTTGGCCTGTTTGTACTGGAGGAATACGTTGTTGCTGAACTTGTCCCCGAAGGGGGGCGAGCTGGTTGCTGGGGAAGCAGGGATAGGCTACCTGGGTGTACTCCTGGCTCAAATCTGAATATTTTGTGGGGCAGCCCAGGATCTGAGGGTCTCAAAATACTTGCAGATGGGGCCTTGTATGGTTTGAGTGTACTGGAAATTTCAAATGATTGTCCACACAGTATAAGGTTCAGCACATCTTGACACACCTGGAGTTGGGGAAGACAAGTCACGGGTTGGAGACTGGCAGCTCTTCATGGGCCGGTACCTGACTCTCTGTGGTTGGCTCAATGGAATCCTGCCGCCAGCGGTATAACCGGGCGTTACATCCCTCCGACCTAGCAGGATAATAGCAAGCTTGTCATGGAATGGCATGCTGCACGGCTCAACCTCTGAGCTCTTGTTGTGAATTGTGGTTTCTTTAAACTTCTTCTTTAGCCAGTGCAGTTCTCCTTGCAATGCACAGTGGTGCAAGAGTAGCCCGATAGTAACATCTGCACGGAAACAAGGGGGACAGATGTCATGCCTGGGTCTCTGGAGGTACTCCTGGGCCTCTGGGCTTATCCAGAGATCTATGAATGCGCCAAGTTCAGTCTCCTAGGGGTGGGCGATCTGCCCACCACCTGACTCGCTGGGCACTCGGCCAGCGCTGCCGCTGCGCCTGCCAAGCCAGGCCAAAAGCGAGCACCAGCCGAGGCGCTCGCCGGACTTCCAGGTTCCTGGCAGCATGCTTTTTACATAGAAAATGGCATAAGATATGTTAAAGACATGCCAGGAAGACGTGGAAGACATGCTGGGTTCGGATGACACAACAGCCCATCATGGCTAATTATGCATGGTGGATTGTTGTGTCATGTGAACCCAGTCAATAATTAACTTCCAACTGGTTTTGGATTCTTCTTGTTTACTCCTTCAAATTAAATGTTTTGGTCTGCTGTGATCAGTTAGATTTTGACCCTTAGTTTGTCTAGACTTAACTTCCAACCTGTTCTGTTGTATCTAGATGGTACAAGTAGTTTCTGTGTGTGTGTGTGTGTGTGTGTGTGTGTGTGCGTGCGCGTGCATGTCAATGTGGAACTGGGTTATGTCCTGAGTGGTTAATTGAGAAGAAAAGGGGAATAAGAAAAAAAGTATTCTAGAAAGCAGAAGAAATCTGAACTATACATCCATTATTTCCCAAACCTAACACAAATAGAATACTTAGACCTTAATCTTGCCCTAATTTAAGATAAGGAAAGCTAGCAGAACATCATTTTGGCCGTAATTATTATCTTCTGAAAAGCAGTGGTACATTCTCTAGGGCTTGTGCATCTAGGGAAGATTAGAGTTCGCTAAAAGACTCCATTTATTTCCGCTTACCAATTTAAGTAGGGATAACATATTACAGTTTGGAAGAAGAGGAAAAATAATATGTTCTGGTTAGCACAGTCACATCTCTTTCCTGCTTCCCCTCCTATTGCACTAACTATACTGATTGCTACTGCATCAACTCCTTACAAATTGAGACGCTGATTTTATTGGTGCTAGAAAGACAATTTTAAGCTACTGTTGAAAGGAGCTAGTTATGAAAAAATTACAACCTAGTTTTTGAACAGGAAGAGAGTCACTTCTAGTACCTCTTCCGTGTGTGTGTGTGTGTGTGTGTATGTGTGTGTGTGTGTGTGTGTGTTAGAGAACAAAGTGAATTGATTTCCTATTAGTTTGTTGTGTGTGTATATTCTGACATAAGCAATAAAAGTACACAGATCCCCCTGAAAATCTCTACATTCCTATGCAGAATGATAGCATAAAAATGAGGAGGAGAAAATTAACACATAAAGATGCACTCAGACTAAATTTATAACAGCAGGTGGAGATCGTAATGTGTGTGCTTCAGACAAGGTAGGCATTATGTACCCTAGGGAGTCTTAACTGCTGCCTTCTTTTTCTTTTTTCCTGGTGCCAATGCTCTTGGCTTGTCACTGGTTTCAGCAAAAATCAAGCAAGTACATGCTTCTACTCTCTACCGCAGCCTGCTCCCGTTATTTAGATATATTGAAAATCAGTTGCTCAAAAAAGGAAGTTGTTTGATGCAGGGCATCTCCTGATGTATAAGCCAGAGATGTCCAATGTCTGCATACTGTACTCAGGGTGATGGCAGAGTGCAAAAGCAGCAGAGGAGTTCTCTCAGACAAATACATGCACACACAGGACTTGTTTGTAAGTAGATGCTTCTAAAAAGATAAATAATTGTAACAGGATTACTCAGGTACTAAAGCTTGATGGTTACAGAAGTGCAGTTTCTTAAACATTACTTGTTCTTCTGAGTTAAGGGAAATGCACAGGTCAATCCTTGCTAAACCCTAGCAAGCGTCAGTTATGTCAGTTAACACAAGACTAGTCTAACGGTCAGAGGAGTGTTAGAATGGAATTCAAACCTGTTGCTAAGCAATGAATGTTCAGTATTCCCTCCCCTGATTCAATCAAGTGGTTCAATCCATTGACTAGTCAGAGAAGCTTGGTTCCTCCTTTTGCCCTTCGGCTAGACTATACATAGTCTGCCTTAACCCTTTAATGGACAATTGACTTAATCACTTGACAGAATCACTTTCACTAGGTGATGTTGGACTAGTCAGATACCCTCTGGGTTTCTGTGCGGATAAAATGGGGAGAAAACTGTGAGTGCTGTCCTGAGCTCTGCATGGGACAAGTGGAACAAAACTATAATTAAACAATTCATCCCATATTTAAATGTTAATGTCATTGTTTCACAACAGCAGCTATCTAAGTTGTCGCTAAGTATCGAACCTACTGATAAAATCAAGAGTCCTGTGGCACCTTAACGACTAACAAATTGATTATGGCATAAACATCGGTGGGTTTACAGTCCTCTTCTTAGTGAAAGCTTATGCCAGAATAAAGTCTATAAGGTCTATAAGACCCTCTGTTATTTTTGCTGCAAAAGACTAACATAGTTATCCCTCTGGAAAGATAATCTGATGGTTATCTTCTATATCATCCATAGAATGTTAATGCATTAAAGCAGTGTTCTCCAACCTTGGGTCCCCAGATGTTTTTGGCCTACAACTCCCAGCATGCCCCAGCCAGCTACGCTGGCTGGGGCATGCTGGGAGTTGTAGGCCAAAAACATCTGGGGACCCAAGGTTGGAGAACACTGCTTTAAAAAGAAACACTTCTTTACCCATCAATTGACCAAACCATTTTAGGTCAAATGCCAAACCCTGCAAAATATGCCAAACCCTAGCATGGTAGCTGGGGAAGACTCATCATGATCCCTTGCACCAGGCAGTATAGCGTAGTAGCTAAGAAACAGAGGCACCAATCCAATAGTCACTTACAAGAGAGCAAGTCCCATTGAACTTAGTGCCATTGGTGACTTTTGATAGAGTTAGCATGCATTGGATTGTGTTGTGAATAATGAACCAAGAAGTCCCTGGCTTGGATTTCACCTCTGCCCTAAATTCACTGGGTTGTCTTAAGCTCATTATTCTTTCTCGGCCTTAGTGCATGCAACAGAAATGTACCTGGAAGCAATATGGGAATAATAATACTTATATCTTTCAGGGTTGTTGTAAGGAATACAAGAGTTACAGGAAGCACTTTGGACACTATGTACAGTAGTAGCAGTAATAGTAAGAGTGAGAGTAGTGGTACTAGTAGTGGTATCAGATGACAGTGTGCAACTGGGAGGAAGACAACTGGATCCCATTGTAAGAATGATGACATTTCTGTGAATTTCCTACACAGTTAAATAATTACCTTGAAATTTTCAAATGTACTAATCAATTTATTTATTTTTAGTATATTTGATGGTGGCAAATGTTCCTTCCTTGAGTGGGTGGTTGCCAACCAACTCCAGGCGCTCTTGGATGAGACTGATTATCTGGATCCATTTCAGTTGGGGTACAGGCTGGGTTTTGGCACAGAAACAGACTTGGACCTATGATGACCTATGTTGGGAGAGAGTTGGGGAGTGTGGCTCTGTTGATTCTCATTGATCTCTCAGCAGTTTTTGATACCATCAACCATGGTATCCTTCTGGAGTGATTGTCTGAGTTGGGAGTGGAGGGTACTGCATTGCAGTGGTTTCACTCATATTTGAATGATCAGCTGCAGAGGAATATTGCCTGGCTTGTGGATTCTCCAGTATGGGGTTCTGCATGGGTTGGTTTTGTCCCTCATGCAATTTAAAATCTACATGAAACTGCTGATTGGGGTCATCCAGAGTTTTGGAGTGTGTTGCCATGCTTATACTGATGACATGCAGCTCTATTCCTCCTTTTCATCTCCATCAGATGAGGCTATGGATGTGCTAAATCAGTGCCTGACTGTGACAATGGACTGGATGAGGTCTAATAAACTGAAGCTCAATCCAGGCAAGACTGAGATGGTGTTAGTGGGTGGTTCTTCTGACTGGATGAGGTTGCACTCCCCCTGAAGGAGCAAGTTCGTAGCTTGGGGGTTCTCCTGGAGCCATCTCTGTCACTTGAGGCTCACCACCCAGTCAACCCAGAGAGCTTTGGCTATTGGGCAGTATAGAAATGAAATAAATGAAAAAAACTTCACAAACCTGTAACTTAGTCATAAACTACAGTAATACCTTGGATTGCAAGTAACTTGGTTTGAGAGCGTTTTGCAAGACAAGCAAATTTTAAAATATTTATTCAAAATTTTTTGACTTGATATACAAGCAACATCTTGCAATACAAGTACTGTAATACAGCTTAAATTAAAAATCTCTGTACAATTTTTTTGGGGGGAATATATCAAAATTTTCGTTTTGATATAAGAGTGTTTTGGATTACAAGCACGTTTCCAGAACGAATTATGCTCTCAATCCAAGGCATGACTGTATATATTTTCAAGTCCTATTTCTTGATGGTTTCTTCTCCACTACCCTTTCTACCTCATGTTCAGTTTATATGTTTGTAACATTTACCATGTGTGTTTACATGTGGTGACTCAGATATAACAAGAGCATTTGAATTGATGGGGACTGTTCTTAATGGATTCTCTTCTAATGATTCTTTTAAAGGTAAACTGTGTTTATAATCTCACAAGTGTTGCTCTTCTTCCTTATCTTACCATCCTATTTTTTGTTGTGTTGTTCCTGGTCCAATGCCTTTAGCATGCAACTAAAACACCAGGAACAGGTTCAGGAGTTTTTGTGGATCTACTGCTGTGTGGATTCCACCACCTGCTCTGAATCCATGATTTCCCTGGTCTCCCATGTGCACTGTTACCAAAGATATCCTTTGATCCATTGGGGGGGGGGGATGTAACAGATTTCATAAGGCACCTAAAGCAATGAGGAAGCGAATGTACATCGCCAAGTCAGATTTCCAAGTAAAGAGACAGAACTTTGTCTTTATGGCATATTCAATAAAACCTATGCTATTGCAATGCCTCTGATCTCTGAGTTTTAAGGACACTGTTAGAACATAGACCACAGGGCTCAAAACTGGTGAACTTGGAGGGATCCACTGATAGATTATTAGATAGATAGGGATCCCCTGTGCTGAGTAAGCATGCTGGTCTCCAGGACTGGAAGACAGAGGAAGCAAACCTGGGTGGAAAAGCCTTTAATTTGAGAGTTTGCTGTGAGTTATTTTAACTGAACTTGGGACAGGAAATGGTCATTTGAGCTTTTAAGAAAACGATAGTTTTTGCTTAGAGAAAAAAATGTTTTTCGAATACCCATTAACTTGCTGACGATGATGATGCCATCTCTGTACATGGCGCTTTATGATGAACAGGTTCAACAGGTCCCTACCGCAAGGGGCTTACAATTTTAATGGGAAACAACAGTGCAAACCACAACCTGTTCAAAGTCAGTGAAAACACACCTATAAGGTTCAGTGGAATGAAGGATATAACCAATTCTGACAGGCATTTAGTGTTAAATAATGATAACGTCCCTCTTATTTCATGGTGGGTCTGCAATTCGTACTGTTTGGAAACAAACAAACAAAGTGATGACAATGCAGAGAGTACGCAGCAAGCTTCTTCTTTTTTTTTAATTCCTTTGTAAATAAGAATATATATATGAAAGGGAAGTGCTAGGAATAGCTCAACATATCCCTTGACCATGGTTCATAGCCCCCAACATGCTGTCTTGGTTTTATAAATTAGAAATCTTGTCATCTTATCACCGAGATCACGAAAATTGTGGCAAACTTTATCTGTGCAGTGAACCGTAATAACCCAAACTTTAACTTCAAGAAAATTACACTCGGAAACACTTCACAGAGTTGTAGCCAGTGTAGGAGATATAAAATTCTTTCCTTCCTTCGTTCTCTCAAAGAGTTATTAACCCTCTCTGAGGAATGTTGAAGATTCCAAATCCAAACAGTTCCACCATCTCTTCACAACTCACCCTGGTTGTAATGATTATGTCAACGTTATTATGAACAAAATATTTTCAGCAGAATTTTTTTACAACACAAGAGGTGTGTGACAGCTAGATGATGGCTGCTTTAATTTTAAAATGAAACAAGCTAGATAATAAAATTATTGATTAACGTTAATTGCAGGTCGACATGGTATCCCTGCAGAGAAGTTCATTTTTATTAGATTATAACTTTGTGTAATGTAATATGAATACTGCAATTTGCCATACATGAAGGATGAAAAGGAGGGGTATACGGAGAACCTAAGTCCTGATGTGGACTTAAAGCAGAACTACATGTTACGTATTAGTTCCATGATCCTGTTCCTGAAAGAGTTTCTCTTTTATCGTGCAAAGGAGGCATTGGTGACTTTGATAGTGTGGGATGGATAGGGTCCTTCCCAGCCATTTGTCCTCCCTCCCTCTCTCTCTCTCTCTCTCACACACACACACACACACACGGTGCTTTTCTCCCCTGGAGATAAGATATGGGGACCTCTCTAGAAGAGAAGCTTTATGACTTTATGGTTAGGGATGAAAGGATTACGTAGCCCCTTGCCCTGCCAGCTCTCTGCTTTCTTTGAGGTCACTCACAACTGTTTCATTACCTGATAAAAGAAAGCCCCTCATGGGAAAAAATATCATAGATCTACAGGTAATGTGTACTTTTACCCTTGGTACTGAAAAGTGCTGACCAATATAATGTGTGGCATAGTGGTTAGAGTGTTGGACTGGAACAGGGGAGACCCGAATTCAAATCCCCACTCAGCCATGAAGCTCACCGGGTGACTTTGGGCCAGTCACTGACTCTCGGCCTAACCTATCTCACAGGGTTGTTATGAGGATAAAATCTAGAAGAAGAGGAGGAGGATCATGTATACTGCCTTGGGCTCCTTGGAGGAAAAGGTGGGATATAAATGTAACAAATAATAAATAAATAAATAAATGAACTCGGGGGGGGGGAGAACAGGATAGCTCCCATTAGCAGTTCTGGGGCACAACAAAAACGACTCAAATGAAGCCCATGTTCTCAGCTCATAGTGGTAGGTTTTTAATTCTTCGGATTGCCTGTTCAGATAGGACATACAAAATGTCCTGGAGGTGGTCCAGAAATGTATTTCTCCTACAAAAAAACAACAACATCCCAGGCTAAGATATGACCTGAGCACTCCAGAGATTGTAGGCAGATGCAAGCATGTCTCACGCTGGCTCAGCTTGTCTGAGTGTGGAAAGCTAAGCAGGGTCAGACTTGGTTATTACTTGGATGGGAGACCCCTCCTCTAGTTTGCTGCATTGAGCAGGGGGTTGGACTCGATGGCCTTGTAGGCCCCTTCCAAGTCTATGATCTATGAATCTATGTGCACATTTGCATCAGGCTCCCAACCCCAAGAGACAGAAGAGCAGGAGGAAGAGAAGAGGAGGAATGGGGAGGAGAAGAGGAAAATAGCCCTGTGGCTGCTTGAAATTGGAAACAGCCTCTATGGAAGGCAGGGAAATGATAAAACTGGCTGTGAAGAGGAAGCCCCTAGTTTATACACTAACTAAATACATATTTTAGACTATGAAACTAGGGGACAGGAGGGAACTACTACTCCCTGATTCACTTCTCCCAACTGAAGGAGCTATCTGGTCCCTCTGAATATTGACAGCACTGACTTTAAGGGCCAAATTACACAGGAGGTCCACATTCAGAGCTCCAAACTTTCTTGTAGCGTCTTGAAAGCAGCTGAGGAGAGAGGAACTGGACAGTGCTGGAAGAGGGATCGTCTACCCTTTTCCCCTTCATCCCATTTCCACAATTTACATTGCCCCTCCTGAAGCTGCTATTAACTGCGATGGGGAGGAGCGAGGAGGAGGAGGAGCAGAAGCAGAGGAGGAGGAGGAGCTACCCATAACTGTAGTCCTACCTACTGAGCTGAGCACAGCCTTAAAAACATGGGCCCTGGTACAAGAAATGAATGACCTTGAATAACAAGGTAAAAGTCATAAACAACAAGGTAAATAGTAAGGGAGAAACTGGGCTGGTTGTTCTGCAACCAACCTCCTTGCCCTCTCCCCTCCTTTGCATCATCTCCATGCCAGCTTTAAACTTGGGACTTGAGCTATCCACAGCATGTGGAAGTCTCCCCTGTGGAAGATGTGGGAGTCTCCCCTGCAAGTTCACAGGGGAAGGATGGCAGCAGGATGTCAAGTAGCACTACATCACCTGCAAGAATACTCCCAAGCAACCTCAAGGTCTTGTGCCACTTTTGTCTGAACTTGTGCAGAGGAGGATCACGTCTGCTGACCTTGTCCCCTAAGTGTGTTCAGCTCAGCATGATGACTGCGAGAGTCTAGGCTGCCTGTTAAATGGGGTCACTGGTCATGCATAGGCTCTTTCAAGACATACACAGGGGGTGGGACCAGCAGGTGTGATCCTGCTCTCCCACCACCACTACCCCAACATGCACTCAGATAATCAGAGCTAAACTCTTTTGGAAACAGGACTCGGAGGAAGTATATAATTTGCCTGCTTTAAACCAGATGGTTTAGGGATCTTGCGGTACCTACCAGATTCACTATTTGATAGCGGATGGTGCACTGAGGCCTAACGCTTGCCGATCAACACCCTTCAGATTGTGCCTGTCGGACAGATCATGGTGGGCAGCAAACACCCTGATCGTTATCTAAGCCATGTCAGCAGGCCTTAAAGTTAACTCCTCGTGCTTCCACCCAAGCCAGTTTGCCCTCTGGAAGAAATTGGTAACAAATTGCCACCACCTTCTCTTTCAAGGAGAAGATTAGTAGGTATGGCTTTACCTTTCACAGTACTACAGTGACAGGAGAAGACACACCCACCAAACAACTTCCTGAGATTCAGCTCTAAAAGTTTCAGAGCACTTTGCAAAGCTTAGGCACTGCCAACTCTGTAATTGAGGGTGCCTCTATTCTGCACCATACTAGCCAGCTTAACAGATGTCAGGAAATTCAGTGACAAACTTCCACCGCCACTTATTCTTACTGAATTGCCAGTGTATAATATAGCCCTATGTAGGTGATCCTCTGTAACCTGTTAAAATGATGGGTGTATTAAATAATTCTATTATATGGGGGGTATAACATTCCATTGAGAGATAGCATTTTCATGTAGCCATTTTACAAACCACTTTAAATTTCCCCTTTGAATTCCACAGCCTGAGCTCTAAGGTGAAAATGCAGCACAATCCAGTCTCTGAAACCTTCATCTTTGGAATGACAGGTTATAGCAGGATATTAAAAGAATCAGTAACCGCTTAGTAGTCCTTTAATAAAATACACAAATTTGAGGCCTGTGTGTTAAATTAGTGTTTACTTTGATTTAGGGAGGTATAATTCAAGAAAAAATCCACATATCTGGTTGGTCTACTGGGCAAGAGTATGCCATGAGTTGGAGCTTCTGGTCAAATACCAGTACAGCCATGAATGCAATGGATGGTCCAAATCAAGCCATTTTTACAGTTGTACAATCGAGCCTCGCCGGGGCAGAACGAGGCCGAAATTGGCCCCGCTCACGCCCCGGCGAGGCCTTACCCTTTTATCAGATTCAGATCTTCAACTAAAGTAATAGGACAATAATAACAGCATATCTTACAGGGTTGTTGCAAAGATTTGAGCAAATAGGAATCATAGAGTTGGAAGGAGTCTTGAAGGTCATCTTGTCCAAGTCCCTGATCAATGCAGGAAGAATGCAAGATACTCAGGGCTGGTGCTACCATTAGGCCAACTAGGCAGCTGCCTAGGGCGCAGGGCTAAAGCGGGCGCCAGAAACGCCTTGGAAAAAAATACAGCGCTCTCAAGTGGGAAGGGGGGCGCTAAATATCTGATCTTGCCTAGGGCACCAAACTGCCTTGCACCGGTCCTGAAGATACTGATATCTTGGCAACCAAAGCCCTATAGAAGGCTGTCCACAGCTCATAGAAAATATATCAATACCCCTATTAAGAAAATTGGTATGTGCAGACACAGGGCAGTATCTAAGTTGACATGAGTGCCAATGTAAATTACATTGCACTAGCATAAGGGACCTTGAGTGCAACACCAGTAGAGTTAGCTGTCACAATAGGATTGCCCGGACAGGCACAATGTAATTTACATTGCATACTGCATATGGTAGCCAGGGGAAGAACTGAGTGGTTTCCAGCACACTGAGTGTTTTCCTGCCATACCTAGGAAGGGCCTCTGAAGAAGATCTTAGGGTCAAGCAAAACTCCACTCCCACTAGATCCTTTAAACTGCAAGGGAGTTTAAACTACAATTGTTTGGATATGTGTCTGCTCTGTTTATGTTTGTAGCTAAACTGTTTGTATATTATGCATACAACTGTATTTTTTAAGGTTTTTAATCTCTGTAAACCACCCAGAGAGCTTTGGCTATTGGACGGTATAGAAATGCAACAAATGAATGAATGGAGAAATGCCCCCTTTGCAAAGGAAAACAGGGTGCTGCAGAAGAACTGGCCCCAGTCTAGCCCTAGCCTACACAACGGATGGCTTGGGGACTGGAAGGAATAGGGAACAAGCTCCTCCCACTTGCCCAATGCCATTGCAGGGGCTGCAGTGCTTTGAGTGCAAGGGATTAACACAGCTTGCCATATTCATTCCCTGAGCCAATAATGCAGGGTGGAAAATTTTCCAAAAGAATTTCTCTGTAATGGATCCCCCCCCCCCCCGCTACTATACTTTTCAGTGGGAAATGTTCCATTGCTTCATAAAACAAATCTGGGTAACAATATTAGTTCAAAATTGCAAATATAATGGGGAGCTCTTTGGACATGCTCACATCACATCCAGTGCCTTCATTTAAAAACAAAAAACTAATTAAGGTTGTGTTCCTATATACACTAACCGAGGAGGAAGTAGCATTGAAGTAGCTACGGCTTGCTTTTGAGTATATGTGCACAGGATTGTACTGTAAACCATGTAAGGAAACTATATGTGACTGAATTGTCATATCTTCAGCCAGGCTTCCCCAACCTGGATCCCTTCAGATGTTTGGCTTACAACTCCCATCAGCTTGAGCCAGCATGGGCAATGGTCAAAAATGATGGGAGTTGTAGTCTAAAACATCTGGAAGCACCCAGGTTGGGGAAGGCTATCTTAAACTATTTACCAGTATTTCAATACAGATAATTGTGCATTTGTATTGGAATTAGTATGAATATAATTTAAATCACATATGCTTTATTTCATTTTCCCCCCATAATCAAATATTTCAGTTCAAATGCTTTTGGTACTAGAAAAGGTTGAATTATTATTATTATTATTATTATTATTATTATTATTATTATTATTATTTTGCCACCACCTAGATTACTAGGTATGGCTTTATCCTTCACAGTGCTACATTATGAAGTAGCCATAATGGTTGATGGACCATTGCTGAATCCTGTGGCATTTATGCTGTGTGGTCCTGCAAGGTTCCATCTTGTCTGCTATGCTTTTGAAACCACTGCCTGAGGTCAACATGAAACCACTGCCTGACGTCATCCAGAGATTTCAGGTGAAGCGTCATTAATATGTGGATGACACTCATCTGTACTTCTTTTTTTCATCTAATTAAGGCGGGGAACTGGAACTGTCTCAGTGTCTCTGCACAATCATGCACAGGATGAAGGCCAATAAACTGAAGCTCAATTCAGAGAAGATGGAAGTGCTGTTCATGGGTGGTTCATCTGCCTAGGTTAGTAGTGTTCACCCTCTTCTGAACAGAGTTGCGCTCCCTTTAAAACCAGGGTTGGGGACGTGTGGACCTTGAGACGTTGGTGGACTGCAACTCTGATCAGCCCTAGCCAGCACAGCCAAAGGTGAGGTGAGTGATGATGGGAGTTGCAGTCCAACAATATCTGGAGGGACTCACGTTCCTATCCCTGCTCTCTAGGAACAGGTTTGCTGCTTTGGGATTCTGTTTGATCCAGCTATGTCTCTGGAAGCACTGCTTGTACTTTTATTCACACACAATATGGGAGAGAGAAGATGGCAAATGTTGTGCATTACATCCCTTGGGGAGCAGAGTAATCTAAACGAGAAGGTAAACAATGAGGCCCAGCTGGAGTAGGGAGGGGAAAGCATTTAAATTTTTTTAAATATAAACACTGAGTTGATTCCAGAATCCAAAATTACAGTGAGTACTTAAAATAGGTACTACTCTGCTGCACACTCGAGACAAACTAACCATTGCTTCCAGAAGTTTGCTCTCTCTCTCTCTCTCTCCATACACACACACACACACACACACACCAATATCATGCCCATATTGTGGCTCACGCTGGCTCAGCTTGTCTGAGCGTGGAAAGCTAAGCAGGGTCAGGCCTGGTTATTACTTGGATGGGAGGCCCCTCCTCTAGTTTCCTGCATTGAGCAGGGGGTTGGACTTGATAGCCTTGTAGGCTCCTCCAACTCTATGATCTATGAATCTATAATCAACCATCCAGTGCTGCATGTGTTAGCCCATTATTGTGTTGCAACTTGACTTCTGTGGTTGCTTGGTCTTTTAAATGGCAAATAAGAGTGCCATGCTGTATCTCTTCTGATTCTAAACTAGACTCCTTTTCCTCCCCTCAAGAAACAAATCACTGTGAATTCACAGTACAAAGGCCTTAGAGGTATACATAAATGCTTTGAAACTGGCTTACAATCCACACAAAGCGGCTGCGCTGGATATGGATTGAGAGGATCCATTATTAAAAGAGGGATGAAAACAAGCTGCAATTATGCCCAGTTAATCCCCTCAAAATAGTGAGGTATTTCTTCCCCCATAGCAATTATTTGTGCAGGGGTGAAAACAACAACCATACAGAACACATTAAAACTTTACCCTTCAGATGCTACCTCAATTGTAATGCAGATTTCGCTGTACTCATTTCAGTCAGTGGCAAAAGGCAAACTATAAAACAAAGATTTCTACCCTTCCAAACTACTGCCGCTACTTCCACAAAACTGTGATTAAAAATTCTTAAAATAGATGCAAATTGAGCTTATTATTATGTTTCTTCACTTATTTTAAGCCCATTCAAGGAAGCTGTGATCTCAAAAGCTCTGTACTGAAAGACTGGACAAAGATCAGCTGTTCTTAGGATATCCGTAGGGGCGCATGCACACACACACACACCCACACACACACAAATATATATATATATATATGCAAGCTAATATCAAATGGCCACTACAGTGTACAAATTGCTTGTTTGGGCTATTTTAAATACAACCTTCACATGTTTAAATGTCATGCTTGAATTTAGTTTAGCTCAGGTGGCAGGTTTTTTAAAATATATACCGTAGGAAGGCTGAATTTTTCCAAATGCAAGACTGAAAAAGGAAAGGGGGGGGGGTAGCAACCTTATGCCAACTCTTTATTTATTTCCTATATAAATATAAGCAATTTAGTCCTTCTCCCAAAATAGAGGCAGATTAGATGAGTTAGACAGTAGTCAATTCATTTTGCATAGGAATGGCTCATTAAGAAAAAGAGAGTCCCACATTTGTATTATGCTCTGATTGGACAGTGCACAAAATGAATTTACTGTGTCACTCCGAGATGTAGCAGGACTAATGAGGAAGGGAGAGAGTGTGGGGCTGTGGGTAAATCTACAGTATATTCATTCCCTTCCACTGGTATAGCTCACGAAACGGAGGTGCCTCTCATTATGTATGTGTCTCAGGAGCTTTCTTTAATATTTTAATAAATAACAACATCAGCCCAACAAGAAATTAATGAATAGTATCATTAATAATGAGCTAGAGTCTTGTAGTGATAGGATAGATATTAAATTGAACCACTGTGGTGCTATCTCTAGAGACTTGGAATTTTTCCAGCGGCAAACAAGGCGACTGAATGAAGCAGCCATTGCTCTGTGCCAACAGCTTTTACAACAGGTTGAGAGTAATAAAAGAGGATTTTCTGCACGATAAAGTTAAGCCCTAGAAAATCTGCTGGTGTCGATCGGTGTGAAAAGTACTGCCAAACGTGATCCTTAATTAAACTTTAATTAAGATGAAGCTTCTCTCTCTCTCTCTCTCTCTCTTTCCCCTTCTCTTTAAAAAGGGTTAGGAAAAGCAGAGAGGGTGTCAGCTACTTCCCTGCCACCAAGTTCTGCCCTGAAATAATTCTATATTAAACCATAGAAAAGTGTGTTCAAATAATGTTAAATCCACTACAGCCAGGAAACTCAGAGTTAAGTCAGATGCTGCATCCTTAATTCACCCCTTTGTCTCCAGGTGTATTACAGCTCCTGAGATGTGAAATCAGCCACAATTTGAAGCCTCTAAAGTAATGGGGAGTGTTAAGAAAGAGAGAGAGAGAGAGAGAGAGAAGATAGAGTGTCGAACACTCAAGTCTGGATTTCCTCACTTTTGCGAGTTTTTATCACCCACTGAATACACTTTCCAATGCATTTTTTCTTCTGTGTGATTTCATTCCTGTTCTTGGGGGTAGGGTGGAGGGATTACCTCCCTTTATTATGTTGCCACTGAATTTAAGAAATGTACTGAAGTGTAAAAATAAAAAATACATGTGTGTGTGTGTGTGTGTGTGTGTGTGTATATATACTCCAAGCAGACCAAACTACTCTGATCAGAAAACCTGTTTTCTGTCAAGTAACCAATGGTGGGTTCCAGATTCTTCCAGCTCCACCTATGCCCATCCTGGACGTGTCCCTAATCCCACCACATCCCACTTTGGACTTGCCCTGACATGCCCAGTTCATCTAGCCCCATTCATACCAACACTATTTTAAAAATCAAATAACACTGATACTGGTTACAACTGAGCACTTCCTTGCCATTTCTAATGATTGGAGATTGCCAAAATGCCCCCCTGCTCAGCTTGCAAAGGAGAGGGTTTTCATGGGTGCTTGATGGATGCTCATAAAACCCCAGTATGTCTGTGAGTCCTTTTCTCCTCTGACAGTTTCCACCTCCCCACCCCACCCCCACAAGCAAAGGAGGAGTAAAAAGCAGCAGGAGAGACTGAAGGAGGAAATGATAGCAGGTAGAGGAAAGTTCTCAAAAAACAACCACCCTGGAAGTGGCGGCTGGTTGGCTGCCCAGCAACAAGCAGCAAACAACACAAAGAAGGCCTTTCCTGTCTGGGTAAACACAGGCTGGACTCAGGGATAATCCTACCGTGAGGCAACTGCATTAGGCAGCAGCGTTTGCGTGTCATGAAAGTTATTTAATTTATTTTGGTTGTAATTTTACTATCCACTTTGACTTGGGGGGGGCACCATTTGCAAAATTGGGCATGATCCACCCCAAGTTGCGCATATATATATATATATATATATATATGATCCAGCCAAAGTTGATTACCATTGATTTATTTGTCCGCATTTAAATGTGCTAAGCATTTTACAAAGTAATTCAAAGAACAAGGTCTTGGCCACAGGTTTGTGATGTAGGAAATGAAGAGGGCTTAAAGGGGCTTAACTTTGGCTGGAGTGTGCCCATTATCAATAAAAAATACTAGCTTCTACAAAGAGCAGCCTTCCCTACCCTGGTGCCCTCCAGATGTGTTGTACTGCAACTTCCCATCCCTTCCAGCTGGCTGGGAATGATGGGATTTGCAGTCCAACACTTCTGGAAGGCACCAGGCTGGGGGAAGGCTGATACAGAGGACAGCTGGCTGCTCTAGCTAATGTATTTGTTTGTTTGTTTAAAATCTTTCTTGGCCACATTTCAGGGCAAGAGCCCTCCCAAGGCGGCATACAACAATGACACTCACAAATAAAAGCCGATATGGTAATAAAAACAATAAAAACAGCACAACAATAAAACTCACATAATAAAAACTGTGGATAGGGTAAGTAAAAATAGCAACAGCAGCAAACATCCTAAAAAAACAACAAACACCAGCATAAAAACTAAACCTACCACATACAACTGCAGCTACAACCCAGTCCAATAAAACATAATCTGAGGAAGGCCAGGGTAAAGTAGTACATTTTCGAGGCCTTCCTAAATGATGGGGCCTGGTGGACCCCCGACGGCAACTTATTCCAGAGGTGTGGGGCCACTGTGGAAAAAGTCTTCTAAGGTCATGTGCCTTCTCCCCCACCCATCACTCACTATTCATATACCCTTGAACATTTCACAAATGAAAAGAGGGACAAAGACTTGTAACACCCTGTAAAGGATTGAGGCCTACTCAGGCTTAGGGTTGCTGAAGCCTGAAGGCCCAAACACTTCCCTAGATTAGTTGGAGCCTGAAGGCCCAAACACTTCAGGATGGGAGGGGGAGTTTGAGAGTTAGGTCACCCAATAGAAGTTAAGAATTAGATCTCCTGTTCAAAGTCACATGATTATAACCTTCCATTCCTGAGAAGGCTATATATGTGTGGGGTGTGGTCAGCAGACTGCAGAGAGAGACTGATGAGAGAGAGAGAGAGAGAGAGAGAGAGAGCGCGCGCGCGCGCGCGCGCGCGCTAGCAGCAGAGAGTCTGAAGTTAAGCTAGAGAACCTTGTATTAGTTGTTGGTTTGATTTTATCATACTTGCTTTTGAATTATAACCACTCTATTAAGTAATTACCCTAATATAATAAGTAAAGTTTGTTGTGTACCCTGAGAGTTTGGAGTGACTTCTTCACCACGTCTAAAGCCTACACCCATGCTACTGGAAGCAGGCAAAGGATTCGATCTCCTGGAACGGGAGTGGCTTTGAGAAGAGGCAGAGATCTTCCAAAGGCAGGTCGAGGGGTCCCTGCAGTAGTGGAACCTTGACACACCCCTGTCCTGTTCTCCACAACGATCATTGCCCATGCCCAAGTCCCCCCACAAAATGCAGCTGCATTTTGTTGTATTCTGTATTCATTCATGCCACAACAGCTTGGCCTCAATAAAAGTAAAGATTTATTTTTTTGGTTCAAGTTACATTTTTCTAAGCAATTGTCTGATAATATGCTATCAGCATTCAAAACATACTTCAGTATCAACAGTGGGAGAAATGGCAGACTATGTCTCTATTTACCAAGGATGGAACTTTTTTGTCCCTGGTAAATCACTCTCCCTATTTCTGGAGCTGCCCTTGTTAAAAGGTTATTAGTGTGATTTCTTAGAGTTGTCATTCTTCAGGGTTCAGCTGGCTGCCTCTCCTCCCCAGTTCTCTAGAAGTGGTAACTCTGTTGGGGAGGGGGAAGACCCATCTTGTGTCTAATGCATGTGCATATATATACATGTGCACTAATACGAAGACATTAATGCACAATGCATAGTCTGCCATTTCTCACACTGTAAATGGTTAAAGTCCGCATCTCCCCAACACACCTAGGGGAGACCGGTGACTCCGATGTCAGTGGAGCTCCTCATCCATTGCAGCTTTTATTCTGAGCTTTATAGGAGCTACCCAGGGTGCTGTACTCCATCCCCAAAATAGGTTCACCACCGTGGAGCTCCATGGATAGCTCCTGTAAAGCTGAGAATAAAAGCTGCAATAGATACGGAGGATCCCCACTGACACAGGAGTCACCAGCCTCCCCTGCGGCCTGCGCGCACACACAATTCTGGAGCTCCTGTCCAGCCAATGGCACTCCATTGTAAAGTCCAATCTAATGTGAATTTTTATCAACAAATGTTCTAGCAGAGGAAATGCTGACCGGAACAGATTCTTATTGGCAGCTTTTATTTATTTATTTATTTATTTATTATATTTATGAATCGCCCATCTGGCCAGACATCCAGCCACTCTGAGCAATGTACAATGCAATAAAATACGGGGGGGGGGGGACACACACACAGTATAAAACACAATTAAAAATCCTAACCCACCCCATATTCCCACCCCATATTATAATTAATACAGGGAGGTATCAATTACTTTCCATTTAAATGCCTTCAGTATACAACAAGCCATACTGCCTAGAGAAGGCTCCTTGCTTGCTCTGTTTTCCACAAAATTCCCAAACCACATACACACGCCACCAAATAACTAGCTGTGAGGACATAAATGGTTTCAAGACTACAGCCAAGAATGAGAGCTATCTTACACAATAGTCTGGGTATGTCCCTGCTAAGTAATGCAGCGTACCCCAGCCAGCAGGACTAAATGTGCACAGGATCGCACCCTTGGTACAGTAGATATATGTCTCTCTGGAGCCATGTGGCAGGATATATCCAATAAACAAACAGTTCAGTGTATGGGTCCATTGTGTGCCAAATATACTTTGCAAGGAGAGGGTCGGGTAGTGGTGAGAGTATTGGACTGGGACTCGGGAGATCCTTACATGAGTCACATTTCTGGTCTGATTGACAGATAAGTGATGTGGGGCATAGACCTCCCCTTACCTATATTGGCCCACAAAGGGGGAGAAGGTAGGTTTTTCTATTACCCTTCTTTGATTAGCAGGGTTTTTTTCTCTCATTGGTCAAAACCTGAAAGTTAAAGTACACGTTCAGAGGTGGTACAGCCCTCTTAGGATTCTACCATTCCCGAAAGCAGGCAGGTGATCATCTCTTTGAATGTGCCCTTGTGTAAAATACTCCCTGCTGATAGAAAGCAGAAAAACCCACACCCCCAAACCAAAAACCATTGCCACCCCCAAAATACCGACTACAGTTAATTATTTGTCCATGCTTCAAATGTATTAGGCTGCGGTAAATTCTTCAACATCTTTATTTGGAAGTGAGGTTTCGGGCAGCCTCGTTTAGAAGTCAGTGGCCTCCCGGAGGTGCATCTCCCTCTACACACCAGACATGGAGGCAGCATGTCAAGGGAGCTTTCTACTGAAGCCACCAGTCTGATCCTGCACCCTGACAGCACAGAAGGTTGGATTGCGGCTGCCTTTGTTTCTCCACTCGCTTTCATTGAGCTCCCTTCGAACACAAAGTTGTGTGTAGGTCTCACGGACATCAGTGCAACTTGTGAATCAAACTCTTATGTTCTCTTATGCCCTTATGTTCCAATAAAATTAGACAGTTTTCTTATGCTAACATATTCAGCATGCAATAATAGCTGATTTTTTTAAAAAAGAAAAGAACCAAAGCTATAATTTAAATGGAGATTTAAAAACAATTGACGTCAATCATGTGACAGATCCCAGTTATGAAGTACAATGAAGATATTTGAAATGTTACATTATACCTTCTCTGTGGAATATTGAGGATTAAAACCAAAGATTAGAATTACAAGAGACTAATTGCTGTATTGTTGCAGATTGTTTGGAACATGAAAAACATTATCTTTCATTCATTATGTATCCAATGTTTCTAACGGCCCCAGTCAGCACGCACGATCTATTAAAGTTGCCATTCCCCCCCCCCCCATGTTTCCCATTGTTTGGGATCCAAGAACTCTTCCCAGACTCATGATCATTATTTCCATGCTCTAAACCAGAGGTGCAGAACCTCTTTCAGCCCAGGAGCTAAATTCCATTTTGGAAAAGCTCTTGGTGGCCGCACTCAGTCATGGGTGGGAGTGAAGGCAAAAGAGGGCAGGAACAAAGGCAAAAACAAAGGCAAAACAGCCCAAATACCAGCATCTTTTAGCGTAAAGCTCTTGCTGCCAGTACCTAAGCCTTAGAAGTATTCCAACCTTTTAGAATGGAGGGGGGGGAAATGTGCAAAGCCAGGAAACTACCAAACAATTGGTGGTTGGGAGAAAGGGGCATAGCCTTCTGGGAAACCCAGATGGCTGGATTTGGCCCCAGGCTTGAGATTCTGCCACTTACCAGGAAAATCTAGGTTTAAATCTCACCTCCACCATCAATTCAGTACGTGCCCATAGGGCAAGCCATTTATATCACACCCCCAGCTGCCCCCCCCCACACACACATACACACCTCCCACATTTGCGACATGGAAACAAGACAGATTTACCTTACAAGGTTGATTTAAGGCTTAGGGAAATCATGTATGTGAACTGCTTGGAACCATACAGGCCTGTGGCTTACGCTGGCTCAGCTTGTCTTGAGCGTGGAAAGCTAAGCAGGGTCAGGCCTGGTTGTTACTTGGATGGGAGACCCCCTCCTCTAGTTTCCTGCATTGAGCAGGGGGTTGGACTCGATGGCCTTGTAGACTCCTTCCAACTCTATGATCTATGAAATCTATGAAATCAATAGCACTATATAAATGCAAAGTACTTATTATTAGCAGATCTCTGCATGCACACAAAGATGTTGAGTGGGCAGTCTCCACAGTCTTATTTGTGGAAAGATCGCTAAATAATCAACATGAATATTAGGTTCATTAGAACATTTATTGCCATGCTAAGTCAATGGATATAACTTCAGACTACACTTTAATAACATTTCTCTAATATAGATTTTAATTTCAGGCATGTCCAAGGACATAATAGGAGAATCAGAATAACACCAGCCTTAACTTTCCAACAGTAGAAATCAGAGGAAAGGATGCTCTGTTGCAGAACAGCTAATATTCAGCAGGAGATCTGCAAAGCTGCTGAATATCATAATGATTGCATTAATTTTTATTGAAGTGTGTTATTAATTAGGATATAATGAAATGGCTGGGTGGCCTTTCCATCTAACATCCAGGAGTTAAAATTTCAATGATTTGCTGATGTCAGTTGTGCCAATCAGGGTACAGAGCCTCAGAAATAGATGCTCGTAAAGGGGAGGGCACTGGTGTTCTTTTGTTCCTTATTCTAAAGACAACTCTTTATCTGTTTCCTTTACACTTCTGTTCCTGGCGATACCTCTCAAGACCAGAGTTGGAGTTTTGCTCACTTATATTCTGATTTATTTATTTATTTAAAATGTTTCTATTTGGCCTTTTCAAAGAGTTCAGAGTGGCTACACACACACTATCAAGAAAACACTAAAACACCCATAATAAAAAGAAGGAACAGAGCAGCAAAAACCAGAAACCTAAAACCACATAAACAGCAAACACACAAACACACACACACACACACCACCACCACCAAGGTTCACTAAAATTATCAATGTTATCACTTTTTCCACAAGCACAAGAACAGATCGCCCCAGGCCAATAAGGCTGTCCCAATATTTTCAGATAAGACAAGCACTTTTACTGAAATATGGTCCACTTAGGGAGTTATCAGTGTTTGAAATATTTTATAAAGTCCTATCTGGTAAAAGCTTCATAGCAAAAGTGTATGCAGTCTTAAAGGATATACAAATTAGAGGTACATGAGGATATCAGAAAAAAAAATGGGAGAAAGATCTAGGTATGGTTTGGTCAGCAGAGGTTTGGCAGTGGATATGGGATGACATCGGAGGGAACTTAAAAGCAGTTAATTTAAAGCAAAATGTGTTTAAAATATTGCACTAGTGGTACTTAAAACCATAGAAGATAAAAAATAATATAGATTAGAACATGATAGATGCTGGAGGTGTGTACAACAAAGAGCAGATGATGACCTATGTCGGGAGAGAGACGGGGAGTGCGACCCTGTTGATACTCCTGGATCTCTCAGCAGCTTTCGATACCATCAACCATGGTATCCTTCTGGGGAGGCTGTCTGAGTTGGGAGTGGGGGGTACTGCATTGCAGTGGTTCTGCTCCAACTTGGATGGCCGGCTTCAGAAGGTGGTGCTTGGGGAATACTGCTCAGCCCCATGGACTCTCCAGTATGGGGTTCCTCAGGGGTTGGTCTTATCCCCCATGCTATTTAATATCTACATGAAACTGCTGAGTGGGGTCATCCAGAGTTTTGGAGGGTGTTGCCATCAGTACGCTGATGACACACAGCTCTGTTTCTCCTTTTCATCTTCAGCAGGTGTGGCTGTGGATGTGCTGAACCAGTGCCTGGCTGCGACAATGGACTGGAAGAGGGCTAACAAACTGAGGCTCAATCCAGACAAGACTGAGATGCTGATAGTGACTGGTTCCTCTGACTGGATGGAGGGTGTTCAACCTGTTCTGGATGGGGTTGCACTCCCCTTGAAGAAGAAGGTTCGTAGCTTGGGGATGCTCCTGGAGCCATCTTTGTCACTTGAGGCTCAAGTGGCATCAGTGGCAAGGAGTGCCTTCTACCAGCTCCGGCTGGTGGCCCAGCTATGCCCCTATCTGGACAGGGATAGCCTGCTCTATCTACGCTCTGGTAATCTCTAAGCTAGACTACTGCAATGCACTCTACGTGGGGCTGCCCTTGAAGACTGTTCGAAAGCTGCAGCTTGTGCAAAATGCGGCAGCCAGACTTACTGAGGGGACCAGAAGGTCCGAACTATATTACACCAGTTCTGGCCCGTTTGCACTGATTGCCAATATGCTTCCGAGCCGAATTCAAGGTGCTGGTTCTAACCTATAAAGCCCTACACGGCTTAGGACCACAATACCTGATGGAACGCCTCTCCCAGCACAATCTACCCAGACACTGTGCTCAACATCTGGGGCTCTCCTCCGGCTGCCACCTCCAAGGGAGGCTCGGTTGGTGGCAACAAGGAGGAGGGCCTTTTCAGTGGTAGCCCCCCAATTCTGGAATTAGCTCCCCACTGAGGCCCGCCTGGCACCAACCTTACTATCTTTTTGGCGCCAGGTTAAGACTTCCCTCTATGCCAAGGCATTCAATATTTAATCTGTTCAAAATAGCACATTAGAAGGGGCAGGGGGTGACCTGTAGACTTAATTGTATTAACCTTTAGTATTGTATATTTTAATTTTTAATTTTGGTTTTAAATTTTTTAATTACAATGTTGTTTTTATTGTTGGTTTTATCTTGATTTTATTGTATGGACTGTTGTGAACCAGCCAGAGAGCTTCGGCTGTGGGGCGGTATAGGAAAGAAAGAAAGAAAGAAAGAAAGAAAGAAAGAAAGAAAATTCCTCTAGTGTCCCTATTTAGGGACATTTCTCATTTCCAAACATATGATTACCAACTTTGCTCCAACTTTCTTCTTTGTGGGCAGAAATCCGGCACACCAGCTAAAACTATTGCGCTAGTGTTGTGCTAGTAGTTTACACTAGCACAAAATAGTTTATATTATGGTTGCACCCCACTGAATACTGCCTTTAAACCCCTGACAAAGTAACAGATTCCTGTAGAGTTTTAGCTTGCCATTTTCTCTTCTCCATCTTTAGGCAGGCATGTGAAAACAGTGGGCTTTCCATGTCACCCAGATCTGTAAATTTTCTTTGTTGCTGATGGCAAGTAAGAGTTTCCTCCAGGTGAACAAGCAGGTAACAGCGTGTACATTGGAAGCCGATTGGGTCTCCCCGCTCCTCCCCACTACCGCCCCTACCGCTGTCAATGTGCCACCTTCCACATACATTTATCTCTGGTGCAAGAGAACTGTAATATCGGAGACATGGCTTCGATCCTGCTCCAAAAGGCACTCTAAAAGGAAGGAATTACATCTCATGAATTCCTCACACCTACCATACAAGCGATGGGTGGGGCACCATTATGACCTTCAGACTTAACTTCACAAATCATCGCAGCACTTTAGGGTCATAGGAAGTTGCCTCATACACAAGCCAGACCATTGGTCCATCCAACTCAATGTTGCCTTACATTGACTGGTGGCAGCCTTCAGGGGTTTCAGACCAGAGTCTTTCCCAGCCCAACCTGCAGATGCTGAGGACTGAACCTGGGGCCTTTTACATGCAAAGCATATAATCAACCACTGGGCTACTACAGCCCTTACCTATTTATTTATTATTTATTCATGTCAATTGGAACAGGGGAAGCCAAAATCACTGCAGTTAAAACTCTCCCCTTCCCCAGCTAATCTGGGCAGACTATTTCTAGATTTCTCGACCCAGACTTCGAGCAATCACACAAAACCGTCCGAAATCGTTAAGAGCTATAATTATTAAAATGCAAGCCTATTTTTATGTGCACACTTTGGTGGAAGAGCAAGCAAAAGCACTGTTTATTAAAAACCCAAAGTGAACAACATTCTGTGCTCATGGATATAAATTACTTTCCCTGCCCTACATCTGTATTTAATCAGGATACTACCGCTTAATGAGAAAATGGTTCATTTTAGGCTTTTATATGCAAGATCCTAAGGTTCCCTCCTCAGTGATTACATTGAGCAACTCCCTCTCGCTGCCTGGAAGCACAGACAGTTTTTCCATAATAAAAACTGGATTAGCATGTATCAGGAAGCGACACCACCAGCTGTCACTTTGAAATCAGACCACTCTATCCTATGGTGGGGATGATAATGGATAAACCAATAAATGACAAGCAGTTTCCCTGTATTTATTTCATAAGTGACTAAAACAAGCAAGCATCTCCCCTTCTCCCATAATAAACCTAAATTGGAAGGCTAAAGAAATCAGGCCAGAGCATCTTCTGAGTAAGTCACACATAACAATATCGGCACAGGGAAACTGTGCATGGCAAATTGCATTTTCCTCTGTACTTCTCCTGTTCCTGCCTTCTGTCCATTATGTCCAGATGTACATTTCAACTTCATACAAAACTTTTACGTAGAGAAGAATTTTAGGTTTAACTGGATCATATTTAAGGTCCTCTGAAAACCAGAGCACTTCTGTCTCATTTCAACCACTTCATTTTTAACCTCTTACTTCCGGCATTTGTAAATGGGTGGACTTAGTCGGCAATTAAAACAATATTTCTGCACCAATCAATATAGCCATGGTAACCATGTTTTGAAAGAAAAAGGAAGCGTTCCCAAAAGAACTCTTCCAATTTTAGAACATTAACAGTGCAATCCTATAGGTGTTTACTCAGAAACATGCACTCTGCACCTAGTTTTGTAAGTGGCATTGACAAAACTTTATTGATTACTCAGAAATAAGTCCCATTGGGGCCTACTCACAGGTAAAAGTTACTAAAAAAACAAATGCAGAGATTTGCCAGGGAGTTTTAAAAAGAAAAGCCTTCTTTTTGACAGGTGTCAAAAGAAGTGTTCACAAAAAGGTGGTGGCTTCATGATCTTCACTTTCCCAAGTAGCTGGAGACTCAGGAAAGTGAGGAAAAAGTGGGGGCACTGGGACCTATGGGAGAACACTAAAAACCCTAAGGATCTCACTGTGAAAGGGGGGGGAGTCACAAGATGGGAGTGAAAAGTCAAGAGCAAAGATCCCTCACAGATTTGTTTTCCCTTGACAGCTCTCCTTTTGACAGCTGTCAAGTAAATGCAAAGTAACAAAATAACCTATTTGCAGGCTATCTTGGTCAATGTCCATGGTTGGTAATTGCTGCACTTTGACAGCAGGTACTTACCAAGACATTGCCCAGGCCAGCCTTCCCATTTCAACTAGCCAGAGTTGCACAGTTGTGCAACTCTGAAATGCCAAACAATTTTTTTTAAAAAAATGAAATAAAAAAATAATTAAAATATTTGTGCACATTCAGTTGTGCAATTTTATTTTATTTTTAAAGGTGGTGAACCATGGACAGCCCCTCTAATGCACTGGGGAAAAGTGGGTGGAAAAGGGGGGAAATCCATGGTGACCGCACAATTGCAGAGTGGAGAGGAGACAAGACAGCTTCAGCTGCCAAGTCCCCTGGCATATCTCCTGGAGGACCAAGGGGGAACAACCCACGGTGAGCCCAATCGTCTGTTGGGCACACAGTGTTCTGTTCCACAAACAACTCACACTGTGTAGCTTATTCATAGGGTGGGTTACCATGTCGTGTGAACTCACTGTGGGAGTTACTTCTAAATAAACATGCATAGGAGTTCACTTTTAAATTGGGAGTTCATTGAATTCATCTGTGGAAAATTACACAGATTTCCAAACACAAATTTGTATAAGAAAACCTATGACCAACACATTGGTTTCAGCTTCAGAGCATCTTGTAATCACATTTTTCATAAGGCTTTAAAGGGTCACAGTCCAGGGGTTTTTCATTTCCAAAGGCATACCCATACTTCTTCATAGAGACAGCGGGACAAGGCATGATCACAACTTTCATGTC
Source organism: Shinisaurus crocodilurus (assembly GCA_021292165.1). Classification (NCBI taxonomy): domain Eukaryota; kingdom Metazoa; phylum Chordata; class Lepidosauria; order Squamata; family Shinisauridae; genus Shinisaurus; species Shinisaurus crocodilurus. Next base: position 158,303,101 of record CM037876.1, on the reverse strand, counting down.
CTCCAAAGGGCATGGATGTTGTTTTTTTTAAATTTCCTTATGTATGTGATCTTGGTCCTTCTCTTACATTCTCTCAGAATGTACCACAAATGTCACTGTTACTGTCAATAACTCCCATGATTACTAATCATGTAAATATCACTGAGGAAAATATTTGTATTCACGGCATATTGTGCAGTAACTATTACCGGTACCTAAAATGACTTAAGTCGTCTTCTGTCCGAAGTCACTATGAAAGATATCAAATGGACCTTTTTCATGGTTTCACAAACTCATTGAGCTTTTTGATAGACTCAAATCAAACTTGAATAAAATAACAATTTTGATGCACAAAGTACACTCATCCATTTTGCCATGTTTAAAATTCACTCTGAACAACTGACAACTGGTTCACAAACGAAATTTGAGAATATAATATTTCTTTGGACAAATTCTTCACTACAAGCTATGCACACCTATGTAGTATGCTGAAGTTGCAGTTGCTTTCAAACTACTTTCAGCTCTGCAAAATGCTCTACTAAGGCTGCACTCTCATACTCACTTTCCTGGGAGTAAGCCCCATTGAATTCAATGGGGCTTATGTCTCAGTAGATTCATATAGATTGCACAGCAAGATGCTATCTGGATTTAGATTTCAGTGGGAACCCTTCAGTGGAAGCCCTTTTCAATGCACTCATAATCAATAAAGTTTTGTCAATGCCACGGACAAAACTAGGTAGAGAGTGCATGTTGAATCCAGTTTTTAAAATATTATGCAGGCAGTCCCTGGGTTATGAATGAGATATGTTCGTAAGTCTGTCTTTAAGTTGAATTTGTACATAACTCAGAACAGGTACATATGGTTCCCTGGCTCTACGTCATTTACGTAGAAAACGGTGTAAGATACACCATTTACATAGAGTATAGCGTAGTATACATTAAAACAGCATTTACACAAATTGCAGCCATTTTTACATACACTACGCTATACTCTACGTAAACGACGTAGAGCCGGGGAACCAGGAAGTCCAGCGAGCGCCTCAGCTGGCGCTCACCGGAGACTCGGTGATCCGTTCATAAGTACAGGTTGTCTGTAAGTCAGACGTTCGTAACCCGGGGACTGCCTGTAAATATACATGACTAATCTAGCTTCTTTGTTTCATAAAAGGGAAGGGAAAAAATTAAGAATTTTTCACTGGCATACGTAGTTTCAAGGTACTTTTTAATAAGAAGGAAGCAGCTTTTTCCAGTAAAAGGGAAAACACATGAAAACAATACTGCTTGGTCAAAGGCGCTGAAGGTCAAAGGGTAAATTCCACTCACAACATGCAACATATTTTTGTAGGCTGACTCAAGGTTCTGATGATCAGCACTATTTACATTGTAGAAAGGGAGATTTTCAGAATCATGATAGTTCATGTAGGTGTGTGGGGAGGCAGAGGAGCTTGGAAGTATTATAAAGAGCAATTCATCAATAAGCAATAAAAATATGCTACACTGGTTTATACATTTCATTGTTCTCTGTTAAGGAACACAGTCTTCAAAGTTTTGCCCTTTGTTTAACCGGGCAGGCAGGAAGATGAGAGTGTGGTGAAGTGTGGGCTTGTGAAAGAATTTGCTTGTTACATTTCCCCTTATTTTAGATAAATGTTTAAAATGTTCAGGATAACACCCAAAGAAAGAATGTGGAAGAAACTCCTGCATACTAATATTTTGGCTTCTATAATTTGAAGTCCTAAGAGAAGACTATTATCATTTAAGTTTCATGATAGCCTCATAAAAGTTAGGAAATACCCAAGGATTTTTAATTTTTATTTTAAATTGAGGCACAGGGCTCAAATTACTTCAAAAAGAGACATCTATCATCTCCCATGCTATGGCCTCTAGGATGGTGATCAGCCTTCCCCAACCTGATGTCCTCCAGATGTTTTCTACTACAACTCCCAGCATTCTACCATTGGCCATGATGACTGGGGCTGATGGGAGTTAAAGTACAAACTATCTGGAGGACACCAGGTTGGGGAAGGTCCTGATTTGTTCATGAGGGCAGAAGTAGCATAGCACAGTCACAGGGCAAAGGCAGAGAAACCTATGAGGAAACAGCCAATCTGAGATCTTATTCTCTAGTTTTGTAAAGCCTACTTTCTTTGATGCATTTTGGAGGAAAGGAAATTAACAGTGACAAAACTGGGAATGAGCCATTTGCTCACAGTTTTTCTAGGTTGACTGACAGTTGACTTGGTTTGATATTGCCCTGAATTCCTAATTCAATAGCCTTTTGGAACAATTCAGGCCGCTCACATGAGGGCTAAAAGTGGGGAAGAGATGTGAGCATGCAGGCGAGCTCTGACCCCAATGTCCCCATCCCTATGACTGCTCAGTCTCTGACCTCCCCATGATATATCAGGCTTCCCAATCGTGTGGATGCAAAAGTGAGTAGAACTCCCCATTAGGCCTCCCTACTAGAAGTGGGAAGATCAAGGACTGGGATGATGGGGATCCAAGGGCAGGGCTTGCATGCACACCCACGCCCCCTCCCCATTTTTAGCCCTCACGTCAGCAGCCTGAATGTCTGCATATGGCTACTGTCTTACTTGATTGAGCAGGGGGTTAGACTCGCTGACCTTGTAGGCCCCTTCCAACTCTACTTTTCTATGATTCTATGATTCTACTTGTATGTATGAAACTGCCATTACAGATTTAAAAACAAAATACACCTCGGGCTGTCATATTGTAATGGCCCATGTTTGAGGTATGACTCCAAGGACCCTGAGGAGGTGATGAAGAGGGCGAGGGATTACCCTCAGCACTGACCCCAGATGACCCCACTTGCCAGAATCCCCAGCACCTAAGGAGACCATCTTACCACCACCTCCTTGGCCTAAGGAGGTTGCACTGCCGTGGTCCTCAGAGACCGAGGACTCCAGCCAGGAAACCACAGTGGAGTCAGTGTCCTCCCAACACCATCAGATCGTTTCCCGCAAACAATCATGGTAACTTATCATGATTGTTGCCATGTTGTGTGTACCCACCCTGTGAGTCTCCAGCTTGAGCTACCTTTGCAGCTGTCCAGGATCCTGCCTGGAACCTGAACTCCTACTGGAACCCCCTGCTTGGGCCTGAACCAACGTCTGGCTGTGTGACCACCGCTGGGAACAGAAAGCATATTTCAGTCAAGTTCCATTTCAAAAGAGGCAGTTCCTACATCCAGGGCAAAGTAATAAGACAAATGATATAAACATGCACAGTTTCAATGCCATTTGGGGCTCTTTTTTAAAACCGATTTTTAAGGTTTTCAGACTTCACAAACAGCTAAGTTAAATGTGAATGTAAACTATTTTTAAAAAATCTCTATCCACAATACTTTAAACTAAACAGAAGACAAATAATTAAAGTGAAATAAGGAAAAGAGGAAAAAAGTGATCACAGCAAGGTTATAGTAACCATTCCTCAACACTGGCATTTATGGTGGCAGTTCTTCTGCTGTATGTTGCGTTCGGACACAATGGTTTATCATTATGGAAATGAGCCTTGGCAAACCTTGGGCTTGTGCAAACACACCCAGCACAGCCATGATCTAGACGGAGAGGCGGTTAAGAAATAAATTTAGATGAGGAGGAGGAGGGGGGAGGGGGAGGAGGAGGAGTTTGGAAGCTTTTTGCTTCAATTTTCAACTAACCACAGTTAGCGTTATATCTGAATCCAGAGAAACTGTGGTTAGTCTAAACTACTGAAGCAAGCCAACTTCCAATCTTGGTTTATGGAGCTGGCCTGTATCAATAAACCATAGTTAGGATTAGCCATAGTTTTCAGTTCAGCCATAACATGAAACTGTGGTTAGGTTAAAAAAAATGGAAGCGAACATTTCTTGATCTCCTCCTCATGGCAGTACCAGTGGGGAGGGCAGAAAGAGCATGTAAGCCAAAGGCTTGCCTAGACTTGTTCCAGTAACTATAAGCACACATACATCTCTGAACACACACACTGGTTGCATCAACAAACTCACAAGAATATGATGAACAACTAGCAGACCCCAAACTACTCTTTGTGATAGGTCGGTTGCCATGCTTTTGGGGCTGCAATCCCACTTACTTAGGAGTAAGCCCCAGTGAAATCAACAGAACTTACTTCTGAGTAGATCTGTTTAAGATTGCACTGTTGGGCTATTATACCACCCACCTTAGTACAGACTTATCTTTATAAAAGCATAATTGTTTTATTTTTATTGACTCTCCCTGCACATCAGTTTTTAAGGGGCCTACAAAGTCGTTTTTTATTCAGAAGGGTGGTGCCACAACGTATTTCAAGCCTCAAAATACTCTCTGACAACAAAGAGAAATGTAGTGGTTCAATCCAACAAAATATGTCTAAAGGGCAGGGCAGGAAGAGTGAAGTTGGTTTGAGGACAAACAAGGAAATTCTGGCTGAGATGGAGGGCCAGTGTAAAAAGGTTGTTTTACTGTCAGTTGCACAGACAGACATTAAACAAGTCTCTGTATTTTTGCTATTGTGATATAGAAACAGAGTCAAGTCGTACACACAGCAAAGGAAAATTTATTCAAAGCTCTCTCGCCAGTCCCTTTTACTTTTTAAAAAAGGTAAATAAAAACAAAACCTTGTGTGATCTTGAAACAAATACTGTCCTTAGGATTTAAAACAAAAAAGGGGGGGGGAGTTAGAGAAATCAAATTCTCAAAGCAAGAAAAGAAACTAGAGCAGTGAATGGGTAATTTGCAGCATAGGAGTAGATTTTGTAAAATGGGTTGCTTTTCTGCTGTTGTTTAAAATCAAATACGTAGCCTTTTTGCACTTATTTCTTGCCCAACTGCACCTTTGCTTTCAGAAAAGGATGCTGACTTTGTCCCTGAGCAATGACTACCCTGCACTCAAGGAGCATTTGACAAAGTTCCACATCAGAGATTAAGGTCTTTGTATAGAGATTGAGGTCTAAGAAAAGGAAGGAAGCGGAATGGACATAAATGTAACATAAAATGGATTGAACATCCACGAAAGGGCATGAAAGGGGGGAGGGGAGACAGTCATAAGTAAGACTTTTCAGCCTGGAAAAAGGGCAACTGGAGGGGCATCATTGGGCCAAGGAGAGTAGCCCTCATATCATTTTAATTATTATTTTTTTAAAGAGAGAGTTGAACAGATCAACCCCTGGGCTTTTATTCCCTCTTATACTAGGATACTAAGAATAAACCTAGTTAAATGATGGTGAAACCAGCAGATGCAACATCAAACAAAACAGGATTTGTGTTTGTCAGCAAATAAAACAACAGGGAACATGGTGACAAATTATAATCTTTTAAGACCAATAGTGGCACCTCAACACCTCCCCATGCTCCGTTTGTTTAAGCACCAGTCCTGCCCACCCACCTACACCAGTGGCGGACAGATGTTTTGGACTTCCAGAAGCCCCTGCCAGCATAGCCAATGGTGAGGAATGCTGGGAACTGAAGTCCAAAACATCTGCTTGAGATCTACTTCCTGCCCACCCGTGTGCTAAAGCACCTGTTGTTCCAAGGAAATGGAGCCTTAATGCATGATCCAATCCCCTCTTGCCCCAGAAAATAGCCATTGGGGCTGGGATTCAACTGTAATCCACTAAAGAGTCTATAGGCTAAGAGTTCTCTCTCCCTCGTGTTATTTAAGCTCAATAGCTACAACTTGATGCTCCCACCTTCTTCAAAACTGCTTAAATTTGTTGTTGGTTGTTTTTTGTTTTTTGTACCAATGATTAATTGTGCCTGGCTTCCGGTTGCCTGTTAATTGTTTTATACAAGAGGATGATAATATAAGCAATAAGGTTTTATTAATGTCCCAATCAAATATATTGAAGCACATATGTGTTAAATACAAGAGCATTAAACAGGTGATTTTTCTTAAAAGAGCATTAGGTTTTAAGCATTGATCCCTTGTTTATTAATCTGGCTCTGCAAAATGATAAGCATTTGTTTAGATTGTTTGTAATAAGGAAAAGCTTATTTGCTAAAATATACATGTTACTCCTGCGGAGAGTTCAGCTCCCAGTAGACAATACAATGGACAAAGAGAGGCTCTTGTCTAGTTTGGCACATGTGTTGCTTAATTCTGTTGTAGCATATCTGAAATAAAATAGTCACTCCCAACCATGCCTCAGACAGGACTTTTCTCATCCCGAACATTTTCAAGGCTCTTACGAGAAGATGAAAATCAAATGCAAGTGGCAATTTCAATGAAAACCCTTAACCTCTGTGGCAGAATGCCTCTTTTAAGAGGATTTTTTTTTTTTATCAAGGGTAAGATGTGAATATGAATAATTTCAAGGGGAAGCTACTTCTCTATGAACTAGGAGCTCTGTGAACTAGGAGACATCCCACTATTACTGAACTCAGTAGATAATATTAAAGTCTAACAATCCCACCAGGGTTTTAATGTGATCAGATCAAACCTCTCTCCCTGCAAAAAGCGCCATAAAAATAACACTTTGCACTTCTCTGTGGTATTTTTCGTCAGGAGATCTGAGAGCGCTTTTCAAGTACTGAATAATTAAGTTTCAAATTATCCCATGTGCTAGGTAAGCCTGCTGAAAAATGCAGCACGCCAAATTTTACACGCTGGGGCTGAAAAGATCTCAGCTGAGAAACTAAGAAGTATACCTATTGGAAAGGAGGTTAGGTTATGAAGGAACCACACGGCCGAAACTTAGGACAGTCTTGCAAATGCATGCAATTCCCTGCTATTTTTCCACTGTGGTCATGCTTCTATTGTAGCTGAAGCTTCAAGGCAGGGATGGGGAACTATAACTCTCCAAATGTTCTTGGGATTACAGCTCCCATAATCCCTGACCATTGGGCATACTGGCTGTGGCTGATGGGAGCTGGAGTCCAACAACATCGGGTGGGCCACAGGTTCCCCATTCCTGGTTTAAGAAAAGCACCAAAACACAAAAAAGGATGAGAGGAGTGAGAGAAAGGGAATACCGTGCCTATTTTTAGTAAAATGTTTCTGCATCCTATGGCAGCAGAATGCAGCCCTTGGGCAGCTTTACTCTAGCGCTGCAAATAAAGGCACATCACCAAAAGTAATCATCATACTCCCCTTCACAAGGGCACCTCTTTGCATGGGAGGGAACCCCACAGAAAAAAAAATAACCCCAAACATTCTACAACTGTAGTTGCAGAAAAATAAACATATGCTTTTTACTTCATGGGAGACTACATACATTCCTCCCCCGCCAGCATTTTCTGTATGTCTGAAAAAACCATCAAAATGGTTCAAGTCTTCAATTTTGCACAGGACTTCTCAATTACTTTACTGTATACTGTCTTTGTATAGATTATGTGGAAGTGATGGGCAAAACCAGGAGTGTATCCTGCTTATTATGTGCTTATTATGTTGCAGGTTTCCAGAGGGGTACCCATATTAACCTGTTGCAACAGCAGCAGCAGCAACAACAACAACAACAACGAGTCTTGTGGCACCTTAAAGACTAAAATTAATTATGGGATAAGCTTTCATGGACTAAATATATGTATTTTTTTTGCTTCCCTTTACACCAGGGCTCCCCAACCTTGGGTCCCCAGATCTTGCTGGCCTACAGCTCCCAGCATACCCAGCCAGCATGGCTAATGGCAAGGGATTCTGGGAGCTGTAGTCCAGAAACATCTGGGGACCCAAGTTTGGAGAGCCTTGCTTTACACAAATGTGTATAAATGCCTCCTACCAACCTAGGATAACGCTTCATGCATCTGACGAAGTGGGCTCCAGTCTGCAAAAGCTTCTGCTGTAATAAATTTGTTAGTCCTTTGGGTGCCACGAGACTTTCTTGTGTACGTCCTAGCTTGCAATTCTGGGAACGGTGGTCTACACACATGCCTCGAATGAGATACCTCTAGCGTGCACGAGCACCATGCTGATGGCAAAACAGTGCCCATGGGCTCCCCCATCCATATATTAACACACACACCCAAGTCTTACAATCCTAACACTAACATAGTGCTAACACATCTACTCTCTTGAAAACAATTAAAATTGTTCTACCACCAGAAATTTTCCTTTTTTAGAATTTAGGGGTCACACAACATCTCACATGAGAAATACTAGGCATATGAGTACTTGGCACTCAGATATGTTAAATTCCTAGTTCTAACTTGTATCTCCCCCACCCCATCCCATCTCACTCCATTGTATCTCCATGTCAATGCAACTGTATGTCAAAGAGTCTATTTAGCTTTATCTCACCTTACCGGTTTTGATGTCTTCATAGCCATTAGTTCTATACTCTTATTTTGTGTTTATTTAGCACCGCTTGAAACAATACAGAATAGAATGGATCAATCTTGCTTCCCTTTTTTTAAGTAAGAAGAAGTTATTTTCCATATCAATTTCAGGGTGTCTTCTTTTGACCTAAACCCATTATAATACCTTTTTGCAAACCAAGGCCACAGCCCAACCAGAGTCAAGCGCTGCTATCCGACTGGTTTCAACAGGGCAGATTTATGCACATACGTCACTCTCTCCGGATCGGGAATCAGTGGGATGCAAAGGGGCTTAACATTGGCTGGGTCATGCTGTAACATAATACTTTAGCAGCTGCACCTGACTTCTCCCTCCCTGCTCTTGGGCAGTGAATAGATCTGCAGTCCTTGGGGGAAGGGGGGAAGGAGCATTCAGCCAGGTAATGAGCAACCCAATTGCCAGCAGTCGGGGGGGGGGGGTGAGATAGGATGAAAGGCGATGGGAATAGCCATGACAACCTGATGACAGCTGGCAGTGGAGGATGGTGACTCCAATGTCAGTGGGGCTGCATATCCACTCTGGGTTTTATTCTGAACTTTAAAGGAGCTATCCATGGTGCTGAACCTTATCCCACAATTAGTTCAGCACCATGGATAGCTCCTTAAATGTTCAGAGTGCCATCCAGACTGGTTATGCTGCTGCAGCCCTGCTGACATTAGAGTCACACAGCCTCCAAGGATAACTGGGTTTGGGGATGGAAGAATATCTTCCTGCCCTACAGCAATGCCATACATCAGAGAGGGTAGCAACTGCCTCAATGTAATGGTTGTTGTTTTTTTTATTTAATTGTAAGCTACCATGGGGATCCTTCTGGGTCGAACAGCAAATCAATAAATATAATGACTGACTTTCATCTTCTGCAAACTCACACAGGGGAAACCACCCAAGGCTTTTGCTGAGCTTCACACATGCTACTTCAGTGCACCAGATCCCCACCCAACCGCTTTGCCAATCTCTGTGCTGATCGCCACTAGACCAACCCAGTGAAGCAGAGGAGTGTATGTCTCTCCCTTCCAAGGGTAGACATAGATCATCAAAAGGAGGGAGGGAATGCTTTTCTTAAACCAGGAAAGTGGAACCTGTGGACCGCCTGATGTTGTTGGACTCCAGCTCCCATCAGCCACAGCCAGTATGCCCAATGGTCAGGGATTATGGGAGCTGTAATCCCAAGAACATTTGGAGAGCTATAGTTCCCCATCCCTGCCTTGAAGCTTCAGCAGCTGCAAAAGAAGCATGACCAAGCAGATCCTGTTGCTTACACAACTTTCCCAAAGCTCCAAGAGTGCACAGGAGCAGCTGAAAACATGACGAGAGGGGGGTGATGAACCATTGTTTTCCTGAGTTCATCTTATGACCTTTCTGTGCACTGTCAGCATTTTGAGGAAGATGAAGCAGTGTATTTGCCTTCATACCCCCTGCTACTGCTTCCCAAAACTCATGGGGTTAGATCCAGACTTGGATATACTTCGAGTAGACCCATAGAAATCCATGAGATTTAAGTCCCAGGGATTTCTTATTCTACGTATAAGAACAAACAAGAGAAACAAAAACATTAAGGGGGGAAACTATCTAACAAGGATTTTTTAAAAATATATAAATGACAAAGTATATACAGTCATGCCTTGGATTGAGAGCATAATTCGTTCCAGAAACATGCTTGTAATCCAAAACACTCTTATATCAAAACGAAATCCCCCCAAAAAAATTTGTACAGCGATTTTTAATTTAAGCCGTACTACAGTACTTGTATTGCAAGACGTCGCTTGCATACCAAGTCAAAAAAAATTAAATATTTAAAAATTTGCTTGTCTTGCAAAACGCTCTCAAACCAAGTTACTTGCAATCCAAGGTATTACTGTAGACTAAACCTAAATGTTTATCAGTAATCAGTGAGCAGTAAATAACACTGATGAATCAGATTGTATAATATGATATATAAAAATAAAATGTATCAATATCCTAAACATCTTTCAACCCCAAAAGGTATTCTTCAGAAGGAAAATATGCATCAGTCTGAAAAGAAGAGAACTCCCCAACAGTCTATTACAAAACCTTAAAACACAGAAATTAAGAATTGTTAGAACATAATATAGTATCTGAAAAATATAGAAAATATATTGTTACTTAATTCACCACCACCCAAAAAAAGAGACTATATAACAGGGCTCTCCAACCATGGGTCCCCAGATGTTGCTGGACTACAGCTCCCAGAATCCCTTGCCATTAGCCATGCTGGCTGGGTATGCTGGGAGCTATAGGCCAGCAACAACTGGGGACCCAAGGTTGGAGAGCCATGCTATATAACATACCATATCTGAAAAAATACAGTACCTATAATATAGGTATGGGTCCTATTTAATCAGGTTAGCTGGTTAGGGAAGAACCACAGTTATTTATGCAAGCGTACATGTCCATTCAGTTCATATAGTGGAGATATTAGCAAAAAGAGATGCAATCCCATATGGAATCTAAACTGAGAAAGCATAAAATAAAAGCACAGCTGTGTTCTAGATATACCAAGAGAGAGAAAACCCTTTGAATTTGCAGTCAGATGGATTTTGCCAATACTATGCTATACCAACTGGAAATAAATAGTAAAAATTGAACCCCTTAAAATGAACACTTTTGATAAACGAGAAAACATCCAAAAACCCCATGATCTTCATATTACAAAGTAATGAATTGCTTCCAAGTATCTCAACAACAGCCAGTTTTACCTGTCCTAAATACCCACTTGGATAAACACTTAGGAAGTTAGACCTCTTATAATACAAAGTATAATGTACCAAAGTATTGTCCAAAAGAATTTAATCTTGATTCATTCCCAGGTACACATATGTCAAGTCACTCCCCAAAGGGCTAAAGCTTCCTGTGTATTCATGCTGACTGGGTTCGCACGACATGCTAAACCTCAGTAGGTTAATTGCTACTGAGGTTTAGCGTGCCATGAGGTGCTTTAGAAGCCAACTTGGTGTGTTCTAACCACCCTACTAAGCCATGGCTTGTGGTAGGGTTAAGGTAACCCTAGCAGGTTAAGTGTGTCATCCGAACCCGGATGGCATGCTAACCCTCTCACAAGCCCAAAAGGCACAGAGCCCCTTGGCAAGAGCAGCAAGCAAGGGCTACCGCTCTGGCCAAGGAGCTCTGGCCGATGACTGCTGCCCAAGTGAAACTTAGCACAGCTGTCACCGGCTTCCCTCGCGTGCTCCTGCCAACGTTGGGAGAGCGGGATTGCTCGCAAGCAATCCTGCTCTCCCAGCATTGGCCGGAGCGCAGAGGGAAGCCCCAAAGGACTGCGGTGGGGAGCCAGGTGGCCAGCCGCGCTTGCTCTTGAGCAAGTGCAGCCGGGAGCCTGGCTCCCCACCGCTGCCACAGTTCTTTTCCCCTGAAACAGCTGGTGGGAACATGGCGAAGGGGGAGAGGAGCCGGCTTCTGGCCAGCTCCTCTTCCCCTTCACTACGTCCCCACCTGCCAAAGGACCTGCTGTGCTTGCCTTCCTCTTGAGGAAGGCAAGCACAGCGGATCCTTCCCACCCAGCAGTGGGAAGGGGAGTGGTTTCCCCCCATGGTCTCCCTGGGAGGATTCATAGATCATAGAGTTGGAAGGGGCCTACAAGGCCATCGAGTCCGACCCCCTGCTCAGTGCAGGAAACTAGAGGAGGGGTCTCCCATCCAAGTAATAACCAGGCCTGACCCTGCTTAGCTTTCCACACTCAGACAAGCTGAGCCAGCGTGAGCCACAGGAATTGAAGCCAGGGGGGTAGCAGCCCTCCCCTGCTGGGCACTGCGATCGCACTGCCCAGTGGGAGGAAAAGGAGGTGCGTAGCCCTGGGTTTACCCAGGAGCAGGCCCAGCACAACATTCTTCCTCTCCCTCTCACCTGCTGTGCCGATTGACCCACTGGGTGATCAGCATGGCAGGTGGGAGGGAGAGGAAGCACCCGCCCAGCTTGCCCCTCCCCCCGCTCTCTCTGGGTGTGGCACCCGTGGGCACCACACCCAGCAAGAGAAGGGGGCGGAGGGGCTTCTTCTGTCTGTCACTGTCACACAGAAGAAGGCCCCAGCCTTGTGGTTGGTGGGGGCTTTGCAGCAGTAGCAACAGCAGCAGCAGCAGCTGTGACAGGGTTTTGCACTGCACACAGCAAAACCCGTCACAGCTGCCGTCGCCACCAGCCTTGCTAGGGTTAAACCCGCCCTTGCTAGGGAGCTCCACAGCGGCAGCAGTGAGGGGGGTTGGCCATGTGCTATCTTAGAAGGACATCACACATGGCCAATCCCCCTTGCCGCTGCCGCCACCCAGCTCACCCCCCTGCTCCCACTTGTTGTGACATCCATGGGCACTGCAATGAGTAACTGAGGGGGGGAGCCGGGGGGGGGGAGCAACCTTTCTTGGTACAGCCGCACCGAGAAAGGGCCAGGGACGAGCCCTGTGGCACAGCACCATGGGGCTCATTGTCCTTGTCCAGAGGAGGCTGCAGCTCAGCTGAGTAGTGGCGCCACCAAGCAAGGGCAAGGAGCCTCTGACAGCTGCCAAAAAGTGCCACTTGGGCACTTCTCGCCAGCTGTCATCCCCACTCCTCTCCCCTCAGTGCTCCTGCGGTGTCCCCTGCGATATCCATGCGAGGACTGAGGGAGGAAGAGCGGAGAGGCGGTGCCTCCAGAGCCCCACTGTGCCTGACCATTAGTCGGGCAGAGCCATGGCCTGGAGCAACTTTAAGCCCACAGAGGCGTGTGAACCCAGCCACTATGTTGATAAACAGTCCTGGCTAATTTAAGTCTGATTGGGTCTATTCTGAGCCTGAATCCAACCCATGGAGCTGAAGACTTCACCCTGAAAGGGAGTTAGAGCTTTGGGCGTATTGCGACTCCTGTATATGAGGCTTAAAAGTGAATTCACATGTGTATTCCAAACAGTAGATTGATCACATTTTTAAATTTATTTATTTCTTTATTTACAAATTATAGCACCCTTCATTCTCAAATAACAGGGCGGGATGCACAAAATGCATTAAAACAATAATAAATACAACAAGATAAAAGCAACATGGATGGCAGCATTCTCTCCATTCTGGCAGTCTATGTAAGACGAAGCAGCCATGTCATCTGATCCACACAATCAGTTTCAGGAAATCGGTAATCATGTCCAGTTGAAAATATCATGAGAGGAATCTATTCTGAATCTATCCTGTGTGAGGTCAACGTCATCCCACAAGGTGAAAGTTGACTGTTTGTTTTATATTTGTCATCATATATACTAATAGCAAATTCAGGTGGCTGAGCGCCTATCAATTTGGAAGCAAAATGAGCCCATCTACCAATAAGATAGGAGTTCCTACATACTCAGGGGGCTTCCTAGGCATACAAAAAATAAATATAATGGGGGGGAAATGTAATTTAATAAACTAAAAGAAAAAGTAAAGAAAAAAAGCAACTCAGTGATGACTGAGCATGCTCGGTGGTCTCCACCAGGATTTTGAGTGTAAGTTGGGAAATAAAAGTGGACAATTGGGGTTGGGCGATGGGCCTGCATGCTTCCCTTACAACCTGTAACAGCCTTCCCCAGCCTGGCCCCATCCAGATATGGACTACAACTCCCATCAGCCCCAACCAGCATGACCAATGATCGGGGATGATGGAAGCTGTAGTCCAATACATCTGGAGAGTGCCAGACTGGGGAAGGTTGACCTATTATTTGGGAGAGGGGCATGGCTAGAAAAACTTAACAGGAGGAGCACCTTTTGCAGATGTTACTTATTGATTCTAAAATGAATATATATTCTCAGAGGAATGGTTCTCACACAGCAGCTAATAAATAAATTATTTATTTATTTATTTATTATATTTATGAATCACCCATCTGGCCAGACATCTGGCCACTCTGAGCGATGTACAATCCAATAAAATACAAGGGACACACACACACACACACACACACAGTATAAAACACAATTAAAAACAGAACAAAACTTAAAAATCCTAACCCACCCCATATTCCCGCCTAAAAAGCCACGTTTTTAATGCACGGCGGAAGCTAATCAAGGAAGGGGCATGGCGGTCTTGGCGGAGGTCACTGGGGAGAGAGTTCCATAAATTGGGGGCTGCCACAGAAAAGGCCCTCTTCCTAGTCCCCACCAGCCTGGTTTCTCTGGCTGATGGGACAGGGAGAAGGCCATCCGTGGCAGATCTTGTTGAGCAGCCTACTTCATGTTGCTGGAGGCGCTCCTTGAGATAAACTGGACTGGAGCCGTACAGGGTTTTAAAGGTCAACGCTAACACCTTGAATTCGGCTCGGCAAACAACGGGTAGCCAGTGCAACTCTTTGAGCACCGGAGTGATATGATCACGCCGGCAGCAGCCTTTAATCAGGCGAGCGGCTGCATTCTGTACCAGCTGCAACTTCCGAACCGTCTTCCAGGGTAACCCCACGTAGAGCGCATTACAGTAGTCTAGGCGAGAGGAGACCAAGGCATGAACCACTGATGGGAGCAGATGATTAGGAAGGTAGGGGTGTAACTGCCGTATCAGATGGAGCTGATACAGCGCCGCCCGGCTCATAGCTGACACCTGGAGCCTCCATGGACAGCTGGGATAAGGGCACAATTCTATGCATGTTTAGACAGGGGGGGGGGGAGTCTTAAACAGCATCTTTAAATGGCATCAGCGACCACTTATCAGATTCAAAGTCTTGGCCAGTCTCCCCTGGCAAGTTGTCCTGGGCTAGATAGGCCAGAATCAAGGGTGGAAAACCTGATATTTTTTTTCCAAGGACCTTGTCCACATCATTCTCAGGATACAATAACTATTTTTGTTTTCCTGCTGGTACATTCCTCTTGTGTTCGGGAGGTGCGCAAATACTATAACTAATGTGAACCTGTGATTTAAAACCACTGGAATATAGGATTGAACAAATTCAGCAGGGCCTGTGGCTCACGCTGGCTCAGCTTATCTGAGCGTGGAAAGCTAAGCGGGGTCAGGCCTGGTAATTACTTGGATGGGAGACCCCTCCTCTAGTTTCCTGCATTGAGCAGGGGGTTGGACTCGATGGCCTTGTTAGGCCCCTTCCAACTCTATGATCTACGAATCTATGAAACCCAAACTTCATTCAGATAAATAATCTGATGGCTGGGCCTATGCTCCGAAATGAATCTCCATCTTGCCCTGTGTCATTCAGACATTGTCCTTATGACACGTTGCCTACAAAAAGATTTTCCAGGGGGTTTATCCTTGTACATGTTTATTTGTTGCAATGAAGTTATAATTCAGAAAACTACATTGCAAGTACAATGTTTGCTTAATAAGAACTATCCTGCCTTGTGGATTCTTCCGCAAAAGCCTCTCTTTGCTTTAACTTTCATAGCATGCATTCTCACTATAGCCTTCAACACCTGAAAAATTAGTGGAAGAATTTGACTGATTATACAGGCTGTTTTCCTTGTTTCACTGCTTGTTCTAAAAGGGATACTCAGCAGAACTTGCATTTTCCCCCCTTTCATTTTGTGCTGTCTGCATGAGTAATTACCTTCCTGATTTCTGAGATGCAATTGAGTAGCTTCCACATTAGAAAAATCCAAAGATTGATAGAGCCATCTCTCCTAAAGGATTAGTTTGCTGCTGTAATTCCACTGAGTAGGTCATAGCAAAATGCTACAAAGTTAAATTTCTCCTGTTTGTAAAAAAAACAGGTATTGTTGCCTATTTAAAGGCATAGGGAAAGGGAAGCCTTCCTGAGATTTTGAGGGGAAACTGGGAAAGAATTCTGCATTCCTTCCAGGAGGGTGCAGGAGAGAACTAGTTGGAACAGGTTTCCTGGTTTGTGGAACAACCAGGCCATTCAGGGAGAGCATTTATTTTCTAAAGACAACTTGGGCTGCAATCCTATATGCACTTTCCAGGGAGTAAGCACCACTGAACACAGTCGATCTTACTTCTGACTAAACATGCATAGGATTGCACTACAGGTATTGCAGAAATTATTAGCCCAGTCTTCTATAAAAATTAAGGTGGAAGCATTTCCTATAATATGTAGAGAAAATTCTGTCAGCTTTGTCAGTACTGTTTGAAACAGCCTCTCCTGGTATGCTTACGGTTGATGTTGTTTGTTTGTTTCTCCTGGCACAGCTTCTGTGCCTTTAACAACTGCAATAGCAAGCAGGAATTAAATTGGTGAATATATTTTTTTTCTTTTCAACATATCACCATGCTGGGAGCTGCTTCACCTCTTGATTTCAGCCTAACACAGCATTGTTAAGGACACAAGAGTCTTCCCGAAAAAAGCAGCAACATTAAGTATCCTCTGTGATTTTGGGTTATATCCAATATTACGCTAGGGGCAAAATGGCAAGAGTTGGTGCTGTTCCGCTAGTGGTTGCACAACTGCTATCAGACCTAGCATGAGCAACTACCTAGTCTGATGAAGTTGTAATGAGTTGTGCAACAGCTTTCAGAACGGCTTGGTGCGATGCATTGCGCAACAGCTTGCACAATGACTTTTACAGCCGCCTGCACAAGTGGGATCAAAGTATTGGATTTGGCACTTGCCCAAGGATAAAAATGGGATTCCTGCAAGCAGTAGCTTTGCGCTAGTAGAATGACACTCTTGGATACAACTCTATGCAGCCTCTAAGGATAGGAAATGGAGAAAGAAACCCCAGCTTTACAAGAGCCCATTCCCAGTCCAGCACTGGCCATCCGCGGGAGGAGTTACGTATATGCATTTTAGTCCACAGTACTAAAATGTACTTCTCTGTTTCACTCCAACTAGATAACTGGGGTTTACCAAAGAAAGGCTGCAATCTTATTAACCTGAGACTAAGTCCCCTAGGACTCTGTGGGACTTACTTTTGAGTAGACATGTATGGGATTGCACTGAAAGTTAACTTGAATATTGTTTATTCTCTTAAAATTTCCAATCTGTCCACCATGTATGACATCACATTTATTAAACTGAGATTTTATTTTTTTTAATTTGTTGCAGGTGTTCTACGGAAGGTTTTGCAAACATTTAGTGTTAGGGATTTTTTTCCATAAAAAATCCATTTTCCAAATGTCTGAATAATGACAAAAGACCTTCTAACAGAATATTAAGGCAGGGAATTCATCTAAACATCACAAATGTAATCATAAGTAGAGCGAGCTGTAGCTTCAAGTCTGATTAATATTGGCTTGGTATAATGTTGTTGGGACGATTACTCTTGACACTCATATATATATGAGGGAGGGAAGTGATATGCATGTGGCTACAATACATTAAAATGCATTTTTCCTTCAGTTTGCGGTGTGGGTGGGTGAGGAATTAATAGAAATATTTTAGAGACAAACATATTTAATTACAAACTGGAAAAGGAGATATGTTTTAGTGTGAAACGAATACTTTTATTTGCTCTGTTCATCCATATAACTAGACTGGGGCCATGCAAAAATGATATGGATATTGGAGTCAAGCCTTTCCATGTCAATATTTCTGCTTCTCCTCCTGAGACCTGGGATGCTCTTACACAGGAACATGGCAAATGCCTCATATTGCTATTAACATTAATGGGAGTTCACAGTGGTGGCCAACTCCATTCTCCAGACAATGTTCTGGGGATCTGGAATGTATTTTTACCACAAAGCCAGTCCTGAACTTCACAGTTGTTTGAGCTCTGTGAGAAAGTCAACACCTTCTATGTATGTATTTATCTTCCACCTCTCTTCTATCAAGGATCTGAAAACAATGTAATTAAAGTCCCAAAGTGGTCTCCCACACAGGCACTGGCCAGACCTCACATCTACTTAGCTTCAGCCAGGCTGCTTCATCATACCTTCAGACCATGTCCTGATACTTCTAACAGCAAGGACTTTTCAGTTATGGAGTACATGTGCTCAAGCATGGCTGAACAATAGAAACATTCAGAGCGATAGTCACATTAAAATGTGGAATGTCTCACACATGCACAGCCTTGAAAGATATTTCTTTTTCTTATGTGTGAGATTGATGGGAAAATGTTTACCACAAGTTTGATGGGGCTGCTGTGAATCAGTTAAGTTGGTTCAGCCTCTTCATCCAACTGGACTACAGGCTGGCTGCTATCCATAACATTTCTGGATAGGCAACCTAGTGTCCACCAGATGTTTTGGACTACCACTCCCACAATCCCTGATCATTGGCCATGTTGGCTGGGGCTTATGGGGGTTGTAGTCCAAAACAGCTGGGGGGCATCAGGTTGCTACCTCCAAAGTAAAAGTGTTTTACAGGGATGTGAGCCAGTGCATAAATAATAAGCAATTAGCAGGGATGGGGACTCGGACTCGAGGACTCGACTGAGTCGGACTGAGTCCCCCCGGTGACTCGAGTCAGACTCGAGTCCCAATATTTTTAATGGGACTCGAGACTCGACTCGGGACTCGAGACCAAGGACTTGTGTTCCAAAATTGTGTTCCTCAAATGCAACATAGATAGGTTTTAGGAAGTACAGCAAGTTAATTTTTTTAAATCATTTTCCTAAAATGCAACCTTTCAGACATTTTGGGTTTGGCTGCCTCTGCCTGCCTGTTTGGGGTTCCCAGCCTCCTCTGCCTGCCTGGTCTCTTCTTAACCAGTTCCACAGTTTGAATTGTCCAAGACAAAGGCCTCTACCTGCCTGCTTTGGGGTTCCCTGCCTCCTCTGCCTGTCTGATTATTTTGGGGTTTCCCCAACAAAATAGCCTTATTTTGTTGGGAAAACCCCCCATTGATTTTAATAGGGACTCGTGGAGTCAGCTTTGGGAGTGACTCGTGACTCGTGAGTTACCATTTTGGACCAAGGACTCGGACTCGAGACTCGGGTCCAAAGACTCGTGACTCGACTCGTGACTCGAAACCAAGGACTCTTCAACATCCCTGGCAATTAGCACTTCCTGGTGACCAGCCATAATAGCTTTTCCAGGGCCACATAGCCAAGGATGCATTAGGGGCCCCCTATGATTGAGTATGCTATCTTTGCAAGGAAATTGTTCAACATGATTTCCAACAAATATTTTTTCCATCTCCCTCGTAGTCCTAAGCAAAATGCTCCTGTAAACACAGCGCTTCAGTCTATTTAAGACAATGGGAAGCTTTACGGAGACTGACAAATTCTGTCATTTACAAGTAAGTCTTGAGGAAAGAAATAATATTTTTTTGCTTATGAGAGGACTACCTTGTTCCCTGAACCTGCCAGCTACCCACCTGACAAAAGAGTTGCAAGCCATGAGACACTACCCTCCTGAGGATAATGTAAGTCCTGAGGTTGAGGAAGGATGATGATATATCATTCCAGATTTGACACAGTAGCATAATACATTTTTTTTCTTTAAAAAAAAAAAAAAAGGCAAAAAGCCAAGCCAAACTACAAAGCAGAGCAGCAGCTTAGAAACGAACAAATGAACAGATTTTCCATTTTGCCCAACATCTGCCCAAACAGGGTGGAGTCAGCTTTATATATACAGTGGCCAAGATAGTCAAGGTAACCAACAGTGTTAAGTGGTACTAGGTGGGTTAGATTGTGTCTGTTGCAGATCATCTGCTGTCCTTGAGTCAACCTGGGTTCATGAACTACAATATGCTTATCAGGACACATAACCAAGTATGGAATGTTGGAGAGCAAGGCTTCTAACTCAATCATTCTATATTCATAGGACATTGGGATTCGTCTTCCTGACCAATCCCAGTACAGTGCAAACATCTGAATTCCAAAGTTGACAGTTTGCAAAATAAAGTCACTTCAAGTCGTTGAAGCAAGCAAATGATGTGTGCCAGTGCTCATTTCACCTCCATTTCCACTGACTTTCCCTACCCATTGGATCACTTTGCAATTGTGTTTATTATTGGAGGCAACCATTCAATTTAAGAAGCAGTTCTATCCAAATATATGACCCTGGCAAATACAGTCAAATGCTTTAGCCACCTAGTCTACTTACTTCTCCTAGGACCTGGCAAAAATGCATAATCTGGAAAATATTGTTTACTTCAGCTGATGCCAAAAGTCCCTGTCTTTCAAAACTGTCAGGCTTCTACTAGCAATGCAAAAGATCTTAGCAAGCTAGCTGCACATTTAATTAATTGAAATTCAACCTCCCTAGACAAATCACAGATGCTCTCCATATTTAGCATGGTATCTTTTAGACAGCTGTGCTAATCTATGTAGTAACATTATCCCGTAGCTAAACATCTGGACAAAACTAAGAAAGTGAACAATACTTCTTGATTCTGTCAGACACATACCCACAGGTTATATCACAGCCCCCCAAAAAGAAAAATATTTTAAGACCCAGTATGTTGTTCAATCTAGAAGAAGAAGAAGAAGAAGAAGAAGAAGAAGAAGAAGAAGAAGAAGAAGAAGAAGAAGACCCTCCATTTGTGCAATGTAGAGGCAGCAACCAGATACGTTATCCCTGTAAGCCACTGATATCAAAGAACTCATTTTTTTCCAATGCATTTTTTTCCCTAGAGGCAGAACTTTATGATATAAGAGATATGGGGTTGACACTGACAATAGCATCCCCTTGTTGAACTCTGCCCTTTGTTGTATATCATGACAACAATAGTCTCCCCCCAAAATATCATGACATCATGATATTCTGCCTTATCAGCAGCAGCCATTGTTGTGGACTGTGGGTGGGCATCAAGGCTGTCGACCCATATGCTACCCCCACCATAGCTATGAAAGACGTGCTACTGAGGCATACATTGACCTTAGTAACAACAAGGGGCACACTCGGGAGTTCTGGCAGGTGTCCGTGGGTGCCAGGCTGCTGGCCCCAGCCTTAGCCCCATGCTAAGCTTACTCAAATTAGAGCTAAACATGGGAGGGAATGTGGTTGCACATGCAAGCCCTGCCTCCAATGTCCCCTTCCCTGCCCACTCAGTTCCCACATCTTTCCATCTTGAGGGGGTTCTACTCACATTCACTTGAGTGCATGTAGAAGCCTCCACACGGCCAGGAACCCAGTTTTATCAGGGTTCCTGATCACACACAGAGTTCTACCCTTGTTCAAGCAAACGCAAGTAGATGCCCACTTCAGATCTCCCCACTCAGTACGAGAGGGTCTGGGTCTGAGGGGACGTGGGCATTGGGGCGGAGCTTGCATCTATGGCCACAACCCTCTCCACTTTTAGCCCTCATGTTAGCAGGCCACATACCTCACGGGGCTCTACTGCCCAAGCAACCCCTTAGTCACAAGTTTCAATAAGATGTAAGTCATCTCTTTGGATAAAGCATTTTTTAAAAATATATTACAACAGTCATGGCACAATCATTGCAGCTTGGGGTCGCAACAGCAAGTGAGTGAGTTCTGCCTGAGTAAGGACTGCAGGGTCAGGCCTTCCATAATACACTGTACTTAGACAGAAGCCCTTTGGGAGCAGTAACCAACAAAGCATTTTTTTTATTACTGCGCAAGATTGTCCCAAATTGTCGCTATAAAATACATTTAAATTGCACTTACAGGTTTAGATTGAAAGTGAATGAGATACGTCACATCAGAGGAAAAAAGAACAGACACAAAATAAATCCTTTTTATACAGGGTTCTCATGTTAGTTCCTGTAGAGAAGCACTGAGTAATAAAGTGTTTTATAAATGAGGGCTGGCTGAACTGTTCCAATTATCCAGTGAGCATACCAGCAATAGTGACAAATAGGGCTGTTAGCCGATTAAAGAATTTTTAGTTGCTTAAACATCTGCCTTTTAACCAATTAATTGATGAATTAATTGATCAAATTTAAATAAATGTGCATGTTACCAAAACCCAAGGTAGGGGCCTTTTTGAGAAACTGAAGTTGAAGTGTACCATTTGACAAACAAAAACTACCACCAGCAGCATTAGAAGGAAAATCCATAGTTGATGTTCTATTTTTAATTCCCTTTTATAATAGCACATTGGATTTTTTTTTTCTGAACAGGGCAGGATTCTGGCAATTGGTGGGGTGGCTCCCCACTCTCTGAAGCATCCAGTTCCCTGGTTTATGGAGGAACTAGAGAAGTTGAAGCACGTTGGCTTGAGCACCTGTAGTTGAAAAACATATGCTAAATCTCACTGAGCACTCCATAGAACCCATTTGCAGGCCTCTGAGGTGGTGGACATGGCAGCAAAATAATCTTTCTTTCTCTGCCACAATTGCTTCACCAGAATTGCATCAAGCTGAGCTCTTCTGGGAGGTAAAAGGCTTATTGAATCCTAGTGTCGAGTTCCCAAAAGATTAAACAAGAACTGCAGGCTGTGGTCCCTATGCTAGATTTTTGTCTGGACATCAACAGGAAGACTATCTCCTTGTTGATTCTACTGTACCTGTCAGCTGCTTTTGATACTGTGGACCATTATATTTTGTCCTAGAACACCTGGCAGGTGTCTCAAGGAAGCACTGCTATGGGTTCACACTGTTTTGTGAAATATGACTCAAAGGGTGATCATTGGAGAGGTTTTGTCATCTCCCTGGGAATTGTCCCATGGCATTCCACAGGGTTTGGCATTACCAATGCTTTTTAGCCACTGACACATATCATCCATAGTTTTGGGGTTGGGTATCATCTTTAAGGGCAGCCTGATGTAGGGTTCATTGCAGTAATCAAGCCTAGATGTTGCCCTGGAAATGGTCGAGCTGGTTTGTGGCTTGGAATAGAGGAAGAACATTGAAGCAGTGCCTTTGTCAAATGATGTCATCCACTCCAGAATTGTTGACATTTCTTCTAATATTCTGAAGCAAGTAATGGAAGAATTGGCAGCTATGCCATTTCCATTCAGCTTGCAACTGGATAAAAGTACTGATGCCTCTCAATGCAGCCAGCTCCTGGTTTTCGTCCGTTATATGTATGCTGATGCCATCAAAGAATTCCTATTTTGTGAGCCCCTTTTGGAAACTACAAAGACCATCGACATCTTAGAAATGGTGAATAGTTTCTTTGCTAAGCAAAACTTCGACTGGAAGAAAAATCTTGGTACTCTGCGCACAGATGGAGCACCTGCGATGCTTGGCAACACATTTGGTTTTGCTGCTTTGGTGAAGAAAGAAACTCCTCAGGTCACCGTGACCCATTGTTTTCTACATTGGCATGCATTGCTGTCAAAGACTCTGCCAGCAATTCTGAAAGAAGTCTTGTCTACTGGCGTGAAAGTCGTCAACTTCATCAGAGCCAGGAGTGTGAACCATCGCGTTTTCAAAAGGTTTTGTCAAGGGAAATGGGAGCAGAATATGAAGTTCTTCTCTACCACACAGAAGTTCGCTGGCTTTCCAGAGGACAAGTCTTGAAGCGCTTGATTGAACTTCGAGCAGAAGTTTCACCTTTTTTGAGAGAAAAAGAAAGCCCACTCTCAGAACAGTTTGACAGTGAGGAATTCATTCGTAGCTTGGCCTACTTGGCGGATATTTTTGGCCATATGAATGAGGTGAATCTTGTGATTCAAGGCCCTGGAGTCATCATTATGGTGGATGCTGCTGAAAGACTGTAAGCTTTCCTGGCCAAATTGCCACTGTGGAAGAGGAGGTTGGAGGCAAACAACTATGCAAACTTTCCAATGTTAGAGGAAGTGCTTCTAGGATGGACTCGAGAGTGACAAAGCCCTGCTAATTTCTCTGCAGGCAAAATTCTGCAGACATCTGGATACTCTGCAGAACACTTTCAAAGGTTACTTCTGCTCAGGTGACCTTAAAGTTGAAACATGGATTCGTAATCCTTTCCTTGCCGACATAGACTGTATTAGTGATGTAGACCTTGCCAAAGATTACCTCATTGATCTGAGGACAAAGGAAATGTTACGAAATGAATTCAACTCAAAGAGCCTTGGAGAATTTTGCTGCGTGTTGAAACAAGCCTACCCTCGTCTGGTAAAGCAAGCTATGGGTGCTCTGATTCCATTTGCCACTAACATACATTTGTGAGTCAGGGTTTTCAGCACTTGTTTCTATTCTATCAAAATGAAAAGTCGAAATCGATTGGATGTCAAAGATGACATGCAAAGACCACTCCAGAGTTTCATCTTCTTATTCAAGACAAACAACAACAACCTTCTCATTGAAATGAACTCTTGAGCAGAATTAAAGTTTTGTTTTGTTTAATTTGCACATGATGATTGTATTTCATTTTTGTATGGAGTGGCCATTCATTTTTGCATGATAAAGAGTGAGAAACTTAATTTTTTGTTAAGATTGTTTACTTTATTCATACTTTGTGTATGTCATACACTGTATGAGACAATCAATTTTCAATAGAATAAAGTATATTCATTGCATGCAAAGTTGTGTTTATGTGCTTATGTTCATTTTTCTAGGGAGGGGGTCCATAGCTTTCACCAGATTTTCAAAGGGGTCCATGACTCAAAAAAGGTTAAGAACCACTGGTCTAGTCTATTTCTTTGAAGGATGGGAAGGAGGTGAGGCTGTCAGGGATGCAGGGCCCGCTGCTACCATCCAGGTGTGCCACAATTCCCCACTCATGCTGGGAGGAATCTGCTCAGGATTTTTGTTGCAACTATTATTCAGCCATCCTAAGAATATATGTGCAGCACATTTGATGAGTACGTAGGGTACTTTGTTTTGCATGTGGGGGCGTGTCAATAGGCTTGATTTTGGTACTGATGCTGCTGAAACTCAACATTCGTTGGCTCGTAAGTCAAATCTATTAGGGTCATAATTCTCAAATGCATCACAAACTCATGTTCCAATGAACTGCTCCAAAGACCTTGTTCCAATGAACTTTCATGCTTTCATCATTCAAACTGAGACCAATTACAGATTTATATTTGTATTAATGTGCGTTCTGCATAACTAAGCATCTGACATCTTTCTGCATGCTCAGATGCAACCAACACAAATGAAAGAGTCCCATTTGCAATGCACATGCACACAGAATTATTTTACTTTAACCCTTTCATTACTCTATTGAGGAAGCAGTCTCCTCCTCTTTGACAGCATCAGCAACATGCCAACTCACCCTGATATGCACAGTAGGCATTTTTGTTGACGAAGTGGCTGTTTCTGCAGCCGCTGCCTCCATCCATGTCCCACCTCCATGTCAATATTCTAGTCCACTACTGTAAACAAAGCACACATAATAACAGCCAATCAGAGAATGATGTGTCACAACATATTACACATCATAATATGCTCACCAAGCTCCCATGATGCACCTTACTCTGAAGATAAGTTGAAAATTCATAACAAAAGAGAAATTTTATCTGAATTTAAAGTGTTGGATTTGTAACTCAGCCAGCTAAATGACACATTATGATAGGGTCAGTTAGCCCTTCACTAGATTTTAGTTGTCTCCAAATACAGTAAATCTCAATCCAGAATGCTTTGCTTTGACAACCTATCAGCCATTGTGTGGTGTTCTTTCCCTGCATTCTTCCAGGGAAGAGACAAAGAGAAGAAGGGGGGTTATCTAATTTGCTAATCTCAATCTGGTGGAGGGCATGGAGAGAGAGAACGAGGAAGGGAATTACCTAATCCAGTAACCTGAAGGAGAGAAATAGAAGCATGTTATTTCCGCATAACTATGGTTGTAGTCCAGTCTCTGAAGAAAGCAGTTTCTGCTGACTCCACTCTGGGAACAGAGTCATATTAAACAAAGCATAGAGATTCTATAGTATTTAGGATATTGGGGGGTTGCGTGGGGGTTCAAGGTAAAGGTGCAGTTTGTAGAATCCACATGAGCCAGCAGCAGATTAATTAAAATGACCTCAGACCACAAAACACCCGAACTGGGCTTGTCTCTTACGATTTAAATCTAGTGTAAAATATACCTCTGTGTTTCTGCGTGAATGTGTGTATGTTTGTGTGCGTAGGAGATTTTATTTTCCAGACAGCTTTCTTTTCATCTCAGTAAGCTGGCAATGTTCCCTGATCCTCTTATTATACAATAATCTTTTTATGGCATTCCAATTAGTTTCATTGTTTATCTAAGTGCAGGACAACCTACCACTTCAGAGTAGTCAATGCAGGAAGGAAGAGGGAGGGAAAGCCGTCATGTTATTTGGATAATTGGAACATGGAGTTCTTCTGTATTTGTATTAAAGGCATTTAAGATGTTTCGATACAGCTGTTCACAAGACATGTACTTTAATGGAGTCCTGTGGCGTCAGTTGTGGATAAAAAAAAATACCATTCTGGGCATAAGATGAGAAGAGCCTAAATAAGTAAATATAAAGCCTGTTTGCCATTATATACACTGCTTAAAGGGACATAATTAGGCAGCTCTTGCTTTCTGGAACTTCTGTTTTGAATCTGCAACACTGGTTAAAACAGAACTCGTTGTTTATTATTTTTTTATTTTATTTATTTCATTTCTATACCTCCCAATAGCCAAAGCTCTCTGGGTCGTTAACAACAATGTATATATAAAAAAACAATAAAACACAGTACAAATACAATAAAAACAGCATAAAATTCAATACAAAATTTAAAAACAGAAATTAAAATCATTTGAACAATTAAAACATGTTCAATACATTAAATAAACTAGACCACTGCAGACATAACTCCCCCATATGCCATTAAAAGCCATTAAATTACACTAAATGCCTCGGCATAAAGGGCACTCTTAACCTGGCACTGAAAGGGTAACAGAGTTGGTGCCAGGCAGGCCTCAGTGGGCAGATCAAAGAGTGCAAGAAGGAGTGTAAGAAGGAGTGCAACACAAAACTGAGTAAAATTCCAGACTCCTGTGTTGAATAATCTAATAACTAAGCTATGGAGGAGGCACAAAGCAAAGACAGTATTTTTTAAAAATAATAATAATAATAATAATCCTTGGGACACAAGAACATTTCTTTGTACTTTCTGTTTCACAACTAATATCCCATAATGCAGCTTTTCATGGTAGAAGCCATATTGCTTCAAGAACAGCAAAAGTCTACATTTGGAAATGATTTATTGAAAAATCATGCTTTCTACAAGTTGTTTACTCATTCTTATCATCTTCTCCCCTTGCCTTTTACTCAGAGACTAGGTTCTTATCTGTAAATGTCATTTGTCCAGTGATAGTCATATATCAATCCAATGATGGGACAATTCTCTAGCCTAAATGAGGCAAACCAATCCAAATCCCAGGAAGTTGCTCCAAGAGAGTGAGATAAAGGAATGTTCCTTTTTTTCCTTTTTCCTTTTTTACACTGGCTCAGATGCTCTATAGAATGCATCTGTAAAACAAGCTGTATCAAAATTGTTAAAACACTGCATGTAAAGCAAAAGTCATTTTTCCTAGTCTATGGTTCAATCAAGTCAAATAACGCAACTTACATTGCAATCCTATACTTGTCTATTCAGAAGTAAGCCCCATTGAGTTCAGTGGGACTTACTTCCAGGTAAGTGTGTATAGGATTGCAGCCTTAATCAAGCTGTCCACAGACCCTTCTCTGAATAGGTGTGTCATGTTTTGGTACCTGAGAAACAATGGGCAGTATTCAACAGTGGGAAATGGTCTGGAGACTTCAATTGGTTCAAAACAGGGCAGCGAGGCTGCTAACGGGGACTGGCCAACAAGAACATATTACTCCAGTCCTCTATGATTTACACTGGCTACTAACTGAAGTATGGGCCTGATTCAAAGTGCTTACATTAACATTTAAAGCCCTAAACGGTTTGGGGCCAGGTTATCTGAAGGAACGCCTCATCCCATATGAGCCTGCCCGAACCCTGAGATCTTCTTCGGAGGCCCTTCTCAGAGTGCCCCCTCTAAAAAAGGCTAGAAGGGTGGCTACTCGGGGAAGGGCCTTCTCAGTTGTGGCCTCTATTCTTTCAGGTGCCAGGTGAAGACCTTTTTATTTGCCCAATATTTTAATGGTTGATTTTATTCCTTTTATTATCGCCACTGTACCTCTGTACTGAATTTATTTTGGCTGCTTGTTTTTATTGTGTTATATTTTAATATGTTTGTGTTTTTATACTATTTTTGTTGTTATTTTTGTGTTGCTTTGTTTTGTAAACCGCCCAGGCAGCCTTTTGGCTGATGGGTGTATGTGAATAAATATATTAAATAAATAAAAAATAAATAAATAAAACAGTGTCATTCTACAAACTTAAATAGTGCTAGTGGAGCTCCACTGAATCTTTCCATTGCATGAGCGGTCGCCCATTACGCTTCTGCAATTGGTTGTGCGACAACTAAAGTTACATTTGCATAAACATGGTTGTGCAAGTAGTTGTGCATTATGCTTGTCCAACCCATTGTGCAACCCATTGCACATAACTCTTGTGCAACCCATTGTGCCACCGGTTGCACAACAGGTTGCACAGGAGTTATGTACAACAGGTTGCACAGTGGGTTGCAGAAGCATAATGCACAACCGCTTGCGCAACCATGGTTGTGTAAATATAACTTTAGTTGGATTCTTCTCTTCTGTGCAGAACCTAGTTTCCACTACAGCAACATCATTTGCACTAACAGAATGACACAGTTGGATACTGCCCAAATATAGGGGAAAAAATAGATATACAAAATTTAGTTATGTACGCGTACCCCCGCCGCTTGATTCCTCTCACGGCGACAACGAGAGTCCCGGCGGACTTTCCAGGGACCTGGAAGTGATGCGACGGGTCCCGGCGCTATGCCAGGAACTGACGCGACGGGACCCCGCGCTGCGTTTTTCACGTAAATACCATAGAAAACCACCTTAAAACAGCCGCACGATCTAGAAATACAATAAATAAATAAAGAAATTCATACATACCATCACCCTTGCTGCTCTAGCAGAAACTGAGAAGGCTATAGGTTAATTAATAAAAACCAACCTTTTGGAAACTTTGGCTGCAAGCCAGGTCAGAGTTATACAGCTGGACTGCAACCCTTGTTGATAGCACTTTGTCCACACAGCTGACTGGGATACACCATCGACACTCCCTGATGTGAGGACTTATATTAGAAAGTGGAGATGCCAGGTTCTTACTTGGGATAGCTAAAAGTTACAGGAGGAATACATTTGTAAGGATTTCCTTCAGGAAGATGTGGTGTGTGCGTGTGCGTGCGCATGCGCGCGTGCGCGTGTGCACACACATGTGTTTGTTTAGTAACCTTACATTTTGGGTGTCCCCATCTGCCCCTGCCTCCGTCCCCGCTTGTGTAAGAGCAGGATAAAACAAAAACAAAAAATCCCCAAGTGACTTCGGTAAGCTTTTAGTGATCTATCAAGAAGCACACAACAGAGTAAAATATCTTCTTGGGAAAAACAAAAAAAATCAGGTTCCAAATAAGCCACTATAGAAAGAAGATGAAACAAGGCACAGAACACATACTATGCTTGCCAAAGTATTTCACAACGTAGATAATGCCTCCTTTAAATGTCTCACTATATAAAGTTGCTAATCCTTAATATACACACATATATGATCTTAAATACAGTTTACCCTGCATACAAGGATGTCTTAGATTACATGAGATTCATTTCCTATATTTATTATTTTCATTTTTCCAAAGCTCAGCCCCAAGGGACTCAGAATGGTTTCCAACAACCACTTCAAAACAATAATAGGATGAAAAATCTATAGGTTTAAACACATGTACCCCACAACCCCTATATACTCACCCATGGCTATTATTTCTCCAACACCTGCCTGTATAGAAATGTCATTCAAAAAAGCCTAAAGGTTTGGTCTCAGACAGGGCTCTATTGTTTGGGAATTCCAAACTGTGTGCAGGAGCCAACACAACAGGGGACAGGATCACATTGTCCACCACCAAGACATGTAAAATGGTCTAAAAGGTACCAGTACCTTCAGCTTCAATAGGTTTGTGCCACCCAATTGGTTCATGGATAAGGATGTCTATAGAGTATATGACAGGAATAAGGCAACTTCAGCCATTTCCAGGACAGATTGGTAATAGTTGGAATGGTTGCATTATGGTATAATGATAATACATGCAGATCCCTTTGTAAACATCTGGCAAAATGGAACCCATAACTCAATGCACTGCTATACGTTGTGATTCTATCAAACTGATTGTATAGGTTTGAATCACATGGACGAGGACTTGGTTTAAGTCTTGCACCAGGGTTAGCATATTTTGCACTACATCTCCCATAATCATTGACCATTGATCATACTGGTTGGAATATATGGGAGTTATAGTCCAAAACACCTGGCTTGCATTGCTTACTCATTTAAAGACAATTTAGCATTGTTGTTGTTGTTGTTGCTGTTGTTGTTTATAGGGGTTTGACCCAGAGTTTACATAAGAGGAGCTCCACCAATGGGATGCTCTGCTGGAAGACGTATAGGAGGTGACTGTCACTGATTACACTTTCCCCCCATAGTCCCCTGAAAAGCCACTTCAGAGGGTCGGGGGACACCCCCCCCGCCAGAACAGTATGGGAGGTGGCACTGGGGACTGCAGGTGAAATTGGTGAAAATCGTCTACACCCCTTTTATTTATTTATTATATTATATTTATATTTATTTATTATATTTATCAATCGCCCATCTGGCCGGTCACCCGGCCACCCTGGGCGATGTACAATTAAAATACAGTAAAACACAATAAAATATAATAATTAAAACAATATAAAAAATTCTCATTAAAAACCTAACCCACCCCATATTCCCGCCTGAACAGCCATGTTTTTAATGCACGGCGGAAGCTCATCACGGAAGCTTTTTCTTCATCAGGAGCCTTCACTGGATCTGAGTCCTTTCCACAAATGGAAGGAGCCCTTCCATTTGAAGAAGGGCATGTCTGAATCCAACCTATAGCTTCTTGGAAGGTTTTGAGATATTTACTATAAAAGAACCCCACTCCTGCCTTCCCAGTTATACAGCTGGTGATCTAGGACACTTCGCAATATGCCTCCAGCTCTCATGGCTCCCTCCCCCAACCCCAGCCCCTCCCCTCAGGTAAGGGGTTAAGCTCTGTATCTTTAACATTACATACTAAGCATACAGTTGTAGTTTACACATACATCACCAGCTTATGGCAAGGGGGGGAAAAATCAAAATTATCACATGATGTTTGTGTTTGCATGATGAACAATGACTTTTCCAAGGAAGGATCAAGAAGTTTCCTTTTAATTTTATGAACAGCCTTGTGTTCACACAACGCGGCATGGGGTAGTGGGATTATGTCTGCCTCCCATCTCCATACTCAGCAGCTAAGCTGCCTAAATGGAGCCTACACATATAGAACTATACTTGCACAGACGCTGCTTGTGCAGTCAGGGTTCCAGGAACTCTGAGTTTTGATTGCAGTTGTGCATGGCATGGGCTCTCTCCATTCAGACTAGGGATGGGGGGGGGGGATAAATTCATTCAGTTTGCATTTAATGCAAATTCACCTAATTTCACACTTTCCAAGCCACTATGTGAACCGAAACTCCATTATCCTATCCTTTGTCATTTGCCATTCTCCGAATTTTGCAGTTGACTTCTCAAATCAAAAAATGCAAACAAAAATGTGTATTCGGGGGGGAAATGCAGGGGGGGAAATGCATTATATTAGGAAAACCGCGTACAAAAATGTGTATACTAGGCAAAAGTGCATAGAAAAATAGGAGAAATGCAGAGAAAAATGCTTATGAATTTCCATGTGAACATTTTTAAAAATTCTCAGAATTCAGGATGAACCGAAGTTAAGTTTGGAAAAATGAGGCACCGAGAGAAACCTAAGCTGACAGATTCATCTATCCTTAATTCACACCTTCTGATGAACATGTGGAGGGATCATGGTGGGGTCAGCTCTCTGCCCACCTGTTCCTATCCACAAATGTATCATGTGTACAGGGCTACTGCCATAAGGACTGCAGCTGGCTTTGAATCTACCAGTCATAGATGCAAACCATTTAGGCTATCATTTTGAGGATGATAATCTGCAGGTAAGAAAGAAATGGCAAAAAACAAACAAACCACCCACCCTTTGGAGGGCTTAGATACAAACTTAGATCTGGGTGATCATGGCTATTCCCTGGAATTTAGAGAGAGAGAGATACAGTACTAGTAGATACAGGGAACTCTGCATCTTGCAGCTCTTACTGAAAACGTTAAAATGTCACTATCTTCCTCCATCTTGTGCACATAGCAAACAACATGAATGCATCGCATGTTATCATTTCCAGAGGGGTAGCCAGCCATGTTAGTCTGTTCCAGAAAAGAAAAAGAAAAAAAGTCTTGTGGCACCTTAAACAATTTATTCTGGCATAAGCTTTCGTGGACACTGTACACTTCATCAGATGCATGTGCTATAGTAGTAGCACATTGACTAACTAATTTAGGAGCAGTTAACCCACTGTGTCTCCCATGTGAAGGATGCTTTAAATGTACTCCCTGACACAACAACATGCATGTGAAGGAGCTAATTATGCAGCACCATTTTCAACCTGCTGCAAACCTTTCTTTTGCTTGAAAATGGCATGGTGACTCCCCCCCCCCCGGTCTACACAATGAGCTGCTGTACATGAATGGCTTGCAATACAACAGCCACTGCATGGAACACTTGAAAACAGCTTCTGTTGTAGCTTATGGATCTCCATTCGGTATCAGAGGGTTGCCGTGATTCATTCACAACAATAAATTCTGGGTCGATAACCTAGATCCACAATACCCATCATCACCTGCATTTGAATCCAAGTCAATGAAAAACAGCTTGATCTGAATCTGGGAGACACGTGTTCTGCAAGATATCGTTCCTAATTTGCCTCAGCTGAACAAAAGGTGCAATTCCTTAACCAGGGAGTCTTGCAACTTAGAATGCTGACTTTAAAACATCTGGATGAAATGTTTCTGGTTACCAGTGTACTCTTCCATTGTGCTGGTTACGCTAAATAAATGCTAGAACTGGGCCCCATTTTTTCAGAAAATAATTTTCTGAGAATTTTCTTTTTCCAGTCCCCCCCCCCAAATGTCAAACTGCCACCCCCAACACCTGGAGAATATTCAACAGGAAGATCCCCCACATTTCACCTCCAAATAGCGTGGCAAATTTTGGATCCAGGTTTAATATTGTATAGAATAATAACTGAGCCAAAATTTCTCAAACAGAAGATTCCTCAGAATTTTCCAATAATTCTCTTCCCCCATAGCCTTAGCACCAACTGTTAGAAAATTCCACACACACACACAATCCTAGAAAATATTCATGAAATACCCTTCCCCCACACACAAAAATTAACTGCTTACAACTAGGTGTGGGAGAATGTTGGAAAGCCATTTTTGCTCGGCCTAAAACACATGGCACTGGTGGTAATACAGGCCTGTGGCTCACGTTGGCTCAGCTAGTCTGAGCGTGGAAAGCTAAGCAGGGTCAGGCCTGGTTATTACTTGGATGGGAGACCCCTCCTCTAGTTTCCTGCATTGAGCAGGGGGTTGGACTTGATGGTCTTGTAGGCCCCTTCCAACTCTATGATCCATGAATCTACACTCGTCTACATGTGGTGGTCATATCCTCTGGCAGAGGGATTTTGGGACAAAGTCTTCAAAGAAATTAACAATATGACCAAACAAAACATCACCAAGACTCCAGTACTTGCAACTCTGGGTATCTTTCCAAAGGATTTACAGTTTACCCAGTATACAGACTTTATTTTATACTCTTTAGCAGCAGGAAGAGCAGCAACTGCAAGCCAGTGGGAAAGTTCAGTAGATATTTTTAAGGCTTCATTTCAGAAGCTTTGAGATCATTTATTAATGGACAAGCTTATGCACCATAAGAAGTTTGTTAAAGGTCATACAAACCCTGAAACATTTTATGCAACATGGTACTCATTTGTGTGGTATTTTGACTACACATCCCAGACCATTATAAGATTTTGCTAACCCACTAAAGGAAAATAATTTCAGCTTGAAAGTTCTGAAATTCTGTACTCTGTGCATCCTAAATGAATTGGATTGTGTTTGATTGTTTTCTAACTTTATCAGACTATGTTTCGGCCATGTCCATTGTAATGAAAAGATGATCTAAAAATAAACTTAAAAAAAATAATATTTCCACCCCCAATCTCTTTGTGCCCTTTCATATAGAGCAGATTCGGAGAGGGTGGAAGTTAGCAGCTTGAGAAACCTTGATTGAAAGAGCCAGCCAAAGCCCCAAAACAACAACAACATGTAAGCTAGCCTTTAACTGACTTCCTTGCATATTTTACCTAGATTACCAACACAATATATAAGGCCAGACTGACACAAATATAGCAGCAGTCTTATTGGGCCGAGCAAATGGCCCATTTCACCCTGCATTCTGTCTCTAAGTGCAACTTCCCCCATACATACTGGAAGTGTGCAACAGCAGAGGACACAGAACTTGTTAGTCCATTTCTAATTTCCGAGAGTCAATCCTTTAGGGACCATCTTAGCAAGAGGACACCATAATAGGATTCATGCCACTGATATTACTAATTTCAGGGTGGGTTCCCCCCCACACACACACTCTGTGGCATTCTTGTGTCACTAAGTATGTTACCAGCTCGCAGATGAATCCTTCAAAGTTCTGTCTCCTCACAATTTAGGAGAGGCCTCCATAGTGCATCTTCACTAGAAAATGCCAACATAAATGTCAAAGAAACACAGTCCAAAGGATTTCCATTGGGTGCCACGGTCTGTAGGAATTCACTGAGAGGCAAAGATTCTGATGGCTGTAATTCTTAAGTAGTCAGGTTACATGACCCAGGTATTATCAAACCCTTCATGCCAACAATGACAAAGCACTGGGGTGCCCGTTAGCCCGAGGACACTTCTGTTCTATTATTTAATGTCTAATTTTTTAAAAAAAAAATGAGCCCAAGATTTCAGCGTGAAAAAATAATGAACTTTAAGAAATGTCACTTTTACTAACAGAAATTACAGCTCAAACACCTGAACGTGAATATTGAATTTTTTAAAAAATACATTTTAATAATGTTAAGGTTGTGACACAAGCTGACAACAGCAGAAAAATACAAGTCACAACTGACACTATCTCCTTAATCATATCCTTATTGGGAGGGGGTAGCACAGAATCCCACATGTTTGAGTACTTTGCCTCACCATTTTACATCCAACACACACAAAATACATTTTGAATCCGTGTATGCCACTGCAGCCACCATGCACGCATTTTTTAAAGTGCTCTTTAACTAGAAAAGTACAGTGTGTGAGGGGGTTTACTCACTCTTTGTCCTCTTGCAAATTGGAGCAGGGCTGGATCTTGGATTGGATAAGTACCGTAATGTATAATTGTGACCTGAACATACGCACCAGCTTTCATCCCTGTTTCTCAAGCCTTACGCAGGCACCGGCCTGCTCACATATAGGGCTAACTGTGTGAAGGGGGATGTGGGCACACATGTAACCCTGCCCCCACTGCCTCCGTGCACTTGGTTTCTGTGTAGACCTTCACGTTGAATGTGAAGGTCTGAAGAGGGATCTGTAAACTCACTCAGCTGAATGTGCTTACAGAGTTCCCACGATCGCAAAACCTGCCGTATCGGTTTTTCTGTTCACGGGAACTCTATGTGTTCAACTGAACACATTTACAGAGCTTTGCACTCAATGTGCAATGGTCTAACTGGAAGCCAGGTGCGTGGGAAGCTGGGAGCAAGGCTTGCATGCGTGGCCACCGGGGGAGGCTGGTGACTCCTGTGTCAGTGGGGCTCCTTATGTATTGCAGCTTTTATTCTGAGCCTTATAGGAGCTATCCATGGTGCTGAACTCGATCTCCAAAATAGGTTCACCACCGTGGAGCATGATGGATAGCTCCTATAAAGCTCAGAATAAAAGCTGCAATGGATAGGGAGCTCCACTGACATAGGAGTCACCAGCCTCTCCCAGTGGCCACTTCTCCCTTCACACATGAGCCCTACACATGAGCCAGCGAACACCTGCATGGGGCTTGAGAAATAGGGATGAAAGTTGGTGCATATGTTCAGGACACAATTATACATTACCTGCATAGGGCTTATGTCTTCAAGGGAACTATTGTACGGCCTGAGACTTTACATATTTGCAGCCCTCCTTGAGAAAGGGTCGATTTGGGTTTCATCCTTAAAACATTGTCTTCAAGGCACACACCAATGTTCATTCTAGTGTCCCAATTTCAAAGGAATATATCACACACCGTGTTGCATTTTACATCTGTCTCTTGTCCCTCTTGAAAATTAGTGTGGGGGACTGAGCTGAGGTTTATGCTGAAAAGGCAGACTGTTACCCTGAATGTACACACCAACTTTCATTCCAATATCTCAAAGTTCAAGGGAGCGAACAATGCTACAAAACAATAAACAACTTACAATCCCAAGACTGAATGGTCATGTTAAACCAAAGGGTTCACTTTACTTGGCCAATAACAATAAATATATAATAAAATCTTATTATATTGGTTACATTATTAATTAATGTTGGAACACCATAAGGTGCTTTATACTCAGATCATTGGTCCATTGTGTTTAATATGATCTGCACCAACTACAAAAAGGGGACTTTCGCAGCATTGTCTGGACATGACAGGGATTGAACCCGAGACAGTCTGCACGCAAAGCTTGGGCTTTACCGTGCAGTTACAGCTCTTTCTTAGAATAAAGGGATGGGAGGGTAAAGAAAAAAAGGGAGAAAGAGTACAGGAAGGGAAGAGGAAATGATAAAGGAAGTCACGTAGATAATATAAATTAAAAATATGTAACAGTAACATAGCCCTTATGGATTAAGAAAAGATATCTTCTGTGGTCCCAAGTTCCAAACTTACCTGGAAGAATAGATTCAGTCATCATTGTGTTATATATATTTTATCCAGTAACCACCCACCACACTTCATGTCGTAGGAGACTGAAGAAGATCTTAAATGTCCTGTTAGGTACATGTGGAAAGAGATGGTCCTTCAGGTATCATGGTCCAAACTGTGAAGGCTTAAAGCTGAAAATTCTTATTTGTTTTGCAAGGGAACCATTACTAATGGGCACTGACATGGAAGAAACCCCATTTTACTACCAAGTAAAGGTTGTGGACACTGGCAACACATTGAAAGCAAGAAAGAATGGCAGTGGAGAGTGTTCAGCCAAATAAATGGATAAAAGGAGGATCAAAGTGCTTCCTAAGGAGATTATCAGCTTCCTTAAAATCAGCTCCCACCTCCACATGGTCAGAAATTGACTCCATTCTATGTGTTCAAGGTCATTTATCATTACAAATGTACTTTTAAGATTACCACAGTTCTACAGTATTATAGAGAAACTACAACAGATCTCTTCTCTATCATAACCTTTGTGCCTGAATTTTATGAATGGCAACCCCACTAATCCCTAGCAAGTACATTATTTTATTTCATATATACACACACTGCTTTCCCACAAACTGTTCTCAGAGCAATTATTCACAATTGCAGCTCTTGAGAGAGAGAAAAAGGGGGGAATGAAGCAAATATGATGGCGAGAACAAAGGAAGTAACATTCATGAGCAAGTCACTTCCCAGCTGTGCTGCTACCTGTTTCAGTTCACTGCAAAATATGTGGCCTGTTCTACAGATACATCAGAGGCATGATAAAATATGCACAGTTGGTTCTGCCTATCTGGTCACACAGATTTTTGTCTTTGCATTTGCCAGCAACTGGTGGTCCAGATGCAGTACAAAGCCAACGATCAACCATCAAATGTTTCAGAGCTGGAGCCACTCTACGCACGCATTTGGGATTTGATGGGAGCAGCTAGGTTGGGTTTCAATGAATGAGTGAGGCATAGGATTGCTCAGGGTCCAGGTGTATTCATGTTCTGTGTTATACACTTAAAGAAATGGTTCAGGCTACAGTGTCTGAATAAAAAGTGCCTTTGTACTTCTGGATAACAGTAAAGAGACCAGAGTAAGCGGCTTTTTCCAGTTCAATACATCTGCTCTCTTTCACAAAGAATAAGCCCCTTTCCTTTACAGTTTCTACATGGCGCTGAACAACTATGATGTTTCTAGCAGTCATCGTGGAAAATGAGACCTCATCTTACTGCCGTAGCTTCTGATAATTCCTTTTAGCAGAAGAAATTAAGATTGCTTCAAAATGCAGTTATCTAGGAAGCATCCATAGGATCTCCAGAATTTAACTTCTCTGTAGTGATCTGAGGCTGCTTACACAGTTCCATGTTAAATTCTTGGTAACATCCATATTCTGAATATTGGCTGACTCTGGGGATATTGTTTTGTTTTACTCACTTCTACAAGTGCTTCCAGATGAAGCTTGTGTGTGTGCGTGCGTGCACTCATACTGTCTCATTCACAGAATTTTGCAGGAGTCCAGACATCATTGTCTTCCATTTGTATCCCTCCCATGTTTTCTCGCTGCTCCTTCCATCTTTATTCTTACCAGGAAAAAAAAATCCATTAGGGAAGACTGGGGAATACCTTTTGATTGTTAGCACTAGGAGCCCTGTAACTGGAAGCTCCCTAAATCAGCATATTAATACAACATTTATAGTTCAAAAGACAGGGATGTTGAGAGTCCTTGGTTTCGAGTCACGAGTCAAGTCATGAGTCTTTGGACCCGAGTCTCGAGTCCAAGTCCGAGTCCTTGGTCCAAAATGGTGACTCACGAGTCATGAGTCATGAGACACTCCCCAAAGCTGACTCCACGAGTCCCTATTAAAATCAATGGGGGGGTTTCCCAACAAAATAAGGCTATTTCAGATGTGTGGCTTAAATAAATTATAGGCACAAGTGTGCCTTTTTATTTCAAAACTCTGCAACTGATTTTGGCAAGAACAGACCAGGCAGACAAACCCAAAATAACCAGACAGGCAGAGGAGGCAGGGAACCCCAAACAGGCAGGCAGAGGCAGCCAAACCCAAAATGTCTGCAAGGTTGCATTTAGGAAAATGATTTTAAAACTTGCTGTACTTCCTAAAACCTATCCATGTTGCATTTGAGGAACACGATTTTGGAACACGAGTCTAGAGTCGAGTCCTTGGTTTCGAGTCCCGAGTCGAGTCTCGAGTCCCATTAAAAATATTGGGACTCGAGTCTGACTCAAGTCAGAGGCGGGACTCAGTCCGACTCACGAGTCGAGTCCTGGAGTCCGAGTCCCCATCCCTGTCAAAAGATACTTACACACTATTAATTTAGCTTGTTTCACTAGGGTGTTGAAGGTGCAACTACACATTATGCAGGATGTGAATCACCCTGCGAAAACTGGAATACCATGTCGAGTTCTTCCCTTCTTCCACATAGCATGTAGCCATGTTGTGATGATGTCATGGCATGCAGGTTATACTGCACATTGTGGGGAGAACCTGACACAGGAATGGCACTTTGGGTGGCAGTCCTGTGTTCCACAAAGTTTGTAGTTCCACTCTGAGTAGCATATCCTTAACCCAGAGTGAAGGTGAGAAAAGGAGATAAAACAGTTCATTTATGTAATCTAGTAGCAATGATATAACAATATTCACACAAGGGTAAATGAGGAATAAAGGAAATGTATCTTTCAATGATTTCAATTGATATTTGACAACATATATACTTCAGTGTCCCTGGAAATATTTTGTTGTAATTCCATAGCTCTAGAAAGGAAATGAATACTTGGATATGAATGCAAGCCAAAGACTAATGGATAACAAGATTGCTACAAGGACATAAGCTTTCTAAATTCAGACTCTAGACTTATTCATACTCTAGACTTATACTCCCCCCTTTTTTTAATTATTCAGACATACATATTCCTGAGTTAAAAAGCAGAAATAATGAAATATTAAAATGGCATACAAAGGTGTATATTCATAATGATAAATGTAATAGAATTCCCAAACTGTTTTTGAAAGCATGTATTAGGGCCAAAATATATACTTGTGCAGCCAGGCTTTATTAAATTTTTCATACCAAAGCATTAAACTGGATACAAAAAGAAGTATGTGATTTGGCCCAGAATCTGAATGAACATTGCCCAGAATATGAGCAAACAAATACACACCTACTTCCTACCACTATCATCTTGGCCTCCTGTAAGGGGAACTTACATATGAGTTAGTCATATCAGGGGCTCCATTTTGACAACTTATGGGGGGCAGGGGGAGAGCTATGGAAACCGCAGCACAACAGGCTGAGGAGATAAGAGGGCACAGAGGGATGTGTGTGTATATGTATATGCTATCCTATGGTGATATTAAGCAAGGGGTCTTCGTCTTCTCTTTCACAACCCACAACTGGGCAATTTATCAAAAGTGAACAATACCAAAGCATCAAACAGGGCCAGATCACCTTTTTCTGAAGGTGTGGGGCAAGCACAAGGTACAGAGAGGCTTGAGATCAAAGAAATTCCCTGATGGAGGCTGTTTTTGTTGTCGGTTGTTTTTTTTTAGAGAAGGTAGCATGCAGGGTTCCTATGAATCATGGGCAATTGCAGAGAGGAAAAGGGAGGGTCATGTTGGATGGATGGATGGATGGATGGTGTGTGTGTGTGTGTGTGCGTGCGTGCGTGCGTGCGTGCGTGTGTGCATGAGAGAGACAGAGAGGATGGATGGATGGATAAGGGCTGTGGTGTGTGTGAAAAAGAAGAAGAGTAAGTGATAGGGTGGGGTGGGGTGGTGATTGTGTATGAGAGAGAAACTTGACGGGGTGCTATTTCCTGCTTCACCCTAGGCAGGGAAGTATCTTAGGCTATCCCTGGCATCAAAACAATATTTTGGAAGGAGAATGAGAACAAGAAAGACTAGGCATAGAGAGAGAAGGGCAGGGACTACAGACTGAAATAATAAGACCCCCTTCATCCTTTAAAAAAAAGTTGATTGTAACAAATACAGAATAGGGGATAATTGGGGGTGGGGCTACAATTATCAATCCTCTCAATAGAAATGTTAGGGTAACTTTGAAAAAAGCAGAATTTTATGGATTGGTCAGCTATTTTTAAAAAGTGATAACTTTGCCCATGTCTTAAGAATACGAAAAGCAACAGTCTGAATGTGAAGACTGAGAAAAGTGCAACTTTGACATCTGTTTGGCTTTTGAATATTACAAAAGAAATGAAAACCAAAACCTCTTGTCCAAGACATACAACAAAATGTCACATGCCAATATGAGCCTTTCGAATAAGGAAGAGAGACAGACAGACAGACGGAGACAGACAGAGATACAGCAAAGATTCATATGAAAAAAATATTTCCTCTAATTGTTCTCCAGAAAGGCAATCTGAGCATCTCATAATCATGCTACAGAATTAACAAGACCTGTAATTCTTTGCAGATGGAAAAACTCTTGGCTACTCAGACGTATCTCTAACTTTGTAGAACCTCTGCATGGTGGAGAATCATTCAGGACTTCATGGGTCCCTGTTCTCATGTGCCTGTTGTATCCCCCTGCCTAACATCAACATCAACATCATATTCAAACAGAGACTGATGTGCATAAAAACCTAACACAGAGAGCCCAATCTGTGTAAACATTCTGAAACAACTGAGAGATGATAATTCAAAATCCAACTACATCACATTTTTTTTTAAAAAAAATCAATTTGGAATGAATTTTACCTCAGAATTTGGGTTTTTATTGCATTAGGCCTGTCATTATCTCCTGAGCGTTCTGATGTTCAAATATGTCACATACAGAATCTCATAGGCTGCAAAATGGCATCTATACTGAATTGGCATAAATGCTAGAGTAGCCATGTGTCCTTTTTCACAGAGGGCAGTCCTATTTGAAGGCATCCCCTATTTCAGGGCTCTCCAACCTTGGGTCCCCAGATGTTTCTGGCCTACAGCTCCCAGCATACCCAGCCAGCATGGCTAATGGCAAGGGATTCTGGGAGCTGTAGTCCAGCAACATCTTGGCACCCAAGGTTGGAGAGCCCTGCCCTATCTGAAGGGCTGTCCTGGTCGATTCCAGTTTAAAGATCAAGACTGATAAGAACTGTTGCTCATCGACCGTTAGAACCTGGATAGGAGACTGAACATGCAGGCACACAATTCACCTCCCAATGGTGATATGTACTGTATTTTTATTTAAATTCTAATAAGTATTTCTAAATTTGCATATATACATATAAATTAGCCGATGCAAATTTTATGCAAATTGCTACCTGTTTTGCTGATGCGTTTCCTCTTTTTGGCTGATTCATCATAAGTGGCTAGCCTAATATATGCTAAAATGGAATCCGCAAAAGAGCATAAGCTTCTTGCAATGGTACACTAGAGTTCGGGACCACAAAGAGAATTACTCACCAACTTGGGAAAAGAGCAAAGTGAGTCAAAACTCCTGCCTCCCCGCATATCCTATTCAGTTAACAAAACAGCATTCATTTATAACCCTGATAACACACACAAACATACTGGAATCTATACATATTACATCAAGAAGAGCTAAACTGAAAAACTCTGACAGAGGCATTGTAGCAACGTGGGCTGCACCCTAAACCATGGGAGGGAAGGGAGAAAACCAGGTAACTCAGCCCCTCCTTCTTTGGTCTTCAGTGCTTCATTTATCTTTGTTCCCTGGCTTCGTCCACTAAACAGCCATTTAAACCCTGGAATTTACTTGTTCTTGCTGACCGAGCCAAAACTCTCTACTGGGTGTTGTGGTAAGGCAATTAGGTGTGGGGTGAACCATGAGGCAAATTTAAACCAAAAAGAAATGTAGTGTTGCCTAAAGGTGTCAGTAAGCAATTTAAACCATTATGGAAATTCTCACCACTACACCACACTGGCTTACTGGTTGTTGTAGTAGAAAGAGATTCAGGGCTTCCATTTTGGTTTTTATCCTAAAATAAACAGTTTACATTTCTGTCATAAGAACATCTGTCCATTCATGGTGGATGCCAGACAACATCTCTGAATCCGGTGTGAGCCGGTGTGGCGTAGTGGTGAGAGTGTTGGACTGGGACTCGGGAGATCCGGGTTCTAGTCCCTGCTCAGCCATGAAGCTCCCTGGGTGACTTTGGGCCAGTCACTGACTCTCAGCCTAACCTACCTCACAGGGTTGTTGTGAGGATAAAATGGAGAGGAGGAGGAGGATTATGTAAGCCACCTTGGGTTCCTTGCAGGAAAAAAGGTGGGGTATAAATATAATAAAAGAAATAAATAAAATAAATCTCTATTACACGTCAGCCTACTTTAAAACACTGGAGAACAAGGGAGGATTTTGGATAAAAGTCTCCTGAATTGGCTTCCTACTTCACTGATATACCGTAAATATTTTATAAACTTGCTAATTTCTCCT
The DNA here is from genome assembly GCA_021292165.1 of Shinisaurus crocodilurus. Classification (NCBI taxonomy): domain Eukaryota; kingdom Metazoa; phylum Chordata; class Lepidosauria; order Squamata; family Shinisauridae; genus Shinisaurus; species Shinisaurus crocodilurus. Next base: position 158,259,783 of record CM037876.1, on the reverse strand, counting down.
TATTTTTGAACACTCACGCAATAATGTCCTTTTGTACACCAGAATGTCGAATAACCATTATCCATACAAACATCTCCTGGCCTTTCTGAGGCAGGTTAAAATGGTTTAAACAAATTTAGTCACAGTAAATGACAGCAGAGGGCACGTGGTTTTTGGTTTTTTTTCAGGAGGAAAAAAACCCTCCTATTTATATTCCCCTTTCCTTAAAACCTCTAAACTGGCATTTACTGAAGTACAGACATATGTGATGGCATATACACTTTCCAGGAAGGAGGGGGGATAATTTAAATGGAAAAGAAGTGGAAAATTACACACACAAGTTAACAAACACTAATATGTGACCACCACCTCAGTGTTATAAAACATGACTTTAGGGTCTTACAAGAATCTAGTCTCTGCTGTGAACACTCAAGTGAGATATATTTTTCTCTCATGCTTTTACAGCACCTTAAGTACTGAAAATGAAATGAAATGGTCAAGAAAGTCATAATTCTACAAATCATTAGTCTCAAATTTAGAAGTCTGACATGAGCATCATTCCACTGACCTTAAATTATTTTTTTTATTCTGGGAAAAGCAAGGATGTCGGCTACTTAGAAGAGAGCAAATTCCAATTTAGTCTTACGATGTTAATCTGTTGTAGCAGAAACAAACCAGCATCTTGTGGCACACCGTAAAGGCTAAAACAAACACATGAGGAATAAGCATTTGGGAGCAGAGTGCATTTTGTCAGAACCATAGTGGGAAGAGATTCTGTGGTCACATGTTTGGCATGCAGGAGGTTCCAGGTTCAGTGTTTAGCATCTCTAGTTTAGACTGAGAAAAACTCCTCTGTGAAATCCTGGAGAGCTGCTGCCAGTAACTGTAGACAATACTACTATGTGGGATGGACCAATGGTTTGACTCAATATAAGGCAGCTTCATGTGTTGTGTGTGTGTGTGTGTGTGTGTGTCTGTGTCTGTGTCTGTGTGTCTGTCTGTCTGTCTGTCTATGCATTCACTCATGAAGGGGTCACCCGAGTTGGTAGGTAAATATAGCCTGAGTACTACAGAGTGAAGGGAAAAAAGTAGGGGTTGTTTTTGTTTTTTATAAACTGAGACCAGAAGATCAAACAATGCAATAGAAAGTAGCAGGTGTTTTACAGCACTATTAGGAACACAAAGAAATGCAGAATCCAAATAAATCAATTAGATCCAATCAGCATTGGTATGACCGACTCCCAACATGAGAGTGTGCGTGCGTGTATGTTTTCCTTCTTCTCTCTGTGCTTCGGGAATATAATATATATTCACTTAGGTGAACTCTTCATGCAACTGAATAAATGGGCTCTGATCCATGAAAGCTTAATGCTACAACAAAATGTGTTAGTCTTCAAGTTGCCACAGTACTCTTTGCTGTATTTAGAAAGGGGGTTTTGTCATTTACAAAAGCAATGACCTGGTTCGTACGACCCAATAATCCACCACGGGTGATCAGCCATGGGGAGTTGTTGTGTCATGTGAACCCAGTGCAGTTTCTGTAGGGTGGCTTATTTTTCAAGAACAAGCCACCCTGAGAACCCACGGCTTGTTTTGGGGTGGTTCATTACCCAGGGTGTTTTGTTGTGTCATCCAAACCTGTCAGGGCAATTTTATTGTGGGTTGCCAAGAACAGCTAGAGAGCCACCCGGTCAGAGCAGCAAAAAAAACACCCTGCCGCTCCTCATGCTCTTGTGGCGCCATCTTCCCTCATCCCTTCTCAGCACCCTGCACCCCTGTGCCCCTAAAAATCATGAAGAAAAAATATCGGAGAGTGTCCCAAACACATTCACAACTTTTCTTTTCTTTTTTAAAAATTTTTTGGTCCTGCACACAAGTGCTCAGTAGCAAATGACAGCTGCCTTTGCATTTCCACAATTTCTCCATCAGGTTACTGCTTTGCCATGACATTTGTGTGTGTTTCCCGATCCCACTGACTACTCTGTAACCCCGTATCAAGATGTGAAGCTAGCAACAGAGGGAAGCGTCAAGCTGGAGAGAAGGTGCTTTCCCAGCAGGTGTCCTTGCTTTGGGAGTGGGTGTGCTTACTTTAGCACAAGTGTCGCAGCCTTTTTTTAAAAAAAGTGTTTGCTAGCCAGCAATGTAAGCGCTGAAGTGGAAGAGGGGAATACGGGGATGCTTGGCTAAATGTCAGAGAGGTGGAGTTGCGCAACGGCGAAAGTCCTGGGTGGTGGTGGAGGCAAACGATGCATTTCATGAGAAGGACTATGCAGGCGTTCTCCTAAAACAGTGTTCTCCAACCTTGGGTCCCCAGAGGTTTTTGGCCTACAACTCCCAGCCAGCATAGCTGTCTGAGGCATGCTGGGAGTTGTAGGCCAAAAACATCTGGGGACCCAAGGTTGGAGAACACTGTCCTAAAACACAAGTAGACTGAAATCAGTGAAGGTGTGCATGTAAGGCTCACTGCCGACAGCCCTGCATGCCCGCCTGTATTTTAGATCTTTGCACATTGAGCACGAAGTTCTGGAAAGGCTTCTGTCGGTGCCTTCAGCTGAACACGCTTACAAGGCTTCTGTGACTGGAAACCCTGCTGGCCTTCCCCCAACCTCCATACAATGATCAAATCTCTGCACATAGGCCCAGGGATGCAAATGCCAACATGTGCAGGCTCTGAATGCATGATCTGTACCCTGCACAATGGAGGCCAGAGGCCACATGCCCATGTAGGCCCTTATGCATATTCTGATCAGTGCATGGGGTCAAGAATAGGGGCAGCAGGTATGATCTAGTTCCCCTCCCCTCACACATGAGCATGTACACCACCACCAATGCTATAGAGGCATCTATATTGGGGATATCTATCCAGATAATAAATAGATATGAATAAAACAATCAAAGGAGATAGTGTGGAGATTCATTCCAATTTCTTTCCACTGCTTCTGTACATGGGTAATAAATCCACATTGGTGAGACAGTTAGGTTTGTAACAGAACATACTGAAATATGAGTTTCAAGCATCAGTTACAAACACAATGAAAAATAAAAGCTCCAGTCTAACATTTTTATTAATCACACCGCATACATTGCCAAATGGTTAGTTACAGAAGTTTCAGAAATGCATCCCTGAATATTGTAGCTAACAAGATACAACAATCCCCAATTACATACTGTTTAATTCTTCTGTTATCATTCAATAAGGAATTGTGTGTTGTTTTTTGCAGGGGGGGGGGGCAGAGATCAAATACAGTGCTGAATTGTATTTCCGCTCTGGTAGGGGGTACAATACTCCAGAGTGGGCAAAAGCTCTAGCTACATGAGCAAAGGGACAAGAAAGAACAACCAAACAGCAATGTAATCTCAAGGAAAATCAAGATTCAAATTGTTCAGAGTCTTACCAGTGAATTAGGAAATGACACTGCCTGTGATATGACACCCCAGTTTTGAGTAGTTGCAAAATGTTTACCTTGCTAAAAGGTGGTAGGAACATGCATAAAAACTGCTATATTTACACTGTACATTATTTTATTCAGCAATGTCTAGATCTCATCTCCCATGGAAATAACCGAGCAACAATTACCAGAAACTATTATTTCAGAAAGAAACAAAAGAAGAACAGTAGGTAGCCATAGTCAACCCACTGCTGGACAGCAATCACAGCAACCTATGAAAATTGGAAAGGTAACAGGTAAGGGAGAAAAATAGGGAGCAAATAATCTTGTTAGCTCAATATTAGCCAGAAGAGATTTAGGAGCTTTCCCTGAAAGCATGGTAACACATCTGTTTCAAACAGGATTAAAAAAATTAATCGGCAGTCTAACGCTCCCCCCCCCAGGTCTTCCCTACTACTCCATTTCTAGATTGTATACACCTCAGATGTACGTGCAGTATTGTCCAGGTGAAAACACCCATAGGTGATTTGACCAATAAGGCCACAGGAAGCTTTCAACACAACCACTGAAAGCACACCACACACATATTTTAGCAAATCTGAAACATCCCCAGCAGTGAATTTTCAGTGACGATGCTGAAATGCCTAATCCATAGCCGCATGCGAGCAGAGAGCTGTGTTGCAGTCCACCACCGTTTCACCTGCTAGGTGGCATGGAGGCAGCTTACACTCCACACCACAATCCAAATAGCAATGATCTTGTATCTGGAGGAAGCATCACATTTCTCCCCCCACCCAATTCGGAATGTAATTTTAACTTTGAACACTTTGAAAATGTGACACACAGGCCTGTGGTTCATGCTGGCTCAGCTTGTCTGAGTGTGGAAAGTGAAGCAGGGTCAGGCGTGGTTATTACTTGGATGGGAGGCCCCTCCTCTAGTTTCCTGCACTGAGCAGGGGGGTTGGACTCGATGGCCTTGTAGGCCCCTTCCAACTCTATGATGCTATGAATAAGTTGATATCACCTTAAAAGCACTACCTTGAGGGAAGATTAGTAGACTATACACAGCAAATGGGAAACAAATGTGCATTTATTGAGCAAAAAACCCACATGCACACAGTTTGTGGAGCAACCTACAAATGACAAAGCCAGTGTTTACGTTCTAGCCAGTTAAATCCCATTTGAGTCAATGGCTCCAAATCTGGAGAAACGTGTGCATATAGCAGGGATTTTTGCTGTGTGAGCTCCAAGTACTTCAGTGTTAAAAGGGCAATGCAGCAGAAGAGACACTGTCTAGAAAAATAAATCAGAAGCTCCACTGTACAAGCCCATACATAGTCAGTACGCTGATGTATGCCAGTTGCTGGGGAACATGGGCAGGAGGGTGCTGTTGCACTCATGTTCTGCTTGTGGGATCCCGTGGGCAGCTGGTTGGCCACTGTGGGAACAGAGTGCTGGACTAGATGGACCCTTGGTCTGATCCAGCATGGCTCTTCTTGTGTTCTTATTGTTGTGACATGTAACAAAACAGCAGCTGTGGCACAATTGTTTTCATTTGGAAAGGTACAGAATGGCTGGAAAAACAAGTCATGTTATGTCTGCCACTACTGTCCTGTTCTCATGGGAAAAGTAGGTGTGAAAGAAATACGAGCTGATCACATGGTTTGTACTTTCTGATGACGTTGTATGATTTGTTAGGTTTCGTTCTGTAGCCATTTTAGTAGAGAGATGGATTGCTTCTTTGGTTCTTCTCTCTGATGCTCTGACTATTGCTTGCTGACTTATTGCAATCATGTAACGTCTGGAGTGGACTTGCTCCACAGGACTAATGCTTATCTGCAACATTGTAATGTAGGAGATTGTATACTCTGTAGTAAATACTTGATGTAGTAATAAACAGGTAGCAATTAAACCTGTGGATTCTACAGAGTTATTTCCTTATTACTGAAAGCTGCAAGAAGAGGCTGCGAGCTGGCTGTAATCCGAGATGCTTGGAATGCTGCTGATGGCAGATACAGGTCTGGACTTCTGTCTGTAGATTTATGGGCAGCTGCACACAGAGGCAGGATCTAAAATCTTCCATCTCACGCTCTGCTTTTACACGAGGCCGGCGGGCCTACAAGGTGGATTGGTTGTAAGCCTTCAGGGCTGTGTCATCGCCCTTTCAGGGTTATGGGCCCAGAAATTCGGTTTGAGCGGGACCTGTTGGACCGGTGCCGGGAACCGAGCGAAGTAAGTTCGGGGCAAGGTCGTGGGTCTGTGCCAGCAGTGGCAGCAGGAGCTTTTTTTCCAGCTGCTGTGTGTCAACGCTTCGACTACTCGGAGAAGCAGTGATTTATGGCAGAGAAGGACATCAAGGCGGAAGAGAAATCTCCTGGGCCTTCTTCGTCCGGTAAGGAAAGGGAAGAGAGCGGGAGGTGTGTATGCTGAGAGCTGGCAGGCTCTGTTCAAGCCGGAAGCTCAGACAGCAAGGCCGAGAATTCTGGAAGGGAAGGAGGGGGGAAACCCTGTTCCCGGGAATGCGGCAGCACCAGCTCTTAACTCACAGATAGTGGTAAAGCTATCTGGGCCGAACTGTGTATTATGAAACGACCAGAAGTGGCATTTGTTTAACTCATGCCGGGGCTCTGGAATGTTGTAATGTTTTTTCCTTTACACCCATGTGCACAGCTATCTGCAAACAGAGGATATCACTTCATCATGTGGATTTCTAAGGTATCACAAGGCTCTGTGTTAATTTTTTTTTCTAAAAGGAGAGGTGCAAGAGCACAAGTCTGGATGTTTATCCTCTATCCAGCAGCCCTTCAGCTTAATCCCTGCTCGATGGGATCCAATTGTGGTTAATCAGTAGTGAAGAAGAGATCATTTTCATATACTTAAAGATATCCTCTTCTTCATCATTACTCTCTCCATGAGTCCTGCCCCAAAGTAACCTGCAGACCACCAAGACTCCTAGAACATCAGAGAAGATTTTAAAAACTCAGTGGTAAAATCTACATTTGGACAGACTGAAATCATTCCCTCTAATTGCAAACTTCTTCTTCCTCGTCCTCCTCTTCTTCCTCCTCCTCCTCTTCTTCTTCTTCTTGTACCTCTCCTACCGGAGGTTGGACATCATCATGGCTAAACAGTCTTTAGATATTTCTGTTCAACCATGATGAGTATACTTGGAAAATAAATGTGGTGGTTTTCCGTTGCCTTCCACATTGCAGTGCTACAGCGGACTACAATGGCTACCATCTTGCCCGCAGTTTTCCATACTGAAGCCCTATCAGCATCCCTTGCCTTGGCCTCTGATTGGTACTGACAATGCTGCTGCCCAAAGTCAGGCAGAATTTATAGGTGATTTCATTCCTCAGTGCTCCACAAGCTTCCTGCTCAAACTCCTTCACCCAAAGCCATTGGCTTTCCCAGGGATCAGGTTATTTACCACCACCCAATATTCGGCATAGCTGAGGTACATCATGGCGCTACTCACCACGGTCAGCCCATAGACCTCTGTCACTGAGGAACAATGAGATTTGTAAAAGTACAACAAATGTTGTTCTTTAAACCTAAGCAGGTAACCCCCTCACCCCGCAAAAACTCCAGCCCAAGAAGGTTCAGAGAGAAAACCAGAAAATGGAATTGGTCACACCGTCAATGGCTTGCTGTGTTGAATTTGCAAGAAATCGCAAAGATAAAATCAGCCACATCTTGCATAACTTGGACTTCCTGCAGTTCCATTCAAGCAGGTATCCAGAGTGTCCTGGCTAAGATTGGGCCCCAAGGGAAGTGACTGATTAATCAGATGTCCAAGGAGGCTCTGGTAGAAAGAAGCTATGGCTTGCAAGGCAAGGGTCACATCCAGTCATCAGTTATGGTAGGTGAACAAGAGCACAGCAAGGCAGAAGCTAATAGCACCTCAGACAGCACTCTGCAGGAGCATGTAAGCTTGGGTAGTTCCTAATGAAAGGAGCTGATGTTCCAGCAGGAGTCTAGCACCAACTGGGGGCTTAAGTAGGCTGGTCAGCTCAGGTCCTTCAGAAGCTCCTCCTCCCACTGGGTACTGACTGCAGTCTTAAAGGGCCCATGCTCATTTCTGTAGCCTTAAGCTCTTATGCGACTAAGGGACTTGAGAGGCTTTGGGAGAGCTATTCTTGGATGCTGATAGGAGGGCTGAGACCTTGGGTCCAGGAGATGCATGAGGGGTCCCAGAAGGTCCTCCCTGGAGTGGGTGACCAGTGTCTTGTTGGGCTCAGTGTCTTCTTTGGGGTGACGCTGAACCTCCAGACCTGGGGCCATGACACCGAACACTATCTGGTCCAGTTGTATTGAATAAGTGCCAGTTGCTGAGGCACAAGGATGCAGACAAGGTACTTGTTGGATGAGTTCAACCAACCACTTGCATGCTCAACCCTTGCCTGCCTTGGCTTCTTACATCTAAAAAGGAGGGGACGCTCAGTTGTGTACAGGTTATAAATTCCTCCTTGAGTGAAAGAGGCAATCATCAGGCTGCTCCTGAAGACACCTAGCATGGATGCAGAAGTGGAGAAAAAATTATAGGCCACTGGTTAACATGTCCTTCTTGGGCAAGGTGCTTGAGCAAATGGTGGCCAATCAAATCCAGGCACTCTTGGATGGAGCTGATTTTCTAGATCATTTCGTTCTGATTTTAGTCCCAGTGTGGGGACAGAAACTGCCTTGGTCACCTTGTGGGATGACTTTGCCAAGACAGAGACAGGGGCAGTGCAAGCTTGTTGCTTGGGGCCAGAGTAGGGGTGGGCAACTTCCAGAAGTCACAGGGCTGCATTGCCCCGAAGAACCAAACTGGGGCCTGCATCACATGCCCTGCCCCATTTCCTGCCACTGCATTTGCCATCATTGTCATGATCATTGTGGCAGTGGCAAAAATCACACTGATTTCACCCAGGGAGCATGCACCTTGTTTCCAAGCAGAATCACGCTTCTAGGAGTGAAATTCTGCTTGTAAACAAGGTGCATACTCCCTGCATGCCTTACTTCCCTGCTAAATCGTCATGATTCTTGCCACCACCAACACAGCAGCAAAGGAGGAGGCAGCAGGGGAACACAGTGGGGGCTGCAAAAATGGCCAGGGGGCACATGCAGCTGTGGGGCCACACGTTGTCCAGGTCTGATTTAAAGGAACATCTCCTTCCATATGTACTTGCCCAGACCCTTCGGTCATCTTCAGGGCCTCTCGTGTATGAGGGACTACCGAAGGAAGTTAGGCAGGTTGCTACAAGAGACAAGGCACCCCATTTATGGAATACCCTCCCCAAGGAGGCTCACCTGCACCTACACAAAAAGTGCACCTAAACATTTTGGTGCCAGTCAAAAGCATTTCTCTTCTCCCAGGTATTTTAGATTTCTGATTTTTCTAACTGTACATGATTTAAATTTCTCAAGGCCTTTTAAATCTTTATGGTGTTACTCACTGTTGTTTTTAACCTATTTTAACTTTTTTTAATTGTGTGAACCACCCTGAGAATGATTTATTATAGGGTGGCATGTAAGCATCATAACTCAATAAATAATAATTTCTTCTGCTCCATCCACTCACATGGCTTGAGCAGCTCCAAAATTCAGCAGCCATTTGGATATTCAGAATGACAAGATATACAAATAAGCTGTTTCAATTACTCAAAGTAATGATGCCAAATCGCGGGAAGTGATAATTCCCCTTTACTCGGCACTGGTTAGGCCTCATCTTGAGTACTGCGTCCAGTTCTGGGCACCTCACTTTAAGAAGGACATAGACAAACTGGAGAGGGTTCAGAGGAGGGCAACAAGGATGATAAAGGGACTGGAAACAAGGCCCTATGAGGAGAGACTGAAAGAACTGGGCATGTTTAGCCTTCAGAAGAGGAGACTGAGGGGAGATATGATCGCACTCTTCCAGTATTTGAAGGGATGTCACACAGAGGAGGGCAAGGATCTCTTCTCGATCATCCCAGTTTGCAGGACACGGAATAATGGGCTCAAATTACAGGAACCTAGATTCCACCTAAACATCAGGAAAAATTTCCTGACTGTCAGAGCAATAAGACAATGGAATCAACTACCTAGGGAGGTTGTGGGCTCTCCCACTCTGGAGGCATTCAAGGTGCAGCTGGACAGCCATCTGTCAGGGATGCTTTGACCTAGATTCCTGCATTGAGCAGGGGGTTGGACTCGATGGCCTTGTAGGCCCCTTCCAACTCTACTTTTCTATGATTCTATGATTCTATGATCAAAGAAACAATTTATTTACTTACTTGATGTGTACCCCGCCTTTCTACCAAAACTTGGTACTCAAGGTGGCTTTCACAATTAAAATTGATTAAACAGTGCAATACAATCTCATTTGCAATTACACCGAAGCCCAGGTATTAAGAAAAAGTCTGTGTTCTTTCCTTCCCCAGTACACATTTTTAAAAGATTTTGGTAGGGTTTTAAAAGAGGGGAAAGGGAATGGCATGTTCTGCTATAGCTTGCCCCATGAGAAGGTCTTTTAAATTCCTCCCAAGTTTCCATAGAAATGCATTGATTAGAGCCATAATTTCAGTTAATATTTTCTTCTTTCCGAGGGTTATGCTTGCTTACACTAAATGTGCACCTTCCCCTTGCAGTCGTTTTCTTCTTTTGTTCGGCTCAGTAGGTTTCCTAACTGGTGGATTTTATTGAGTTAAATCAAGCTGTCACTTCATCTGCCTGAAGGATGACTCAAATACAACACATAATAATAAAAGAAAAGTAGGATAAAATAATCTTGTCAAGCCAGAAAAAACTGATTGCTTGAAGTTGTAGCCTTCAATCAATACACTAATTCCACAATTTATGCCTCTTTCAATTGGAGAGGAAAGAAACCCTGATATGGTATTTCTTGGCTCACTGACCAACTTTGACCTTCTATCTATGTGAACGCAGGATTAGCAAGGGCTTCTGCTTAGCAAAGTCACCTATGAAAATAGGAAAGCAAATAATTGACATTTGAGGTTCCAACTTTATTAATTTCAGAAATGCAAGGGGTACCTATTGCTCAAGTGGTGTGCCTCCCAAATAAGAGCCTGCTGTGAAGTTAAAGACTTATATATCTGCTTATTAAGTACATAAAAAGAGGATCCCGGACTTTGGCATTAACAACTTTAGAAGTTTAAAAAGCAGCTCGCTCGCTCACTCGCTCTCTCTCTCTCTCTCTCTCTCTCACACACACACACACACACACACACAGAAAATACCTCATCATGCGTTCAACACAACTGCAAGCAAAAAAGGAGATGAAATCTTATCCATACAGCATGTGAAAGTGACTGGTATTCTTACATATCATACTTTCTACATGGGGGGAAAAAAACTTGCAATCTAACCTAGTGTAGCAGTGTGAATGCTTATGCATCCAAAGGCATAATATAAGAATATACTAGGCAGTCTACTAGCCTATTTGAAGTACAACTTCCTATAAGTTATACTAAGTTTTTAAAACTGTTATTCAGTATGTTTAGAAACTCAGCTGTCTGCAGTGGGCTCTTTTTATTTGCAAATTGTAATCAATTTGCATAGCTTTTAAAAATAACAATAAACCACTTCATTTAAAAATCCTGGATGCTCTTTGGCTGTCAGATTTTCGCTTTGCTTTCATAATTTCTCCCCTGCAGGCACAAGCCAGGAAATAAAAATTCTTTGTTTAGCAATCCTTTTATATTTCACCCTGCCACCTGCTTAACTTGAGTTGTGGCATACTATCAAACAGGTCCCTGAATCAGAGTTGTCTTTCTGCCCTACACCTTAAAAAAAAAAAAAGGCTATTTGGATTATCATATTAGCTGTGAAGTTAAAGTGCCAGCCCATATTGTCTGAAATCATAGGATTGTACACTACTATTTGTCTTGGGATAGAAAGCAGTGTACTTCATTTCTTCATTTATTGTATCAGACTTAAGAATCTGGACATCCACTCCTTCGAGCAACAAAGAGCTGGCACAGGCAGCAGCGATTTAAAAAAAAAATAATAAAAATTCAGGCAGCTGGCTTCCTGGTACTGAGTCAGACCATTGGTCCATCTAGTTCAGTACAGTAATACCTTGGATTGCAAGTAACTTGGTCTGAGAGTGTTTTGCAAGACAAGCAAATTTTTTTCATAAATTTTGACTTGATAAACAAGCGACGTCTTGCAATACAAGTGGTCGTAGGGATGTAACCGCTTGCCTCGAGCAGCTGTAGCGGGCCGAAATCAGCCCCGCTCACGCCCGCCAGAGACTCGGTTTGATATAAGAGTGTTTTGGATTACAAGCACGGTTCCGGAACGAATTATGCTCGCAATCCAAGGTATTACTGTATTCTCATCACTGACTGGCAGTGGCTCTCCAGGGCTTCATGTGTTCTACCACTGAACTACTGCTCTTTTCCTACTATGACCATTTCCCTAAAATACTATTATTATTTTTAATACCAAGAGATCCATAACCATGATCTGGACTTTTAAGAGAGCTCTAGGTTGTTGGGGGGTTGGGTATTTTTGTTTTGTTTTGTCCTGTTTTGTTTTGGGGGGGGGCTTTGTTTTCTGGAGTCATTAGATACCAGAGTTTCCATAGAAAAATGTGAATTTCAAGATGGTTGAAAAGGGGGAGCTACTTCTAGCTTCTTTTGAAATTGGTTATTTAAGTTTAAACTTCGACTTGCCTGAATTCTCCAGTAGCCTTCATTATGCTACCATTGCCCCCGATTGCAATCCAGTTCCCTTCAATGTAATTTACAGAAGGAAAGGTAGAAATTATATTAGTGTTTTATAGAAATAGACTGCCTGTTTCTTAATACTTATTCATCTTATTCATCTTATTCTTAATTGTCAGGAACAGAAAGTAGCTCTAATGCGTGCAATGGTATATTTGTGTAGTCTGTTTCAAAGGGCCATTCCAGACTGCCCGTTTTGTGGTGGGAGGGAGGTAGCATTCGCTTGCAGAGATCATGTTTTAAAATGAAGATGGTGGTGTATGCAAAAGGAAGGCTGCTGAGCCTGCTCTACATTAGACTTGGGTGGGGTGCCTCGGATAGCAAGACTTTTAGAAGGCAGCAAGTTGTAAATTACCTGCTTTATTATATATTTGCCATCTCAGGAAGAGCCACTTTGATTTTCTGCCTCAGGCACCAAAATGTCTTGGGCCAATTCTATGAAATGGCATTCAGAATGGCTACACCTTTCAGCCAACATTTGCGAACGTAGGAGGAAAATGAAGAGTCGGGACAATTTGTTGGTGTTTAACTGGGCCACATTTATTTACATATAATGAACTCCAAAGGGATGGAGTGCGGGTTATTCTAATCCGGCCCCAATACATTGCCGATACATCGTGCAATTGGGTGGAGCATCCAAAACCGGGAGGTGGCGATGATGCCGCCACCGCCCAATTTTCCACTTTCCAGTGTTGGGACCTTTGTTGCGTCGCCTCCTCTCGGAGTCCCAAGACAACAAGCTTGGCGAGAACAAAGGCATCACACAGGCGTTCCTGATCCTCAGCTGTCCAAGCCTACTGACCCAGAAACATGAGGCATCCTGAAACCGCCTGTCACCTGAATGGTGCCAGGGATGCTCACCTTACCCTATCAATACCCTAACCCGCACTTACCCGCCACAGAGAGGGAAAAGCGCCTGCTCAGTCACCTCTCCCCCACCTGCCCGGAACAAGTTCCAGCAGGGCCCTTTGCACGTCGATGAGAAACACGTCGTTGCCATGGTCAGACAAATGAACTCCATCTGCGCGGTACAGCTCCCTCCGTGCCAACACAATCTCGGGATGGGGCACAGAATAACCCTCCCCACCCAGCTATTTAACAATTTCCCTGTTAACCCTTCTGGCCACTCTGTTCATTATCCTGGGGCTCGCACCGCCCCTCCAACAGTAGTGTGGCAGGATGTGAGACCAGACAATCTGAACAGCAGGCCATCTTTCTTTGATGGTCCGAAAGTCTGCAAACGCTTGCAGGATCAAGGCCTTGCTCTTGAGTAAGCCAAGATCATTCCCCCCCCCCCACATGTAACACCAGCAAGTGCGGGGGTTGCTCGTTGAAGCCAGACCGGAACAAGGTGGTCAGCAGGTTCTGCCACAACATGCCATGGCGTCCCAACCAGTGGATGTCTGCCATTCGTTTGATGCCCAGCTGGGCTCCCTGGCCTGAAGTTGCTGCCCTTCGAGCCGCCCAGAAAATGAAGCTGTGTCCACACACCAAAACACGCACCGGTCTGGCCAATGAATGCTCTGCAAGAAAGGAAATAGAGGCCGCAGTATCGTTCATAGACATTTGCGTATGTAAGACCGATATGCCTGAGATCGCCAACGCCCCACAGCCTGGACTCTGTCGGCGGGGAAGCCCACTGCTGCAGCCGTGGATGCCGCCCCAATACGGAAGGAGTGTGTTCCAAACCGCTTGTCACCAAGCCCCAAAGCTCCCAATGCCAGTTTGGCTACAGACCAAAACTGGAACTTTGTGAGAGGAGAGCCATCTGCATGTTGAAACAGCGGGCCACTGGTTTGGCCTCAGTTGTTGATGTATGAACGCAAGGCAATAACAGGGCACAATTCTACCTCTGCGGCGGGATAGAGAACTATGTCCGTCCCCCTGGCTACCTGGTCAGTTTTAGACCTGCGCAAGCGGATCTTCACTCCTGCTGAGGTAAATGTAAGATCAGAGAATTGCAGGGCACGGCACGATGCATCTGCCCTGGACATAACCACAAGTTCAGACACACGGAATGCGCCGAAAAAGGCTGTTAATGCAGTGGCATGGAACAAAATTGCCTCATAGTCGGAATTACATATGACAGGCCATTGCGCACGCAGGCCCAGAAGAACCTCTGGAGATATGGGAGGCCTGGCATCAGGTACAGGGGGAGTTTGACGAGACCACCCCATTAGCATCCTCTTTAACCTAAAACCGCCTGTGTTGTCCCCCCAACCCCTGGCTTTGGATAAAAAGGCCAGGCCTGATAGCCTAGCCCTGAGGGTACGAACTGATGCCCCTTGATTCCTAGCATGCACGCAAAATTGTATTAGCTGCTCAGCTGGTGTGGGCCATAACTCGGGGACACTGTTCTCAACCCTGAAGGCTTGAAAATCCCTACCTGCCCTGTTGTAGGCTGCCCGTGTACTAGGTGCCAAAGAACTCATGATGGCCCTTTCAGCCATAGACCTCCAATCTGTCAAAGATAATCTGGCATCACTATAGGGAGTTCCGTAGCCCATGGAGCAAGTTGCATCTGATTCCTTGACAATGCATCAGCGATGCCATTGTCCAGCCCCTGCACATGGTGGGCGCGGAACAGAATGTTAAATTCCAGGCACGGCAGGGTAATAGCCCTCACTAAACACATAACGTTGTTATTTCTAGAGGTCAGCGAGTTAACAACTTGAACAGTGACCCTGGTTGTCACAAAGGAAATGTACAACAGAATTGGAGAGCCCAAAGATGCACGGCAACATACACAGGGAACAACTCCAGAAACGTGAAGTCACGCACCAACTCTGAACATTTCCAATGCTCTGGCCAACCTTCAGCACACCACTGGTCACAAAAAACCACCCCAAAACCTAAAGTTCCCGATGCATCTGACTGGACCCTAAACTCAGCCTCTAATATTAGGTCATGCCTCCAGAACGAAACCCCATTGAACTGTGTCAGGAAATTGGCCCATATTTTGAGGTCTGCTCTGATGGATGCAGATACCCGAAGCCTGTGGTGTGGTCGTGTCAAACCTCGCATGGCATTGCAGAGGCGGCGCAAGAACGCCCTACCCTGCGCAATAACCCCGCAGGCTAAAATAAGATGACCCACTGATTCCTGCAATCCTAGCAGCGTCATCTTTTTTAACTGTAATGCCTTGTTGACTTTTTCTTGTAGGGCTTCAAGCTTCTCCATGGGTAGCCTGGAGCACTGGTGCACTGTGTCTAATTCTATGCCTAGAAAGGTTAACGTATTTGCTGGTGGCCAAAAGCAAAAGGGGTACGGCCAAAGATACAAAAACAACCAGCATATCATGGCTTAATTCTCTTCCTGTCAGCAAGGCTGGCCCTCCCATAAGACACGGCGAAGACCCCACCTCAGGCAGCGGAATAGGAGTGAGTTGTGCCCCTCCGCCGCCCCCTCCAGTGGGTCCTTTGGAGAGCCCCGCTAGCTGCTCTCCTGCCGTGGCATTTGCCGCAGCGAAAGGACAGGGCTCTCTGGAGCAGCCACCCACTCAGTAACGCTAGTGGGTGCTCTGGAGAGCCCCACCTGTCCCCAGTCTCCCACTGTGGCAAATGTTGCAGCGAGAGAGCAGCTGGTGGGGCTCTCTGGAGCAGCTGCCCGCCCGCCCTCCGTTTTGCTCAGAGCAAAACAGAGGACAAGCAGATGCTCTCAGCCACCCGCCCTCTGCCTCTGGCCTGCACTGAGAAGCCTCTCAACGAGAGCCAGGTGGTGGGCAGGGTGCGTGGGCGGGATCTTGCAAGAGCTGCACTAGCTGCTGCTTCTGGCCATGCAGCTCCCCAGAGAGCCCACGTGACGGCGGTGGCACAGGTAGTGTGCCAGTGTGAGCCAGTGTGGCGTAGTGGTGAGAGTGTTGGACTGGGACCCGGGAGATCCGGGTTCTAGTCCCCGCTCGGCCATGAAACCCACTGGGTGACTTTGGGCCAGTCCCTGACTCTCAGCCTAACCTACCTCACAGGGTTGTTGTGAGGATAAAAACGCAGGAGGAGGAGGATTGTGTAAGCCGCCTTGGGTTCCTTGCAGGAAAAAAAAAGGCGGGGTATAAATGTAATAAAAAATATATAATACATAGCGCGATGCGGGAAGGGGAAGGGGATGGGTGTGTGTGATGTGGCAGTGACAGTGGGTGTGCTCTCTCGCCAGGCCTGACTGTCAGCAACGAAGCCTCAGGACAGGCATTTCAACCTTTTAGAATGGAGGAAAAATGAGAGGCACAAAAGAGAGGAAACCACCAAGCAGATGGTGGTTGGTGGGAGGGTGGGGCCAGGAGAAGGGGGTGGGGCCACCTGGGGAACCTGAGGGTTGCCTTGGAACCCCAGGAGGGCCAGATTTGGCCCCGGGCCTGAGGTTGCCTACTCCTGGGCTGGGGGGAAAAATGGAAGAGAAAAAAATCTCAGGTGCCTACTGAAATATTTATTGCCCAACGCGTTTCGGCATATACCATCGTCAGGGGCAAAAAAAAAAAATTCAAGTGCTGCTCGAAACGGAATGCTTCAGCTATCTCCTGGGCTAGCATAAGCAACCTCCAGTACAGCACCAATAGTGTTTGCTAGTGCAACAGGTTTTGCTGAGTGGTTGCTTACACCAGCACCATGAAATTTACATGAAATTGGATACTGCCCCTTGTCTGTGCAACACACCATTCACAGGCATGCAACTCCTTCTCTCCCTGGTGCAGCAAGCCTCTCCTCGGTTTCCCCAGGCTGCTGCGGTTTCCCTTCATACTCACCTGAGCCATCCACCTGAGCACCTTCCCTGCATCCTGACCTCTGCCTGCCTCTCAGTAAACCTTTGGTTTACGCTTCTTGATCTAGATGCCTCCGCTCAGCACCTTCTCCCTGGCATGTGACACCGTCATTCTTCTTGGCAACTCTCAGATTAGCACAGAATTTAAGGATAGTTTGCAGGCCAGGAAGCAAGTTTGTATTATCACTTTACTTGCAGGCATCCTCAAATTCACAATAGATGATTCCTAAGTCTGCTGCATGTACAGTTCTAACTGCTGCATCTTCAAAAGATCTGGGGCCCTCCTCCGACTGCCACCTCCAAGAGAGGCTCGGTTGGTGGCAACGAGGAGGAGGGACTTCTTGGTGGTAGCCCCCCAATTATGGAACAAACTCCCCACTGAGACCCGCCTGGCGCCAACCTTACTATCTTTTCGGCACCAGGTTAAGAAGACTTCCCTCTATGCCAAGGCATTTAATAGTTAAGAGCTCGGAATAGCACGGAGGTGGGGTGATTGTCACCTTTAGGCTTAGGTTTATTAGTTTTGGATTGTTATTTTAAACTGTGTTTTTAAATTTGGTTTTTAATCTTTTAAACTATTTTGTATGCTTTTATTGTTGTTTTTATGTATACACTATTGTGAACCGCCCAGAGAGCTTCGGCTGTGGGGTGGTATAGAAATGAAATGAAATGAAATAAATAAATAAATAAATGGGATATTGCAGAGCTGGAAAAGGTACAGAAAAGAGCGACCAAAATGGTCAGGGGGCTGGAGCAACTCTCTTACATGGATGCAATGTGTGGAACTTTTTAGTTGGGGGGGGGGGAAGGTAAGAGAAGACATGAAATTATGCATGGTGTAGAGAAAGTGGTTACAGAAAAGTTTTTCTGCCACACTTATAATACTAGCACAAGAGTCATCCAATGAAGCTGATTGGTGGGAGATTCAGGACAAATAAAGAAGTGCTTCTTCACACAGCGCATACGGTAGTTAAACTATGGATTTTGCTACCACAAGATGTGGTGATGGCCACCAACATAGATGGCTTTGGAGGGAGATTAGACAAATTCATAGGCTACTAATGGCTACTAGTCATGATGGCTATATATACTGCTCCCAAGATCAGAGGAAACATGACTCTGAATATCCATTTCTGGGAAACAGTGGGAGAGGCCTGTGGCTCACACTGGCTCAGCTTGTCTGAGCGTGGAAAGCTAAGCAGGGTCAGGCCTGGTTATTACTTGGATGGGAGACCCCCTCCTCCAGTTTCCTGCATTGAGCAGGGGGTTGGACTCGATGGCCTTGTAGGCCCCTTCCAACTCTATGATCTAGGACAATTGCCCTCATGTCCTGCTTGCAGACTTCCCATACGCATCTGGTTGGCCACTGTGGGAAATTGGATGTTGGACTAGATAGGCCTTTGGTCTGATCCAGCATGGCTCTTCTTACGTATGTTCCTATGAACAATTCTATTCAGTGTCTAGTATGGAACAGAAGAATACCTCAGTGCAACAAAACTAAGAATCACAAGAAAATGCCATTATCTCTTACCACTCCCATCATGAATGAAAAAATGCAACTAGACCACAAAAGAGCAAACTTCACAGTACCCCCTAAATGCCTAAGAGATTAGGGGGACAGAGCACCCAAAATGGACACACAGTAGGAATGTACGGTCCTCAAAGGAAGAACATTTCTCCTAACTATGTGGATGGATTAATCCACATAGAGCATATACAGTATGTCACACTGAAATTCATATTGTTTTTACATGTTATGAATAGGTTGGAGATACATATTCTTAAAAGGTTGGAAAAGGTGTAAAGCCATATCAGAATGCTTGACTGTTTCCTTACCTGCATCGCTACAATCTGACTTGGATTAGTCAGTGATCATTTTACATGTCCACAATCATCCATTATTTCAGTCAGTGCATGGTGATCCTTTTCTAAACAAATCCCACAGCTGCTGTATGACTGGCTGTGAGTCTTACGTGCATTTTCCTAGAGAGCCGGCAGAACTACATTTATTTGAAAAGCCATCCTTGCACCTTCTCTATGGCTCAGGAGGAACAGAAGTGGAGCTCCAGCATCCAGGTTTCTATTAATATCACTAGGATTGCTAGAATTTGGAGATATCTATCCCACAACATTAAACTGGTTTATCCATTTCCCTCTCCAATCATATTCTACTGTACAAACACGATTTCCTTCACAATACAAATTGTAACAGAGAATTTCCATTCTTAGACAGTAGCTCAAATACATATATACTGGCAGTGTCAGTGAATGTTTCTAATTGCTAAACTCAATGGCCTGTTGAGGGAGAAACAACCCAGAGTTTTAACACAATAACAATCCATGGTCCGCATGTCATGGAGCACAACCCAGGAGTGCAGCATTCCTGGGTTGTTTTGTAAGCCTGAAGGAAAGCAGAACTGGCGAGCGGGCGGGAGGCAGCTCAGCTCACTCGTTTGCTCCTGCACCTGCACAGCTGCAACAACCCACGAGTTAAACAAGCCATAGGTTGCTGTTATGTGCCAACTGGGTCATAAATTAGTTTCTCCTTCACAGCAAAGATTTCCCTAGATAGGAAGGAAGGAAGGAAGCTCTCTGATGAGCTTCCGTCGCTCATTAAAAACCTGGTTGTTCAGGCGGGAATATGGGGTGGGTTAAGATTTTAAAATTTTTATATTGTTTTAATGTATTTTATTGCATTTATGTATTTTATTCTGTGTACATCGCCCAGGGTGGCCGGTTGCCGGCCAGATGGGCGATAAATAAATATTAATAATAAATAATAATAGGAAGGAAGGAGCAAAAAATGAAGTGATTTTAATTTTAAATCCAGCAAAAGGTTTAATTTTATTTCGGTATGGGGTTAAGTTCCATTGAAACAAAATGAGACCTGCTTCTGAGCAATGCATTCAAGGCGTGGGCTGCTAGATGTTAATTCTAAAGTGAAAATTTCCAGGTAAAATATGTCACTAAAATAACCAACATGCAGGCTTCTCTCTTATGTTTTTAAATTGCACTTGTAATTTTGAAGAGTGTCTCGAAATATATATATATATATACACACACACACACACACACACACACACACATACAGCTGGGCAAATGTTTGTTGTGAAAGAAAAACACACAATTATCTAAAATGTAATCTCAATGTGACTTATTAAAAACAGATTACATTATAAATGTGCAATGCAATTTGCACATTACAGCACACACTGTATACAATACATGCAGCTTCCGCTGCGCAACAACCTGCAAAACTGAAGATACAGACAGAAGGGGGTAGGGAGAGG
This sequence comes from Shinisaurus crocodilurus, assembly GCA_021292165.1. Taxonomy (NCBI): domain Eukaryota; kingdom Metazoa; phylum Chordata; class Lepidosauria; order Squamata; family Shinisauridae; genus Shinisaurus; species Shinisaurus crocodilurus. The sequence continues at coordinate 158,239,662 of CM037876.1, read as the reverse complement.
GGAAACGCCACTATCTTTCTCTAAATGGATGTATTTGGTGTTGATAGTCAGATACAGCTTTCACCTTTATCCCAGCTTGTTTCTGACCCACTGAGTTAGTGTTAATCACCCCTGTAGGCACCAATAATTTCCCATATGTGGATTTTGATAAGTTAGAGCACCCACTTCATTTCAAGAAGATTCCAGCTGACTATCCAGTTATCGCTATGGACAGCTTCAAGCACTTCCATGCCGGTCCTTGTATTCTTAGCTTTATCAAGTGCTTTGCACTTTTTTGTCTTTTATCTCTTAATTGAGACCTGACTGCAAGAAAAGCCTATCTCTTAAACTGTGTTGCATTACGTATTAACTTTAACTGTGGCTTCGGCTACTTGAGGTACAGAAAGCCTTCAGAAAGACCGCTGGAGAGAGGTGGAAAATCTTTCTAAATCTCTATTTAGAAGCAGGAGGGGGATATGTGTAAATGCTACAATGTAATAATAAAAAAATCCCTTCTTTTCTCTGCCAGCTCTCCTGAAGGTGGTTAAAAAGTGTTTGCGCATTACGGAATAGAGTGAAAACTTTATACACTATCTCTCCTGACAATAAATTACAATACAATGACTCTGGGAAAATAAAAGAGATAAAATATTAGGAAATCAATGGAGCATGAGCAAGGAAATTATTTAGTAATTAAAGGTGATAAAGAATTCCTCATTTATTTTGCTGCAATGGTCTGTTAGTTCATTCACTTATAAACATAGTTTGTGGATGCTGCTTATTAAAAGCTTAATTTAGTAGTTCTGTGGCAAAAAGCCACCCTCCTCAAATTCCACTAATTAAATGTCTCCCTTCAGGCACTGCAAAAAACACTGTGGAAGGGCACATTTGGCATGTAAATAGGCAAAGGGGCCCAGGGCTCTTACTTACTTACTTACTTATTATTATTTATTAAACATATAGACTGCAGCTTCATCCCAAAAATGGATTTCAGGGTGGTATGCATATACTGTAATACTCAATACCATGACTGGGTTAGCAAGACACGGCAACCCATTGTGGGTAACTTGCCACGATGGGTTGCCATATCTTCCGAACCCAGACCACTTCCCACAAGGTGGCTTATTTGGGGGCAACAAGCCACGCTGACAACCCATGGTTTGTTGTAGCAGTTGTTGAACCCACAATGGGTTCAACAAACCTGGGAGACTGATCCCATCATGGGTAGCGGGAAGCGAGTCACTTGGCAAAAGCAGCAAAAACCTATTGCCACTCTTGGTGATGTCGCCTGTGCTGCCACCAGTGACAGCCACTCCACTGATGACCAAGTGGCACTTTGGAGTGACCATCACTGGCGCCTTACCTTTTTTATTTAATTTGGGGGGACGGCACAAATGTGAACAATTTCATTGCAATTTTTTTTTTAAAATCACTCCTTTGCAGGTTTGCAGGTATGCACCTACGAAGGACTGAAATGTGGAGCCTTGCCTGGCCAATGTCCTGGTAAGTGTCTGCTGTCAAAGTCCAGTAGGCAAGATCCATGGACATTAACCAAACAAGGCTGCATATAGCTTGCTTTGTGCACACTTAACAGCTGTCAACTGCTGAGCTGTCAGTTGAAAAGCAAAGTGGCAAAGGATTTTTTTTCCCCAAAAAAGGGGTGGCAAGTATATGTCCCCCTTTTGGCAGTGATCCTCTAGTTTTTTAGTATTGCCCTGACAGTTCTCAGTCTCCTCCACCTTTTCCACATTTCCCCAAGTCTCTAAGTACTCTGGAAAGGGGAGATCTACATTCCACCAACCCCTTTTTTATATATTCCTCTGTCCCAAAAAACTGGAAGTGGGCATCGGTCTGGGTTTGGACGACATGGCAACCCATCATGGCTAGTTACTCACAATGGGTTGCCGAGTCGTGCAAACCCAGTCATGGTATTGAGTATTATATGCATACTGCCCTGAAATCCATTTTTTAGATGAAGCTGCAATCTATATGTTTTAGGAATGAATGAATGAATGAATGAATGAATGAATGAATAAATAAATAAATAAATAAATAAAGAGCCCTGGGCCCCTTTGCCTATCTACAAGCCAAATGTGCCCTCCCACAGTGTTTTCTGCAGTGCCTGAAGGGGGAGATTTAATTAGTGGAATTTGCGGAGCGTGGCTTTTTGCCCCAAAACTACTAAATAAAGCTATTAATAAGCAGCCAAAGCTAATCATTCTCACTACAATTCAGAATTGTCCTTTGAAACAGATTTGCAGTGGAAGTCAGGAATATATCTATACTTTCAGAATACAAGCTATATTTTCCTATTATTTATTAATATTTATATTTGTATCATACCCTTCTTCCAAGACAACTCACCCTGTGAGTGTGATGGGCCCACGGTCACCTAGTGAATGTCTATGGGTTGTATCCAGACAAAGTTAGCTGAACAGCTAAAACATGCATTGCTTTAAATGGGCATCTAGCAGCTACTTCCTCCCCCCTATTTTTACTCTAGAGTAGGGGCAGGTGCCCTGATGTGGATTTGACCCTTAGCATGGTGGTAGGGGCAGCTTTTAATATCTGGATTGGGGGCCCTGCACCTACTCTGGAATAAAAAAGAAAAGATGACACAGCTGCTAGACACACATTTAAATTAATGTCTGTTTTGGCCCTTAGGTCCCATCGAAATCAATGAGACCAGTTAGTCATGACTTGACCTAAGTGTCATTGATTTCAATGGGCAATCAGTGCAACTAATGTAGCCTGAATCTAGCACCCTATCATATGGCGCACTAGCTCTTACAAGAGGGAGTCAGTAAATCTACCTTCCCTGGATGGAAACCAAAGATCAGGCCTTATAACCTGAATTATAGAATGATCTCTCAATTGAGGCTCGCCTGGGACTTACTTGGTTGTCATTTTGTTTTCATTTTCCCAGGCATTTTAAGTAGGAGTTTGAATCTCTCTAGTATTGTTTTTTTTCCCTGTCCTGTCGTTGCTCCTTCAGTTTATATTTGTATTATTTTATTACTGTCTTATCATGTTGTGTAAGCTACCTTAGGAAGGTGCTTGCTTTTGTGTGGTGGTCGGGTGGGGGAGGATGGGATATAAATTCATAAACACACACACACACCAAGAGTAGAATTCCTTACTACCAGGTTAACAGGGCAATGTATTAAACCACAAGCCTCTATAATATACTAGTATTCTATAATATGATGCTATATATAATACTAATATTATATCTAACTGAAGGTAATATTGGCAAATACAAGTGGTGGCATATGCATTGAGAAGGAGCAAACACACACAATATATGCAAGTTATGGAGGCAAGACCACCATAAAAGCTCGACAGAGTATCAAGATGATCTGTGTCCGTCCGGTACAACTTAATAAAAGTGCAAGGAAGTGAAGTTAAAGAATGACTAAAGAGTTATTAGATATGATAAATCTGCATTACAGTAACTGTAATTTAACTCCGGCCATATCATCATCCAAAGGTTATTACTTATACAGGAAAATAGAACAGAGGGCAAAGAGAAGGTTATAAGTACAGGCACATGACAGTTATTCAATAGAAGCAGAGTATGATACTTCAAATATCTGAGAACGACTTAAGCCCTATTCATGCATTTATAAAGAGTTGTGAAGCTCTCCGTGTGAGCTGGAACAGGGCCGCACTGAGTAGCCTCGGCCCCAACGTCACATCACATCGAGGCCCCGCCCACAGGCATCCACGCATTCGGTGCAAATGCCTGCAGCGGGGCAGCCTTGATGTGCACAGCTGTCCACACACGCTTCGGAACCCCGGCCACGCAGGGTTCCGAATTGCGCGGAAGCCGACACCGGTGCACCGGCACGTGTGTGGAGGCCTCCCCGCTGCAGGCATTTGCACTGTATGCGTGGATGCCTGTGGGCGGGGCCACGATGTGATGTGACGTTGGGGCCGAGGCTACTCAGTGCGGCCCTGTTCCAGCTCACAAGGAGAGCTTCACAACTCTTTATAAACGCATGAATAGGGCTACTCTTGCGTGGCAATCCTAAACACACTTACACTGGAATAATTCCAATCGAACCCAATGGGACTTAATTCTGAGTTAACCTGTTTAGGATGTACTAATATTATACAAATGCATTGAGATGACACACACATAAAACTGAAATTACAAGGAAGAATGAATCATGACTGCTGGTAAGGTTCAGCCAAGGTACTGAAAACTATCTTTTACTTGCTTTGCAAGAAGTGCCATTATGCCATCTATAGCACGCCTGAGATGCTCATCTAAAATATATCACTAGTAACCAGTGGTGTAGTGGTAAATTTTGGCATGCAGGTGCTCATCATGACCATCTCCATAGCCACATCCCCAAGGAGAGGCCAAAAATGCAGGCAGCTGCGTTGATCCATATCAACAAACCAGCTCTAGTGGTTTTCATCTCCAGCAGAAGCATGTATTTTATAAAGCTGTTGGGTCTTCATTGCCCTTTCAAGACCAAGCCACCCCAAAATATTTTGCATTACAGGACAAGGAACAATAAATTGTTGCTGGGGAAATTCATTCCCTCCAGAGCTACTGTGAGGATTGCAGCAAAGTTCAGAGGGAAACAGGGAGGTCTGAAGGGGTGGCCGATGACATCAGCATCCCTGCTAATGAAAAAGTGCCAGAGCTACATCCCTGTGAGCCCTGCCAGCGCTGCATCACCTGTAACAACCTTAGCTATAGGATTAGACTGCCAAGTCATGAGAATGTGCTCTATGACATCTGTATGACCACACTTCTCCAGCAGTGGTTTGGCATTATAATGAAGAATAGTGTCTACGTGTACCCTGGAGTTCCTACAAAATTTGACACAATTAAATAAGCTCTCCCAAAATCACCTCTGATGATTAACTGCAGTATTACACAGGTACTTGAAAGGTTTCCTTACATACACACAGTTTGCATGTTTGTGTGTGTGTGTGTGTGTGTGTGCGCGCGCACAGGAGAGAGAGAGAGAGAGAGAGCATTGCAGGAGTGCACCTTCATAAATCTGATTTATAAAACAAACCAACAGCAACAGGGAAAACTGTACTTTTATTGTTTTCTTACTGGCCCATAACATTTTAGCTTGGTGGTGCTTTTCAGAAGACTCCACTAAACGTGATACATGAGGCGAGTGGGCCGCCACATAAAACATGATTTCCAGGGAATTGCTGCCCATAGTGGCAAGGAGTGAAAGGCCATTTTTAAGAATCAAGCTCGTAGGTGGAAGACGATGGAAGATGGGATGGCATCGGCAGTCGATAACACAATTTCTTCTTTTACTTCTTCTCGGGGCTAATGAAGATTCTACCAGTTGAATTTGAAAAGAAATCTGACCATTAAACTGTGGTCTTAACTAATTAGGTGGTATGTAAAATGCTGTAAAATTATACAGCTTCCCAATCAGTATAATGCGGTATGTGCATGCATATAACTGATCTGTGCTAGCAATGTGCTCTCTTTCTTCCTCTGCCCGCCTCTCTCTCTTCTCTCTCTCTCTCATTCTCTCTCTCTCTCTCTCTCTCTCCCCTCACTCCCCCACTCCCCCACCCAGCCCCCACTATTTCAAAGTTCTGAACCTTTTGGCTACGAAGACGCTGGTGTTATTGTCAGTTTCAAGAGTTAAATATTCCAGGAGGAATTTGTTACTACATGGTGATACATAATGCCTGAAAACCCCCAGCACCAATATTGTGCTCAAATTGGCAGCAAGTGAACAAGGGACATGAAGGATGCTTCAGCACAGTAACCTATCCTTCCTTCTCTCTTGGGAGCCACTTGGCCAGCTTTCATCCTCATAATTATAATAAATTTGACATTTCATAGATAATATTGATTTCTGTATTTTAGCATTTCACCATAGGTGACAGTCTAGCGTCAAGAATGAAATTTCTATTGATCTCCAGCGCATTAATCTCTCATGTGTATGTGATCATTTTTATAAGACCTTTTACTGCACATAAATCAATATTTCATATTTCCAGCTATGCCAGAGGAGATGTCATATTTGTAAACTGTGAGTTGACACCTGCAATTCCTTCCTGTTCAGCTTCAACTGTTCAGTAACAGTCGATTGCAAGGAGGGGGGGGGAGGATCAAGCTGGAAAAACAAGGTAAATGAAAAGGAGGAATGCAGAATACTGTAATTAGCTTAATGAACAAAGCAGCAGTGGAAGTGAAATAAAGATGTGCAGCTTTTGCTTGCCACTGCCTCATGAATACAAACACCTTGCACCCCGTTTGCTAACTAGCTGGTAATGTACTGCAAGAGACATGGTGGTGCGGGCTAGATCTAATGCTAGAATTGAAGCCGTACTGAAAGGCACGAAGCAGCAAACTCTTGACGCATCTGTTAGCAAAGTTGCATTAGCGTTCACCACAGTCAGGGATGCATTTGTTGGTCATATACGACAATGTGTTCTTTCTGCGGAAATTACTTAGGCACATAGTCCCCATCGAGCAAGAGCTGCCCCCATTGCCATCTTAAGGCTGAAGCAAACTGCGAACGAGACTTCGTGATCTTGTTCTGGCTGAGAAATATTTTTTTCCTTCTTTCTTTTTTCTTTGAACATCCAACCAAAGCAGGTGTTGTTCTGTGTGACTTGAAGACTCACTGCAATTTCTGAACTTTGGTTGGTCCCTGATCAAGGTGTTAATGCGCCTGTACATTTTGTTCTTGGGGGTTAAGGAGGCAACCCTGTTCTGTCTTTACTACTCATCAGTCATAAGGGCAACTAGCTGTTATGCAAACAATTTAATTTTAAAATGCAGATTTTATGCACACAACATTGCTCAACACAGGGAAGCACCAATGGCAGTACAGAACCATGTTTTGTTTGGTTTTTAAACACTTGCTTGCCTTGCAAAGCCTGAGTCTCCTGAATGAAATACTTTCATAAGAATCTGATTGCTCTGCCTAAACACACACTTCCCCGTACTTGCTTTGGGCTTTCCTACATTCATTCAGACACCTGCAACATGATTTTCAGTGAACTGAATCTATGTTCCCCACTCTGCCCTGTGACCTGTTTGCTAAACTAACAGTAACCCATCTGGGCATATCTGTTTCTTATATTCTTTGTCTGTGCTTGTACAGCCTGCATACTTACTTGGGAGTAAGTCTTATCTGAACTCACTGGGGCTTACCTCTGAGAGGGTTGCCAACTTTTTCACCAACCTCTACAGCTGCACCTTCACAGCAGCTTGCCGGGCAGGCATTAACATCTTACATCTCCATGCCACAAAAAGCTTCACTCGCTGTTAAACATATAAGAGCTGGCCAGGCATGGTCTGATCAGTTGGCACTCTGACTTCTGAGTAAATGTGCATAGGAAAAGTCAAATACGATGTCTCCTCCAGTGAATAGCATGCATACAGAGAATGTTTGAAAGTGCAAAGTAATACATGGGTTCTACATAATCAGAATCACACATCTTTATGTCTAATCTGAGAAAACCACTAAGGGTATTCAGTCAATGGCCACCCAAAGCGACTTAATATTTCCCATAAAGCATATGCCATTTAGATACAGCACAATGCAGGGACAATGCAGGACATCTAATTCCCTCCAAATTTTCACCCTGTCTTGTTAACTCAAGGCATGGTAAGAACAATGTAAGCTTTGTGCAACATATATTTTCATAGATAGCATGGCCATTCTTTTTTGGGGGGAGAAAGAGCTGAAGTATGAAAAGCTGAGTATGAAATTTTCATTTTACAGCAATTTCCTATATGCACTATTGATGTACTATTATTTCAAATTATATGTCTTCTCACTGAAAGGAATTGCTCCTCTTGCTCCTTTTTAAAGGCCAACCCTTTTTGTTCATCTCTAAAACATGTCCGTTCCCATAAAATATGTCAGCACACGACTGTTTTAACATGATGACAGACACATCATCAAAGTGTGACCAACTACTGCATGAGTGACTAGATTTTGACAGCTTGTCTCAGAGGTTGACTGAATGGGCGCAATCTTTTAAAAATATATTAGTAGAATAGCTGGACATTGCTGAAGAAAAGTCGGCAGGCAAAGCCACGCGTATCTTTACAAATAGTGTACTCTACCAAGCATCAACGGCCTAAGCCCAAAGAGAGTCTTGTGTATATGTCAAGATTTATTTTGCTTGGAAGAACATTGGCACTATGGTGTGAAGCCCTCTACAACTGAGCTGGGTAACAATGCTCCTATTGGGAGTGCTCAACCCTGTGTGGCTAGGTTCTCCAAAATGGTGCCCATGAGCACCATTGTGCCCGCAGACATGTCTCTTGGTGCCTGCCAGGCTCTGTGCCCCTTCTGATTATATATATATATATATATATATATATATATAATCACCATCATCATTAAACTGGGAGACTGGCATGTTGTGAAGTGCTGGCTTCTGGAAAATTGGTGTTTTGTGACTAGCCACACTCACCATGGCAGCCATTTTATGAGCGGGCATGCTCCCGTGGCAGCCATTTTGTGAGAGCACCCATGACACACGCTCAAAATTCCAAATGAGCCCAGAAGCCCAAAATGTTGGGTACTTCTGCTGTGAGGAAACACCACAAAAGAATAAGCAGGAAGCTTCCTTTTATCTTGGATTAAGCCATGTTCAATTAATTATTTTACTTTACAGCCACTCTTTTGCAATACACCTACAATATATACATCAACAATGTTAAAAGGAGGCTTAGGTGTAGTCTGCACTTAAAAAAAACAAAAAACAAACCCACAACAAACTTCAGCACCAAGGTAGCCCCAAATCCTGTGAAAAGAAAAGCTGACTCCTGTGAAGTGCATACATTATGCAAATAAATTGCATTATGCATAATTTATTCCATATCTGCTAGTCACAAGGAGAGGCAAAAAGCTGCGTCCCCATACTGAAGCTCTGCCCCCACACGTCTAGAAACCTTACTCAGCAACCCTAGTTGATAATTTCAGCAGGTGCTGCTCTTTCAAACACCACTTTGCAAACACATAAGCGCACAGATGCTCAGGAATTATGTGGCCAATGCCACATTCTGTGACTTTTCTGTGAATTGTACTGTTTTTACATTGTAAGCTGCCTTGGGAATACCACATTCTTGAAAGGTGGCAAATAAATATATAAAAACAAACAAACATATTTCTGATGTGGTAACAAGATTTGTCAGAAAAGAAAATAAAGACCAAAAATTATTAAAAAAAAAAAAAAAAAGCCACTCCCTCCTCAGACCTATTACTGTTTTACTCAGGTTAATGGTAACAGCCTTCTTATCCTTACTCACCCCTTTACTCCTGTTCTTTTGAGTCTGCCCCACTGTCAACATTTAGACCAGGGGTCGGCAACATGGTGCATGTAGACACTAATGCACTCGCAGACACCTTTCTTGGCACCTGCTAAGATGCCTTGCAACGCCAACATTTTTTTTTAGAGAGAAATTAACTCATTTTCTTACTGGCAGCTGGAATTGCTGTGAAATAGTTTTCTGAGTGGCTGGTTTGCCGGCCAGATGGGCAATCCACAAATTTAACAAATAAATAAAATAAATTCTGTTGGTGCTGAAAACTGTGAGTTCAAAGGAGTTATTTAGTGTGTTTTGGATCAGACTCCTGCTCTTCCTTGTACTCAGTGTTTTGGGCAGGTTACTTGACGTTTGCCATGCCTCCCATGACAGACATTTTGTGGTGGTGCCCAGGACAGTTCCTCAAACTGCCAAATGTGCCCACAATCCAAAAGGGTTGCCTACCCCTGATTTAGACTGTAAGCCCATATATACCTGCCCAGACCTTAAGATTGTCTTCAGCGGTCCTTCTCTGGGAGCCCCTGCCAAAGGAAGTGAGGTGGGTGGCTACTAAGAAGAGGGCCTTTTCTATTGTGGCACCCCAGTTGTGGAATGAGCTTCCCAGAGAGGCTCGCCTGGTGCCTGCATTGTGCTCTTTTCGGCGCCAGGTGAAAACCTTATTTTCTCAGGCATTTTAGTCTTTCAGTTTCTGTTTTAAATCTGTTACTGTATTTTAATCTTTGCATTGCTGCTAGGCTTTACTTTGGTTTGTACTTTTATTGTATACTGTCATTTTGAACTTTTATGGTATATCTTATGTTGTATTTTATGGTTGCCATTATTGTGAACCAACCAGAGAGCTTCAGCTATAGGGCAGTATAGAGATATGATAGCACTTTTCAAGTACTTGAAAGGTTGCCACACAGAGGAGGGCCAGGATCACTTCTCGATCACCCCAGATTGCAGGACACGGAATAATGGGCTCAAGTTACAGGAAGCCAGATTCCGCCTGGACATCAGGAAAAAATCCCTGACTGTCAGAGCAATAAGACAATGGAACCCACTATCTAGGGAGGTGGTGGGTTCTCCCACTCTGGAGGCATTCAAGGTGCAGCTGGACAGCCATCTGTCGGGGATGCTTTGACCTGGATTCCTGCATTGAGCAGGGGGTTGGACTCGATGGCCTTGTAGGCCCCTTCCAACTCTACTTTTCTATGATGCTATAAATAAGCAAGCAAGCAAGCCAGGGGTGCAAAAACCTCTTTCAGCCTGAGGAGAAGCTCTCAGGGGCTGCATTCCAGTGGTGGGTGAGGCCAATGGCAAAAAGAGGCAGGGCCAAAATACCAGCCTATTTTAGCTTGAAGTTCTTACTGCCAGCAACTAAGCCTTAGGAGAAGCATTCCAACCTCTTAGAATGGGGGGGGGGGATCTTTTTCAGGTACACTTTAGGGGTGGGGAACCTCTTTCAGCCCCAGGGCCAAATATAATTTCAGAGAAGCTCTTGGGAACCACATTCCAGTGGTTGGTGGGGCCATAGGCAAAAGAGGCCGGGGGGCGGGGGGGCGCCAAACAAAACACCAGCGTGTATTACGGTAGCTTAAAGTTCTTAATGCCAGTAAATAAGCTTTAGGAGAGGCATTTGAACCTTTTAGAATGGGATAAAAATCATGCGAAACCTGGAAAGCCACCAAGCGATCAGCCATCAGGAGAAAGGAGTGTGGCCGGAGCAAGGGGGAACACTGAGAGGCCCGACTGGGACCCCAGGGTAGCTAGATTTGGCCCGCAGGCCTCAGGTTCCCCAGCCCTACTTTAGATAGATAGATTTAGAGCACTAATCCTATGCAAGCTTAGATAGAGAAAAGAGGTGTGGGATATCACCTTAAATGATAAATTAACTTGTAGTATCAAATGTAAAAAGGGACAATTAAAGAAAAATAACTTCAAGGACATTTGGGGACTATTCCTAGACTATGCTTTAGGAAAGGGAAAGGGGAGTAAGCCATGTCAAGATATGATGTATTTTTGGGAATATTGAATAATAATGGATTATGATGATAGAAATTATTTCTTGGTCCCGTGGTGATGGGTGCACCTTAGTAGTTATATGTATGTTTTTTAATTGTTTTATATAATGTTTGAAATAAAGTTAAATTTTAAAAAAAATTAAAGAAAAAAGGCCTACATGTCCATGCTTCAGCCAGCAGAGCTGGCTGGGGCATGCTGGGAGTTGTAGGCCTTTTTTGTGTCTAAACTTGCACAGGATTGCCCCTTTATGGTATTATTACTACTTTTCCTCCACAGAGCTCAGGGCAATACCCAAGATCCTCTATCCTTTTAAACTTACACTATAAGGTCAGTTAGGGTAAGAGCGGTCTGTCCCAAATCACCCAGTGAGGTTCTTGCTTAACTATCACCCAGTGATAGTTAAGCAAGAAACTGAACATGGGTCTCACCTTAGGGTAGTTCCAGACAAGGCTTTTATTGTCCAATCACATTGTATCATTAATGGAATTTTACAAGGGCGGGGGTGTCCATTCAATGACGTCTTCCACTTGTTACCCTCCTGTGTTTCTCCACTGCTTCTTCTGTCATTTTGTCTTTCCATAAAAAATCATTTCAGGAGGAAAAGCCAGAATAGATGCACAATGGATCGGTAGTGCTAGGAGCCATGTGTCCGGTAGCACCCCGCGTCCAACACTCCATCCACAAGCCACACAGTGCTCTACACTACACTGGTTCTCCATATAAAATGAAATAAACACAGAAGAAAGATGTTCCAGGTATTGGCAGATCTATTACCCATTCAGGGCTCAGTAAAGGCAACTGGTCCCACCTGCACAGATTCCCTGAAAGCATCAGACCCACAATTTGATAGTTATTTTAAAAATCAACTCCCTGCACTTGACAAGAGTCTAATCATATTATTCATTTCTATATCGACGTTATTTTCTGAACAATGACATTATTTTATGAGCAGTCTAAAAAGCAAGATGTTCACTAAGAAAAATATATGTTTTCTGATAATAATCTGAATGGCACCTGTATAACAGCTTTGGCCTAAATATAGATTAATAATCAGCCACAACAATACTGCGATGAGAGAGCCCTTTCAGCACAAGCTTCTCATAAAATGCACCATCTTAAAAAAAAAAAATCCATGTGATGTCAACACAGTCTATTATTAACACATTAGGCAAGAAAAAAAGGATTCCTCTGATTAAATTAGCGAGAATATAATTCACAATGTAGTCAGAGGCTGCCTCATAATTTATGAATAGTAAATACTCCTGCGACTGAATTAGCAAGGTTCACCAGCAAGTGAGAAAAGAGCACAAGCAATAGTTTTCAGTCAATCAGCAAAGATTGTTCCTAGGGTGGGGGTAAGAAAAGGTAGAATTCTATCTTGATTGCTATATTATTACGTAATCAGTTGTATAGAACTTGTCAGTCCACAATGTGCTTTACAACTGCTACGTTGTTCATCCTCTCAACAACACTGAGAAGTAGATTCAGCTAAGAGAGTAAGATCATTCATTCATTCATTTGATATGTACCCCACCTTTCTACCAAGAAAAATGGCACTCAAGGCAGCTCACAATCATAGATAAAGCTTGATTAAAACAATAATAAAACAAATGCAATAAAACACAATTAAAAATATAACAATAACAGAATAAAAAACTACAGTCATGCCTTGGATTGAGAGCATAATTTGTTCTGGAAACATGCTTGTAATCCAAAACACTCTTATATCAAAACAAAATTCCCCCAAAAAAATTTGTACAGAGATTTTTAATTTAAGCTGTACTACAGTACTTGTATTGCAAGACGTCGCTTGTATATCAAGTAAAAATTTTTTAATAAATATTTAAAAATTTGCTTGTCTTGCAAAACGCTCTCAAACCAAGTTACTTGCAATCCAAGGTATTACTGTAAAGCTCGTCAGGAGTTGCCAGGGCAAGAATTGGAAAACTTGGTTCTCTGTACACTTTCCCCAAAGTGCTGAGCTATCAAAGTGGATGAGCTAACATCTTCCCGGTGGAGAAACATTCTCAGGCTGTGGATGTGGAACGGCCCCACCCACCCTGGCTGGCCGATGGGCCCTCCTGAACAGGAAGGGCTACAAAAGGCTTCCTGTCTGGGCTGAGGCTTTGCTTGAACAATGTGGTCTTCCTGGCTTGGGTGTGCTCCTCAGCTCTGAATCACCAGTCCAAATCCTGGCTCCCATCTAACTATGGCCCAAAGCTCAGCCATGACAAAGCCTCCCTGTGAGCTTCATGGGTTTGAACCTCAGCTTCACACATCCGAATCCAATATTAAGCTAAAACAATCCCAATTGGATTCAATTCTTGTGTGTTTGAATTAGTAAAACAGGAATAAATGCATACTATTTGATTTTTATCAAGCATTTCAGCTTCCACCTTCATCAATGGCAGCTAGTACCAGAGCTGAAACTAAAGCACCCAGTTATGGAATGTTGTAAGTCAAGGAGTTGGTGTTATCCTCCATGTCCAAGCCATTTGGAGTCAATGTATCCAGTCTATAAATCCAAATGTTTTCCCTTGTTTCAAGGACTGCCGGATTAGATGGCTATTCTATAGGAAATATTGCCATGTCTGAAAGGCATTGGCCATCCGAATCCGAATAAAAGTGTTTTGCCACGGACTGTTCTGCCTTCCTTGCATTATAGCTGACTTATGGCTTTGGAATCTTGTACGAAGATCAGTGGTGGTTTTGCCAATGTACTGCATGTGGCAGCCAGTGATGTATTCTACATTGTTAGACTTGCATGTGATGTTCTGTTTAATATGATAGATCTTCCCACTAGTTGTGCTTTTGAATGTTGTTGTTTCACCCAGGTAAGAGTAGGTAATGCAGCAGCTGGAGGTACAATGGTGCAATCCGGGATCACTGATAAGTGTTTTAATTTCAGCTCTCACAAGAAGCTTGCACAGATCTGGTGGCTGGTGGAAAGCTGGTTTGGGTGGTTATTAGAATTACCGTACATATAATGCCACCCTAAACACATTAGCTTGGGGCGGGGGGGGGGAATTCCACTCACTGATTTCAGTAAAGTCAACTTCCACTTTAGGCTGAGTTTCCACATGCACATGAAGAGCTTCATTCAACAAGTACAACATCAAGTGATCACCTATTTCATGACCCTTGATCCTGAGGCTCCACTTTACCCTGAGGAAGACTTGGATTCAAATGGGTCACATATCACCCCACTTCAGGAGGAGCCCTCTGCACCTCCTTCTATACCTTCCTGGCCTGAGGACATAGCTCTCCCCTCCACAACTGACTCTGAAGATGACTCCCCTGCAGCTTCTCCTGCCCCTCAGCCACACAAAAGCAGGAGACTGCAGAAACAGACACTGGTGGCCATCTAAGACAGGGCTCTCCAACCTTGGGTCCCCAGATGTTGCTGGACTACAGCTCCCAGAATCCCTTGCCATTAGCCATGCTGGCTGGGTATGCTGGGAGCTGTAGGCCAGCAACATCTGGGGACCCAAGGTTGGAGAGCCCTGGTCTAAGAACTACAGTCAGCATCAGCTCTGCCAGCCTTTTTAAGACCTCACCTGACTGCAGTCCTTTGCTGTGACAACAGCTCTCTTTATGAGAGAGTCCTCCAGCCAGCAGTTCCTGCCTGGTGCTAGCTGAGGCCCTGACAGCTCCTGCCTTGCCTGTCATGATCATGACCTGACTCCAATATAACCTAGAACTATCAGTGAGCGCCCATACTGCAATCAGCTTCTGCCTGGCCTCATGCCAAGCCAGGACGTCTTGCATGTATGAAGCAGCCACCACAGACAGAACTTAGCATATCACCGTGAGCACAATGGGTTGGATCTAACTTTGATTTGTTTGTTTGTTTTACTTATACCCCGCCTTTTTTCCTGCAAGGAACCCAAGGCGGCTTACATAATCCTCCTCCTCCTCTCCATTTTATCCTCACAACAGCCCTGTGAGGTAGGTGAGGCTGAGAGTCAGTGACTGGCCCAAAGTCACCCAGTGAGCTTCATGGCTGAGCGGCTGATCTTGCACAAGTGCAAGGCATGTGTTCTCATGCAAGGTGTCCCACCCATTTCTGCCAACTCCTCCTTCCTGCCACATCCAGATGGTTCACCAACTCTCAGAAGTGGCTTTTGGGGGAGCACAGTGGATTGCAGTAGAGAAGAAGGGAAGGAAATGCCCTGCTGAGCAAGGGGTGTCCCGCTGGCACATCTTTGGATCCAAGCCAGGGCTTTTCCATAGAGACCATTCACACATTCTGATGTGATCCAGTGACTTAGCTGTTTCTAGAGCTGTTTCTACCCCTGATCTAGAAACAGACGTAGCTGTTTCTAGATCAGGGGTAAGCAACATGGTGTAGGGTTTTGGACTACAGCTCCCATGAGCCCCAGTCAGCATGGCCACCGGTCAGTGATTATGGGATTTGTAGTCCAACACTTCTGGAGGGCATTGTGTTGTCTACCACTGGTCTAGACCAGGGGTCTTCAAACTAAGGCCCGCGGGCCACATCCGGCCCACCTTGCCTTTTTATCCGGCCCGCCGGCCGATTGGCGGAAGCAGACTTTTAAAAAATTCTTTCGTTTCAAGCGCCGATTCTTTTAATTCTTTTCCATAATATGGAAAAATTAGTGGTGGTGTTTTACCTCTTCTGTATGAGCTGATGAAGCTAAGTCAGATTTCTAATGTTTCAAAAATGCTACTTTGGATTGAAGCAGAGTATGCTCATTTGTGTGATGGCAAAAACAAAAGTATATTCGTGTTAGGCATGAAACAATTGTGCAACTATATATGTAAATACCACCAGCCCTGCCAGGAGTATTCATTCATATTCCCCCTTCTTCCCTCCCCATTCCTTTTTCCTTGTGTGTCGTGTCTTTTTAGATTGTAAGTCTGCGGGCAGGGACTGTCTTGTTAATTGCTGTAAACCGCCCAGAGAGCTTCGGCTATTGGGCGGTATAAAAATGAAATAAATAAATAAATAAAACAACTTTCCATTAAAGGGGGAAAAAATTCACCCCTATCAATTAAAAAAAAAAGGACCCGGGTCCTTTTTTTTTACTTGATCCATTCGTTCATATTTTTTTCAAACTATAGTCCGGCCCCCAACAGTCTGAGGGACAATGAACTCGCCCCCTGTTTAAAAAGTTTGAGGACCCCTGGTCTAGACTAATAGACTTCATCAGATTCACAGTCTCAGGAAAGTTTTTGGGCAAACAATTGCCATTCAAAGGGAAACCAAAGCAGCCCTAATTTTATGTCCATTATAAACAAATAGAAGAAAACTCACAATGAAGTTGGAAACAAATGGAATATTGCAGCTAATAGTTTTCTTTATATTACAATCTGGTTTTAAGGATGAAGGGATAAAATACAAACAAATGCAAAACTGAAATAGTCTTCAGTTAAAATTCACCCAGGACAACCAGGGATAGCCCAGTGACATTTTGCTGCCTGAGGTGGAGCAACAAATGGCAACAGAACCAAGATGAGAGAGTTGCACTCAGGGCCGGATTAAGAGCATTATGGGCCTGGTGCTGAGGATTTTGGTGGGCCTTTTTATGGAAATAAATAAAATGAAGACGCAATTTTATATTAAAACAAATTAAATATTTTAATTACCATTAAAGTGCCAAAACAGAAACATATTGAAAATATTTCTTTTTTTGTAAACAATAAGCTTGTTAACTCAATAAAACCATTCATCACATATCGTTGATGATAAGTACCTCCACGTTTTTTAACCTCTAGGGCAGTCTTCCCCAACCGGGGCCCTTCCAAATGTTTGGGGCCCCAGCTCCCATCTTCCCCAGCCACTGGCCATGCTGCCTGAGGCAAATGAGAACTGTAGTCCAAAATATCCAAGAGGGATATTTGGTGAACTCTGTTCTCTGGGGTTTTTCAAAATAAAACTTAAAATGCCACACAATTCCCCATGAAAGCGCACGTGCACACACACACACACACACACACACACACACACACAGTATTAGCCAAGCACACACACACACACGTGCACACACACACACACACACACACACAGAGAGAACTCTGTTCTCTGGGGTTTTTCAAAATAAAACTTAAAATGCAACACAATTCCCCATGAAAGCGCACGTGCACACACACACACACACACACACACACACAGTATTAGCCAAGCAGGTGACATTTTGCAGGCGGCAGGAGGATCAACACCCCCAAAAGGCAGACACATTCACATAAATAGAACATTCACAACAACCATTTTTAAATAAACATAAACCATCTTCCCCAGCCACTGGCCATGCTGCCTGAGGCAAATGAGAACTGTAGTCCAAAATATCCAAGAGGGATATTTGGTGAACTCTGTTCTCTGGGGTTTTTCAAAATAAAACTTAAAATGCCACACAATTCCCCATGAAAGCGCACGTGCACACACACACACACACACACACACACAGTATTAGCCAAGCAGGTGACATTTTGCAGGCGGCAGGAGGATCAACACCCCCAAAAGGCAGACACCCACACCAGGACCGGTGCAGGGCAGTTTGGCGCCCTAGGCTATATTATATTTAGCGCCCCCCCTCGTGCCGTGGGGGGGGGCTCCGGAAAGCAGCCCTGCTCTGCAACCTCCCCCCCCGCACCACCGGACCCCCCCACACACGCTGCCGCTGCCGCCCCCCACCTACCTTCCCACGCCTCCTCCGAAAAGGGACCCCCGCGCTCTGTTTTTGGCCGGGGGAAACCAGAGCAACAGGGCTGTTTAAGCCCTGTTGCCCTGGTTCTTCCCGCCAAAACAGAGCGCGGGCGGGGCTCCGGAAACAGCACGGAGAAGGTAGGTGTCGGGGGGGAGGCGGCGCGGAGGAGAGGCGAAGCGAGGCGAGGTGGGAGGAGGCGGCGCGGGGGGGAGGCGGCGCAGAGGCGAATCGAAGCGAGGTGGGGGGGAGGCGGCGCGGGGGGGAGGCGGCGCAGAGGCGAATCGAAGCGAGGTGGGGGGAGGCGGCGCGGGGGGAGGCGGCGCAGAGGCGAATCGAAGCGAGGTGGGGGGGAGGCGGCGCGGGGGGGAGGCGGCGCAGAGGCGAATCGAAGCGAGGTGGGGGGGAGGCGACGTGGGGGGAGGCGGCGCAGAGGCGAGGCGAAGCGAGGAGAGGTGGGGGAGGCGGCGCGGGGGGGAGGCGGCGCAGAGGCGAATCGAAGCGAGGTGGGGGGAGGCGGCGCGGGGGGAAGGCGGCGCAGAGGCGAATCGAAGCGAGGTGGGGGGGAGGCGGCGCGGGGGGGAGGCGGCGCAGAGGCGAATCGAAGCGAGGTGGGGGGGAGGCGACGTGGGGGGGAGGCGGCGCAGAGGCGAGGCGAAGCGAGGCGAGGTGGGAGGCGGCGCGGAGGCGAGGCAAGGTGGGGGGGAGGCGCCCAGGCTCGGCCCCACCACTACTCCGGGCGCACTGACCTGGCTCTCTCGGAGAGGCGGGCGGGCGGGCGGGCAGGGCAGGAGCGCGCCGGCAGCGAAGAGGAGTGCAGCGTTCTGCGCCCTCTTCTGCTACGCGCCCTAGGCAACAGCCTAGTTGGCCTAGCGGTAGCGCCGGCCCTGACCCACACCCACAAACACACAGCCCTTACGTTCAGTTTGGCTCACAAAAGAGGGAAAGCCCTTTTACAGAAAAGAAGGAGAAGGAGAAGGAGAACTTGCAGATCAAAAGAGTCAAACTTTTGAACCTTACCTGTGCAGAGGAGGGCCATCAGGACCAGCGGCAGGTAAAGACCATCCCAGAGGTTTGTCCCATAGCAAGCAGAAGTCATGGTGGAGATTTTGGAGGCGGGTGGGCAGAGAGGGGTCGCTTGACGGAGCAAAAACTCAAAAACTCCTGCAGCTCATCAGTAAGGGTCTTCCCAATTTCCCCCAAATTATTTATTAAAAAAAAAAAAAGCAGCCACAACAAAAAGCCAGGAAGCTTTGCTTGACCAAGAATAATTGTGTTGTTCTTGTTGCTTTGTTTTTTTGTTTTTGTTGTTAAACTAGCATTTGAACAATTGAGCTGCGAATCAGAAAGATCTTTTGCTCGAGGCTGGAGAGAGAGGTCCCTTCTAAATCTGAATATTACAGACCCTAGCAAGCCCCCCATGTGCTAGAAGTTCTCACAAAGAAATGTAGTAACAGTGATTGAAATACAAAGATACTGAAATGCTAATTTGAGAACAACAGTTCTTGCTAGGTCTTGCCTCAAGCCTGTAATGCAGATGTGCTTAGAACACCTTTCTAATCTTGAAAAAATCATTAATTATGCTGAATGATAACGATCAGAGCTAACTCCGAAGGGGGAAAAATCGACTCATGTCCCTATAATTGCAGGCCTATTGTCTGTTAAGGGCCTGGAGCTGCCGCTCCAACAGCCCCTAGCTTAATCCGGCCCTGGTTGCACTGCTTGGTGTTAAGGAAGAACACAGATATAGTGAGCATAACAGGAATCTGCTGGAATGGAGAGAACCACTGGCACATGGTCATCTTTCTAGGAAGGGCAGGGAAGGGTAGAATGGAGCTGGTGTTGCTCTGGAACCTTAAAAGAGGCTGACTCTGCCACATAATTGCTGTGTGTGACAGTACCAAGCCCAAAAGTAATTTAGTACTGGGGATATGCTATTGTCTCCCTAACCAAAATGTTCAGGGTGATCTTGAGATGGGGAATGAAATCAGGGAAGCATCCAAAGGAGAAAATGTTGTAGTAGTGGGTGACTTTAATTACCCTTACATAGATGGGATAAATGCATGTTCTGCTCATGACAAAGAGGGGCAAATTCTTGATACCCTAAATGACTGCGCCCTAGAACAGTTGGTCATGAACTTGACCAGAGGGGAGGTGACCCTGGACTTAATCCTAAGGGGTGCCCAAGAACTAGTATGAGATGTGAGTGTGTTGTTGAAGCAACTGGAGACAGTGACCACAGTGCTATCAATTTAATTTATCTGTACTGTAAGTGGAAAATTGCCAAGGAAATCCAACATAAGAAGAAACTCCTCTAAAGTGAGGCAAGGGGTAAAAAGGAAGTTGAAAGGGGAAGTCAGGAGGGTCAAAGCTCCCCAGAATGCTTGGGGTTTACTCAAAACTACAATAATAGAAGCTCAACCTTAACATACAGTGCAGGGCAGGAAAGGTAGCACAAAGTCCAAGGGATCACCAGCATGATTAACAAGCAGTGTTAAGGAAACTATTAGAGATAAGAAGGCTTCCTTCCGAAAATGACAGTCTTGCTCAAGTGAGGAGAACAAAAAGGAATACAAACTTGCACAAAGGAAATGCAGGCAAACAATAAGGGAATAAGACCAACCCTTAAAAAAAAAAATCTTTTAATTACATCAGAAGCAAGTAAACCAGCTAGAGGGACAGTTGGACCACTGGATGACAAAAGAGTTAAATGAGTACTTAAAGGAGGATGGCATAATTGCAGAGAAGCTAAATGAATTCCCTGCATCTGTCTTCACTGCAGAAGATGTAGGGCAGATAGCTGGGCCTAAACTGATAGTTTCGAGAAGGGAGACTGAGGAACTAAGGCAAATACTGCTGACAAAAGATTAAAACTGGCTGCCAATTTGTTTCCGTGCAAAGTATAAAGTGCTGGTTCTTACCTTTAAAGCCCTACATGGTCTAGGCCCAAGGTACCTTAGGGAGAGCACCTCCCCCCCTATCTTCCACCCCGCCACTTAAGGTCTTCGGAGGGCCATCTGCTGCAGCTGCCTAATGGGAGACTGGCAGCTACTCGTCGGAGGTCCTTCTCTTTTGCTGCCCCTCAATTGTGGAATAGCCTGCCACTTGAAATACGCCTGCTGACATCTTTGAATGTCTTTAAGCAGGCACTGAAGACTTTCTTATTTCAGCAGGGCTTCCTTTTATAACATTCTGTCATATTACTATGGAATTTTATTGCTTTTATGGAGTTTTAATTGAATTTTTATACTGTTTTTATGGAATTTTAGTGGAATTTTTATGCTGTTTTTGTGTTTGACAGATGTTTTTGTTGTATACTTGTCTGTTTGGTTGTTTGTTATTTTGTATGCCGCCTAGAGTAGTGGTATATAGGCGGGATATAAATTGAATAAATAATAATAATAATAATAATAATAATAATAATAATAATGATGATGTGAAAATAAATAAATCACTGGGTCGAGCTAGTATCCATCCAATAGTTCTAAAGGAACTGAAATGTAAAAAATGCTGATCTGCTAACAAAAATGTGTAATATGTCCCTAAGATCAGCCTCTATTTCAGAGGATTGGAGAGTGGCCAAAGTAACACCAATTTTAAAAGGGATCCAGGGGATCCAGAAAAGTACAGGTTGGTTAGCTTAAAATTCTGGCAAATTGAAGGAAAGCATTATTAAAGATAGTTTTATCAAGCATACAGAAGGACAAGTCCTGCTGAAAAGGAATCAACATGGCGTCTGCAAAGGTAAATCCTGTCTCACTAACATTTTAAAGATCTTTGAGAGTGTCAGTAAACATGGTCCATAGGGATGATCTGGTAGACATTGTTCACTTGGACTTCCAAAAGGCTTTTAACAAAGTCCCTCACCAAAGACTTCTGAGCAAATTTAGCATCATCATGGGACAAGAGGAGAGGTCCTCTTCTCGATTGGTAACTAGTTAAAGAACAGGAAGCGGAATGTAGGAATAAATGGGGTGCTGAGGCAGAAAGAGCGGCTTGCTTAAGGCTTCCTAATGAGCTCATACCCAAGGTGACATTTGAATCATTGACTTCCTGGTTCACAGTTCATTCTTATGTGGTATAGTCCTAAGCATGAGCTTTTCTACACAAGTCTTTTAATCCACTGTATGTACTTTTGGTTTCCTCGCAGAACTGATATCCACGCTCCACACAAAGATCTTTTCCTTTCCTGCTTTTCCACTATATAACCTCTAGGTGGAGCTGTGCTATAATGGAATAGTGCAAATACACAAGTAGGAAACTACTTTTTCTTTCATTTTCAGAAATAATACCTCATTTTCCCCACTGTAAAATAAAAATGGGAAAGTGTTCTTAAAAAACAGAAGCAAAACTGGAGGGTCATGATGTCATCTACAGAACTTGTAAACAACTGTGAGTGAGGAATGATGAGCACACAATAAATGCCTCATGTAGAAAAGCTCCATGTTCAGCTGAACTCCATGGCACTTACATTCTAGTAAGTATGTTTAGATTTGCAGCCTCACAGCCCAGTGTGAGGTGTGCTTACTCAGAAGCAAGTCCCAATGGATCCAATGGGGATTACTGCCAAATAAATTATGTTTTCAGTCTCTTCACTACCAAGAAAAAATAGTTGAGGGACACTGGAAAAAGCAGCATCAGGACTGGAAGGAGAGCTGGCAAATGATCCCCCCCCCCCCCATGTCTTCTCTCCCTATCAAATTTGCTTTTTATATTTTGGTCCTTGTACTTCGTCAATCAGCAAAATGTCTCAGCACAAATGCACCCAAAAAATCAGGTTGCATACACAAATTTGAAGCTGTGAGACTAAAATACTAGGTTTCTAATGTGTCTCACAAGTTATACATGCACAGATGCACTAAGCAACACTAAAGAACCCGTAACCATAAAAACATATGGACATTTTTCCATAAACCACTAAATGCTGAAACTGTACTAGTATTATCAACACAAAGGGGCTTTCCAAACACTTGGTCTTTGTGCAATAATAAATGCTCAGGGTTTGTTTTGTTTTTTACTAATTTATCATGAGGGATCTAGATGTCTTTTCTCAAGATAGCACTCGTTCTGCATAGATATCACATCTTCCCAGGACAGAAACCACAATATTTTGTCTCTGGGGAAATACAGTTGAATTTGGCTGCAAGTGGCGTATAGCAGAAGGTAGATCTCTGGGTGAATTGAAGTACATCAGCAAGGATTTCTGACTCCCAATTGCTTAACAAGCAGCAAAATTACTCCCTTCCAGCCCAGAACTGTACTGCAGAAATGAAGAAAATTTGAGGTAGCCAGAAGTGGATTTTGGTGTGGAAAGAGTATGAGCTCCATTCAGTTTTGGTACTCAGAGCAAATTCTTTGATGCTGAGGACCAAACTAGACATTACACCAATTGCGTCGTGTGGAGCTGGGTGTTGGCTTTTTCTTTACTTTTTTACTCTCATGTTAGCATGCATAGCCCCAATTCAGATTGGGACCATGGTGCTCTGGATTGGGGGGAGGGGTGTTAAACCATCTTTCATCTGTGTGTGTGTCCCCCAAAAAATCCCCCAAGGGGAGTTTAAAAAAGGAATAAAGCTTCCATTGACTCAAAGGGAAACTTAAAAAAAAAAAAAAAAAAAACCCACAAGAGGAGAGGAATTGGGAGGGCAAGAGGTTTAAACTCTCCCTCCCAGAGCACCATGGTCCTGATCCAAATAGGAGCCACACATGCATACTCGAAAGTAAAACGTAAGACAAGCCTCAGCTACATGCCACGCAGTTAGTGTAACGTGTAGTTTGGCTCTGAGTGTATTTCTTTTGTACCAGGCTTACATTTGCAGTGGTTCTAAGGGATTCTTGTTTAAAAAAACAACAACAACTAGATTTCACAAGCCTGAAGTCTGCCCACCCTTGATCTAGGATATCTAGGGGGGGACGACACATGATGAGCATATATCAGATAGATCCTGTGAAATTATGACATAACTCTACCTACCATGTCCATGCTATGATATGACTTTGTAAAGGTCTTGCTTAATTTATGTAAGGAGCACTCAAACACTATCCTTTCTCCTACAGCAATTGCTCAACATTTTCTGAAGTTTGCTCTAAAAATAATCATGTGGGAGCATCATAAGCAAAACTTGGATTTTTCATGGTTTTAATAGGTCCGGTGGGGTTTTAATTCTTTTATTTTGTTGTGACTCTGAGCCACCCTGTGTATCCATGTTGTAGAAAAGGTGAGGTATAAATGGAAGAATAAATGAAAACAGCAACTTCCTTTTCTTAATTATGCAGGGAAGCCCAAAGCCATCTCCTGCAAGCAACACGGGAGCAAATGGTATGTTCTCCGTTAAAACGACTGGCTGCAATCCATACAGAGCTCATCCCCATGCTGCCATCACAGTCAATGGAAAGAGAAAGGAGTTGCAGGGCCCTGTGTTGAGCCCCGCCCCACCCCAAGTGGGTCCTCTCAGCCCCTCACACTGCTGAGACATCCCATCTGCAGTGGGGGAGTCTTTTGTATCCATGTAGGCTCTCCTGCATGATCCAGAACCCTGATTTTCCAGAACCTTGCATGGCACTGCAACCCCTTTCTATCTATGTTGGTCACAACACTTCCAGAGTGCTCCAGTCATGTGTGTATCTACGGGATGGGAGAGAAATTGGTTCAGTTCACATTTTAATGTGAATTTACCTAATTTCACACTTTCCAAACTGCTATGTGAACCGAAACTCAGTTTTCCTTTGAAATTCACACATCTCCAAATGTTGCAGTGGAGTTCTCCAATCAACAGGAAAATGCATATATGAGGGCAAATAATGTTGAAAAATGCATTATATTAGGAAAATTGCTTGCAAAAAATGTGTCTGCTAGGCAAGCACACAGAGAAAAATGCATGTATTGGGAGAAATTTGCACAATAATGCTTTTGAATTTTCATGCCAAGTTTAAAAAACAAAATTGTCAAAGTCTGGGATGAGCCAAACATAAGATGAGAAATTGTCAAAATTCGAGACCAACTGAACCTAGGACTGGAAAAATCAGAAACTGAGAAACTGACATTGACAAATTCATCCATCCTTATACTGTATCCCATTTCATTTAGTGGAACATGATTGCAATTTCAATAGGGCTTACAGCACAATTCAATGCATGTCTACTCAGAAGTAAGTCACTTTGTATTCAGTGATGCTTAGTACTAGGTAAGTGTGTCTCGAATTGCAGCCTTAAGCCTGGCTGACCAATTTTCTTTGGATCGAGACCACTGTATTCATTTGCCAACAAACACAGGATGCACTTTAACCCAAATAATGTTTTGTAGTCATTGCATTTACTTTCTTAGAAGAGAAAACTCAAGAAGATTAGATAATTACAAGGAGACATTTCAGCTGGCGAATAATGGTTCAAAGACTTTTCTACAATGCAGTTTATCGCAACTCAAAACTATGAAACCAGTTACTTTCTTTTAAAAATCAACTTCAATATGATCCAAACAGCTGTAATAGTTCTTAAAAGAACATAAAAGAATGACAGTGGTATTGATTTTTTTTTCTTTTTTTAAATCATGGCCTATCCACCTGCAGTGCTTTTCTCACATAGTTTAATAAGGACATTTACCATGTCATTACACATTTTAATTACATTGTTAAATGTCACAATCATACATGCTAATGACATCATTACACCTATTTACACCAATTATGTCATTTGATGCAATTAAAGCAATTTTGACAATAACATATAGATCAATAAGATTCTGTTTTGTGTTTTCTAGATGGACAAAAAGGATAACATTTCAGGATTACGAAAAAGATTATAAAGTTTCTTCCCTGCCTAGTGCAGGATGGACATTTGAAGCATGAGTGTAAATCAGAAGGAAGTCATTGGTGGGAAGTGAAAAATGAAGTAAAATGAATGGAGAATCAAGCCCTTACTGAGATCCCCACTGGGGTTTTGTTATTTTTATTGATATGACGCATGAAATCAAATGCACAGTAACAGCAAGTAAAAGTAGTTCAACTCTCTGAAACTAAAGCCAAGTTGCAAGCCCTTTGCAGAACATTTTTGCTCCAAAATGAGGCTCTGGAAGTTTATTATGATCATCATCGTCGTCGTCATCAATCTCATCATCATCATCATCATCATCATCATCTACATTTCTATACCGCCCAATAGCCAAAGCTCTCTGGGTGGTTTACAAAAGATTAACAATATATAACATAATATAAAAAACATTTATATTCAATAGGCAGTATCCAATGGTGACTGTCCGCCAGCAGCCAACCCCACCAGTTCCATTGCATAAGTGGCATCCACTAAAGCAGATTTTGTGCTTCTGGGGGCAACCCAAAGCGAGCAAAAATGCTTGTTTCTGAAATGGGGCAGGTTGGTGGACCTTCGTTATGAGAGCTCCGCCAACCTGCCCCATTCCAGAAAAGAGCATTTCAGTCATTTGCGTGCTTGCTCCCAGAAGCACTAAATTTCTGTTGCACAAGTGGTGGGCACCGCTTGCGCCATGAAATTGGCAAGCTAGCCACTCACAGAACGGAAGCAGCAGTGGCCCCACCCATGCACAGGCAGCCTTGGATACTGCCCATTTACAATTAAAAACAATCAACAATAGCAATCCCAGGACCTTATCATATGCCATCAAATGCCATGGTAAATGTTACGCAAGCCACCTGACCCTCACCTTTTGTCTCCATCACTACCTGTTCTTCCTGTGCTCCAAAGAGTCCCAGTTGGTGGTGTGCGCCATTTTTTTTCAACCATACCTCTCCACAGTGAGAGCAAGAAGCATTGCCCTCCCTCTGTTTTGCCTTCATAACATTGTCACACCACCATATGCCATTGTGAAGCCAAGAGTGAGGGCAACACTTCCAGACCTCACTCTAAACTTACAGCAAATTTATATCTGGCCCTACCTCAGTTCTTTGGAAATTTTGGGGGAGGGGGGAAATCAGAAAGAGAGGCAGGTGACATAGAAGCATATATTATGTTTTCTCTGCCTACTGCTCTGAAATAAGATGTGCTCCTCAAAGGTCCGCTGTGAACTTTTTGCATCGCACTTTGAGGACAAAGTCACTTGTTTCTGTAGCAAACTTGACGCTGTTGTTAGCGCAGCTCCAGTTGAGGCATCTGATGCCACCGCATGCCCAGTTCTGTGGGATCAATTTCACTTGCTGTGGCTTGATGATGTGGACACGGTGCTTGCAGCAATGCAACCAGCCACATGCCCTCACGATCCTTGTCCCTCCTGGCTAATAAAAGCTGGCCAAGGGGGTATGACTGGGTAGGTCCAGGGAGTGGTAAATTCATCTCTGCGGGAAGGGGTGGTTCCTGCTGTCCTTAAGGAGGCAGTAGTGCAACCACTCCTGAAGAAACCCACTCTGGACCCAACGGACCCACTCTTACTGTTCGTTATCTTTGAACCATACTGGGACTGAACAGCCCTTCAAATAGATGCCTTCAAACAGAGGGCTGTTCTTTCCAAAGTAGGACACCTGGCCACCCTAAGAGGAGGAGGAACTTGGATTGACAGTTGTTGAGACAGATGGCAAAGTACAGGAGCCACCAATTGTTGATTCCTGTTTTAGAAAAAGAGATAAATGGACTCCTAGAGAAATAAAGCTATACAAGGGATTATAGACCATATCTGTTTACATAGGCTGTATATGGGGTCAGGGACAGCAGTGGCCCACCCAAAGAGTAAGCAAGAAATATCTGAAATTATTCTACAATACATTTCCATCTAGGATCTGGAAAGGATTAGATATTTTTTTAAAAAAATAAAAAAATAAAAATCATATGATGCATTCATTGCTCCCACATGAGCTAATTCAGCAATTAAGCTAGAGGAAGCTCAAGGGAAATGAACTGAAGCATCCAATAAAGCAAGCAAACTACAGTCCTGCAAATAAGTAAAGG
Source organism: Shinisaurus crocodilurus (assembly GCA_021292165.1). NCBI lineage: Eukaryota > Metazoa > Chordata > Lepidosauria > Squamata > Shinisauridae > Shinisaurus > Shinisaurus crocodilurus. Next base: position 158,211,816 of record CM037876.1, on the reverse strand, counting down.
CTAGGCGAGCCAAGGCACCACACAGTAGCCATAAATCCATTTTGCAAAAGGCATGTATTTATACATAAATTTATGCATAAATTTCCGTGTATTTAATTAACACCATAGACTGTTGTCATTGTCTTATGTCGCCTGTTAAAAGGCTATATAGAGGATGGTTAACAGAGTCTGGGAGGACCTAGTTAAGAAAAATAAAATGATAAATTCTTTAGGCCTGATAATAAGCTGGCATTTTCAATTGAGAGATGGCAGCGGTGGGGCGGGTGGAGGGGGGAGAAAGGGAATCAGTCGAAGTTCTTTAGGAGTGACTGCCGCTCTTGGAACTGTATGAGTGGCTTGTCAGGTGAAATCAGCTGCAATAAAAAGGCATCCGTGCTGGTGACCAGCTCTGCCCTCACCAAACATTTCAGAGCAGTCATTGGGTTTACTGTTTAAGATTTCAGAGGACAAGGGCATGAAGTCAGTCAAGCAGGGAGGAGGAGGGGGGCACAGAGAGAGAGAGAAGAATGAAAGAAAAAGCTTCAGATGAAAAGTTTGCACCAGTGCCAGATAGCGAAGCAAAATGAACATATGCACGGGGCTGTCTCTTTGTCGACGGGGATTGAAATGCATTCGGTTCACTTTTCAGTGCCTAATTCGTGCTTCCTGAAACAATACACAAACTGAACCACACTTGTGTGCCAATGTTCTCACTTTTCTGAATTTCGTGATGCAATTCTGCAATCCAAAAACTGCATGCAAAAATGTGTATATTAAGGGGGAATGCACGCCAAATACATAGATTAGTGAAAATAATGTCAAGAAACACATTATGTCGGGGGAAATTGATTGCCAAAAAAAAAAAAAAAATGCATATAACGCAAAATTGTAGAAAATGTGTATAGCAGAAGAAATGCACATGAAAATGGGTACAAATTTTCAAGTGGAATTTTTAAAAATATCACAAACTGATGCAGAAATGGGACAAATGCTGGCCCCTAGGCTTTGTCTGAGGGGCCATAGGATAGTTTGGATTCCTAGTTCTGAGGTCAGAGACAGCATTCTGACATCGAAGCTGGGAATCAGAACTCCGCACCCCCTCGCAGACAGCACGGAAAGAAGCGCACCAGCTGCTCTCCGAGGTCAGGAAAGCGACCTCAGAGAGGGGGTAAAGGTGGCATTTCAGGGGAAGGGAGGAGACTGGAGCAGCCAGGATATGAAGTATCCTGAAGCCGTTCCACCCCCCTTCCCTCCCCCTGTTGGATGCCATTGCTAGACGTCCAAAAACAGCCATCTAGCGAAAATGCAAAGTGGGAGGAGCAGGGAGGTGAAGATCGCCTCCGCCACTCCTCCCACTCTGCATTGGAGGAGCACCCTTAGGCTGCAGTCCTATCCTCATTTACCTGGGAGCAAGCCCCATTGAACTCAGTGGGATTTACTGATGAGTAGACATGTGTAAGATTGCACCACTAGGGTTGGAAAAATAAGAAACTGAGCAAAACTGAAATTGACAGATTCATGCGTCCTTAGCCATGGTGCTGGGGGGAAAATGGGTCAATGAGGACTGAGCATGCTCAGTTGCTACGGAACGCTAGCTGGCTGTCGAAGTGGAAGAGGGGAATGGAAAACTGGAGGGATGGGATGGAATGGAGTATCTTAGAAGAGGGCATGGCTGGCTGGAACCTTGAAGAGGAGTGCTCCACACTGCAATATTTTCTTGCGGGTCCCACTTGTATATACTGATAGCAAACTCATTCTCCAAGTGCCTATACTTATGTAGCCAAAACAGCACTATCCATGTCCAACAAGGAAATATCAGCAGGCTCAGGAAAACACCAAGGTTTTTAGAAGTATGATAAATCTGGGGGGGGGGGGGAATCCCTAGAACGGGAGGACACTTGAAAGTAGCCCAATGGGGACTGAGCATGCTTAGTGGCCATGGCATGCTGAGTGACTGTTGGGGGAAGGGAACTGGAGAGCCAGGTGGAGGGCGAATGGACTATCCTATCCTGGAAAAGGGCATGGCTGGCTGGAGCCCTGAACAGGAGCATTAAACCTGTTTTTGCTGCAAGTTTAATGCTGCAGGCCCCAACTCAGATGCTGATGAGTGGCTGGCTGCCAGCCAGGCATTGTTTCCTGGCACCATCCTCATCCCATACACTCTGTGCTGTGTGGCTAATGTAAGGCATCCGTGATTTCAAACCAGGAATGCTGAAAGCAGGATCCAGGGACTTTGTTTTCTGTGCTACTGTGCTATCTCACCAGAAGAGGGAGCTGCTGTCCTTCTCTCCAGGAAGGCCAGAGGGAGGCACCGCAGATACCAGGAGTCAGGTGACAGGAAGAGCCAAGAGGGGTCCACCTGGTTGGTTCGATAAAGCTTCTGGATCTGAGCAGTTCATCACTTAAGTAAAGGTTGGACTGCTCTCGGATTGCCTATTTCTGCTTAATTTGACTGCTTCCTACCTAGCTCAGCTACAGGCCTGGCCATGTAAAGCCATCAAGACAGTGTACAACACTTTAAAAAACAAACAAAACTGTAACCACTGAAAAACAATGCTTTTTGTGTGCTTTTGTGTTTAATGTTTAAAGCTTATAATGTATTTTCGAGATGACAGCCAGTAGAGTAGGCATGGCTAACTTGGGGGGGGGGGGGCAGGGGCCAGAGGCCATTTTTGCCCACCCCCCAGGGCCCCTGTGGCATGCATTCCATGGGGCGCCATCAGTCAGCCAAAAGAATTACCCCAAAAATGGCTGTGTTAGCACTACAGAGCACTGAGTGGGGCAAATTTATCTCGTTTTGAAGCTAACTTTGACCTGTATTGTGCTCCATAGAGATAACCTGAGCTGTTATTTTTGTAAACAGATGATGATGATGATGATGATGATGATGATGATGATGATGATGATGCAGCAGCAGTAGCAGTGGAGTCCACTCTGGTGGGGGCAGCAGGGGGCCATGTGGACCATGGACCGCATGTTACCTACCCCTGTGGTAGAGGCTGTATGGAGGTATCATGTTCTCCCAGTGAATTACCTATCCCCCAAGAGCAGGGTCTCTCTCTCACACACATAATGGAAACTAAACTGAGAGCAAGGGATGGCTAAAAGTGAGTTGTGAACCCGAGCTGCATTGGCCAAAATTAAAGCAAGGAGGGAAATGAAATTAAAGCAAGGAGGAAAATGAAAATTTTACAGGGCACCGTCTTCTCAATGGATAGATATACCTGATCTGGATTTCTTGGATCCATGTAGGGATTTACATCGATCATGATGTGCGTGGAAACAAATCGTATTGCAATGACGTCTTGTGAAGACTTACCAGGAAGATAACAAAGTAAAAGTAATTCTTTGTCATGGTTCTAGAATAGATTGTAGTAATGCATTAGCCCACCACCACCCATCTCCTCTGGAGAGATGCATGGCTCAGATCACAAGTGAAAAATCCAATTTAACCGTATTCATTCATTGTGATTGGCAGCCTCTGAACACAGCGGAGGCCGAGTACAGAGGTAGCAGGCTGGCATCCGTCAGGACAGAGGGTTGCGTGCCTGTGCTTTAGAAGTGTGGGGGTCAGGACTAATGAGAAATTGCCGAGGGGGGGCAGGGGGGGAGAGGTAAGATTATTTTTTAAACCTTGACTGGCAGCACAATCCTATACATATCTACTTAGAAGTAAGTTCCATTATTTTCAAAGGGAATTACACCACAGTAAGTGTGTATAGGATTGTGTGTGTGTGTGTGTGTGTGTGAGAGTCATATATCTTATATATACATATTTTTATTGACTTTATTATACTTGCTGCACTGGGACTATTCTGAATACTGAAGGTGTGAGATATAAATAGAATTCCAATAATCTGTACTACACCACTCTCCTGTCGCATCCTGGAATGCTCACAATCATGAATACAAAAATTGAACCCCATCTGCAGATGTCAGGGATGGGGAAACTTGTGGTCCTCCAGATGGTTTGGTCTACGACTTCCATCAGCACTAGACAGCATAGCCAATGGTGAGGGTTTCTGGGAGTTGTAGGCTAAAACACCTGGAGGGCCACAAGTTGCCCAACCCGCCCTATTTATTTATTTATTATATTTATACCCCACCATTTTTCCTGCAAGGAACCCAAGGCGGCTTACATAATCCTCCTCCTTGCCATTTTATCCTCACAACAACCCTGTGAGGTAGGTTAGGCTGAGAGTCAGTGACTGGCCCAAAGTCACCTAGTGAGTTTCATGGCCGAGCGGGGACTAGAACCCGGATCTCCCCAGTCCCAGTCCAGCACTCTCACCACTATGCCACACTTGGTGGTGAATTTCTAAGCAGCCCCCCCCCGATGATCCGATTCTCCATGGTGCGGAGGGGCTCTCCGCCCGCTCTCCACGCCGCTGGGGCAGCCACGCCACTCGCTTGGGCAGCTGTGCTGCCCGCACGGGCTCCTGTTGCATCATTTCCGGCTGGCAGGAAGTGACGCGACGGGCCCTGCACCGACGTGGCTGAACCCTGTTGCTGCGGTTTTGGCGTAGAAACCAGGGCAACCCGTTTTAAGCCCTGTTGCCCTGGTTTCTACACCATACCGCAGCAACAGGGTTCGGCCATGTCGGCACAGGGCTCGTCGTGTCACAGCCGGAAATGATGTGACGGGAGCCCACGCGGGCGGTGCGGTGGACAGGCGGACAGAGCGGGTGGCAAGGTAGGCCCACTCGTTGCGGCGAATATCGGGGGGCTGTGAGCGGGGCCGATTTCAGCTCACTCCAGCCCCCCGATATTCGCGGTGACATCCCTAGCCACACTGGCTCTCTAGATGTTCTCTGACATGCAAAGCCTGGGATACACATGCCTTCATTTAAGTCATGGCATTCTGGAATAACAAAAGGATCTATCAAAAGCACTATGTTTTTCCATTCACTTTTATGAGAAGGGGGATGTTCTGTACACCCATTACCACGAATGCAGACAGAGGACATTTCTTTACTTGCCCGTCCTTAACGTATAACATACACAAGATTAGTGGCCTGAATGGTTGTCTGAATGCCTTGTTGTGACAATGTGGGCAAACAACCTTGGCCTGCACTTGAAAGTGACTTTGCGTGGTAGAGAGGGCCTGACAGAGCTGTGGAGCAAACACATTTCTGAAGGTTTTCCCACGCTAAAATTCCTACTTTAAATCTTGTTCACAAACAGATATAGCGGCTGACTGAAACTGCAAAAGTTATTAGTAATGCTGTCAAATTAAATCGTTATCAGCTTCTATGCCTCCAAATATTGTGACTTTTAAAATATGAGCTTTTATGACACATTCTGCGATGATAGGCTATATTTTCTGCACTGCCACAGAAACTAGGAACCAAGGGGAAAGAAGTGCATTAACTTCAATGTTTATATCGTCTAACTGAAGGGGCACCTTCTCCCATATGTTTTTGCCTGATCACTAAGATGGTTTTCGGAGGCTCTTCACTAGGTGCTGCCGCCCACAAGAATGTGACAGGTGGCTGCCAGGGAAAGAGCCTTCTCTGTAGTGGCCTCCATCTATGGAATGCCTTTCCCAGGGAGATCCGCCTGGCTCAGTGGTAGTAGAGCAGCTGCTTTGCATGCAGAAGGTCCCAGGTTCAATCCCTCATGTCTCCAGGTAGGGCTGGAAAAATTCCTGCCTGAAACCCTGGAGAGCCGCTGCCAGTCAGTGTCAACAATAGTGGCGTCTTCACTGTATACATTTAGGCGCCAGATTAAGACCTTCCTCTTCAAGCAGGCATTTAACCTTTAATCTTTTGCTTTATTAATTTTACTGTGGCTCCTCGATGTTTTAAATATCCGTTACTATTTTTAAGGTTTAATTTTGCATTATTATGATACTTGTCTGTTGTTTTATTTATTTATTTATTTATTTTTGTTGTTTTGTTGTTATTGTTCTCTGGTTTTATGACTGTAAACCGTTCGAAGGGCATTTGTCGGCTGGGCGGTATACAAATCTAATAAATAAATAAATAAATAAATATTTATATAGACAGTTGATTCAACTTGAGGCAGAACTTCACAGGATCGTATCTTTACAGCACAATCCTATACCTGTTTACTCAGAAGAAAGTCCCACTGTGTTCAATGGGGCTTACTCCCAGTAAAGTGTGCACAGGACTCCAGCCTTTTTCTTCACTAATACATGGAGCAGACCATGATATGGTGGATGCAATAGCAGGGCCAGCCCTACCATTGGGAAAAAGTGACGCAGTTGCCTCAGGGAGCAGATCATGGGCACCTGGAGGGGGCAGTGGTGGCAGCCCCCAGGCCATCAGGGTGGTCATTTATGCGTTGCCAAAAGAGATGACAAAGGAGGACACATTTGCGTGCAAGTTGCATATTCTAATTTATACTTCTATGTGCAAATTTAGAAGAATGACTATAATTTAAATAGAAATACAATACACCTCAGCTTGGTGGGGAGGAAACTGCCTTACACTGAGTCAGACCACGGGTCCATCTAGGCCACTATTGTCGACACTGACTGGCAGCGGCTCTCCAGGGTTTCAGGCAGGAATTTTCCCAGCCCTACCTGGAGACGTGAGGGATTGAACCTGGGACCTTCTGCATGCAAAGCAGCTGCTCTACCACTGAGCTACGGCCCCTCCCCAAGCACCTGGGTGGATTGTGACCAGGTGCCCTGTATGAGGTGCCCAAAAACAACAGGAGAGAAAAGAAAAGTGTATCACCTGGAGTCCATTAAGGACCATATTGTTAGGATGCCCCACGCCAGCTCACAGAATGCTCATGAGATCGTTGAGGAATTCTCCTCGAATAGATCTGAAAAACTATCGGCCCCCAACGGCACTTGGGACACTTTTCTTTTCTCTCCTGTTGTTTTTGGGCACACATCGGTGCCTTCCCCTCTCATTTTTTTTTATTGGCCTGTCTGAGGTGCCTCCTCAGTCTGATATCCAGGTGCTAATGGTTGATGGGCAACTTCAAGGCCCCTCCTTGCTCTCCCTGCTTAGGGTTCTTTATCTTTAAGCCCTACACAGCATAGGACCGCAACACTTGATGGAACGCCTCCCCCAGCCACAATCTACCTGGACACTACGCTCAACATCTGGGGCTTTCTTCCAACTGCCACCTCCAAGAGAGGCTCAGTCGGTGGTAACACAGAAGAAGGCCTTTTCTGTGGTAGCCCCCCCCAATTATGGAACAAGCTCCCCACTGAGGCTCGCCTGGCACCAACTCTACTATCCTTTTGGCGCCAGGTTAAGACTTCCCTCTGTGCCAAGGCTTTTAACAGCTCCAAATAGTACATGGGGGGGAGGGTGGTTAAGTCAGCTTTTCAACAGGTCTAGTTTTAGTACCTTGTTTTTAGCTATTTAAATCATTTTTAAATTCAGTTTTTAAATTTTAGTAGTGTTTATGTCTTTATTGTTTGTATTTTATATTCTGTTTTATAATTGTTGTAAACCACCCAGAGAGCTTTGACTATTGGTAGTATAGAAATGATGATGATGATGATGATGATGATGATGATGATGATGGGGGGGGGAATATAATAATAAATATAATAATCATAATACCGGACTTGAACAGGACATCCCTTCAAATAGAGGACACCTTCAAACAGAGGACTGTCCTCTGAGAGAACTTCAAATAGAGGACTCTCCTCTGTAACGTAGGACACTCAGCCACCCTACTGGCCATTCTCCTTCTGTTGGAGGACAAAGTTGTGTGCTTCATGTGGCCTACCCTCTCCCCCGCCCCCCAAGCTAGCCTGCTGTCCTCAGGTGAGGTCCATCACCAGTGTTGAAGTAAGATGCAACAGCCAGTTTGATTGACTTCTATAGGTGGAATGGAGGGTTCTATCTTATCCTTTGCCTCAGCAGAAAAAGGCTGGCCCTGAGCAGAAGTAAAAAAATAAAAATAAAAGTATTTTCTTACACATACTGAATTAGTGTAACTTCCATGCACAGTGTGCGGATTAGTTTGAGATCTGCCCAAAACAGTGTGTTTTCAGAAATAATGTAACTTTTGTTAGCAGGCCTGTTGCCTAAGGCAGCTATCATTTCTACTGAACTGCATTTTTTTAAAAAATTACCTTTTTAAACTCTTAAGCATGACTCCTTATGTATTACTTTTCCTTGAAATATGTTCTCCATTTGGTAAGTAGGTCCTGGGTAAATGACTGACCTTTCGAAACAATATTTATAATTTTAGAAATGTTTTATATGTTTTGTTTTTTCAACACACACAAAAGGACTTAGCATTCTTTAAGAATCCAATATTGGTACACATTTAGGTTCTTCTATTAAATTCTGCCGCTCAAACTTTTTTTTGAAAGGAAAAAACGCATGCCATATGAAACCATTAACAACGCATGTGGTTTGGAAACCTTCATTTATATAGCAGTTTGCCATGTCATGATGTATTTTAAATAAAAGAGCTACAGACAAAGGTATTGATTTTGGGGACTTAACTAAATAAACTGTATGTAAATTGTGTCTCTCTTCTGTAAAATTAGATCAGAACACACATATTACACTGTCTTTTTCTAAAGGAATGACAGCTATTGAATTTGGCAGACATTGGGATTCAGTTAAAGAGTTAAAGACCTCTGATCTTTGGCTTACAATTAAATGATAGCAACCTAGCAAGGATTGTGCTGCAGTGAGCCAGACAGCGTTGGAGACACATAACAACAACCAGGAGGCGTTATTGCTGAGTGCTCAGCTAGCTTTATGCATTTCCTTCATGCTGCCTTGAATCTGGGTGCCTGTTTCTCAGAGGGTCGTAGTGGGTTTTTTTTTTCTCCATTTCTATGGAACATCGAATCGCAAGATCTTTGAAGTAGGGCTGTCTTTCACATCGAGATATAGGGAAGGATCCAATGGTGTCCATCCGCTAGCTATTTATGTTGCCACTAGCAGAAAGCACCGCTTACGCAACGTCAATAGTGCTTTCTAGCACTGCTGGTTCCCATCACGCTAAAAAGTGATATTGATGTTGCACAAGCAGTGCTTTCCACTAGTGCAACATAAGCAGGTACTATTGACATTGCACAAATGTTGGTTTCCAGCTAGCACAACGTAAATAGCTCTAGCGGCCAGGTATTGTTGGATCCTTCCCTTACAGCTTTTGATCAGATGGCACATTACAGCATACATTTTAGCTGTATCAAGAACCCGTGTCTGGTTGTAGATGGTGCAACAGACTCGGCTCGGGGAGACATGGGTTCAAATCCCCAACCCAGCCTTAAATGTCACTAACTCTTACATGGAGCTTACCTCACAGCAGCACTGTGAGGATAAAATGTGGAAAACCTCATTTATGCTACCCCAAGCTCTTTGAAAGAAAGGTGGGATAGACATTTTATTATAGTACTAATATTTTATCTAATTGGGGGGAATGGGTATTTTAGATGTGTTAATCTACCTCAAATCCTCAGGACCGAGAATCCAAGTTCAGAGGAAGATGCCTTCTACCAGGTGAACTGATTGGTCCACCTAGCCCAGTATTGTCTACTTTGACTGTCTCAGGTGAGGGCTTTCTCATCCCCTGCTACCTGTTCTTTTCAATGGGAGATGCCGGGGATTGAACCTGGGACCTTCCACATGCAAAGCAGGGGCTCTACCACTGAGCTACGGTCCCTCCCCAAACATTACCACTCAAAATCCGTAGTCCTTTTGTGTACTCACTTCCTCAAGGTGTTATCATGGGCCAGGGAGGGGGAATGGAGAGAAAGGTTATAATCAGGTGCCTTTATATTGCAGTTGCCGACAACCAATCAGAATAAAGCCAGCCCTTTTGTTATGGGCAGCTCGGAGCCAGTTGTCAGTCTTTTTGTGTAAAAGCTAAGATTTGGGGCTGGTTGCCAGAGTTGTTGGGTTGTAGTTTTTTTCCCCTTCTTCCATAAAGCTGTCATCTTTGGACCAGAAGTCATGTCGTCGTCATCATTTCCACTTAGAATTCACCCTTGAAACACGTAACCTGCATATGTTCGCTAAGGAGCCAGATTTGCTGAGGTCAGCCCCAGAACATCATTTCATGTAGTGGTGCCTGAGGGATGGCAGAGTGTGTGCAGCACACTTCTTCAGGCTCTGTTCAGTCAAAGGTGATGGGGTGGGGTGGGGGTGGCAGTGCAATGTGTGAGTTGGCAACATCGGCTATGGGTCTACTCATGCACTCACTTCCCTATGTATTGCTTTCAGCATGTAGAAACAGGAACTGCCAACAGTCTACGCAAAAATTCCTAAGATTCCTAAGAAGGACAGAGTATGTGATTGCAATTCGGTATCAGTTGAAGAACATTCACGTACTCTTAGAGTGTTCAATTTATAATGATCTTAGAATTAAATATATTTCTCCATTGATAAAACCATTGAAGGGAAGGTCATCATTTGCAAAGGTATGTTTCCTGTTGTCTAATGTTGACAAGTATATATCCTATAGAACATCCAAATTCCTTGTAAATGTTTTACAAATATATACTGTAAAAACTTAAGGTTATAAGGGAAATTATTTAATTTCTGAAGATCTATTAAGTATTAACTAAGCTCTGACCGTGTATAATGGCAAATTGCTGTGATACAATAAAGTTGAATGATGGTGGTGAGCTTCAAAACCACAAGCTCTAACCACTGCTTTCAGCCTGCACTAGAATGCATGGGGAGAACCTGTGGCCCTCCCAACGTTGTTGGACTCCAACTCCCATCCCCAGCCACCATGGTCTGGGATGATAGGAACTGTAGTCCAACAACATATTGAGAGCCACAGGTTCCCCCATCCCTCAGCACTAGAACCACAAGCTCCGCTCACAAGATCGTCCTGTGCTAGCCACAGAAGCAAACAGAAAGTTTTTTGTTATTAGCTTTTGTTCCCACTCGAATCTCAGGCTTGGCTCAGCTCTGCATAATAATCCCTGACCTGTCCTGGCTGTGCCACCAAGACCTACACAGGTATGAGAACTTTTGAAACCAAATGTTGGCAACTGGACGTAATATATGGCTCTGCCTCTGAGCCAATAATGCACGACAGCGGGAGGCTGCTTTTTTCACTCTTGTGGCCAATATAATACGACAGCCAGCAGCTCACAGCTGATGCAATTTCTATGCTGTCCAAGAAGACTCCAGAATAGACCTCAGGTGCATGCTGGGAAAGCTGCTGGAGTTGGTCCCAACGTAATATGTGGACCTGCTGCAAGAAAAATTTGATCCCATGAAGCTGAAAGGTGAACAAATCTTTCCAATGTCAGTTCCACTCCACACGTGGTAACATCCCCACTCAGTAACAGATCAGAAGACAATTCTCACCCTAAAAACAAAGCTACACACACACACACACACATTTTGGCTATCTGCACCCCACACATTTCTCACCAATTTATATACCTTTCCACATGTCACAGAATGGAATAGAGATACTCTTGGCCTGGGCCACTTGTACTATACAGAGGCTCGTACCAAGAACTGCCTACCGAGTCCCATGCTCTCCACCTTTACACATGGCTGAAAGCTCTTGCCTTCATGCTGTGTGCTGTATTAATTTACTCCTGTCCAAAAGTGATGAGGGTGTTTGTTCATTTGGATAAAGAGAAGCTAGGGAAATATCATAACATGTTATGATATTGCCTATAACATGTTCAGAGTAAAACTCACCAGCCACACCTCCTGAAATGACAGCCTGTGCACGACATAGTGCTTTACCACACAATCCTGTACATGTCTATGCAGAAGTTGGCTCCATTTCCATTTTTTACTCTAGAGTAGGTGCAGGGGAGGCTTGTTCTGAATTGGGACCCTAGTGTTGGGGAGCATTTGAGATCTGGATTGGGGGCCCTGCACCTCCTCTAGAGTAAAAATTGGGGAAAGATGTAGCTGCAAGATACAGATTTAAATTTTGAAGTAATGTCTGTTTTGGACCTGGGTACTCCCCAAAAGGCAAAAAATAGACATAGTGGTTGACCAAGAACCAGAAAACAACACTATCCCAGATGAATGGGGGCTATGAATTTATAGTGTGATAAACATCTCACAAGAGCAGACATCACTGAAGAGCCAAAGTCAACATATTCAAGGAAAGCCACGGGAAAATAAAGTCACCATTTTAAATCTCAAGTTACATATTCACAACAAGACTGAGCAAGCTTAATCGAGTTCAGATCTCTTTATACCAGGCCATTCTTTCAGATTCTGCCGGCCCACCCATCCTCCCCTCTTTGTTATGTCATGCTGCAGACAGATCCCAGGCTGTTTCCTGTCACCCACCAGAGCAAACGGCTCAACAGAAAGCACAGTTGGACAGCCCTTAATTAGTGCTACTTGGGATAGTCAGTATCTGAGTCTGTGTCAGCATCTCACTTACAGCTCAATCCTTCAAGGTGCTGAGCAATTTTGACTTCCAGCTTAAGTGAACGGGGAGCCAGGGTGCTCCAGCATCCTCAGCACCTCGCAGGACAGGGGCCTTCACAGCAGCAACAGAGCAGCACTGCAGGGCGCCAAAGCTTTTCCACATCCACCTCCAGTGCAATCCGCAAACATGAGACTGTTGGGAGAAATGTTTGAGATTTTGTTCTACTGCTGAGTCAAATCAGACCATTACCTTTTTCAAGTTGCTGATCGTTTCACATTTAACACAGTGTATATTCTTTACATTAAAAGGAGGGGGAAATACATCACCACAAAATACCTTCATGTTCATTTGGTTTCATGTACTCTGAACCCATTCCTACCCACCCTGGTTATTTTACTTGGTCATGCTAGAGCGTGACAAAGAGTCAGAACCCAAGAATCGGCAGGCACACACATACGTATATGCGTGCTATACATGTGTAACGATATAAAAGTTCATATAATCAAAAAGCAGAGAACAGACATTTCATACTAAGCTTAATAAAAATTTTCAGGGCAAGCAGCCCAAATTGTGATTTTCCAATTATAAGGATTATGGTGCATGTAACTCTCATTCGTAAAATACTCTGGAACATGTAATGTGGAAAAAATGCATACATAGTTAGGCTGATCTAGAGGTGGTTAGACTGGTCTAGAATCTGATTCTCAAAATACCTGTGCCTGCTTCAGGGGAACTATGCGTACAGAATTGATCCTTCCCAAATTGCAATTTTTACTCACACAGAAGTGATGCCTGGCAACATTTCCATGAATAACAATGGTTGCTTCGTTAGCAGGAGTGTAAACATTAAAGCAAATTATAGCACAACAATCTGCCATGACATTCACAATAGCAGGATCAGACCTTGACAGGTTTCAGAGTACCTTATTTGACAACAGAGGAAGCTGCCTTATCCTGAGTCAGACCATGGGTCCATCTAGCCCAGTATTGTCAACACGGGCTGGCAGCCATGGCTCTCCAGGGATTCAGGCCGGAGGTCTTTCCTAGCCCTACCCAGAGATGCCGGGGATTGAACCAGGGACCTTCTGCATGCAAAGTAGCTGCTCCAGCACTGAGCTACGGCCCCTGCCTAAGGGATGGTTAATGCTGGAGGAGGAATCTGGGCACCAAAAAAGTGGCATATATACATATGAAAATGCATGCCTATCGTCTCACTGATGATCTTGGCCCACTTACTTGCTACCATTTTAAACTGTCCATATTCCGTTTTGCAAGCCAAAATTTAGATCAGGATCCTAGCATGGGGTGGGGAGTTTAAAAAAAAAAAAACTCACTCACTCCCTCCCTCCATGTTTAGGGTCCTGATCCAGATCAGGCTCCCTGCAGCTACTAGATATGGATCCAAAGTAATGTCTATTTTGGCCCTAAGCTCTTTAAACTTGTGCAAATGCATCTGGGAGTTCAGAGACAGTTTTAAAAAATGTGGGGGGGGGGAAGAAAACTCTTACATTCTCTAAAAATATATTTGGGCATTTGTCCCGGGTTTTTTTTCTTTTTTTCTTTTCAGTATCTAGGTTCTACTGGGCTTATTTCTGGTGCTCATCCATATCCACTTATAGACCCGCAGCCCAACCCAGAGAAAGCACAGTGGAACTCGAGTCCCACTGAAGTCAACAAGATAAGTTAATTCCAAGTAACTCTGCCCCCACTGATTTCAAGGGGACTTGAGAGTGCCCAACTTCCTCCGTATCAGTGCTACAATGTTGCAGCATATACCAGTCTCCATCCAACACATACTGTACTTTTCATAATAAAGATTCGCCCATGGGAGAAAAAAAAATAATAGTCACGCTGCAGAACTTGTCCCATGTTGACACATCTGGTCTATTCCCCATGCTTGATCAGTGCTCCTTTATTCTTACGTTATATCGTTGAGGACTATTTTAGGACTTAACCGCTGTTAGTGATGGCCTTGAATTTTATTTGTAAGCCAACTGTCATATAAGTCTTGTGAGGTGTGTTGACTGGCTCAATAAAATTGATTGATTTGATTCTTACTTTATCTATTGAAAGGTGTACCCCACCTTTCCACACTAGGCACTCAAAGTGGCTAACAATAATAAATATACAAATGCAATATCAAAGCCAACACCAAAGAAGTGACTACCGTTGACCTCAGGACCTTTATGCCAATCCTTCCAAAGCATAAAAACAGAGGAGCATGGTTCTTCCCTTGCATACAGCATTGTTTTTTGCAAGCAATGCACAGCGTTCTTGCCATGTTTCCTCTTTCGCTTCCTATAACACATTAACAAATACATGGCCACAATGTTACGTCCCCCCAACAGCAATACATGCTTGCACATACAAGCAAAGCAAAATATTAATATTCTTGTTCAGAAGTGGGTGATCGTGCTTCATATAACTAGACATTTCTTCGGCGACAGCTCAGAAATATCGGTGGCTTTCAGGGCTGGCGTCAGTCACCACAAACCTTCTCTATAAGGATGAATGAAGATGAAAAGAAAGGCAAATAGAAGTGAATGAGACACTGCTTTATGTGATTCATGATGGCTTGCAATAAGCCTGTTAGCCTTCGCCTGGATCCCTTCTTGGAGAATAATGGATAGTTACGATGTGTATAGTGACACTGTCAAACCATCAGGAATTGCTGATTATAGTGCTAAATATTGATCTCTGCTTCGCATGTGTCAAAATTCTTTCTTCCCTTAATTAGAACTTCCCTAAGCACCATACAAGAATAAACTGAATATATCAGATCTCGTTGAAAGGGAGGGCGATAGTAGAATATAATTGTGACCCCTTGTCGGCTGCTTCTCTCTTGAGTTTTGAGATGACTTCAACTGTCTATCCTGCCCTTCCCAGCTCATGTGATCATCATGCACATTTCCCCCCACTCTAACCATAAGAAGATATATTTATTTTTATTCCCTTTTATTTATTTATTTTGGTCCAAGGCTCTGTTTTTCATCATTCTGAACCACTGGGGCTGTAGTCAGATGGCAGTGAAACTTAAAGTGCCAGAAGGTGCCTTTTTCTATTTGTTTGTTTCATGGTACACTGCACCAGGCAATGACCTGTGGCAACCGTGTCACAGAAAACGGAGACAGGTTCACCCAATCAAAGGGAGGTTTAAAATTAACACAGAGCCCTTCATTTCTTCATACAGGATCAGGGGTGGTGGCAAAAGGACAGTATAATGCAAGCTATACTTCCCTGATTATCTATCACATTCAAAGAAAAAGAGTGGGAAATATTATGGAAATTAGGCTCCTGTTATTTACATTAGAAGAACAATTTTCTCCCCTCCACACACACACACATACACAAATTGCTAATATAGCTATTGTTTATTTTTATATATATATATATATATATATATATATATATATATTACTGGTCAATCCACTGCCGTGCACCTGGCTGTATTTAAAATATAAAAACAATGAAAGCCTGTGATGTATGAGTTCAATTTACTCTACAAACTGAGCACTTAAATCATTTATCTTCGTTTACCTCTAATTTATTGAGGGGTGGAATGTTCCCCCCCCCTTTAATAATGGCAACATGGTACATTTGCCTTTAGTTTGGTGTGGGTGATAAAAATCAATATGTCATTTTAAAAAAATAATAATAAATTAAGAGCTTTTGAAGCACAGCACATTCCATGTTTGTATGGAAGATGCAAACATTCCCAACACATATATTTCACATCGGTGTTATTTCATAAAGTTTGCCATTAAGGGGGTGGGGTGGGAATAGATGGGTTATTTTACTCCATTGATGCCACTGATGTAATGAAATAATGGCTGCTAATGGCACTCCTCTCAAGAGGAAATCCACAGTGTGTGGCCCAGAGAATGCATTCTGGTGGTAACATCAAAGGATAATGAAAAAGTCAAGGTACTTGGAATTTGAGCAGGTTCCGTTGGTCTGATTCTGCTATAGCTATCTTGATTGACATATCATCTCCATAAACAAGCATGTATAAGCAGGACACTAACAACTGTAGTATATTTATACCATGTACTATAAACAGGGTACACATATTAAACTCTAGGTCACATTCCCAGCACATCAGTAGCCACTTAATGTACGTTGCAATAACATGGAATACAAGCCACCTCTTCTAGTTAGGAACTTGCTAAAAGTCCAGTGTTTTTCCCCACACTATAAAATGTTGCAACATTGAGACAAAATTAAACAAAATAACATTCACCTGAGCAACAGTTACCATGGATAGCATGTGCTACATTTTCAGAGAGATGTGTAAATTTGTGAATCCTGACCATTGGTCTTTGTATTAGATAAAATAAAATGGGCAATGGGGGAGAATAGGATACCCAGCAAAGCATTCAGACAAGTTTCTGATCACAGTTAGAATTTAGGATGTCCATATTTTTTATCATTCATGTCACCCTGAATCCATTAAATGTCACTCAGACCCCAATGTACACTATTGGATACAGCCGCACTTTGAGCATACATCGCATTATAACCTATATAGTTATATTCCCGATCTGCGGGTGTGTACTTGTGTAACCATAAAATTAATACAATGTTTTACTTAGTTTTTTCTCTGTACTATCCATGTCTGCAGCAGAGAAGTAGAGAACACAGCTGGCACTGACAACCTAGCAAGGATTCACTTGCTAATCACACTTACTCTACATCCAAATCTATGCTGATGTTTCCTTATGCCAAGAAATGAATAAGAACACATATCTATCCCATGAATTACTGCAATGCAAACTCAGTAGTACAGCTCTCATTCCTGAACAAGAGTGTGTATATATGTGTGTGTGTGGTTAGATAGTTAAAGACACACACACACACACGGGTGCAAACCAGCTGTCCTTTTTGGCAATGCATACCATGTTTATTTATACTGAAAGTCCTTCGTGCTTCTATGACTTTAGGTTGGATTTGGGATAACTACAGCTATATGTGGTTACAATCTATATAATATAGTTTAAATCCATGTGTGAGGCTCCTTTAAACAAGTAGAAAAGTGTGGTGACATTAATTTGGGGTATGTCCAGACCACCATTCTTTTTCAAGTGTAATCATTCACTGGTAGTAATACACCGAGTAATCTGTTTTTGTCTCATCTAACCCACTCACCCCATAGCTTGTAGTGGCTGTAGCTCAATGTGATAGAGCACCTGCTTTGCGTACAGAAGGTCCCAGGTTCAATCCCCAGCATCTCCAGGTAGGGCTGGGAAAGACTCCTGTCTGAAACCCTGGAGAACCACGCCAGTCAGTGTCAATAATACTGGGCTAGATGGACCAAGGGTCTGACTCAGTATAAGGCAGCTTCCTATGTTCCTACCCTGATTTTACTTCTGCAGGGTAGTGGGTTAATGAATTGGTTAGCATTAGTACCACCTTGAGTGGGGTGGACCTTCCTCTGGTTAATTTAGACTAAACATTTCTGACATCCAATTTCTTGATTATTCTACCTTCTTCTCTTATCAAAGTTCCCCACTTTTTAAAACAAATCTTTCAGAAGTTCATTTTTGTCAACTGCCCTCATTCTTAAGACACCTCACTACATTTCTTCTGTTAATTTTGTACAACCTCAGACTCCTTCCAAACCCTGTGCAAAAACAAAACAAAAAACGTGTTAGCAACTGCACTAATTCAATATAATGGTTTTTTAAAAAAAAAACACACACATCCGTACAATTCTGAGAGAAGGAAGCATGACGCAAGTATAGAAAATATGTTAAGATCACTGCAACATTGCAGTATGTTAAGATCACTGCAACATGGGGGGGGGGGGAACAGTAATGAGGAAGTGTGAAGTATCACTAGACTAGTACAGATACACCAAGCCCATATAAAGGACCTAACTACCTAGAGGTAAGCTTGGGTTAGTCTGGGTACCCTGCATCATTTCCCCAAATAATAAAGAGGATTCCATCACACATTAGGTACCAATACATGGTAAAACATGTGGCAAAATTGGGATTTGTATGAGAACCAGATGAGAACCAGTCTTAGGTGAGAACCAAATCACATTTTAATAGGGATGTTCCCAAGGCAGAACCTGTAATCTTGGTCCCCAAGAAGTATACTATTCAGGCAGTGTGCATTATTTCAAGCAGTCATCAGAGCTGAACATCTCTCCAGTGGTAGTGAGGGTGGTTTTTAATAAACAGGATTATGTAGTACCCCAAGCATCATTTTTTTTCCACTGGACATATTCAAAATAATTCAGCAGAGTCAAATATGGGATGATCAATAAAAAGGGGTCTTCTTATGTGACGTCCTGATGTCATTTTCATGAGTCTTAACCAAAGGAAATAATAATAAGTGACAGGTAAGGTTTATAGTACTTTTAAATAAGCAAGTGAGCCTCCTAAAGCTACAAGCTACATTCTCTGGATTTCAAAAATAATAACTGGTTTTACAGCAGTGCAGCATAGAAACACAAGGGTATAAGATATACTGTACTTTAAGCTCTGTTTGATGAATCTGAGCACAGTTCCTGGGGGATAGATTACTTTAAACCATGCTCTTTTACTTTCTAATCCTAACTTGATTTGATTTGTACTTTAATACAGCTGCCTGGCAATTCAACAGCAAACAGAGACTATTTATGTAATCATATTGTAAGTAGTGGGACAAGAAGAAAACTCTCTAGAACCTTTTTGGAAAACAGTTTGTTGTACTTTTTATTTATTGAACAGCAGGGCTTCAGGCTTTTCAGTGCTCATTATAATTGGTTTTCTGCTTGAACTTTCAAAAACTGTCATGTCAATACTCAAACAGAATTTTTTTGCTTACTCTATGGCTGTGGGCTCTCTTTTCTCATGTGCTACTTGACAAAGTTCTTGTAATATCTTAAAGGCAAGTTCTAGAATTTTCATTGCTATTTAGGAAAGTGGGAGCCAGTGTTACTTCATCATTCATGTTCACCTTCCCAGAATCCTTTATTGCAATTTATTGTAATTTAATTAATTTAAGAGGTGTGGGATATGCTTCTTATGTAGCCTCACCTGTCTGCAATTCCAGAAATCCCAAGTGCTGAAGCTTTCTGTCATTTAAAAAAATAACCAAACAGCAAGCATATTGGGTCTCATATGACTCTCTATAAATTTTTGTGGCAAAATGGCTTCGTTCTATCTAGAACTGTAAACAAGTCAACCCGACATCAGGAAGAAATCCGTATGTATGTGTTCTCTCCTTTTTATAGTTCCACTGACCTGAGCTGCAGTTCTGCTGTCATATACTCACTTGTCAGTTTTTCAGTTGGGCTGCTAAGGAGCAACACACAAAATACAGTCTTGCTATCAGAACATTTGAGGCAAAAATGAAATATGCTTGTACTGGTGCTAAGAATTTAATCCTCCTGGCCTCTGTCCAGTTTCGATAAACAAGAATCTTTGTGTTTCCAAAGTACACTGTCTCATAATCATTTTGCATCTATAAAAGATATTTCATGGATTACTGTCTGAAGGTTTCATTGTAATTGCTATTCTATGTGATCAGAACATAGACTCAACAATAAAAAAGACCTTACAGATGCTGTTGAATAAACTATTGGCTTCAACACCTTGATCAAGACAGAGGAATGCTTATATTAGCAATGCAACATGCCAAAATCTGAGGTGCAACAGTGTGTAAATCTGGAAAATTACATGGAGGGTGGGAAGCACTTAATTCTCAGAAGAAGAAAATAATAGTAATTGTATACTATTGTTTTAGTTCAATGAGAAATTGTAGATTAAGATTAGTCACTCTCACTGTTTGTCATGGGGGCTTAGAATTGTTATTAAACTATGAACATACCGTATTTCACATAGACTTCCTTTCATTTGAATGCACATGTATGAATGTACATACAACTAGAAATCTGATTAACTGAAAACCCATTTTGAGATTCTTCCTTAATGAAGGTTAGAAAAATATCAAATGCAGCAAGCAATGCTTGGAGGATTCCTACCTTAAGAGAAGATCAAGATGGTTAAAGTGAACATATAAGAATTGGGAGTGGGAAGAGAGGGAGAATTGCTGCTTTAATGGAGGAGGAGGAGGAGGAGGAGGAGGCGATGACTCAAAAGGAGGGCATTCTCCAAGGAGGGCATTCTAATAAAGTTTAAAAGGTATTCCTTAAAAACAAAGCAACACCAAATTCTATATGGGGAAAGTAGGGAGCTGGGGAGATTATGTCAACATTTCCTTGAAAAAACAGATGGAAAGGCATCCTAACAATGGTAGCCTCCACACGTTAAAGAAGCCCCTTTGTGTGAATTCATTGCATGTTGCTGTTGTAACTTATATAAAAGCCCACTACTACATGCAATCCACTGCCCACAATTGTGTGGGTACTCATCATGCAGTTGTTGCCAGGCCAGGATAAAGGTGCAGTGATCAGGTGTTAAGGACCCATGTTGCTGGCCTCACCCACATGGTAGTGGGTCTTTAAATGTTACAGCAGTCTTATGGGATGAGCCCAAAGAAAAGTGGCTCCCACACTGTTCTCTGCAGGGCACCAATCACTGATCAGCGGCTTGACACCAGTGTGTGCTTACTTTATACTGGTTAGTGTAAAAGTGCCCATTGATACTAAAAACTCAGTCTGACTCATACATTTATTTGATTTTGAAGTTCAGACTGGGAAATTATATGGACACATATTAGTGATTAAGCAACAGGCAGTTCTAAAAGATCATTCAATGGTAAATGTCTTGTTTATCTTCATAAATTAATGCTCCCATATCTTTCTGTCAGAATTTATTCAAGATGCATCTCTACATAATCAGAATTTAACCAATATATATATATAAGTGCATGTGTTTAAATGGGAAGTGTAAAAAAGAAAAAGAAGTGCAACTCTCAGCACAATCCTATTATGCGTACTCAGGCATAAGTCCCATTGGGTTCAATGAAGCTTGCTCCCAGGTAAGTGGGTATAGGATTGCAGCCTCAATGGACCTTGCTGCTATCTTTACAACAGCCTGCCCTTACCCTTTTCAAAAGCCTTAGCATAACTACTAAATGCTGTAGAATTAGTTGTTTTCTTAAAATATGTTCAATTTACCTAGTGCAGAAAAACACCAAAAATGGAATAAAACCTAAGGGGGGAAAATTAGCCCAAGTTGGGAGCAATTACTCACTGGGGAAAAAAGAAAAGGCATATAGGTTTCAATGGTTCTTAATAATTTTTTTTTAAGATCCATTCCATATCAAGGCTAGTCTTTTAGTCAACTAAGAAATTTATATACTATATACTACCCCTCTTAATATCCTCGCTCTCTTTCCTCTGGGCATTTATTGCTGTTCTTTCTAGTTCAGTAACCAGTGAGCAGAAGGTTCATTAAAACTAATTGAATTGGAAACTTGTCTGCCCTGGGAAACGTTAACTCTTTGTTGTTATCTCTCTCTCTCTCTCTCTCTCTCTCTCTCTCTCAAAAAAAAAAAAATCCTTTTGTTATGCTCCTTCCAAATAAATTATTGTTCTTTTATGAGGTTTAACAAAATCCTACCTTTCTGAAAGGTGCTCTACCTTACTGAAGCCTATTTTAACACACAAGAGTAAATTGCAAGGGAAGAGAGGGAGTGTGCCCTCAAATCCTCATTTTATGGAGAGATAGCAAGAGACGCAATGAAAAATCTTCCTCCATTATTCACAAAGAAGTAAGAATGTTGTTATGTTAACCCCTGAAAGGCTTTATCCAAGTTACACTGACTGGAAGTCATCCTTGTTAAGTGTCCATTATGCCCCATTCACATGGGTAAAACAAATAAAGGCATCCCTGGCTTTGAGAATCATTGCTAGTTTAATAGAGATAATCAAGGAATAGTTAACTCACAGTTGGTATATGAATATGGCTGAAGAAATGAAAAAATCAGAATGGTTACTCTGAATGGAATTATGAACTGCTATGTTAACTTTCACAAGTTGTGAACCTTCATGTGTAACATCTCCCACAAAGTGTTTCTGGAGGTCTGGGGAAAGAGATTTGTAAACGGGATTTATGTGCTGTGGAATTGTTTGTTCCTAGAAAATATTGATTTTAAAAAAAGCACAACTGGCTAATAGTTGCCGTGGTAGATTTCCGGCAGCTTTAAAATCAATTGGAAATAACAGGCAACCTACTGTTGCTAATAATAGTAAATATTTATGACTGATTTGACTGAGCTTCAATACCAGTCAATCACTTTCTAAAGGATCTTTGCAATTCATTAACCTCTTTTTGCCGGTCCTGTCCCTGTTGGTATTGGCCATTAAAACAGAATAACAGGAGTGGGAGTTTGATTTTCCTGTTACCATCATTTATATCTTATTTGTTCATCCCCTTCATTTGAGTACATTGCTTCTGAATTGATTGTCTGTTTAGTCATATAAGCAATAACAGAGGTCTACAACCAAGATTGAAAACCACCATTAACCTCCCCAAGAAGGTGGATTTCGGGCACATAGTAGCAGAAAAGACTACACACCCTCTTTTACTGCATTACCAATGAACTAAAAAACTAAAAATAAACTTGTGACTGCATATTAAAATGTAATGTACTTGGAGAAAAACAAACTTTAGCAAGGATTTTCTGCCTTCTGTGCAGTCTTCCCCCCCCCCCGCCGCCCCCATGGTTTGTTGCTTTCATTTTTACTAGTTGGACATTTTCAAGTGACACTTCTTACACAAGTTTCCATTTTTTTAGTGTAATTCAGGAATAATCAGAACACATCTTTGAAATTCATAAATGTGTAAGGGCATCCCTGCTGACAGCTCATGTATAAGTTGTAAGTGGTGCTCAAGTAGTTTGGTTGGACGTATTCCACAGTGTCTAACAAGATTTCTAAGCAGTTTGTAAGAGACTGCTGGTGCAGACTTATTTTTTTCAAAATTACACATTTTTCCTAGTTAATGTACGCATGTTTCAGACCGCTTGCAACAACAACAACAACAACATGCTCACCGTGTAAGTGCTGGAGGTACCATTTGGGCCAATCTGTGAAATGTTGAAATGACACACAGGATACAAACTAATGTGAGTCAGCAGTACATATATCCACATGACTAAATTATGCCCTTGGACTGCAGAAGTGAGGTGAAGGACACTCTGGCTTGACCTTTGCCACTAGTCAGAAGAACTAATGCTGCTGGGTCAGATCCAGCAACTCAATCCAAGCAAGACCACCAGCAAGGGAAGAATGCCTGGCCCCAATTGGATATAAGTGCCTCTTTACAACTCACCACATTGTTCTGGCATGTCAAACTGATCTCCCTTCTCTCCCTTTTCCCTCCATTTGCTTTCCCTTGAGTGTCATGCCTTTTTAGTTTGTGAGTCAGAAGGCAGATCCCGCACCCCCATCTCTGATGACAGCCATTTTGGGAGACAATAGCCCTATTCAAACATTAATCCAAATTGTGTGGAAATAATGCATGAAGAGAGCATGGGGCTGTATGTGCAAGCCCTGCCCCCAATGTCCCCATTGGTTCCACTCCCAGCCTTCATCCAATCACCACAAGAGTCTGAAGTGCGATTCTAAGTGTGTTCAGCTGAATGCACATAGAATCTCCCTTCAGATGCTGCAGGTGGGGTGGTCAGGGGTGGAGTGGGTGGGATTGGTTCACATAGGACAGTAAGGGTGGGGTCAAAGGTCATTGCCCTGTGCCTTCTTCATGCATTATTTCTACATGGTTTGGAGTAACACCTGAATAGAGCTAATGTTTATCTGAAATGTGAAATATGATTGATAGATAGATGATGGATGGATGAAATATGAAGACTTCTAAAAGGCTATTGTCTCATGATACTGCCACTATATGGAAGTGGCTTTAAAACTGCTTGCATGTATCAATTTAAAACTGTGCATCACCACATGGATTAACTCTACTGTGTGGGTTGTCCCCATGCCGGACTTCCAGACATTCTAGGTAATGCCTTGTGACATCATGTAGAAAAGCCAGAAGGTTGGGGTCAACCCACATGGCAAGCTGATGCACCTGAAATGGTTTGCCATAGATCATGTGAAGAGTCTCCATGGATAGAGGAGGCTCTATTCTTCAGACCATCATGCTCCATGAGTAGAGGGTGATGGAAACACATGAGGAGAGGGGTGGGCTAGAGCACTCCCTCTCCTTGCATATTTACCACACTTATTTTAATAACACCTGAACAGGGCTTATGTCATCAGTATATAATGATACATGTGGACAGTATATTTGTGTCAGATCAGGAAATGTCCCATTTCTCCCTCCTTCAGTGCCACTATTAAGGAGTATTTGACACATCCATGTACATTGCTTTGAAAGCCACTACAGTGACCAGTCTACCACACATATCTGCACCTGACATGTAGTATAATGCTCCTTATTACTGGAAGGATGCTACAAATATACTCTAAGGACATTTTGGTCATCTTTATGGACAATATGTCTTAAAGCTTGGGGAGTTACAGCTAAATATTTGAAGTACTTCCTTTGAAAAGTATTGTAAGAGGTGATGTTAGATATAAAAATTCTCCCTGCGGTGGTTTACCTGCTGCTATGCCCATTTCGTATATGTACATTATCTCAGATGTTTCACTCACTGAGTGATGAAAATGCTTGTATTAACTCATCCAAGCAGAATGCAGAAACTGAGATAATATTATTGTCTCTTTTTTCCCCTAGTGAAAAATCACTATGCTAGTAGTTAGTTAATAACTACTGATAGTCATGATTAGCAAGTGGTAGTAGTATTGAAGACTGCATAAACTAAGTTTGCAAGAGAACACTATATATATGCACACAGGGAGAGAGAACTGCACCCTGCTCTAAGCCATTTTGTTGGAGCAACTACTTATATTTTTTTTTAATTTGAACTATTTATATACCATGGCTTGTCAAATTATCCCAGGTTGGTTTACAGTAATAGAATACTAGAATAAAACAAGGTTCATCAGCTAAACAACAAAAACAACTAAACAACATTAAAACAGCAGCCAAGGGCAGATTCAGCAGCCAAGGGCCGTGGTGATTCATGGAAACACCCTTTGATCTCCTCAACATCTGGGGAGAACAAAAACTACAGTATACCTGAGTTTCATGGGGGGGGAGGTGCTATTGCTCATTGAAATGTACATGTGAATCTGTGCACATGCGAAGAATGAAGTTAAATAAAGGGGGTGGGAAAGGTGGAGAGTCTTCATACCGCTGTAACATTTATACCGACATTGCGGGTGTGTGACAGGATAGAGTGGGACAAATGGCATCACAACAGTTGATGATGTGATGCTGATGTCATGAGACTCTGCCTACCTATACCGAAAATACTGCACTTTAAGATACAGTGTGCCTCACCAAAGGGGGATTAATTATATTAATTAATTAATTAATTAATTATATAAGCCGCCTTGGGTTCCTTTCAGGAAAAAAGGCGGGGTATAAATATAATAAATAAATAAATAAATAAAATAAAAATAAAGGTTCAACGCTGCAATAATCAGCAACGTGTACCACAGGAGAAGTCGATGCAAAATCAAGACAGTGTGTGATTAAAATGCATCAGCATCAGAAGATGCTTCAGTGTAGATTAGGCCTTAGATCTGATCAATAATGTGCATTTTCAGAGTATTACCACTGGAAATAATAAGCGTATTTTCCTACTGTGTGTAAAAGTCCAGAAGATATAGTTAAACATACAGGAATCCATACCATTAAATCATATGCATATGAAAATCATTGTATTAGACAGGAATGTTTGTATTTTATTGGTTAAGCGATGGAATCATGTGATGCAGAAGTAAGTCTCAAACATAAATTACATGAATGCTTTCAGAAATATCTAATAGTATTCCTGCAGAATTCTTTTCGGAGAAAAAGCACAGTGACTTCTCTTAGCTTCTTCCCAATATTATCAAGTATAAGGAAAAACATATTGGTACCATATACCAATATGGTATAAGGAAAACCATATTCATATTTGTCCACACAACAAATTTGTCTATTAAAGTACCAGTGCTCCATGTCTCATATCTTTTTTGCTTCTGCCAGAATGGCTCAGGCAGTACTGATTCCATAGCAGTTTTTTTTGGAGGGGGGGTTGTCTTTGAACAAGATGCTCTGTCCCCTACTACTAGAGAGGGGGTTGCCGTTGACTCCTCCTCCTCCTCCTCTTCTTCCTCGCTACTGTTGCTACTGTCCATTTGCTTGTCTCTCCGTCAGGACCCAATTGGCACCAGAGGGAGAACAAGTCGGGTGGCCACTTATGAATCACCAAAAGAGAAGACATGCATTTCCCCAAAAAGAGGGCACCAATTTGCATAGCATTTGCATATGCTAATTTGTGTATAGATGCAAATGTAGAGGCCTATGTATGCCTATGTACTCCAATTGCTGGGGAACATGGGCGGGAACGTGCAGTTGTATGCATGTCCTGCTTGTGGGATCCCATGGGCAGCTGGTTGGCCACTTTGTGAACAGAATGCTGGACTAGATGGACCCTTGGTCTGATCCAGCAGGGCTCTCCTTATGTTCTAGACCAGGGCTCTCCAACCTTGGGTACCCAGATGTTGCTGGCCTACAGCTTCCAGCATACCCAGCCAGCATGGCTAATGACAACGGATTCTGGGAGCTGTAGTCCAGCAACATCTGGGGACCCAAGGTTGGAGAGCCCTGTTCTAGACATTATTATTATTATACTTTAAGTAAAAATACAGTACATCTCTGTTGGTGCGTGTGCTCGTGAGCAGCAGAGTGTGTGTACGCATGGGAGATTTCAAATCCTGTCTGTGTGCTAGCAGAGGCTTGTTATTCCACACACAGATCTTCCAGATCTCAGCTCCCCCCTTTACGCAGCGCGCAGCGTGTTGTGAAGATGCCAGCCCAGCCTGCCTGTAATCCAACTTGCTTCCAGCTCCCCATTAGCAGATTAATCCATGGAGTCAGGAAACACTCTGTAACACCACAGGTCTAATTCTACCTGTTTATTCACTTAGCAAGTAAAGTTCTACAGAGTATACATTTCCTAGTTACAGTCCATGTGCAGAGTATAAATGCATAGCAAGCATTACATCCAGTGGAGTAAGTTGAGCTTCACTCCACTTCAGCAAAGAAGTTACATTGTTGCAGTGACAAAAGTCCAGCAAGAAGAACAAAGGAAGAAGAGAGAAAGCAGTCCTGCCTCTCTCTAAGATGGCTTCAGACAGAAAAACAATTTAGCACATCATCAGAACATACAAACCATGTGACTAGCTCTTAATGCTCCCACGGTCTAGGCTTCCCATGCGAAAAACACGAGAACCCAGAAAGACATAACAAACTTGTTTACAGCCACTCTGTTCTTTCCATGTGTAAACAGTGTGCTACAGCTGGTGAAGTGATGCATATCACAACAATCTCACCATAGTGGGGAAGACTGTGGCCAGGTGACCAGTGTGCCTGCCTGCTCAGGCTGCTGTCCAGGTGCTGCTGATGAGCAGCTTCAAGGTCCAGCTCTTCCTTCTGATGGTTCTTTATCTTTACATTGGACTTGGACTGGACAGCCCTTCAAACAGAGGACACCTTCAAACAGAGGACTGCACTCTACCAGCCCTTCAAATAGAGGACTGTCCTCAGCAAAAGAGGACACATGGCCACCCTAACAGGTGTGCAGTGGAGGCTGCAGGGATTGGCAACACCCCCGCCCCTAGTGGGACATGGGCCTTGGCAGGGGCAAGATATCCCTGTGGTGCAAAAAGTAGCACCAGAACACTCACTGGCGGACACAGTGCCTTCCACTCTAAATGCTGCACCGGGGCATTTGCAGCTGAGCTGGTTGTTCCACGTCACCACCATTTCAACTCCCACCTTAACACTTAATGCATCCAGTTCCAGTGTTACTCCTCTTTTTGGGAGGAGCAAAATATGGCATTTGTCCTTCACTGTCCTGTAACGCCATCTGTTTGCCTATGATCAACTGGCTTGAAGAATGGATGGGTCCCTGACTCGAAATCAACAAAAAACACTTGAAAACAAAAACAAAACAAACAAAAATGATGATCCAGTTTTTGGGGCAGTCATTACCTTTTCTTCCCTTCCACCAGGTTTGCCATTAGTTCTTCCCTCTATTTCAATTTATTTTAGTACCACCCATCAACATATAACTAAATAAATCATACTCAAATCAGTGGGACAATAGATACAGCCACACTACAAACTTAACTGTTTTAATATCATGGCTTCCCCCCAAGGAACACTGGGCACTGCAGTTCCATGAGCAGTTTCTGCAGTTTCTATCAATCCTTCACAAAACCTCTAGCTTCAAGGTATACCGTATATTAAAGTTGCAGCTAGGATTACAGCTTAAAAACCCATTTGCAACCTTACAAACTGCTTGAAGGTAGTAAGTCTGGTTACATTTCCTTTTCTGCCATTGCAAGCAGCAGTGGAACTCATCTCTGCAGCTGCCATCTGAGGGACACAATTTCCCCCCACAATGCCCCCCTTGGGACAATGTATATTCAAAGGGGGCATTGTGAGAAATGGCAGGAAAAAGGCATTGTTGCTACCCAGTAAGACCCCCCCCCCATTTTCAGTATGGATATGCAAGTGCCTTCATCCAGGGATTGTTTATGCACATGGTTTCCCCCACTTGCAACAACTGCCAGTCCATTTTGGTTCAGGAACAGGATCCAACCCCTGCACAGGCATGCAGATCTGTTCCATCTATTAGTGTGCAAGAAACCCATCTGTGAATATACACTGATCTCTGGAACAATCGAGGCAAATGTATTCATTCATCATCAGAATGTAAAGAACAGACTCCCCCCACCACCACCAAAAAAATGTTGCAACACTCCTGAAAAGGTCCCTGAATGCTTTACAGATTAGGTATGTACAGTTACCCCATCATTTGGTCTCCATTAATATCAACTAACAGGGTGCATACAGTGCAAGACAGTTCAGAGGAAGAGATATATTTTTCAAAAGCTCTCTATGACTATGCAATAAAAAGTTACTACATGGCACTAAATTTATTTCCAGCTGTCTAAATTAAAAATTCTATACATCTTCCTCTTTACATCTCGGGTGCGGGAGAGGCCCATACAATGTGACCTATATTTGTTCAGCACCATGGAAACCATTTCAGTCTATTATCTGAACACTATTTGCATAAAACCAAGAGGGAAAGGCAATGGGGGGGATGTGGCCCAGGGAAAATAATAATAAATACATACATAGTGGAAAGGTGGGCAGGGAACTACAATGACTTCAGTGCACAAATAGAGTTATTGCATTCTAAAGAGTAAGGCAGAAAAGATGCACTAAGACAAAGCTGTCTTCCCTTGCAGACAAATCCAAACCCTCCATGATCCAATGCAGATTCTTTGCATGTTTTTTTAATTCCCCCCCTCTCCATCCTAAAACTCCCTTCCAGGATGCAAACTATAAACCCTTGAGCTAACCAAACCCATATTCATCCCTCCCCCACCTCCTGTTTTCTTCCCTTCCCCTGCCCTCAACTGACACCTCAACATTTTGTAAAACCTGGAAACTCACAGGTCCTTGTCAGGCCATTTTGGACCGGGTGTTGTTGTTTTTTTAAAAAATAATTTATAAATTTATATAGTTCTGCATACCTAAAGAATTACCCCTGGGAGGGGTAGCCCCATTCCATTTCCAAACTGATAGGCACTCAACAATTCAAGTTTGTTATTAGAGGGAATAAGTGAAATCTGAAACAAAATTGTCATGCTATCTCCCCAATGTGCATGTCTTATTAGAGGGAAGTATGCCTCCAACACTCTGGGCCGGTTCACGCGACCCAGGCTGCCAGCGGGGGAGGAACCACGGGGCCGTCCGTGGGGTCCGGCGGGGCACCGCACACGACCGGCGCTCCGCGCACGTGGGCAGACCCCGTAGTCCCCGCACTGCAGTGCGGGCCTCCCGGCTCTAGGGGGCAGGGCCCCGGGATGCCCAGAGGGGCCGTTTGCCCCTGCAGGCTGGAGCAGCGGCGGCTCCGGCCGCTCTGGGCTGCCGCCTCTGTGGGGACCCCGCGGGACGGCCGCCCACTGTTCGGACGGCACGGTGGCCATGCACGGTAGGGGCTTACCCCTCTACCGACCATGGTCACTTTGCGTGGGTCCCGCCCGTGGCTGTCCCACGGGGGCACCCCCGGTCGGCGTGCACACGACACGGGAACCGCGGGGGAGCAGCGCTCCCCCACGGTTCCCGTGTTGTGTGAACTGGCCCTCTGTGTTCCTCTTGGTCTGTCCCGCACAGCTGTGTCATGGGTCTGATGGGAGGACCAAGTGAGGGAGCAAGTCAAGATTGCCCTACCCTTTTTGGTGTGTGCGTATGGTGGGGATCTACCTTTTTTAGTTATTTATTTTATGTATTGATTTGATTTGTACCCCACCTTACCATACATGGCACTCAAAGCAGTTTACAATCACTAATAAAACTTGATAAAAACAATAATCAAATACATTAAGACACAATAAAAACGATTAAAAACACAACGCTAACATCAGCCAGCTCAACAGACCCACTTAAACATCAAAGGCCTGCTTGAATAAAGTGGTCTTTGCCTGTCAGTGGAAGGACACCAGAGAGGGAGCAAACCTAGCTTCACTTGGCATGTAGTTCCACAGCCAGGGAGCAGTCACCAAGAAGGCCCTCCTGCATGTTACCACCAAATACACCTCTGAAGGTGGTGGCCTCAGAAGAAGGGCCTCTCCTGAAGATCTTAAGAACTGGGCAAGCTCATATGAGAGAAGGCGGTCTTTCAAGTAGCCTGGTCCCAAGCTGTATAGGGCTTTAAAAGCCATAATCAACACTTGGAATTCTGCCTGGAAACAGACCAGCAGACCATGAAGCTGCTGTCACAAGGGAGTCACATGCTCCCTGAAATCATCCCTGATCAACAGTCTCGCCACAACATTCTGGACCAGCTGAAGTTTCTGAACAGTTTTCGAAGGCAGCACCACATAGAGCATGTTACAGTAGTCCAAATGGGATGTAACTAAGGTGTGTGTGGCCAAGGCCAGATCAGGCATCTCTACAAAGGGGCCCAGCTGGCACACTAGCCCCAGCTGTGCAAATGCACTCCTGGCCACTGCCGAAACCTGGGCATCCAGGTTCAAGGCTGAGTCCAGAAGTACACCAAAACTGTGAGCTTGAGTCTTCAGGGGGAGTGCAACCCCATCCAGCATAGTTCAAGCCCTATTCCCTGATCTGCCTTTTGACTGACCAGGAGCACCGCCTGAACAAGCTTCAGTTTGTTTGCCCTCATCCAGCCCATTACCAACATCAGACACCAATTTAGAGCTAGAACAGCTATCTTAGATTTGGATGGAAAGGAGAGATAGACTCAGCACCAAGGCAGTTGCTGCTGCCTACCCACTTCACTTCTGTTCATGTTCCTCAGCTTAACTGTTTAAAGAAAGAATTGCACACTTGCCCATTGCACAAGCTCTGACTGAGGTGGATTAAAATGGGCACAAAGGAAGATGAGGCATACATGCATAGTTCTGTCCTAAACCACTTTTTTAAAAAACCCTTTTGGGGGGGGGGGGTTTCCAGAATTTTTTTTTTATTATAATTATCATTATCATTTCTATACCACCCAATAGCCGAAGCTCAGTAGAATAAATGTACAGAACTTCTGTATATCTCGGGGTTCCCCTGAAGTATGCTGCAAACTCCTTTTTTATGGGTGGCTCATTTTGGCTCCAAAGTGATTGGCACAGGACCATCTGACTTTAGTATTAGAGGAAATGTTGATAAACCCAGAATGAGTCCTTGCCTATAGGATGGCCTTTTTAATATCCAAACCAGCAGGTGCACGTTCATAGGTGAAAATGCAGACTCAGGAAAGCGGCGAGGAGGGCAGGCAACACCCATTTCAGATCCAACAACATAGATGCAAAGCTCAAAAGGTGCTGAATAAATTGTGCTGTTTCTTTACGAATGCACTCCATTTTTATTATCACGTCTTCTGCATTTCAAGTATGATTCCATTCCATCACACAGGTTCAGCTATTGGGCAGTATAGAAATGTAATAAATAGATAAACAAAGTCATTTCTTGCCTCTGAGGGTGCTTCTTCCAGACAAGGCTTTCATCCTGCCATTGCCCTGCCTCATTCATGGAATTTTACAGGGGGTCCAGATGACAACGTCTTCATCTCATAATCCTCCCGTGTTTTCCCACTGTTTCTTCCATCTTTTTCCTTACCATGGAAAATCCATTAAGTGAGAAAAAGAACAGGTCCACAATGCCTCCTGACTGTTAGCGCTAGGACCCCTTTGCCTGGAAGCACCATGGCTGAATACAACGGTTCCTTTATCCGTCTGGGAGAGCAGACATTGCAATCCACTGAAAGTACAGGTGAAAAGGAGTGTTGGAGGACTCCAGTCCTCACCCTTTCCAGAAGCTAACAGGCTAATGCATTTACTATACTTGGAAGAAATTCAGACTAGGACACAGCTATCTGCTTGGTATACTTGAACTTGATACACTTCTCTGTAGAATGGCTTTATTTATTTATTTATTTATTATATTCATACCTTGCCTTTTTTCCTGCAACGAACCCAAGACAGCTTACATAATCCTCCTCCTCCTCTCCATTGTATCGTCACAACAACCCTGTGAGGTAGGTTAGGCTGGTAGTCAGTGACTGGCCCAAAGTCACCCAGTCAGTTTCATGGCCGAGCGGGGACTAGAACCCGGATCTCCCAAGTCCCAGTCCAACACCCTCACCACTACGCCACACTGGCCATTAAAATATGGCAATAAAAATGAACAGGTAAGTAACACAATAAAATGCTGCAGTAGGCACCTAACTAAATTGGCCAAAATGTGTTGCCTAGACAAGTGTGTAAACCATACAGCAAATAATCAATTATTTGAAAAACTAAATAGCTTAAATGAGATACTAGGTCTCAGTCCAGCTAAGGTTAGTCACAATTTACAGTGCAGTCCTATACATGCCTACTCGGAAGTAAACCCCATTGGGTGTAGCAGGGGTGGGGAGAACCTGTGGCCCGCCAGACCTGGTTGGACTCCAACCACTATCAACCCCACCCAGCATGGCCAGTGTTCGGGGATGGTGGGAGTTGTCGTCCAATAACATCTGGAGGGCCACGGGTTCCTTACCATTGTACAGGATTGCAGCCTAAGCCCTGCCAAAACCAACAGAACAACTTGGTCATTGTTACAGGGCTACCAGGGCCGGGGGAAGGACTACTGCAGCTTGCCCCAGGCCCTGCAAAGCAAGTGGGCCCCTGCCTCAGCTCCTGTATGTGCCCTTGACTCCTGCCCTGGCCATGTCACGCTGCTCACCCGAGCCCCACACACATGGGCACCTGTAGGGCCGGCGGCATGACCCCCAATATCACATCTGCCCCAGACCCCATAAACCCTCTGGGCAGCCCTGCAAGGTTAACCCAAGTCCCATTGCTTTCAACAGGACATACACAGTACAACCCTATGTTTACTCAAAAGTAAGCCCAACTGTAGTCAACTTCATCCTTAGTCACAAATGAAAGGGCAGCTCAGGAGAAATCCCCTCCAGGCATCTATCCAATACAAAGAAGCCATATAAATAAAAACAAGATGCCAGTATTATTTTAATGCAATTTGTCTTTGTTTTATTGAAATTTACACATATTTTAACTTGTTGTTCGATGACCTCAAAGAGCCTCTTTGGATGACTGGCAGGATCAAAGTCTTAGAAGAAAGAAATGAAATGAAGTAAGTGTCCAAGGTGTTGGAATCCTCCAAGCAAATTTCTTCAGAGTAGCACCAGTGAAGTCAGTAGGACTACGCAAATAACAGCTTGCAGGCAACAGCTTAAGTGCTTGTTCTTCACACACACACACACACACACACTTTATGTCAGAATTAAAGGAACATTCTGTGACCTTAGAATAAAAGCTGAATTTAGTACAAAACACTTCCCTATTTGTCAGGCTCATGCAATTTCATAAGCTACATATTCTGTAAGAGGGAAAGGAAAGCTGGGGGGGAGGGAACCTGCCGCATCCAGTTTTCCTGCCTTGGGGCTGAATCAGATACACCTCAGTTTCAATTGTGATCCTCTCCCAGGATGTGAACTCTTACCAGTGACATCAGCAACCTTGTTCAGGGCAAATACATTTCCAAAGAGTGGCAGTTTAAATCTAATAACATCCAAACAATTTACACACTGGAGCGTGGGGAATTGAATGCCTAATGGCATTTAACTAGGGAATCCCTTTTTAAAAGCTTCTTTTTAAAAAACAAGACTTCGGAGCCCTCAATATCTCACAGAGTGAACTGACAATCCTTGAATATATCCTAGCAGCAACTGCAGCAAGTTGAGTACTATTATTACTATTATTACTATTACTATTACTATTACTATTACAGTAATACCTTGGATTGCAAGTAACTTGGTTTGAGAGTGTTTTGCAAGACAAGCAAATTTTTAAATATTTATTTAATTTTTTTTTTAACTTGATATACAAGCGACGTCTTGCAATACAAGTACTGTAGTACGGCTTAAATTAAAAATCTTTGTACAAATTTTTTTGGGGGGATTTCATTTTGATATAAGAGTGTTTTGGATTACAAGCACGTTTCCAGAACAAATTATGCTCTCAACCAAGGCATGACTGTACTATTATTTTGTCACAAGGCAATGTGTGGCTGGG
Source organism: Shinisaurus crocodilurus (assembly GCA_021292165.1). NCBI lineage: Eukaryota > Metazoa > Chordata > Lepidosauria > Squamata > Shinisauridae > Shinisaurus > Shinisaurus crocodilurus. Next base: position 158,176,883 of record CM037876.1, on the reverse strand, counting down.
AAATTCCTCCAATCCAAATATACTTAGGTTCTTTGGAAGGGTTCAAAGTTGAGCCCAGTCTCAAAAAAAATGAAAAAAAACAGAGCTGGCACAGAGGAGGAGAAAGTGACAGTACCCAATAAATCAAGTTCAGCTCTGAAAATTCCCTCTGATGTGGAAGCAGAAAAGGAAAAAGAGAGAGAAGCCTTAAAAATAAATAATTAAAAAATAAAGGCTCAATGTAGTCATTGGCAGCTACGCCAAGAGGGAGAAGAAAGAGGCTCATCCTTTCCATTGAAGAGCTGGTTCGGAAAGCTCCAACATTCAGGTGCAAAGGCTGCAACATTCAGGTGCAAATAAATCCACTGGAGTAGAACAGTTCAGGGTTGGGGCAATCAAATCCTGCACAGGGATTAGGTCTTCCCATTTAGATTCACCTCCAGGTTCTATTGCTGGCTTGAAGCCAGGCCAACTAGTACAATGCTCCCTTTTCTCATTTTGTAAGCTAAGCAGGGTCATGTTGGGTAAGTTGTTTGATGGGAGAACAACTCCCCAGGAACACTTGCAGAGACACATTTCAGCAAGTGCTGCCATAGACCTGGCATTTCTCCAGCTGCCTGCAATCCTTAAGAAGCTCCGCCAGGGTAAATCCCATGTCATTTCAAAGGGATTCAGTCACATTTCGAAGGTCAGGCCTTCTTGGGTCATGAGTGCGGAGAGGAGCCATCAGGAAAGCGAAAGTAAAAATTCCTTCATCCAAAAATAAGAAAAGAAAAGAAAGATTTCTTCTGACCTGATTGGGTTTGAGAACTAAGACATCGCCTCAGCGCAATTCAGGAGTATCTTAATAAATCATTTTCCCACAACATGTTCTTGTACAATGAAACACTGTTGAACATATTTTGAGGTTGCTATGGGCAGATTCACACCAGAGGGCAACTCCAGAGCTGAGATGTCAATGGATTTGCAGCCATGCAGAGAGGCATCACTTGTATGAAGCAACACATCCCTCAAGGAGGTCTTACAAGTACCTCACTATGATTCACATATTTATACTTGGCCTTTTTGCAACTGATGTGGTTGGTTTAGCCAGTGTCTCCATGAGAGCATGTCATATATATATATATATATATATATATATATATACGTATACACACACACACACACCTTCAATGTCACTGGCATTCCTTGAATGGCTTACATTCAAAAAAATAAAAACACAATAATACAAAAATAAATAACAATCCTGGTGCTTCCAGTTGGACAACTCCCAGTGCTACCAATCAAAAGTCATTGTGCAGCTATTCTGTCTTTTCCTCCATAATGGGTTTTTTTTTTTTTAAAGGATGGAAGATGCAGCAGGAAAACATGGGAGAGCAACAAACTGAAGACGACATCATCTCCCCCACACACAAGTAAAATTCTGTGAACGAAGCAGGGTGATTGCACAATAAAAGCCGCATCTGAAGCACCCTACATCTACAGTCTAAAACACGGGAGGTTGAACCTTTTTCAGTCCGAGGACTGAATTCAATTCCAGAGAAGGTCTCGGGGGCCACACTCCAGTGGTAGGTGGGGCCAAAATACAGAAAATCCCAGCGTATCTTAGCTTCAAGTTCTTACCGCCAGTAATTAAGCCTCAGGAGAAGCATTTCAGACTTTTAGAATGGCAGCGGTTGGAGAAATGTGCTACGGCCAGGAAACCCCAAGTGATTGGCGGTCAGGGGAAAGGGGGGGAAAGGGGTCACAGCCATCCGGGCAACCCCAGAGAGCTGGATTGGGAACCCAGGCAGGCCAGATATGGCCCACAGTCCTGAGGTTCTGCGCCCCTGGTTTAAAACAATAGCAGTAGCCCTATATAGATATATAGATATAGATATATAGATATATTTTAAAAATCTTAATCAGTAGAAGCTCAAAGCTACTTAAAGGGTTCAAAAAGGATTAAAAGCTGCAGCAGTAGAGGGAAGAGGAGAAATTGCCTGGCCTCAAAAGGACAAAAGGGTTGGTGCCGGGTGATCTTCACTGGAGAAGATGTTTCCTAGGAGGGGTGCCACCCCTGAAAGGGCCCCTGGCCACGAGCCCAGCAATAGTGCCATGTGTATCCAAGACTGGATGTTGCTGGTTTGTGTGAGAGTTGCAGGCACCATCCCAGAAGTGGCCAATGCTTAAGCCTAGGAATGGTCTCTGTTCTCCACCTAATCACAGTCTTGTAGATGATTTCACCAAGCCATAGATTTCATCGAGAATATCCCTGCATTAAACAATAGGTAAAGGTTAGGAAACACACACACACACAAACACACACACACACACTAGTCACATGATCATCATTAGGGTGGTAGTCATGTGTCCTCTTTTACAGAGGGCAGTCCTCTATTTGAAGGGCTGCCAGAGGACTTTCCTCTATTTTGAAGGCATTTTCCATTGAAGGGCTGTCCAGTCCAAGTCCAGTATAAAGAGAAAGAACCATGAGAACATTGACCCATCAACTGTGAGCACCTGGACAGCAGGCCGATCAGGCAGGCACACAGTTCCCCTGATCACAGTCTTCCACACTATGGTGAGATGTTCTGGATTTCTACTCAACTTACAACTAAATTTGCATCTAGACATATAAAACAGCAAATGCAAATGTTATGCACATTGCTGTCCTCTTTTGTCCTCTTTTTTGGTGATCCATAAGTGGCCACCCTACACACATCGTACTTTAAAACCATTCATACCGCCCTAGATACATGCGGCCAGCAATGTGTCTGGTTGTTTTAAACCATTTAATAAAATTCAGCCCCATGCACTATGGTCCTTCAGCCTTCCCTGTCAATGATCTGGTTGGCTATTTGGAAACAGTATGAGGAAATCAAATGCCTTCAGATCACCATCCCTCCCTAGGCCCTAAGTGTGGATTTCCCCCCAGCAAAACCAACCTTTCCACTTCCCTCATTGCAGCTTCACAAGAGTTTCAACATGCCCCGAGGCAAGAGGCACCTGTTCAAAATGCGTATGGGACCCCATGCCTCTTGCAGTCAAGGAAAGGCCCAAGTTTTCCCTTTGCACATTACTCAGAACTGGGGCCAGGGGAGGGGGGACCCAGATGGTTGAGTCACTGGCCCACCTGCCACTACCCAGCAGGTGGTGTCAAGAGCACATAATGCAGGCCACATGCTGCTGAAGCTAAGCAGGTATGAGCCGGGTCAGTACTTGGATGGGTGACTGACTGCCTGGGCTGCCCACATCTGTTCTCCTGCATTGAGCAGGGGATTGGACTCGATGGCCTTATAGGCCCCTTCCAACTCTACTATCCTATGATTCTACTATGAATCCATGCAGCAGCTCTGATCCTTTCTGCTTAGCAGCCTGAATGTTTGGAGGAATCAGGCATCCTCGTGAGATTGGCCCCTAAGCACTGGGATCAGGCTCTGTCCATGATTCCTACAGCGATGTGAGCTTCTGGTTGTGCTCTCTGGTAATCTCAGCATTGCTAGTACTGGCACAATATCCGTTTCTTAGGACTCTGCACGGGCAGATCGAGTCCAGTGCCCTTCCACGTGCCAACCCTTGTCGTTGTTGCTGTTAATTTATTACATTTCTATACCACCCAATAGCCAAAGCTTTCTCGGTGGTCTACAAAAGATTAAAATGTTAAAAATACAATATAAAATATACGGTAATATAAACAAATATTTACATACAAAACACTGAAAAACAGTCAATAATAAAAAAAAATCCCAGGACTGGTTAAAACCTTATCATATGTTGTCAAATGCCTGGGAGTAGAGGAAAGGCTTAACCTGGCACTGAAAGGATGACAATGTTGGTGCCAGGTGGAGCTCCCTGGGGAGAGCATTCCATAATCCACCACCGAAAAGGCCCTTTCCCTTCTTGCCATCCTCGAAACCTCCCTCAGAGGAGGGCCTCAGATGATGGTCACAGTATACAGGTATGTTCTTATACATTTCATCCTGTGCCTGCTCCCCTTCAGGGTGGGAAAGAGTGGGTGATTCCTGCTATACAAAGCTTGATGAGCTCTCTGGAGAGAAGGCCTCCGAGTATCCTCCAGGACTAGTGCTGGATCTATTCCTGCAAGGGAGTGCTCCTGGGGGAACAGGTGGGGTGGGTGCTAGAAAGAAAGCCTCTTCTGTATTCCTCCATGTTGTATAGCATTCCACCCCGCCCTTGCCTATGCTGTTCCGGGCTCCTTGAATAGGAACATAAGAGCACAAGAAGAGCCGTGCTGGAAAAGGCCAAGGGTCCACCTAGTCCAGCATTCTGTTCACACAGTGGCCAACTAGCTGCCCACAGGAAACCCACAAGCAGGACATGAGTGCAACAGCACCTTCCCGCCCATGTTCCCCAGCAACTGGAGTACATAGGCATACTGTCCCTGATACTGGAATGTCTGCAAATATTCCATCACATATGAATAAGCCCCTTTTGGACCCAAGAAAGTGAAGGAAAGTTGTGACGAGTACTCCAATATCTCTCCACGATAGGACAAAGATAAAAACTTTAGCATTCAGCAAATTAATGCATCCACTTTTCCCATTAATAGCACTAACACATGTCAGTTCATAAGGCTAATCTAAAAAAATGCAATATAAACATCGAAAACTGGGAAGCTCTGGCCCATGAACGATCTAAATGGAGGTTGGCCTTTCACAAAGGTTCCATGGACTTTGAAGAAGCCCGAGTGCAAGGTGAAAGGGAGAAACGTGCTAAGCGAAAAGCACGTCAAATGAATCCTTTACAGGACCATCTTCTATCTGGTAACCTGTGTCCTCACTGTGGGAAGCTGTGTGGATCTAGAATTGGCCTCCACAGTCACTTACGGACCCATCGCTAGAGTCTACACAATCTTCTTTAGAATTTCCTCCTTTTATCCCGGAAGACAATCTTACTCGGTCACGAGTGATCGCCTGATGATGATGATGATGATGACTACCCGAACATTTCAAGCAGAGCCAGGGCCGACCCTTCCAAAGACTCCCCCAATCTGCCACTGGCACACACCCAAAACACCCCCCTTTTCCTCTTACCACCCCAGAGCAGCAACAGAAAGGCAGCCAGCATCTTTCCATGGACCACAGGATTGCACTCTTAATAGGCATAAGTAGTTCCACTTTCTTCTATGAAATATTCATTGGTTTGAGTATTATTATTATTATTATTATTATTATTATTATTATTATTATTATTATTACTACTACTACTACTACTACTACTACTACTACTACTACATAATACTGCTACCTTTAACTTATACCGTATTTACTATGGGTAATCCATCCATCCATCACACACTGCTCACGTATAATAGTTGTTTCGATTCTCTCTTTCTACCTATAGATGGAGCTAACAATTTCTGTTCAGAACTTTCCAGGAAAGATTTGCCACTCTCTCACTACCTGCACAAAACAGAAATCAGGCCTTTAAACAGAAAATGATCTTATACCTTTTTAGGGAAAATCTAGACAAAGTTGTTTTAAAAGCAGCATTTCAGAAGAACACTTTGGAAAGATCTTGAGAAAAAGATATTGACCCATAAAAAGGAGAACCCCACTTCTGAAGGTAAGCAGATCCAGATTTCTTTGAATGTTATTCAAAGCTTTTTCAGCAAGTATGTTTACTTGTCCTATTAATATTGCTAGTCATATAAAAATAGCAGCACTGAAGCATGTATAGAGCACCCTGGACACTCAAAGTGCCTCACAAATGTTATCTCAGTTGGTTGATATTGTCTGGGTCTCTGATACGAGCCTGGCCAGGTTTTAAGATCTTCAGGTGAGGTCTTTGTCTTGGTCCCACTGCCATTGGGGACACAGTTGGTGGGAACATGAGAGAGGGCCTTCTTGGTGGCTGCTCCCAAGCTCTGGAACTCCATGCCAAGGGAGGCTAGATTGGCCCCCTCTCTGTTGTCCTTCTGCCAGCAGGCAAAGGTGTTTTTATTCAGGCAGGCCTTTGGCATGTAAGCTGTTCACACAGTGGCCAGTCAGCTGCCTGTGGGAAGCTCACAAGCAGGACGTGAGCACAACAGCACCATCCTGCTCATTTCCCAGCAACTGGTATACAGAGGCATACTATATTGCCTCTTATACTGGAAGTGGCATATCGCCATCATGGCTAGTAGCCATTCATAGCCTTCTCCTCCATGAATTTATCTAATCCCCCTTTAAAGCTATCCAAGTTGGCAGCCATCACTACATCTGGTAGTAGCAAATTCCACAGTTTAACTATGCACTGTATGAAGTAGGACTTCCTTTCATCTGTCCTGGATTTCCCACCATTCAGCTTCATGGGATTACCCTGCATTCCAGTATTATGAGAAAGGGAGAAAAAACATCTCCCTGTCCGCTTTTTCCACACCATGTATAATTCTGAACACCTCTGCGACATGTCTTCCCTTATTTCTTTAGCTGGAACTGACACAAATAGTCAACACACTTGTGTTCTGTGGCATTCTGGTGAATTACTGGTTTACTATGCTTACATAGGAAATGACCTATTTCTCAGTCCGCAATAAGCAGACTGAGAAGGTAGCATGTACACACACACACACACACACACACACACACATGTTTGAGGTACCCAAGAAGATAAAATAAGTTAAGGCGGCGAAAACTGAAAAATAGCAGAAATACACATAACATATCGAGTCAGAATGTTTAACCTGAATCCACCTCATAACCATTTGCTGTAGCATCATACATGATATGGAGCAATTATGCCTTAGCACACAACTTATTATAAACCAACCTGGAACAGAACACTGAACTAAATGAGACTTTGATCTGATCCAGCAAGGCTATTTTTAACCCATGGATTTGTGCCCAAGCAAATGTATCCAAGAGTCTCAGTGCATTTCTAAACACTACTGCGTTTTTTGTGGGGGGGGGGGGTTGCATATTCTGTTCCTCACCCTTAATTTTCAAAACAATCAGCTTGAAGGATCACCTCCTCCTACATGTACCTACCCAGACCCTGAGATCATCTTCTGAAGCTCTTTTCTGGATGCCCCTGCCAAGTGAGCTGCAGTGGCTGGCTAATTAGTAATGGGTAGAAGGCCTTTTCAGTGGTGGCACCCCAGTTATGGAAGCCCACCCCACCCCACCCAGAGAGGTTCTCCTGGTGCCTATCTTGTTGTCTTTTCAGCATGTGAAGATTTCCCAGGTTTTTAAAAACCCTTTTAAAAAATCTTTTTGTAATTTAGCGGGAGGAGAGTGGATATTTCCTGAAATGTTTCATGCCCATTTAAACATCTTTTGTGCTATGAGAGCCCTGGTGTATTGATTTTATTCTTTCCTGCTGAGTTTTTATGTTGTATTTTACATTTTGAGGGATTTTTGGAGGGGGTTGGTTCATATTTTAATATTTTATTATTGTAAAATGCCTAGATAACTTTATCATTGGGTAGTATAAATAAATGTTGTTAAAATAAAATAAAATGAAAAAAAACTGCCACGGACCACAAAAGACCTTTTAGATCTTTGGAAGGGCTGCTTCTGTGTGCTGACATCTGTACCATCAGCCATCCCCTGGGTTCAGCTGCCACCCTACCCTCCCACTGAAGGGAAGAGCCTGGAAGTTCTTGTAGAACCAGAGATCACAAGAGATTGCCATAAAACCTCCATGTGTGCCTAGCATATTGTATCTTTGCAATAAATAAATATCAGGGAGGAGCCATAGCTCAGTGGCTCAGCACCTTCTTTGCATGCAGAAGGTCCCAGGTTCAATCATCGGCATCTCCAGGCAGGGTTGAGGAAACTTCTGCCTGAAACCCTGGAGAGCTGCTGCTGCTGCCAATCAGTGTTGACAATACTGGGCTAGATGGACCCATGGTCTGACTCAGTATAAGGCAGCATCCTATATTCCTAGGATCTGTTTGGTGGTTTACGTCTAAAATAATTATAATATTCATGCAGGTAAAGATATAGTTTTTAACAATGTAGCCCTATGGCCCCTGGGAGGGCATCTGACCTCAGAGAAGGTGATCCAGAAGAGAAGACCAAACAAAAGGGGAGATTCAGCCCCAGAAAAAAATCCACATCACTCACCTACCTAACATCCAAATTCCAACATCAGGAGATGTGAAAGGGGGGTGGATCAGGGGAGGCCCTGGATCCATAGGATCCAAAGCCCTCCCAGTCCCTGAACACACACCCAACATGGGGTGAAACTTATGCCAGCTCTGGGGCTAGTGTAAATAATTTCCCTCCCATTGCTAGCAATGGCATTGGCAGGGAAATAGTTGAGGGAACAGATGGAAAAGAAGAGAACACCATTCCTCCCTCACTTCTGCCCTGCCAGCAGAAACCAGTCAGGGCTTTGGATATGTCCAATGCTCCATCCTCAGAGCATTCAACTTTACAAGTAGGAGTGTCCTGCCTATCTACTACTCCTTAGCATATGCTGCTCCCATTCCTTTCAATGAGGCCTGTGCAGGAGATCTCCCTGGTGGATTGTGCCACTTGGTCACCCACATTCTACAGATTAGTTTATCTTTTACATACACACACACACACACACAAGAACAAAGCAGAACTGAGTTATGTTATTTTAGCAGTATTAACTCATTATACACAATGGTGTGGGGGTGCAGCAGCACACATAACTTACTGTTTCAAAGCAAAGATTTCTTTTCTTTAAAAAAAAAAAAAAGATAACCCTTTATGCAGAGTATTAATTTGTCACAGGGGATTTGCTTGCGCTGTACAATATATAGCTACGCAGACATTCAACAATGTGGCACAAAATATACTGACGCAGTTGCTCAGCGTCCACCATGTATGAAATTGGCTTTTTTAACAAATACACACACAAACAAACTTTAGATTAAGAAGCATATGGAGAATGTACATTATTAACTTGCTCGGGGGCTGGCATGGCATTTAACTGTTACAAAATATAACATGCATGCAGATATAGTCTTTATTAAAACCAAGACGACGTCTCTCGGTGCATGCAAAGCAAGCTAGTCTTTGTAATCCTGACTGCAGCAGGATGACGTGGTCCTCTCTCAAACCACCCACCTCCTGGACTGCCACCTGCCAAAATAGATCGCTTTCCCTTTCTTCCCTCCCATTCTTGTACAGAAGGAGCAGCAGGAGCATTAGCAGGCTGGAGCGACATCAAGCATCATCGGTGGGTGAATATATCCTGTTGCTCATAGTTACAGATCTGCAGCCGGTGGATAACGTCTCTCTGAAGTAGTACACACAATTAGGATTCATATATAGGGGTTGGATCCAGATTTAGTCATACTTAGAATCGACCCACTGATCTCAATGGGACTACTCTAAGGGCTTTTCTACATGAGGCTTGTAACTCGCCAATTTACCAAGGCTTCTGCTTCCGGATTCTTTGTGGGATTAAAATCGGCTCCTTTACACGTGTTTCCCCTCCCCCAGGGGGTTTCTTTTTCAGCCTTTCTGTAAGTTCCATTACACAACCACTAGGTGGCGCTGTGGTATAATGGAATTGCACAAATACATGAGGGTTTCATGCCGCCCTTCACAGATCATACCAGGCTTTCCTCGATCTAAGAAAAAGCCATGAAAATGGTTGCAAAGAACGGGAGAGGCCCTATGCAAAGAAATACTTCATTTTGTTCGACCCAGATGTGCCACCATTTAGCTATGGTGGATAACCCCAGGTTCTAGATGAGAGGGAGAAAATACTGCAGTTTTGTGTGTTTCCCCTAATAACTTTTGTACCTGACCATGTCCTTTGGTTGCCTGGCCATATCCTTGGCCACGCCCTCATGTTGCCTGGCCACACCCTCTCCATCACACCTTCATGTTGCTTAACCATACCTCTTACAAATTCACAGGTATGTCCCTATTTTCATCTGTGAAATGTTGGAGGGTATGCGATACTCTCACCCCTTTGTGCCCACCCAGAACAAATCGGTTGCTTCACAGCAGCCTTCCCCTGACCTGATGCCCTTGGGGGTGTTGTTGGACTGCAACTCCCATCTGCTCCAACCAGCATGTCCAGTCATGATGGGAGTTGTAGTCCAGAGCATCTGGAGGGCTCCTGGTTGAGGGAAGGCTGCTGCTGCAGCAGCTTCCAGGGCTGATCCTTGCTTCACTTTTAAAGGACAGGCTTGCAGCCCGAGCGAGGAGTCAATTAACCCAAATGAGACACTCATAAAAAGGTTGCTCAAACAGCCAAAGAAGCAGCTATAAGGAAGTGCCCATCAGGTATTTTGCCTACACCGGGTGGCATTCAGTAATTAACTATTACTTGTCTCCTTAACTAGGACTTCACGGACACTAGCAACTATTAACCAACAGCCATATCTGACTCAATACATGTACATATGTTCGTGTGTGTGTTTAAAGAGGCAGCAATAGGAAGCATCAGCTAAGTGTGCTTGGAACAGATTGAGATATTAATTAACATATGGAGCTGCCTTATATAAACTTGAGTCAAACCATGGGTTCATTTAGCTGAGCGCTTCCTACACTGACTGGCAGCGGCTCTCTCCGGGTTTTCTGTCAGGAGCCTTTCCCTGTCCCACTTGAAAATGCCGGTGACTGAACCAAGAACTGTCTGCATCCAATGCCTGTATCTGACCACCAAGCTGTGGCCCCCTCCCCTAAATGGCTTGCTGTTTTGATTACGCAGCATAGCATGCCAGCGTTCCTGCAAGGAGAGGCAGGAGCAGCTTCAGGGCCACAGTGCAGTTTGGCTTAAGTCATGGAAGGCACCCACATTCCTATACAAATCATCATCATCATCATCACCATCATCACCATCACCATCATCACTACTTCTAATACTGTCATTGCCCCATCAGAGGGCACAGAACTTTACTGAGCAGCATAAGCAGATCGCAGGCCCTGTCCCAAGGTGTTCAAAATCAAAATCCCGGAGAGGGGAGACAAATGTAATGGGGAAATTGGGGCTCTCTCTTCCTAGACGGTAGTAATCTGAGACAAGTTCACACTAGATAAAGTGACAATGTGCATGTGCGACGCAGCTATCACAGAGCACAACAAGAGAGACAGAGCCTCTGCATCGCCTCCAAAACACAATCCTTTGCAAAGGGCAGTCTTTTCGTACTTTCAACTGTGAGTCACCAAGCGTTCAGAAAAAGAGTGATGAGGCATCGAGCAAGTCACAATAAATGCAGCTTCTGTAATGCAAAGGTCCACTGATCATGAGGACTAGTGCCATAATTTATTCTGCTCACAGAACCTGCAGAATTTGGCTTTCCTTGCAACAGATTTTCAGTTCTTGTGAGTTGCCCCTGGCTCCTAAATTCCATTAGAGGGCATTATTTTTAAGCTTCCAGGCATTGCTGGATGAGATGAACCTCTTGCCCTTGCATAACATTTCAAAACTGAACTTCAACAAAGTTTATCAACTTCCTTTTAAAGTATAAAGAATGCCTAATGGCAATAGTAATTTGTGCCATGCTCACTACCCAGAAATGATTTTCTGAAAAGTAGTGCTGATGGAAAGCAAGGAGAGCCATCATAAACATGTTGCATCCATTCAGTTGTTTGTCTTACCACAATTCCATGACTGTGGAATCTGCATACAGTATTTGCGCGTGTAAAGGCGAGATAAAGAAGAGGCAGACACAGGGTATATGGTTTCAAATCAGGGCCACATTTATTGAATTGAAGATCTGTGAAGGGTGAAGTGCGGTTCTAACCTAGCCCGGCCCTTGGCCGGGAAAAAAGACTAATATTTGGCGAATGCATCCTAACTGAACCGGAGGCGGGATGGCCCACCACCGCCCAGTTGCCCTCCATGTGGAGCTGGAGGGCCTTACCATCGTCACCTTACTTTGGCGCCTCCAGGCTCCCAAAGTAGGTGAGAAAGGTAAAACTCCAAAGCCGTCCCAATCTCCCTTGTGCCAAGCCTCATGGCATTGGCGAGGGCAGCCTTGGGTAAACGTCAGTCACCTTGAAAGGTGCCACTGGATGATCACCATAACCCTAATTGTTCCTGCCTAAACCCGCACTTCTCAGTTCTTGTGAGTTGCCCCTGGCTCCTAAATTCCATTAGAGGGCATTATTTTTAAGCTTCCAGGCATTGCTGGATGAGATGAACCTCTTGCCCTTGCATAACATTTCAAAACTGAACTTCAACAAAGTTTATTAACTTCCTTTCAAAGTATAAAGAATGCATAATGGCAATAGTAATTTGTGCCATGCTCACTACCCAGAAATGATTTTCTGAAAAGTAGTGCTGATGGAAAGCAAGGAGAGCCATCATAAACATGTTGCATCCATTCAGTTGTTTGTCTTACCACAATTCCATGACTGTGGAATCTGCATACAGTATTTACCGTAGTTACTTTTTTTTAAAATGGGTAAATGGACCCTCCTTTAGCAATTTTATAGCAGCATAGCAAATTAGCAAAGCTATGATATTTAATTTTGATGGTATGGTTTGAAAACTCTGCTGTTGGACACCCCCCCCCCCGTCAATAAGTATCTCTTGAAGAAATGAGACACCCAATGTGCCAAGGATTCTGAAAAGTTACTTCACCTTTTCATGGTACTAGTGCTCCACCTATAGTATGGGGGGTGAGTACACCTTTAAATTGCCCTTGGGGATATGGCAGACAGAAAAAATGAGTTAATTGTTTAAGCAGATAATGCCAGAAAGCCTTAACTTTGGCTGCTCAGCTTGATGTTTTCTCTGCTCACCTGTAAACAGATTAAAGCAACTCTTTATATGTTGTAATAAAAATGTATACAAACCTTTTGGGACATCTAACCTATCAGACTTTTGCAAAGCAATCTAGTTAACAGTTGAAGCTAGCATGTTGCCATCATGTTCAAAGACCAGACCGGCTTCCCACCCCTTGCACGGCTTCATAGAGAACTTGGGCAGGTGCAGTTTCGACCATCCAAGTGCCGCCGCCACCTATCACGGTGAGAACTGCCACATGTGCTAAAAATTCTCCCTCCTGGGCAGCCTAAATTGCAAGACATGGGAGGTGCCTCTGCTACTGAATCGAAAAACCCTCACGCTTAGTGGACAAACAGAACACTGGGTCCTGGAAGCTAGCGCCGAATCATCTAGAAAAAAACTCCCAAATGCTTAATGGTATTATGCTGGAGACATTTTTACTTTAGCATTTTGAATAATAGCACTGCCATCCTACGGGGCCTTTGGGGGGGGGAGAATCCATGGAGGAGGCACCGCCATGTCCAAAGGCTGGCCAAGGTTGAAAGGGGGTGCTGGGGGGAACATAAGCATGCTCATTCTGGGGCATATTTTTCCTCTGTTATGGTGGGGCGCTGTTGAGGGAATGGGACCTGTTTGCATCCTGTAGATCCAAAGCCTCCCTCAATCCACGCCAGCACTCCCCTTCCCTCTCCAACAGTGAGGAGGGAAGGCAGCGGAAGTTTCACCACCACAGTGAGGAGGCCTTTGGAGCTGGACCTCCTCCTCTGTCCACAGACCTCTCTCTCTCCCCACCTGTGAAAAGGAAGGTCTGCAATATCCTATGGCCCCTGGGACACTTTCCCAGGGGCCAGAGGATTGCATCATCATCATCATCATCATCATCATCATCATCATCTCTAAAATCAATGTACATCTGGCGCTTTGTAGAAAAGCAGAAAGGAAAGTTAGGATAATTAGAAGCAAAACCAGGGCTTTTTTTCTGGTGGAACTCACCGGAACTGAGTTTAATAGCATTAAATTGTAATGCTATTAATTGCATTACAATTTACAGTATTTTTCCATGTATAAGACTATACTTTTTCCTAAAATTGTTAGACTAAAAATTGAGGGTCGTCTTATACACGGAAGTAAGCTGAGGAGAGTACCGCGTGGTTGCGAAACTGTCCAGTGGGGGGCGTATTATACATGGGGGCGTCTTATACACTGGAAAAATACGGTAATCGCCATCTACTCCCGAGGAAATGTAATCCAAGAGTTCCGGTACCCTTTTCTCCAGAAAAAAAGCACTGAGCAAAACATTTTGTAATCTTTAATAGTCTGTAGTTTGAGCAGATAAGTTGTACGCTTCAAATGTGTGTGTGTGTGTGTGTGTGTGTGCGCGCACGCGTGCGCACGTGTGCTCGTGCATGCATGTTTCACACACAGAGATACATACATACACACAGAGAGATAATTGACTAAGAGGCTAATACTTACCTTTAAGCTCAGTTGTGGAAAATGCTCCTTGTAAATATGTGGAGAAAACGTAATTGCTCCACCTCTGAAGAGCAGTCAATTACAATAAATAGTGTACGGATGCATCTCTTGCGCTCTCTATGCATTACACATACCAAAGCAGAACTATTGAATTGTTATAATTTGCATGGGAGAATTACAAATGAGACATAAAATATTCTTTTGAAATGCGAGTTATTTTTATTTTAGAATTACCATGATCAATGGTGATCTCCTGCATGCAAATTACCCACAAAGCCAATAGTAAATCGGAAAATGTGTACTGTAGGCTGCAAAGAGAAGGAAGCAAAGAGCCTGTCATTGTTCCCCAGAGTGTGGGGGACTAGGATAAGATTATAATTCTTTGGCCAGATCCAGAAGGGGGCAAAAAAAAATATCAAGACCAAGGCTGTAATCCTTAGTATACATACTTTTCCCAATACCTAAATTTTGATAATTTCCCATTCATCAAACAATTTATAATATAAAATGAAAAGTCTAATGTAATCCATTACAATATTTTAAATTAATCCAAAATGTGCTTAATATTATGTCTGCCTGCACCATATATGGTGTGGTAGTTAGAGTGTTGGACTGGGACCCGGGAGATCTGGGTTCTAATCCCCACTCGGCCATGAAGCTCACCGGGCGACTTTGTACCAGTCACTGACTCTCAGCCTAACCTACCTGTTAGGACAGAATGGAGAGGAGGAGTAATCATGTATGCTGCCTTGGCCTCCTTCAAGGAAAGGCAGGATATAAATGTTAATAATAATAATAATAATAATAATAATAATAATAATAATAATATGATAAATCATTATTGTTATGAACATTTATATCTTGCCTTTCCTCCACAGGACCCAAGGCAGCATACATGGCCCTCCTCCTCTCCATTTTTTCCTCACAACAACCCAAGAAGAAGAAGAAGAAGAAGAAGAAGAAGAGGAGGAGGAGGAGGAGGAGGAGGAGGAAGGCTTTAGGAACTGCTCTAATGCGATATGTCTACAGATGCCATTTTTTCCCTTTAAAAAGCATGTTTCCTTTTTTCATGCATTTCTCACCCCTGGTTAAGAACAACAACTGGTCCTTTTACCATTCCACCTACTTGAGCCAAACCAGAAGCAAATTACCAAGGCACTTTACTATGTGCCAGTTTAACATTCATGTATTAATGTTCACTTTACTATTTAGAGAGGCTTGCTGGGAGCCTATGTTGTGGTCTTTTTGGCACCAGGCAAAGACCTTTGGATTCTCCCAAGCTCTTTAGTGCTTCCATTTTTAAAAACTATGTTTCTACTTTTCAGATCTCAAAATTGCTGTTGGCTTTATTTTGATTTTTGTCTGCAGTTGTTTTTCTTTCTTTTTTAAGGTTTGTGCTATGCTTGATTATGTTCTTATATTTTATGCTGTTAAGCTCTACCTTGTGATCCACCCAGAGAGCACTCGCTATTGGGAAGTAGAAAAAGATAACAACTAAATAAACAAATGGCCAGGTGCCAGGTGCTGCATGGCCTTACTTTTCCTACTGACAGTCAGTAGAACTTTTAATTTTAGTGTTAGGCAAGTGTATTATATTTGACATCTTAATTTTGCTGCCTAAAACATATCAAGCCCCTGGCTGAAGAAGTCAACACTACACTGCATTCACTTATTAAGAGAGTACATTCAACCTATATAATTTTGGAGCATGAAATATTTTAGGCTTAATGTAATATTGAAGGAGTTTGATTACTTTTCTTCAGCTATCGGCATTGCATATGGATACTAGAACATTATTACTTTACAGGAGACCTTACCTGCACCATGCCATCAACTAGTATTTTTATTACTTTCTTGATTCATAATCTATTCCTGTAGCAATCACTAGCCTACCCCTCTTTGTTTTCATTGCTGTGGTTGCATATTGGATGGAAAGCTTTCAGGATTTTTCAGCAATAACTCCCAAATCTCTTTCCTGGGAAAAGACCCAACCATTCTTCTATGTTGCAGATAACTTTTCTTTCAAAAATAAAATAGGAGAAAGTTCACTTCTCCACAGATTTATTATATAATTAGGAAGCCCGAATCTGCCATGTACAAACTCTTGAATGTAGAGATTTATTATGATTCAGTAATTTCTGACATTCTTCCAAATTCCTAGGACATTTAACATTTATAGCATTATGTCTCAATCATTTCTTGCAATGACCCATTGAGCTACCAACGTATCATAAATCAACCATTAATTAGCTATAATAGTCACTAATTTGTTTGCATAAATGGCCGTTGTTCATTTTGACAAAACACACACCAAGTTCCTCTGAAGTTTTCAGCCTTAACATCTCCAGACTATTGAGCTGAAAACCCACCACATGTAGTAGAAAGTGATCTTGTGCAGAAATTCCAGTACCTCCAAGCTTAAAAATTCCACTGCAAATTTCTTGTTGCTCAGCTGGTCACATTAAGTCTTATATCTGCATTGCAAAGTGAGCCTAACTTAGAGATGCCAGATATAGCTCACTCCTGTCTGCCCATATTACAGTCCCTAAGGGCACAATCCTATGCATATTTAGACAGAAAAAGTCCTACAACTCCCAATATCCCCCAGCCAGCCAATAGCCATGCTGGGAGTTGCAGGACTTTTTTCTGTCTAAACACGCATAGGATTGTGCCCTAAGAGTTTGATTCGTGAAAGCATTGCACTTTACACACTGTTCAGCATGCTTTCAAAACTTTATGGACTGGAATGCCACAATGCCAAAGCACCACAGCCCTCTGTTAGTTAGTCCAGCGGCCAAAGATAAAAGGAAGAATCTGTTCCTTTAGAAAGGGACAAACTTATTGCTTCAACTTTCCAGACAAGAAAAAGTATTTGGGGACAAATCAGATGTCACAGCTAGGTCCAAGTCAAATATTTCCTCTTTTATTGAGTGTAAAGGGTTTCTCCCTCTTGTCCCACCCATGTACACACACACTTTGGGTTGTACCCATGTCTTAATCCAACATGTGCAAACACAGGAACAAGGAAACGCACATTGCATAGAAGAGCTTGGGTTAAACAGAAAATAAAAGCCAAGCTCGCTGTAACCAATGCAAATCAAAACTGTGCCAGATATATCCAGGATATTCTTTAATGCTGATATAGCATAAGACACGTCACTGGTAGGGATATATGAGAATTTTGCTTTACTTTGCTGAACATCAGAACTTGCTCCACTCGCACCGACGAACGTGAGCACATTTTTTGACAAAGCGCCCATATTCCTGAACTTGCGGTCACATTTGCAAAATGCATTCATTAGAAACGTGCACTTTAAAAATGCACGTTTGGCGGGGGGATGCATTTCCATGCTTTAGTCAGCGGGTGGGGGAATATGCATTGGGGTGTGCACTTTTCCCATTTGAACAATAAACAAGAAAAGCTCGCATTTGGGAATGGGAATGAGGTGGACCAAGCTTTGAGGTGGAACTTGGATAAGCTCGACAAACTTGATACTCCCTTCCCTATTCTGAGAGTGTTGGACTGGGACTCGGGAGATCCAGGTTCTAGTCCCCGCTCGGCCATGAAACTCACTGGGTGACTTTGGGCCAGTCATTGACTCTCAGCCTAATCTACCTCACAGGGTTGTTGTGAGGATAAAATGGAGGAGTGGAGGAGGATTATGTAAGCTGCCTTGGGTTCCTTTCAGGAAAAAAGGCGGGGTATAAATATAACAAATAAATAAATAAAATGTAGCAAATCAGCTACAGACTTGCCTCAATGTAAGTCACTGAGAATATTTTCAGGGCCAAGAGCTGTGGTCTTTGCCTGCTGGCAGAAGGACAGCAGAGAGGGGGCCCACCTAGCCTCCTTTAGCAGGGAGTTCCACAGTGTGGGAGCAGCCACTTTCACTCTCTCTACACCACTGCAAGCAGGCAAAAGGAGGGGAAAGATCCACATTCCCAGGAGGCAGAATAATCACTCGATCCATGAAATCACCCACTGCACAGACCACCATGTGCTAACAGCCACCACAGGGATCAATTTAAAACAGCCTCTGCATGGCTGCTACAAGGCACCTGCTGGCCCTATGTCACCAACATTAATCCAAAACAACTGGAGATCCTATGTTGTTTCATTGGGGTATACAGAGGCACACTGGCTCAGCTTAAGTCTCTCTATCAAAGCAGTATGAAGGCTGTGCTAAACTACTCAGCCCTACCTTCCCAATAGTCCCGTTGAAAATCAGTGGGACTTAAGTTAGCCATGACTAAATTAATTCTCATTGATTTTAATGCTTCTGCTCTAAGTATGACTAAGTCTGGATCCAACCCATCATCTTAAATATGTCTGACACTACTGTCCATTTTTTTCCCTTAGCAGGGAAAAAATATGCTGATATGCTGATAGTACCATATGGTGCTGATATGGTACTATCAGCACCATATTTCTTCGACAAATTTCAAAAGGTGACTACTTTCTGTGAACAACAACAAAATCAAGACATTCTTAAGCAAATTGACTACAAGGGAAATGCGATATGCAAATGTTTCACTTTAAATACATTGCCAGTCCTTCATGAAGCATACGCAAATGCTAGCAATCCATACAGGTAAAATCTAGCACTTATGGGACAAGACACAAAAAACAAGTTATCCAACAGTGTTGTGTCTCTGTGTTTCAAAGAGTGCAGTTTAGATATAGATATAGTAGTTAAGGCTGCAACCCTTTACAGACTTACCTGGGAGGAAGACCCATTGAACTTAGTGAGCTTACTTCTGAGTACACGTGTATACAATTGCACTGGGGGGGGGGGACCCTAACAGCTCATTACATGGAAATATGTCCTACTGATTTCTGTGCAACTTATTTACAATTATGCATGCTTAGAACTGAAGACTGCGAGCACAACAAAATGCTAAAGGCATCTCCCAGCAAGATGTCAGACAGAACAGATAAGAACATCCAAACTTGCCTTGGTCTGTTAAAAACAACAAACCTAAATATGTTTGTTTTCAAAGCAGGTGACATTTATCCAGTAACACTGCATTACCATGCCTTGATTTTTATGCCAAATGGCTGATGGCTGTATAATTCAATGTGATGGATGTTCTTGTCATAATGCTGTTATTTGGTATACTATGGTAGTAATGTGTCTTGAAATGGCTGTTCTTCCAGGTATGCCATAGTTCATGGTACTCCAGTGGACATCACTCAAAAAGAAGGCCTAGATGGAGCATATGGGGCAATAGAACAAAAAAAACAACACCCTAGTAAAGAGTAGGCCATTGCTACAATCTCCTTATTTAAAGGGGCAGAAATCTATTTTAAATATTATATGCACCACATAAGAACCATCAGTGGATCTTGCTTAGTATTTTTTTTAAAAATAGCATGGATTAACACAATTTCAGCAAACCTGGGCATAGCATAGAAGCCAGTATATTTTACAAGATGTTACAGCTGAGATGCTTTCTGACTGACTGGATGACACAACAGGTTTAACTCAGCAAACTAGAAGGGATGATGTTTATTTAGAACGACAGTGAGCAACTGTCATTTTTGTTCAGTGATGTCTTTCAGTCAAAGTTACCTTGTCTGCATCCATTTGGTACAGTGGAAATAAAGTTAACATGACCCATCCTGATCAGTACCATGGACAGCAGAGTTATAGGAAACTATAATTCCCCCACACATTTCCCATAATAAATGGGCTTTGGTTTTTCAATCCACACATCTTCCTGAGGGACTGCACTTCTGCTGCAGGGATACGACATTTCTTAAACATACATCATCCAGTCTTTTTGTTCTAGGAAGATGTTATTCTTCCTGCAGAGAATGTATACCTGACTATCGCAATTGCTGCGTGGAGAGAATGTTGCTGCATCATGGCTGCCGAGGACTCCTGCTGAATCTTGCTTGTCACTGGAGGATCACCCTGAGCTGATCTATCTGTCCCAAATTCAAGGAGGTTATTTCCTTCCAAGTTTGGAGAGACAGGCTATTTAGGTTGCTAATAAATGCCTGTTCAGAAGAGGATGGCACATTGAACACACAAAAAGGTGGAAGTAAATTATGTGACAGCTGGTTACACATACACCCTTCCCACTATTATTGGAGCACTCATCAAACCTTTCTCATCAAATTTTAGAAATAAATAAATAAACAAAGCTTCACCAAAAAAATAATAATAGAAGACACAAATGTGGTTATCTCCCATGCCCTCACAGGCCTGTTGAACTGACAGAAATGTTTACACAGTAGTAGGTTTTCAAGACTGAGACCTCAGGGATGTTGGTTAATTCACAGGGCACAATCCAGCCAAAAGCAGAAACCCTTTAAGTCACATTGGTTTCAGTGTCAGAAAGCTAAGCATGTGCTTGATTTAAGCCCCATTAATTTCTAAGTGTTTAACTTTGGCTCGATCATGCCCTTGTTGATTTCACTGATGTCCCCTCACAGAAAGGAAAAACAGTTAAATTAATCAATCAGTCCATCAACCAACAAGCACTGACTGTTTGCTACTTCTGCAGTGTAGTTTCTCCCCCCACATCCACTTCCAAAATTACCCAATACGTTCTAGTGCCCGATGCAAAAATCCAGATGGGACCTCTCAAGGTTATAAAAGCTGTAACTAAATGGTACCCACAAGATCCGTCACCTCAGCTTCCTAATGTTTGGGCCTGGTTCTCCACCCACCCAAAACCACCCACAATTGTAAAGTATTTCTTAGGAGGTGCTAAGCTTCCAGTGATCCAATGCTGAAGCATGCATCTCCCATGTTTGGGTGTTTGCTTTTTTGAGGAGGAACAGCAGTGCCACTAGCTCCCTACAGCATAGCAGCCTTCCCAACCTGGTGCCCTCCAGACGTGTTGGACTACAACTCCCAGCATCCCCAGCCAGCAAGGCTGATTTTCCACACAGCAAGACATTCCTCCCCACATTATCCCTGCAAGTTCCTCTCAGTATAGCACACAAATGTTGAAATATGCATGGGACACACTTTGCACGATTATGTGAATCTCAACCCCACTGCAACATGTCTCTGAGATCACCCACAGGTCAAAGGCCTGTTCTCAAAAATTTCCACTTTTATCATACCGGCATCTTAGCTACATAAACAAAGAAGATGGATCTAGATATAGATCTAGATCTAGATATACAGATACAGATCTGAAATATTTGTGTGGTTTAAGATTATATCATTGTCTTTGAACTTCATTAAAACAGCTAAACAGCATACACACAAGTGTGAGATAACCATAAGTATGTGTGAAGTGCCAGTCACAGAACTCCATATTGCCTTCATCACCTTTCTTAAGAGAGCCCTAGAACTGAGAATAACATTATCATGCAAGCTTCTTAAAATGTCCTCCACACCAAAAAGAAAAAGAAAGAACAGAAAGAAAGAAAGAAAGAAAGAAAGAAAGAAAGGACAGCCAAATCATTAGGATTAGCTGTTCTGCACCTGCCATCCCACAACTTTGTGGAGAAATTAATATGATTTAAGGCAATGTTAAAGCATCCAAACTTAATCAAAGGAGCCATCAGGTGCTTAATCCCAAGGGTCAAATTGCAAATGTCTCAAGGAGTCTCTAATTAGAGCTAGCTGGGCAGCCAAGTACTAGTTGGATATGACAGCTCACCAATCACATCTCCATTTTTTTTCTTTTCTTTTTCCTAGCCATGTTGCTCTTCAGGAATCAAAACAGGGGGAATCACACTACTAACAGCATGTCCACACCACAATGGAAATTCACTCCTACTTGGAATGGTGTTAGCCTTTTCAGATTCTTTGTGCAACAGTGCAAAACAATATTAGGATAGAACAATTGTCTCATTTTTCTCCTTTAAAAAAATCACATTACAGGAAATGGCTGAGGTCCAAAGAGCTGCTTAAACACTGGCCTTCTGCTAACCCAGTGATATATGTTTTTATTTTTTATTTTTTACTTAAACAGCCAACCCCCTCCACATACAATGACCCTAGTTAAAAACAGATGCATATTTCAATGCAAGGAAAGGACCTGCTCTTTTTGTGTAAAGCTGGTACAGTGTAGAATGATGTGTATGGGGGTGTTCTCCCCTGCCACCAGCACATAATAATTTCACCTGGTTGATATGCCAAGCAGCTATTTTTCTTTCCCTGAAGCACTTATGTCCTGAAGTATTAAGGTCCTCCCTGAGGTCCTGCCACCGTCTGAGATGCCCTTGGAGAGTATGCGGGACAGGGTCTTCACAGTGATGACACCTAGGCTCTGGAATGCCCTTCTTTGGGAGGCTTATTTAGCCTCTTCCCTGCTGCGCTTTAGAACAGGGGTGGACAACTTGTGGCCTCCAGATGTTGCTGGTCTGTGACTCCCATTATGCCTCACCATTGCTTATGTTGGCTGGGGCTAGTGGGAGTTGCAGTCCAAAATCTGGAGGACCTCAAGTTGCCCATCCCTGCTTTAGAAAGATTGTTAAAATGGTTCTATGTAGATGTGCCTTTTATAACGCCTGATCCCCAGAGCTTTGTTTCATGACAATGCCATTTTTAGTTAATTGTTTCTTTGTAATCTAACTTATTCAATATTGTCCTATTAATCTTGCAGTCCACCTGGGAGGGCCCCATATGGTGTCAAAAAGTAGTGCATGTAGATAGATACACACACACACTCACACACACACACCACAATCTTGAATACAACACAGACAACCACCACTGGCAAAAAAAAATATTCAGAACTTCATGACCAAAAAGTTACACTTCTGTTGAGTAAGGGTCTAATCTAGATGCCATCTTTTCTTTACATTATACTGGGAAAATATATATGTATTTCAGGGCTAGCTCTTGTTCCTGACCTGTTCCTGTCATTTGAGACTGGTTATGGCACAGTGCCAAAGAGTGCCAGCTGGCAAGTGAAAGCTGGCATAGCGTATGGCTAAGAAGCCAAACTCCGAATCAGGAAGCTCCTGGTTGGCTTTGCCATGAACTCACCAGCTGAGCTTAGGCAAGCCAGTCTCTCTCAGCCTCCGCCCCACATCTGCAATATGGCAAGAAAGTTGCTGGCCTCTTTTCACAAGATTATTATAAAGACCACAACGTATGGTATAGAAAGCACTTTGAACATCCCAGAGCACGCTATCAATGAACACTCCAAAACGCCACTCATTCTCTCAGCTTTAGAGCCTACATCCCCATCTGCCATATGGGTGGGGCTGGCCCAAGTCATTTTGCTGCATGAGGCAAAGGACAAGATGGCACACACACACACACACACACACACACACACACCATTCCATGTACAGAAAGTACACTGCACTGGCAGCTGAATTTTACTTCAACACTGGTGACGGGAGATTGTCCTCCACCACATGCTGAAGGCAGCAAGCTAGTTCAGGAGGTGCCAGACAGGCCATGTGGTGCACATCGCTGTGTCATCCAACAGAGGGGAATGGCTGGGGGGGCACTGCCACTGCAGCGGCCCCCACCACCACCACCAGTATCGGAAGCAGTTGCCTCACTCTGCCTAATGGTAGGGCTGGCCCTGCATTATAGGGATGATTAGTTTGTTGCAAGGATTACCAAGATAAAGGTGAAAAGTTTGGGCACACTCAAGTGCAGTAGAAAAGACTGCACAGTATTCATTTGACCATATGCAGAGTTCACCTCGTATTATCTCTATTTTCTGACTACATAAACGGCTTTGGCTTTCAGATTTGGAGGTTTTATTCATGGTGACTATGGGTGTGTGGTTGTTTGTTTTTTAAACAGCTTTCATGAAGGATTCCGCACTTAGTCACTGTAGGCACAATCTAGCCAATGTTATGAATGTTCAAGTCTCGTTGACTTGAATGGGAAACCAATGGGCCTTACAAGTGCTTAACTTCAGCTAGACAACATCCTACCATATGAGTTACTTCATTCAACTGCCCTGAATGTGAAGTCACACCAAGCAGAACTTTTGGGGAAGGCAAGAACCAGTATATAACATGCACAGAACAGGAAGAGGGAGAAGGAAAAGGAGAAGAAGGACAGCATATGGTAGCATATAGTGAGGTTTTAATCAGGTCTTGAATTTTTCTTGTTGATGGTTCAAAATTGTTTTTAGATATATGTTTGTGTCTCTCTGTGTTGCATGTTTATGTTTGTATGTATATGTTTTTTTTAATAATGTATTTTTATGGTTTTGATCTTTGTAAACCACCCAGAGAGCTCCGGCTATTGGGCAGTATAGAAATGTAATAAATGAAATGAAGAATCTGTCTTTTTATTTATTTATTTATTTATTTATTTTAAGTTGTCCTGATTTGCCTGGAGGAGTTTCATTTAAAAGGGTTTCTTTTTCTTTTCTTTTCTTTTTTAATATTAAGTTTCCTTATCTGGATAGGCTGCTCATTTTTCAACAGCATCAGGCCCTCGTATAAGTGTGGGAGCTTCAGAATAAGCATTTGTAATCCTTCTAAAACTCCGTTTGATCTGTGCTGTCTGTTTTGGCAAGCTTCGTATGCCACAGGTTATCTTTCTGCTGACACAATTTCAGCCATCATTTATCTAATCAGTCACATTTGATCTTTTGTGTTATCCCATGCATGTAGCTCTAAATGCCTGTGCCTCAGATTTGCTCCTCCTTTTACATTTTGATTATGCCTAAAAAAAAGACAAAATAATAATTATAAATGCCTGGAATTACCTTACCTCCATGCTAGCCAAAGATATGGGGTGTGGTGCTGTGTTGTTTGGCAGCCAAGACAAAGCTCTAGGGAAAGTCCCCTCTTTAAAAGTAGGTGAAGGAAAGAGTCACCATTAGGACCTTTTTGAATACCTGACTGGTTGGTACAGTGGTAGATGCACAATTTGCCTATATCTAACTAATGGTCCCTATGGATATAATGTAAGTTGTAAACATTGCTTCAATTATGCTGACTTTGCTGGTAAAGTCAGCCCATCAGTTCCAGTCTACCATAAACGCATCATCTGAAACACTCTCAAATAATAAGCCTTATATCTAGGCAGAAAACAGAGCCCTAAAGAATTCGATAACTAACCTTGCAAACCTCTGTATGCTTAGGGCCAAATAGACATTACTTTAAATCTGTATCTAGCAGCTACGCCTTTTTTTCCATTTTTACTCTAGAGTAAATGTAGGGGGGCCAACTTGGATCAGGACCCTAGTAGAGCTGAAGATCCAGATAAGGACTCCTGCACCTACTATAGAATAAAATTGGGGGAGGGGCGGCTTGAGGTTGCTAGACATGAATTTAAAGTAATGTTTGCTTAGGCCCCCTGACTCCACAAGAAAATTAAAAGTGGGATCATGCCCTCCTTTCTCCCATCGTGGATTGCTGATGTACATTGAACACATAGTCTCCAACTGCCTTGAAAATGCCTGGAGTCCTGGACCATCTTGAAAACCCTTAAACCATCAGGGCTTCTCACTTTGTTATGCAAAGTCCTGAATTCCCCTGCCTCCAGCAAGCTACTTTAAGGTGCTCTTAAAGGGGCCATGGGCAAAACAGCAGCTAAGCTAAAACTTTTAGCTTAGCTGCAATTTTGCCCATGGCCCCTTTAAGAGTAGCTCTGCTTAGGCTCTAATGGCAGCCCACAGAGAGACAGTAAGTAGGGAGAGAACAGATGCTGCGAGCAGGACTGGTCCAAGGCAGTTTGGTGCCCTAGGCAAGATCAGATATTTAGCGCCCCCCCTTCCCACTTGAGAGCGCTGTATTTTTTTTCACGGCGTTTCTGGCACCCTCTTTAGCCCTGCGCCCTAGGCAGCTGCCTAGTTGGCCTAATGGTAGCACCGGCCCTGGCTGCGAGGATGTTTGTGTGTGCACGCACACATGCTCTACCTGCTGCCTCTGCTGGGTGAAAAGAAAAGGCGGTGGAGGCTGCACCTGCTGGCCTGGACTGAGGGAGAGGTGAATGAGGGAATTTATCTTTATATTGCCAAAGATTTTATTTCCTAACAGAACTGACTCTGTGCCTCAGTAACAGGTGAGGTACAGTATCAAAAGGAAATGCAAGAAACTTCCCCTTCTCTCTGAAGCTCCATGTTTGGGGGTGTGGGGTGGGTGGGTAAGCTTCACCTGCTGAATTTCTGCCAATCCTGACAATTTTAAAACAAAAAGAAAGAGATTGCCCTGCAAGCACTGACACACACTCCATGAAAAACACCAGATATCAACAATTAAGGGTTTAAGTAAGGTTAAAAAAATATTACAAAAGCCACTTATAAAATATTATCAAATAATACATAATAATGTAATACTTATAATATCTAAGATATTATATAATAATATCATGGGAAAAGTCATCCTAGCACTGGTGCTGCTGCTGCTTGCTTCTTCTAGCAAGGAGCAGCATTTCACAATTATCCCTCAATTACACGATACTTTTTCACACAATGCATAATCAATTTGCTGCCACAAGATGTGATGGTCAGTGTTGTAGATTGCTTTAAAATATACACACTTTTCTGTGAGTAAGTCCCATTGAACGTAATAGGACTTACTTCTGAGTACACATGCACTGTGGGATTTCACTATTATTCTGTTTTCAGAGCAGTGGTAAATTTTACTTTGGCTCTACCTGTGTACCCATGTGGAAGTATTTTTCTAACACATGCTGAAGTGCAATGGAGAAAGCTCTCTACAGTAATGTTTAGAATTATTCTGCAGGGATTTTGGATTGTTGTTGTTTTTAAGAGAGTTAGCAGAAAACACACCCTCCTCAAGAGTAAGAAAGAAAAAATCCCAACTACCTCAAATAGCAGCAACAAACATCATCATTCCATTTTGGCATTCTTGTTCAATCACAGTGTTGTTGTTCTTGTTTTTTTTAATAAAGTATGTACAATACAGTCCACATGTTTTTTTTCTGAGTGGAGAAAATAGGAGCCTGCAGGGTAGGCCTATGAACCACTTGCACACTCAGAGATATCTAAATGTTAAATATTATTTCTTTGGCAAACTACTAATGAGAACAAAGCCACCATGGAGGGATCCATTTTTAAAGTGGGAGGGAGATCTTTAAAACAAGGAGTTTCCTGCACAATGTGGGGAAAGTAGGATGAAAGTTATGTTTGACTGAAATAATGGCATATTCCTCCCCAGTTTACCCCTTCCTACCATTTGTTGTCACCTCTATATTACATTTTAGATTGTAAGCTCTTTGGGGCAGGGAACTGTTCTCTTATACTTGGTAAAGCACCATGCACACTGATGATACAATAATAATAATAATGACAACAGCAATCACCATCATCATCATGGGTCTGGAGATCAAAGTGGCTTCAGAGTGGTCAGAGCCCTTAAATGGTTAGAGCTGGCGGTGGATGGCTAGGGCATTTTTCTGTTTTCTTTTGTCTTCCAGCTAAAATTCAGCCCATCCAGATCAGGGCCATGGCATTGGGGAGACTTCTGGTCTCCACGTTTGTGTCTCTGTGATCTGTTATGGATTATTAGTTGTTTCAGGTTGGTGATTGACAAGCCAAATTGATACAGATATACATAAAATAAATAAAAAGGCGTGCCTAGATGTTCAGCCTTAGTTACCAACACAAAGGATGCATTTCTGCACAAAGAGAAAATTTGTAGTTGGGCTAAATATTATAACATGGCAAATACTGACAATATAATAAGAGATAAGGATAAACAGTTCATAACTATAGACTTATACCTATTATTGCAGCGAAATTTCGGGAGAGACAGAACATAAGGAGGATCAGAAAAGGAACATGTAGATCTAGCATCAGAAAGAAAGTAGTACTTCAAACAGTAAAGTGAAGTTTGAAAGCCTGAGTACAGGATACAGGAGAGCAAAGAAAAATACTGAGGGTTCAGCACCAGTCAAGGTTTTCAGTTTTGAGATCCAACCCTGAGAGGGAGGAGAGTCATGGTTACATGACTGTTTATAATGAAGACTTTTCACCCATGTTGTATGTATGTATGTATGTATTTTATAATAATGTTTATTTTTATAATAATGTTGTATTTATTGTTAATGTTGTGTACACACATATAGTTAGTTGCATTTATTGATTTGGGGTTTTCTTTTTCCCTCTGGCTTCCATAAATGCAATACATAAATTCAAAGATTTCTGTGCTTAAAATACTGCAGTTTTGTGTGTTTCCTGACCTCTAATAACTTTTGTACCTGACCATGCCCTTTAGTTGCCAGGCCATACCCTTGGCCTCGCCCTCATTTTGCCTGGCCACGCCCTCTTGATCACACCTTCATGTTGCTTAACCATACCCTCTTACAAATTCACATGTGTGTGTCCCTATTTTCATCTGTGAAGTGTTCAAGGGTATGTTGAACATAACATGCAAGTGATGCTCTGACACATAAACAGTCCTACCTGCCTAGATTTAAAAACCAGAAATATTTACCCCACAATCTTGCTGCATAAAAACTGCATCATCAGGTCTAAACACATTGAGCTGAATGAAAACATGCACTGTGTGCCCTTTGGCACATAGGTGAGGCCAGCAAGCCTGAGAGTGTAACGGGCAGGGGCCAGCTTGGACAAGGGAAGGGAACACACAATCCTATTGTCTCACCATGCACAGACTCTGTGTATATGAAGGTGTGTGAGAACAACTCCATCAACAACAATAAACATCTTTGGACACCAAGATAATATTCCAAATATGAGACCAAGCTGCAGCAGAAATTATTGTTTATTTAATAGCTGTGTGCTATAAAATCCCTTCCCCCCCCCCCAGTGATGTTTTTTAAAAATGAACTCTGTACAGTGGAAACAGTATCCTCAACAAAGATAACTAAGTGATACGGGGTTGGGAAAAGCAACACGTAGCTATATAAGACTAGCTTTTGCCCACGGCTTCGCTCACGTGATGAAGAGTGACCGTGCCAAGTTTGCACGGGTAGTCATTTTCCTATAGGCACTATTTGTTCGAAATTTCTTAAGGTCGCTGACCGCTGTTTTGAATCGCTCCATAGGAAAGGTCCCCGGGAACTACATAATGGAATCCTAGCTCCCCCAGGACTACTACCAGCTCCACCGGGACTTCCAGCTCCCCTGGGACTGCACAATGAAATCCCAGCTCCCCCGGGACTACCTGCTTCCCCGGGACTACACAATGAAATTCCTGCTCCCCCACCCCCGGGACTACACAATGAAATCCTTGCTTCCCTCCCTGGATTACACAATGAAATCCCTGTTCCCTTTCCCCCGGGACTACACAATGAAATCCCAGCTCCCCCAGGACTACACAGTGAAATCTCTGCTTCCCCCCCCGGACTGCACAATGAAATCCCTGCTCCCCCAGGACTACACAGTGAAATCTCTGCTTCCCCCCCTGGACTGCACAATGAAATCCCTGCTCCCCAAGGACTACACAGTGAAATCCCTGTTCTCCCCCCCAGGACTGCACAATGATATCCCTGCTCCCCCCTCCCCCGGACTACGCAATGAAATCCCAGCTCCGCCCCGGCTGTGGTTCATATGAACATTCTGTTTTGACGCTGGAGAGATTTGCATATCCGCTCCTGATTGGCCCCTGTGGCAGTTCATACGAACATTTTATATGTCATTGGAGCGATTTGCATAACCGCTCCTGAATGGCCCCTGCGAACATTCCAAGTGACGCCATTGGCTCTCATCTATTTTGGGCCGTACAGGCGCAGCGAGGGTTTTTCAGAGATTTGAACCCACCAGTCTTTGTCCTTGGGTGATGGAGAGTATGTGTGCCAAGTTTGGGGCGGATCCATCAAAACATGATGGAGCCTATGTGACGACGCCCCGCACACAGCAGTCATTCAGTCATTTAAAAAGTTTCCCTCCCTTTTCACCCCCTCAGAGAACATTTTAAGTGTCCTATGGGCTATTTGCATAACTGCTCCTATTGGCTCCTGCAGCAATTCTGAGGTGAGGCCAATTTGCATAACTGCTGCCCTGTTGTTTTGCCCATAGGAGATATGATTGTGGGGTGATTTTGCCCCCTTTTTTCACCCCCTTAGGGATGGAATTTCCAAAAATCCTTCCTTAGTGGGGCTCTACGTCATAAAAGCAATGTTCCTTCAAAATTTCACGTTGCTAGATTAAACGGTTTTTGCTGGGCGTTTATGAGTCAGTCAATCAGTCAGCCAGCCAGCCAGCGACACTTTGTTTTATATATATAGATATCTCGGAGATGACAATATTTAGATAATCAGATAATTTTGCAAGGTTTTTTTTATAAATGAAAACCATAAAGATAACCTTCTTGGAGGGTTTTTTTTTTTCCATATTTGCTTTTTTAAAAGTTACGTTTGTTAAGTTGCTTTGGTAGTACTTTGTGCAATTGCCTAAGAATTTTGAACTGAAATGTTGTTGTTTTTAAACTTTGCCTAGTTTCTCTGCTGAAACACCAGCTACAGTATAAAAGAAAATGTCTCCAATGAAGCCTGAAGAAAATGTGAGAAAATAGCCTCCTCCAATCCCCCGTGAGATTTCTGAGGAAGAGTCTGACAAGTAATTCTACAGCAGGGATGGGGAATGAGTGGCCCTCCAGATGTTGTTGGACTACAACTCCCATCAGCCCTAGCCAGCATTGCCAGGGGTGGTGGATGATGGGAGTTGTAGTTCAACATCATCTGGAGGTCTGCATGTTCTCCATTCCTGTTCTAGAGTATACACAATGCATATGCTAACTGGTGATGTAGGAACCTAACTGGTCCTTAATAGGGACCGCATCAAATTTAGAAAGAAATACTCCAAATGAATCCAACTACATTTATTGGGTCAGGTGTCTCATGATAGGTATATGGATGGTTTTGTCTGTGAATCTGGCAGAGACTGTCCCAGCAAAGGGGAGGGGGGCTCAGTCCCATGTGCAACACCTTAAATGAAAATAACAACAATGGAATACCCAAGAAACAGAACTGTCTCTCTGGTATAAAGCAGGAAAGTGATGTGGTTATGATGAGGAGCTTTTGGTATCATTCATTACCAGCATTGCAGTTGAACCAGAAGGCTAATTGTAAGCCATACACTTACATAGGGCATTTCTTTCATGCTAAGAAAATGAACTATTGTATAAAAAGACGAAAAGGACAGACCCAAGGCAAATTTTCGATTCATGTGAAATAATTAAAACAAAACAAAAAATATATAATGCATTGAAGAACTTCCTTCTGGGCACCATAGAGTCCCTTAAAGTGATTGATCTGAAGCTTTTGTCTGTGAGTCAAACTTAGCAGAGGGTTGCAGAAGCAGGAAGGAGATATTTCTGAGTCCGTTTGAAGAAATCTCATCCATGAAGAAACCAAATTACCATGGTAATTATCATCTTACGTATAATTGTAAGTATATCCTTACATGGTTCATACAGCTCTCTTATTCTGAGAGCCTTAATCCTCCCTGGAAAGAGATTATCTTTTATGGAGTAGCTGAATTAAGCGTGTTCTTTCAACCAGGAAACTATGGTGTGTTTGGGCTCTGTGTGGGTACAAAGCTGTTTAATGCATATTTATATGTTCCTTTCCTGCTTCAATGTGAGATACAAGACGTCTGATCCAAAAAGGTGCGTCTGCACAAACAGCTTCAGAAGAATCCCCTTGTGGCATTTTAGTATCAAGGATGCTACAGCATAACTCATTTATCTCGGATACCTATTTGTTTCTAGGACCAATTTAAGATCCTGATTGTTACTTTTAGAGCCCATATACACCTGCCTGGACCCTAAAATCATCTTCAGAGGTCCTTCTCCGGGATCCCCCACTAAATAAAGTGAGCTGGGTGGCGACTAAGAAGAGGGCCTTTTCTGTTGTGGCACCCCAGTTGTGGAATGAGCTTCCCAGAGAGGTCCACCTGGTGCCTATGTTGTGCTCTTTTCAGCACTAGGTGAAGACCTTTTTATTTTCCCAGGCATTTTAGTTTTTCACTTTCTGTATTAAATCTGGTACTGTATTTTAAATTTTTGCACTGCTGCTCGGTTCTGTTTGCAGTGGAGGCTGGTGGCTCCAATGTCAGTGGGCCGGTGTACCCACTCCAGGTTTCAGTCTGAACTTTTAAGGAGCTCTCTGTGGTGCTGAACCCTATCCCCAAAATAGTTTTGGCAACATGGATAGCTCCTTTAAAATTAAGACTGAAACCTGGAGTGGATACATAGCCCTGCTGACAATGGAGCCACCAGCCACCGCTGTCTGTTTGGTTATTAGTTTTATTTTATACTGTAGTTTTAAACTTTCAAAAAAAAACTTTTATACTGTATTTTATCGTGTTGTATTTTATGGTTTTAATTGTTCTGAACCACCTAGAGAGGTTTGGCTATTGGGCAGTATAGAAATAGAATAAATAAATAAATGGCTTAGGATAGAGGTGGGGAACCTCGTTCAGCCCAAAGGCTGAATCGCGTTTCAGAGAAGCTCTCGGGGGCTCTATTCCAGTGGTGGGTGGAGCTGAAAGCAAAGGGGTGGGACCAAAAATACAGAAAATACCAAAAACAAAAAAACCCAACCCCCAGCATGTTTATTTATTCATTTTTATTTATTTATTATATTTATATCTCATGTTTTTCCTCTTGCAAGGAACCCCAGGCGGCTTACATAATCCTCCTCCTCTCCATTTTATCCTCACAACAAACCTGTGACGGAGGTGAGGCTCAGAGTGAGTGACTGGCTCAAAGTTACCCAGTGAGCTTCATGGCCGAGTGGGGACTAGAACCCAGATCTCCTGAGTCCCAGTCCAACACTCTGACCACTGCGCCACACTCTTGATGTTTTAGCGTAAAGCTTTTACTGCCAGTAACTGAGACTTGGGAGAGGCATTTCAAGCTTTTAGAAACGGGGGAAGCTGCTCCAAAGCCAGGAAAGCACCAAATGATTGGTGGTTGGGTGAAAGGGGTGTGGCCACTTGGAAAACCATGGAGGGCCGGATTGGGACCAAAGGCTAGGGCTGTGTGAGGAATCCGTCAGGGAGGGTGGATTTGCCTAGTTTGATGCCACAGACACCACCTCACCTGCTGCTTCCCCCACCGCCAACTCACATTCTCCCGAGTCAAGCTGGGGAAGCAACTTCCAGGTTCCTGGCAGGCCGCTGTTTACATAGGAAATGCCTCAATATATGTCCAGAACGGCCACAATTTGCATAATTTGAGTAAATTGTGGCCATTTTGGCATATATTAAGGCATTTCTTACGTAAACAGCAGCCCACCGGGAACCCGGAAGTCCAGCAAGTGGCACAGCGTGTGCCCGCTTTTGGCTCAGCTCCAGCAAGCATAGCGGTGGCAGCTGCCAAGCTGGAGGTGGGTCAAGTCCTGCCAGATCACCCATCACTACCCAAGGCAGGCCAGATTTGGCCCAGGGGCCTAAGGTTCCCCATCCCTGGCTTAGGACCTGGGCATTTTAAGGCAGGGATGAGCAGAAGATAGATCTGTATCTACTGGTAGCTCTCTGGGTGATCTGCAGTAAATCAGCAAGAATCCCTGACTGCAAATTGTTTAACAATAGTAGTCACAAAATGACTCCTCTCCCACTTGAAATTATCCTACTTTGGTACTCAAAACTGGGCTAGAATTTTGAAAATTCTAAGTGAATGTCTCTTGCACCAGGCTCACAGGGATCTAGTGGAAAAAAAGTAGATCCCACAAAACTCAAGTCCGCCCACATTTGCCTTAACGAGTGCATTCTCCCACATGTTCCCTTCCATGCACTGTATTCACCATCTGAGGCCTAGCTCTGTGTACCCACCTGACTGAAGTTGAGTGGGTGGTCACAACACAGAAGGGTCTTTGTAGTCGTGGCACCAGCATTATGGAATGCCCTACCCAGGAAGACCTGACTGGCCCCGTCACTATTGCCTGCCTGTCGCTTAGTTAAAACACAATAATTCTGCAAAAGCCTTTGATGATGGGTACCTGCTGCTTTTGATTCTTTTGGTTCTGATCATTATGTTCCTGCTGCTACTGGCTGTTTTTGATTGTTTTCAGCTGCTAAGGGGTTGGGTTTTACTACTGCCATTTCGTTGTTGCTTATTTGCTGGCTTTATGTTTTGATACCGTTTTTAAATATTTGCTGCTTAGCCACTTTGAGTTTCATTAGAAAGAAAGGGGGGGGGGGTTAAAAAAAAAAAAGTTAAATAAATTTTAAAAATAACTCCTGGAGCATGCTTTCCACCAGTATGTGTGGTTGGGTCATTACACCATGCTCTCGTGTTTCCTTATGCACACCACAAGATTAAAAAGAAAGTCTATGTCATCCTTCAGTTTGCTACTAGGGCATGGTGCTTTGGGAGTTTCATTTTGTTTTGCTTTTACTGGGAGGCAGGATAAAAATCTTTTCTTTTTAATGTGTCTGGAGGTCTCCCACAACTCTCACTTGCTTACAATTATGAACCAATCAAAGCCCTCGTGCTCAGTAATGGGGACATTGGGGAAATGTGCTGCTTTCATTTCACAAGTTGTTCTTCCCCTTCACTTTCAAACAATTTATTTTATTTTTTATTTCATAGATTGCACGGCACCATCTCCATCACCATATTACCATATTACATTTTTATCTCACCCTTTCTCCAAGGAGCTGGGGAGCGGAGAGCACCAGCAAGGGATTGGGGGGACAGA
The DNA here is from genome assembly GCA_021292165.1 of Shinisaurus crocodilurus. Taxonomy (NCBI): domain Eukaryota; kingdom Metazoa; phylum Chordata; class Lepidosauria; order Squamata; family Shinisauridae; genus Shinisaurus; species Shinisaurus crocodilurus. Next base: position 158,142,249 of record CM037876.1, on the reverse strand, counting down.
GCTCTGCATACCACACGGCCTGCCCTGCACCCCCTAAGATAGCCTGTTACCCTCAGGTGCAGTGGAGGACGCAACCCTGTTGCCAGTGTTGAAGTAAGATCCAACGGCCAGCCCAGTGGCTCTTGGACATGAAATGGGAGGGGTGCCATCTTGTCCTTTGCCTCAGGCAGAAAAATGACGTGAGCCGGCCCTGAGCTTTATCACGGAGTGAGGACTTTAACCTGGTCTTCTCCAGTCCTAGCCCAACTTTCTAACCCAGCTTTCCCCAACCTGATGTCCTCCAGATGTTTTGGACTTCAGCTCACTGCAGGGTTCTTGTGAGGAAAAAAGGGAGAAGTGGAGGACCACGTAAGCCACTTTGGGTTGCTTGCAAGAGGGAAAAATGGCAGAATATATTAAAATGTAGTAGTAATAATAATATAACCCCAAATCACAACTTTTTTTTTTAATTGAAGGTACACTGATTAGAATGGGAGAGAAAATAGGCTGTAGGGGAGATTTGGGAGCAATAATTATGTTCAGTTCAGTGCTGCTAGAATCCACACCGCAATACAGAGTTCCGTGACAATGTTCTTCGGTAGCTTGCACCAGCATTCTGCAGATTATGTTAGAGTGCTAGAATGGGCCAAACCATGAAACATGGGTTCAGCATAAAACCTGAGCAATCCAGTAAAGCACCACATGTTTGCTTTTTTTCTGGTATTGTCCAAGAAACAAGCTTTTTACATTGTCACAGAACATTTATTTATTTGATGCATTTTTAAATTACCCCTCCATTCAATGAGTGCTTGAGGTGATTCACAATTCAACCATAAAAGAATAAAATACTAAACTTGCACAACTAAAAACAAGGCAGATTAAAAAAAAATACGTATGTTATAATAAAACAGAGAGAAATCTCTAAAAACAATAAACAGCATCAGTCACCGAAAATGTAAGGAAACAATACTGTGTTTTTCCAGCAATCCAAAGGTCAATAATGAAGGAGCCAGCCTAACCCCCTGAGGAGGGAGTTCCACAGCTGGAATTTCCACAGCTGGGGTGTTGCTCCACAGAAGGACAGCTCAAAATCCCCACCAACTTCACCTCTCTAGGAGGAGGGACCCATAACAGGGCTTTAGTTGATGACTGTAGGTTCAAAATATAGGGCATAACAATATCTGGAGATGTCCTTCTCGAACTGCTTGATATATTCAACTGTGAATGCATAGGAACATAGGAAGCTACCTTATACTGAGTCAGACCTTTGGTCCATCTAGCCCAGTATTGTCAACACTGACTGGCAGCAGTAGCTCTCCAGGGTTTCAGGGAGGAATTTTTCCAGCTCTACTTGGAGATGCCAGGGATTGAACCTGGGACCTTCTGCATGCAAAGCAGGTGCTCTACCACCGAGCCAAGACCCTTTCCCAATGTAGCACATGAGGAGCTAGGAATCTGAACATCCTCAAGCAAATATGTCAGTTAGCCTAGGCTAAAGTCTTGTCTGCATTGTTTTTTAATTCTACACCACTGCTTTCAGAAACATGCAGTTGTAGGCACCTGACTGGCACTGAATGCATTTGAGAAACTACATAGGTACGATTTTGGTGAATGTTTGGAAAGGGACCGTTTATGCTGCAAGAAAAACACAAATGGAAATAGCCCAAAGGTACATTACATAGCCAGACTGCACATCAGTTCCAGTCTGCCATAAATTCATCATCTAAAACTCTCTCAAATAAGTTTCATATCTAGACAGAAAGCAGAGCCCTAAAGTATTCAATAGCTAATCTTGCAAACTTTAATGTGTGTAGACTCCTAAAGCACATTAAAAGTGGGATCATTCCCATTGAAAAGGTACATTACATACCCAGAGAAGACACTTTCTGTGTATTCTTGGAGTTTTCTTCTTGTTTTATACACCATACAATCCCACATGCATGCACTTCCTTTTTTTCTTAGCATTTAAAAACCACGCACATGTCACACATATTTAGAATCTAAATTTGAAACAATGATGCATTGCATCTAATTTTAATGATCAACAGAATGTATCAGCAAGCAAACAAACGTACAAAACTTAACTTCCAAAAGGATAAATAATATAAGCCCTTCCAAACACCAGGAAATCTATTAATCCATATGTTAATAGTGCTATCCCATATACGGTATGTCTCCTCAGACATAGGCCCCATTGAGTTCAATGGGATTTACTCCTGGGTATAGGATTGCAACCTAACAGAGCAAACCTAAGCATATTTACACAAAGTTATGTCCCACAGTGTTCAATAGAGCTTACTCCCAGGAAAGCGTGCATAGGACTGCAGCCTAAGGATCTAATATAATCAAATGTATATTTTCAAATATATATCAAGTATACATTTGATCAAATGTCTAAATCAATAAAATCAAATGTAGATAATCAAATATATATTTTGATGCAAACATATAGGAAAAAAATATGCCAATTTTCTCAATACCTTATACATGATTGAAGTCCTTCCCTTGACACATGACTCCTCGTCAAACGTGTTAGTTAGCCTTACCATATGGAAGACACACCCATGTCCCGTTCAGTCACTGAGTTAGATTAGATCCTTCCACTGTTTTCCACTTCCTACCAACCTCTCTATAGCCAGAGGAAGGAAGTGAGAACACCTTTTTTTTTACAGCACAACATGAAAACAGGAACCAATATTGTTCGTAGGAGGGAATCTACCATCAGCACAGGCGTGCCCCGGTTTTTATTTTTAAACCGGTAGCAAGCCTAAAAACCCTGTTTCTATTCCTAGACCAAATCCAGTCACTAATTAGCTCTCCCTCTTAGAGTTAAATCCTCTTGCCTCACTCAAGTCAATGGGAGTTTCAGCTGAATAAGAGCTGATTGACTTTAGCCCTCCAGTATCTATTATTTTCCATTAAAAACACCTAGCAAGTGATGTGGCGCTTGTGAGAATTCAGTGCCGTGCTGGCGCAGTCAGCGCACTGCTTTCCAGCAAGCTATATTCATGGCCTCTAATACCTTCACATATCATAATCATTCTGAAAGCTTCAACACATGTCTTCTAATGGTGTCACTCTATATAATGAGATATGCAAATTAGAGTGTTATAGAGAGTCTTAATTGCATTATATCATTCAGAGTTGTAAATGTTCAGCTAGTTACTGTCCAGGTAGAGCAATGAAGGGGGAGGGATGGAGAGAAGGAGGAGGAGGAGAAATATTCTTTTTTGCTGCCTGACCCCAAAATTAAATAGGCTTCCATTACTAATAGGCATATTAATATGCTCCTCAGACACGGTTGCAACAGTAGGTAAACACAGAGGGCCTCGGGAGATGCTTTCTGAACCCTGGCTGCAGAGTTTTGGGTTCCTCAGGCCCCATTTCATATATGGCTTTTTAAAGCTGATTGTAGACCCCTGAGGAAGGAAGCTTAGATCAAATACAGTTTGGCAGGTAAAGGGCATGCTAGAAACTACATAAGCAAACTCGCTAAAGGGGGAGGGGGGTGGATGTTTTTAAATGGAAGGAGAAACCCTTTCCTTGCCATGCAGATAAAAGGCTTTCACTACAGAAACCTCGCTCTCCCCACCTGCTGACAGATCTTATAGGAACTCTCTCTTTTTTAATATAAGGCAAGGAAGTAAAACTGAGCAGGCTTAGCATGAAGTTCGGCAGTGGCACACAAGTGTCGTCATAAGCTAGACCCTTTCAAAGGCTCCAAATGTCAACCGCATCCCCAGAACTGAGTCAGGAGTAGCAAGGGAGGTGTTTGGTTTTGAGAGAGAAGTTTCAGGACCTGCTTAGGAACATCACCATGTACTCCAGATGGAAGCCACTCTGTACATGCCCAGGGGTACATTTATTTTGTTCTGTAATATTTGGGTGTATTCCTTGGAAGAAAAGGCATAGCCGAAAAGTAGGCGGGGGCAGTGCCAAAGGAGGCCTGGCCTGACTAAAGGAAGTGGTGTTGCGGTATATGATGAACAACAGTGCCTGCAATATTGATTATTGATTATCATCATCGTCAGGAAGGAGCAGAAAACATTTGTTCCAATATGTAATGCAAAACAACCTATCACAGTCTGGTATTATCTAGGACCAGTAGCCTGTTCTCTGTTCTCATCAACACTGTTTTATTCATATTGCTGCCAAAGCAGGATCCACAAACCAAGGGGAAAGAGGATCTCAGTCCCCAAGGGGTCTGAGGCCCCAACTACCTTCCCCTCCTTGCTGCTTGCGGTAACAAGATGCCAGGCTAGCAGGCCATTTTACTAGGCCCAAGTGGTTGCTTAGCAACTGCAGTGCACTTTTCCCTGATCACCACCACCACCCAAATCAGTGGACCAATAAAATGGTAGGACAGGGCAGGAACAGCCCAAGGTATTTGACGGCTCCTTCCCTCACCAGCTGCAGCCCACAATTTGAGAGTGTGACCCCCAAAGATCCCTTGCACTATCGTACAGGATTCCTGGCTTGCTCAAACGGTATGCAAGTGCATTCGTCACTTTTCTTCTAAAAGTTTTCAGAGCAACTCACACAGTCAAGGGATTAAACAAACACACACACACACACACACACATCAGAGTGCAATCCAATCCAATATAAAACACCTATAAAAGCATGACATGAAATAAAAGCTAAACACAATGAGGGGAAGAGTCATAGCCAGAGAGTAAGACTCCAGCCTGGCTCCCAGAAGGGCCCTGGTTCAAGACCCATCACCCATTGCACCTGACAGCCTCAGCACTGCACTCCCAAATTCCACCCCAGCCAGTCCCTGATGTCACTTTCCTTCCATGCTTCAAGCAGATCCCAACTACCAACTATAGACCTTGGCTTGGATTCTAAAATAAGGGAAGTCATAGTTTCCTCTCCCCTCCCCTGACCCCTACAGCCATCTGCACCCCCTGAAAAGCTTCTCTGGGGGATCGGGGATCCTTCTGAACAAGGTAGGATGGGGTGCCAGGGGGGTGATGGTTGTTGGAGGAGACAAGAAACCATCCCTCTGTAAACTTCCTCACATTAACTTATCTTAGGGTCCAAGCCCTTGTGGTTATCTTTTGTCCCTGGAACAGACCATGCCTAGCTCTTGCCCTAGACCTTGGCCCCATCCCTGTGTCCACGCACAACTACATGGACTGAGGTTGCCAACAACCCAGCTTGCGATACCTATAAGTCCTCAGGGCAAGGTGGGGGGACGACACATCAGATTCTGTACAACACCTGCAATACAGCTGGTGTTTGATAAACATTGGCTAGTGATGGTACTGGTCTTGTTCCTATGCTGTCTTCTAAAAATGCAAGATCTCATTGTCAGATAGAAACCACAGTAGTCATAGGTATTGTCTTAGAAACCATGGGGGGCTGGGAAAGATGCTCTAGAACAGCAATAGCTGTCTTCCTGGTACATTAGCCTATTTTCTGAATGATGTCCCAGACATGCATAGCTTGATGTACGGATTTTGTTAAATCTGTTCCATCTGTGTTTCGCGGAAGGTCAGGCATCTTTCATTCCATCATCTGCTCATGGATGGAATCAGGTTTTTTTTAAGGAACGTACAAGAATTTCAATCCACTTGCACAAGTACACATTAGTGAATTTGTGGGGGGGGACCCCAAAAGGTAAACAATAGTCCGCAGAATTCACACAACTCGGACAAAGCTGGTCTGCAGCGGAATCCACAGGTCAGATTCACAGGAATCCAAACCCATCTGGATCCATTGCGGTTTTCTCTGACATCCCTATGACAAAGAGAACAAGGGAAGCTTCATATTCCTCAAACAACTCAAAAGTAGACATTGTCCAGCAATTCCTGGAAGGTTTCAAAGCAGGCACTGCCAGATGCTAAAAGATCACTTCATGTACACTTAGAATAGTTTGAATGCTAAGCACTGGGCTCAAATGTAGGAACTGCAGAATGGAAAGGAATAACAAGAAGTCAGAGAGAAACAGGAGGAAAATATGTTCAAAAAACAGACTTACACAGACACACACCCTATGAATGTGGGTGTGTATATGTGTACACATACTGTATGAGTGCTACCATATATATTATATATATATATATATATATATATATATATATATATATATCTGTGTGCCTACATTGTGTATGTTATACCAAGAGTCAGTCAAACTAAACAGGAGGCGGGATATTCTTGAATATGATCCTGCATATTAAAAAAAATAGCAACCATGGATGGTGATGGAAGGGAGTTGAACCTTTCTCCCATGTTGTTTTCTCCAATTAAAATCCCCCCCAGGTCCTATTTCTCACATATGCTGGGGGGGGGGGGAATAGCAACACAGGGGAGGGGACTATTAAAATCAGGAAAACCACACAGGAGAAAAGGATGTATTAAAACCTCATGATATCCTGATTGTGCCTCATGATATCCTGATTAGTAAGCTAGCTAAGAGTGGGCTAGATGGAACAACTATCAGGTGGATCCACAATTGGCTACAGAATCGGACTCAAAGAGTGCTTATCAATGGTTCCTTCTCAAACTGGGGAGAGGTAACGAGCGGGGTACCACAGGGCTCGGTCCTGGGCCCGGTGCTCTTCAACATTTTTATTAATGACTTGGATCAGGAGGTACAGGGAATGCGTATCAAATTTGCAGATGACACAAAGTTGGGTGGAACGGCTAATACTCTGGAAGACAGAAACAAAATTCAAAGTGACCTCGATAGGCTGGAGCGCTGGGCCGAAAACAACAGAATGAAATTTAATAGGGATAAATGCCAAGTGCTGCACCTAGGGAGAGGAAACCAAATGCAGAGTTACAGAATGGGGGACACTTGGCTCAACAATACTACAAGTGAGAAGGATCTTGGAATTGTGGTAGATCACAAACTGAATATGAGCCAGCAATGCGATGTGGCTGCAAAGAAGGCAAATGCAATTTTGGGCTGTATTAATAGAAGTATAGCTTCCAAATCGCGGGAAGTGATAATTCCCCTTTACTTCGGCACTGGTTAGGCCTCATCTTGAGTACTGCGTCCAGTTCTGGGCACCTCACTTTAAGAAGGACATAGAAGGACAAACTGGAGAGGGTTCAGAGGAGGGCAACAAGGATGATAAAGGGACTAGAAACAAGGCCCTATGAGGAGAGACTGAAAGAACTGGGCATGTTTAGCCTTCAGAAGAGGAGACTGAGGGGAGATATGATCGCACTCTTCCAGTATTTGAAGGGATGTCACACAGAGGAGGGCAAAGATCTCTTCTCGGTCATCCCAGTTTGCAGGACACTGAATAATGGGCTCAAGTTACAGGAACCTAGATTCCACCTAAACATCAGGAAAAATTTCCTGACTGTCAGAGCAATAAGACAATGGAATCAACTACCTAGGGAGGTTGTGGGCTCTCCCACTCTGGAGGCATTCAAGGTGCAGCTGGACAGACATCTGTCAGAGATGCTTTGACCTAGATTCCTGCATTGAGCAGGGGGTTGGACTCGATGGCCTTGTAGGCCCCTTCCAACTCTACTTTTCTATGATTCTATGATTCTATGAACCCTGAAGTCCTGCTCTGAATTGGTCCAGCTCTGAAGCTGCAATTAACATTTTTAAATATAAAAAAAAACTGCAGGAGATCCAATTCACAAATCTCCCACACCATGGCTAGTTTGATCCTTAGTACAACATAGGGTGTCCCATCCCACACAGTTCTGCTGGAGTATGTGATGAGAAGATGTCAGCTCTGCAGGGATGGTTTTTTTAAGTTGGCTGCCCAGTAAAAGATTGAGACAGACTTTTATAGTCCAGTTAAAGGGCAAAGGCAGAAACCAAACTTCTCTGAGAAGTCAGGGGGCAAGCTTCAGTGGAGCAAACCTCTTAGTGGTATCAGGGGAGGGAACACTGGACATTGCCTAGCATAGCAACAAGTTAGAAATTCCATTCTCTCACTCCCTGACAGTTAGGATGTTCTAACAGGTAACAGACTTAACTGACGCTTGCTAGGGTTTAGCAAGGAGACATGTTCTGTGGTTTTCCTTACCTCACAGTATAAATAACGTTTAAGAAACTGCACTTACAAAGTCTGTAACCATCAAGCTTATAGTACCTAAGGAACCTTATGTTACTGTTATTTACTTAAGAGCATCTACTTAGAAACAAGTCGTGTGTGTGTTGGATGAAGTCTGCCGCTGCTATTGTGCTCTGCCATCAAGTTCTGCACTTATACTGAAATATGCAGTATGCTTACCAATCCTGGCTACCTACAGAATCTATTTTCTTCCTGACGCTCCTGAAGTTCTCAGGAAAATCCCTCAAGGTTAGCCTGCAAATATTACATCAGTCTCCATAGGACAGATAGATACCGGTTCTATGCAGGACATGTTTGCCCTAATTGGCTGCGAGTCCCCACGGTGTGCGTACAATGCACAGGAGACACTTGTGTATTCATCGCACATAACACATTCAGCCTCCTACATGAAAGTGATGTCTGTGTATGAAATTCACCAGGCACGAAGCAGCTCCCACTCAAAGGGAAGAGCATCCAACAGTGAAATATGTCATGTAAGAGCTACCCTGCCTCCTGCAACAGGGGTGGGGAAACTTTTTTCTGGTGAGAGATGCATTATCTCAGGGGTAATCGTGCAGGGTCCACATGCTGTTGGTGGGCAGGGCCTGAGCCAAAAGTCGGAGGGACCACCCTCTCTTTCTCTATTTCTGATACCCTCTTCTCTCCTCCTCTTTCTCCCTGCTGAAGGGACAGGTAACTCTTGCCAGAGGTCTGAACTGACCACTGGCAGGGGGCTTCTGAAATTAGGCCGAGGGCCACAGGTTGGCCACCCCATCATATGGTGTGGCAAAATATTTATACTGAAAGTCAAAGCATTGCTCTTTTCAGGAGATCAGAGTACAGAAGTATCATTTGTCATGGAGCCCTAAACAGCTTTCCAGCACCTGAAACAAATACTGGAGTATATCTATCTAGCATGAGGAAGGGTCAAAACACAAAGAGCCAGTGTGGTGTAGTGGTGAGAGTGTTGGACTGGGACTCGGAAGATCCGGGTTCTAGTCCCCGCTCGGCCATGAAACTCACTGGGTCACTTTGGGCCAGTCACTGACTCTCAGCCTAACTTACCTCACAGGGTTGTTGTGAGGATAAAATGGAGAGGAGGAGGAGGGGGATTATGTAAGTCGCCTTGGGGTCCTTACAAGGAAAAAAAGGTGGGATATAAATATAATAAATAAATAAATCTGTAGTTGGATCTCCCGACTTAAAAAATGAAAAAATAAAGCAGCTGCAGGAAGGAAGGGCCAAGTTGGATCAGACCAACCAAGAGACTCTAACACTCATAGCATGCATTCTCTATCTTAACCTGTCCTGCCATGACAAAAATTTTTACACAGCTTTAATATAACTGAATATAAAGACCTTTAAAAAAGTTACTAAGATCATAATGTGCTCTTTCCTTTGAAGTGACACTGCATCTTTAGGAAGTATTAACAACAGAAACACCTATTTATATACAATTTAACAAGAATCTCTCCTTACAACCCTATAAGGGACACACTTGTGACCAGTTGCCATTATTTAGCCAAGATCAAATGTGGAATCTATTTAATAACATCTGCTATCTCTTCTCTCTAGAAGATTATGCTTTGCATCTGCAGGGCATTGACTCAATAATCAAACAGGTTCTTTCCATAGCTGACTTCCATTAGCCTACAAATTATAACAAAAGTACCATTAGGGAAATCATAATTGTGGAAAAAAGCCTTTGACACACAAGACTAACTACTGTCATGATGCAGAATAACCCCTAAAAATTACAACATAGCAAAGCAATTGAAAATAAAGCTATCGTTTTGCCAGAATGTTAACCTGCAATAACATTTGGAAAAGCGAGCAAGAGGTCATTAAAGCTAGTTAGGATAAGCATGTTTACATGCACATTCCCTCTAGTGTGCCCATGTGTCCTCTTTTACAGACAATATCCCACTGTTTGAAGGGCTGCCAGAGGAGCGCCCTCGATTTGATGGGCTACCCAGTCAAAGGACCATAAGAAGGGAGAGCAATATGGCCTTGAAGGTACCCATCAAGAGCTAGCATCTGGACAGCAGACTGAGCAGGCATACGGGTCACCTGGTCACAGTCCTCCACACTATGGTAAGATGTACTGTATTTCTATTTAAATTATAGTTGTTATTTCTAAATGTGCATCTATAGAGATAGGGTAGTATCGTATGGGGCTGCTCCACCTCCGCTGGTTCCATTGTGCAAGTGGGACTCGCTGCTTGCACAATGGGGAAGTAGTACTTCTTGAAGGAAGCCTGGAAAATGAATGGAAATGTTCACAGAACCGGGCAGGTCAGTGGTGCTCCCTTCTGCGAGCACCACTGATCTGCACCCTATCATTTTTCGGCTTGTTTCAAATGGCTACGGAAGCCACTAAGTTCCCATTGCACAAGCAGGAGGTCCTGCTAGTGGGCAGGCAGCATTGGATAGTGCCCACAAATTAGCATATGCACATCTGATGCAAATCTGTGTCTTCTTTTGTCCTCTTTTTAGGCCACCTTAATTTCCCTTCCTTTCTTCCCCATTTTGGTCAGCTGTTTCCTCTGAACTGCACTGGAAAGCTATGACAAAACCTATGTGCTGGCTGACTTGTCAGGGATCATCAGTGTGTTAAAGAAATTCCCTCATGAAGAGATGAGAGGCACAACGGCTGGGGAGTTCACTGGAAGCCATCTTTATTCAGAACGATGTGCGTCGTAGAGTGAGCATTGAAAGCAAGGCATGTCAGCTCTGCCATACAAAGGCAGTGGTTCACCTTATGTAGACTTACAAAGTGCGAGTCTGAGCATGTTCAGTACTAAAGCAGCTTTAGTAAAGCTCACTTCCGGCTCAGTGCCGGTAGTCAGTACACCAATGAGTCATTTATTTATTTATTTATTTATTTTATTTTATTTGTTAATCACCCATCTGGCCGGTCACCCAGCCACCCTTTACATTCCTTGATCATGCCCTTCTTTCCTTGTCTATCATATTCTGCTTATGTGCTAATCTCCGATTGGTTGGCTGTTAGTCAACTGATTACAGCAGCGAATCTCTTCAGTGCCTGCAAATTCACCTAAGTCAGTATGTTTTTCCTTATCTTGATTGCAACTTCTTTGTCCTATCTACCATGTGTTTGCTACGCGCCTCTCACTGAATGATTGGATAGATGAGTAACCAATCCCATCATTCGAATGTTTGCCTTATCTCATCAAGTGAATGTACAGCACATGCTCTGTAGCAGGGGATCCCATGTTCAGCCCCTTGCATCATCAGCTACTCCCCATCATCACTCTCCATTTTCCTTTTCCAACTGACTCGCAGGATTTCCTGGCTACTGAGCATGTTCAGTCCTCATTGGGCTGCTTGCAGAAAGTGGGGCAGGTTGCTAAGATTTTTTTTGTATTTCTACAAACTTGTAGTATCCCTCAAACATACTGATACTGCCTTTTTGTTTCTCAGTGTCCCCATTTTGGCTCCAGTTCTGTCAGCTCTCACCATTCGAGGGAGAGGCAAAGGCCTCTTGGCTTGCTACATTTTCCTTGCAGTCTAAACCAAGGACAGCCAACCGGCAGCCAACAACAAGCCAGAGTCCGCCTGAAAAGAAAGCTTATCAGACCACTTTCCCAGCTGCCTTAGTCTCTAGTAGGTTTATTGAACATGGCAGAGCAGCTCAAGTGCACAGATGAGTGAGGTCTAAATGTTTAACACAAATTGAATCAAGATATGGTAAGAAGTTGACCCACAGTTTCTTCTTCTTTTTTAATGTTACAGAAATGAAAATATGCTTCAAATAATGATGCAATACAACATCCTATAATGAACAAAAGGGACAGTTATTATATGTCATACATAAGTAAACAAGGAAAAAACAAACAAACAATCCAAGGGAGTCTGATGAAAAAAGCAGGCAGGGAGAGTACTTTTTTGCTCAAGAGAAGTGGTAATAGAAAGGATACAATAAATATAAATAAACAAACATCTGAGCTTCCAATTCTATTTCCCTCTGTTTGGGAAAAATTGCCAGTGAGGCCCACCGGTTCCAAATCTTGTGGAAGCAGGGGGTGGTGTGCACACACATGTGCATGCATAACTATCCAGTAGGGCCTACAAAGACACTAAAATTGATTTCTGTTTATGATCCTAGAAGGCGACTGAAAACAAATCTTTTAAATTAACAGTAGGGTGTAGGATGAGAAGTAGAGGTTCCGGGGTGCTTGTTTTGCTTGTTTGTTTGTTCATTTGTTGCAGGGGCATTGCCCACACTTCTTCTATTTGCATAGCCTTTTCATGTTGGCATTTCCCATAGCCATATCTTTTCTCAGCTTTAAACACATTATTGAACTAAAGCACTTCCCCTACACAGAGGCATGCTCTTTCGACTGGAGAGAAAGTCCCAAGCAATTATTTGTTTGCAACTTTTCAGCTCAGCAATTACATACGGTAGTCTCCAACTGCCCAGGAAAATGCAGGGACCCTCCAGCCCCAGGAAAACCCTTAAGCCATCAGGGCTTCTCACTTTGTTATGTAGAGTCCCAAATTCCCCTGCCTCCTGCAAGCTACTTTAAGGTGCTCTTAAAGGAGCCATGGGCAAAATTGCAGCTATGCTAAAACTTTTAGCTTAGCTGCAATTTTGCCCATGGCCCCTTTAAAATAGCTCTGCTTAGGCTCCAATGGCCGCCCACAGTAAGCAGGGAGGGAACAGACCCGAGGATGTGGGTGTGTGTGCGTAATGATTAGGATTATTCTGCAGGGATTTTGGATTGGGTTTTTAAAAATGCATTAGAAGGGAGCTAGCAGAAAACACACCCTCCTCAAGAGAAAGAAAGAAAAAATCCCAACTACCTCAAATAGCAGCAACAAACATCATCACTCCATTTTGGCATTATTGTTCAATCGCAGTGTTGTTGTTCTTGGTTTTTTTTTAATAAAGTATAATAGAGCCCACATGCTTTTCTCTGAGTGGAGAAAATAGGAGCTTGCAGGGTGGGCCTGTTAGTCCTATTTAGAGTACACCCATTGAAATGAATGTGGCTTACCCTGGACCGGTTTTTCTCAAACTGTGGGTCAGGACCCACCAATGGGTATCAGCCAAATTTCAAGTGGGTCTTAGTGCTGCAGGCTGCCCAGTGCCTCTTAGCTTGACTGACCTGTGTCATGGCTACACTACGCACACTACACAGGCAGGTGTAGCAGCAGCAGTTGCTCAGAGAGCAAGGCTATTATTATTATTATTATTATTAATATTAATATTAATATTGAAAACTGGGAGTAAAGAGGAAAGGGATAAGAGAGGGAAGTTGCTACAGGAGGAAGTGAATGTAAAGGCAGCAGGAGGGAGGGCTGAACAAAACTGGCTGTTGGGCATAGGATACAAATTAAGTGTGAACGAAGAAGGGGAGAAGAAATGTCAGGAGATGAGTAAGAAGACTTTGAGAGGGAAGTGTGGGGAGGTGAAAAACAATATAATATAAACACATTTATCTCAAAGCAGGACTCCCTAATCTTTTTGAGTTGGTGGTCACATTTAAAATTTTGAAAGTGTCATGGGCTCTCTCACAAAATGGCTGCCATGGAGGGGCTTGCTCATTTATAAATTGGCTGCCATGGTGGACATGGCCTGTCATAAAACACTCATTTCCCAGAAGGCAAATTGGCGAGACTAACAGAAAAGTACTAGTCCAAGAACCTGAGTACAAGGTAGAGATGAGGTCTATTCTCCAAAATACAAAACCACTCTTTTAATCTCAAATAAACATTTTGAGCCCAAATAAAGGGCAGCATTTTGTTTTGCAGCATGGTGTTATTCCAGTTTTGCCCATTCTTCTGGGTAGGGAGGCAGGAAGAGAAAGAGAATGGGTGGCAGAAAGAGAGTGGGGGAGTCTGGGTTCAGACAACACAATAACCCACCTCAAGGGTTGAGTTTGGGTTGTTGTTGAACTATGGGTTATCGTATTATTTGAACCCAGCAGAGACAACAAACCATGGTGAACAGCCCACAGATCACACCCCAACAACAAACAATGGGTTCTCTTCATGGGTTGTTTGTGGTTAACAAGCTATGGCTTGTTAGAGCAGCTGGGTTCAGACAACATGATAACGCATGGTTCAACAACAACGCACACTCAATCCTTGACTGTGGGTTATCATGTTGCCTGAAGCCTGCCTCTTTCTGCCACTTTTAGAGTGCTACTTTTGGCTCTTGCCCTGCCCACCCCGGGCTGTGTCCCTGACCACTGACAGCATGCAGCCCCTGGAAGAGAAAAAGGTCCCCAACCCATGGGCTAAACTGAAATAATGGCATGGGGGGGGGGGGGAAGCTTTCGGCAACAAAAGGTTCCCAGTCCAGAGCCTTTGAGAAGGCAGGTCACCCTCTTCCCCACTCTGGGGCTGAAATGCATTGTATTCCTATTGAAATTCTAGTCACTGTGTCTAAACATGCATCTCTACGTATATATTACCATATGCAAATAGTATGCAAATCTGTGCCCTCTCTTGTCCTCTGTTTTGGCTATGCATAATTGGCCACCCTACAGAGAACCTTTCCAGGCAGGGGGGGCTCCTTATAGGAGCTATCCATAGTGCTCCATGGTGGTGAACCTATTTTGGGGATGGAGTACAGCACCATGGATAACTGTTATAAAGCTCAGAATAAAAGCTGTAGTGCATAAGGAGCCCCACTGACACGGGAGTCACCAGCCTCCCCTGGGTAAAGCAAAGGGACAAAGCAAGTGGTGGAATGGTATATGGGAACTTGAGAGGAGGGGAGGCAGGAAAGGCAGTGCTCTGAAGAAAAGGCGTGTGGACTATGAGTTAGGTGACCCAACACTAAATTAGCATTTGATGACTAGCTTTTTAAAAATCTGCACAGGTTGTATGTATAGACATTTCCTCTTTTACATTTAGACATCTATATCTCACCATTTTTAATAAAGAAAGAGAAAGCTTTCCAAACGATCTTATAACTCCAGCCCAAATTAAGCACTCTTAAACCCCTTTAATTCCAATGCAAAAGCTAAGCATGTGCTTAACAGCGCAATCCTATGCAAATTACTCAGATTGAAGTCCCCATTGTGTTCAGTGGAGTTTGCTCCCAAGTGAGTATGCAGAGGACAGCAACCCAACAGTGCAATCCTAGGTATGTCTACTCAGAAGTGAGTCCCATTGAGTCCAATGGGGTTTACTTCCAGCTCAGTGTGTATAGGATTGCTGCCTAAATCTTGACCATTGAAACCAAAGGATCTTAACGGTGCTTAACTATAGGTGAATCATACCCGTGTTGTTGTTTTTTAATTGTATGTCGTTTCAAGTTGCAGGGAGAGGTGTTTTATTATTATTTCCCAATGTGATTAGTCTGGAGGTTATTATAGTCTTCACACATCAGTAGACTTTGGAATGTGCATCAGTATTTGTACATTTTAGCATTAAGAAGATAATCCACTGTCCACTCAGCCTGGTGTAGTCTCCTTAATAGCAGTAGTACCACTTTCATATTGGGAATGTCACACCTCTTACCTCTTCAGAATACGGTAACTATCAAAAAAAAAAAAAAAAAAAGGTTAAGTATTAATAAGACAGATATTTGCTTAGAAGCCTGTGACTCCATTCAGGACATATACTTAATCTCAGAAAATCCAAGACAGAAATCTAACAACACTTGGGAGGAACAACACTGCCATTTAGTCAAAATTTACTTCCCGCAAGTATACTGAATATCCTACTTATGGATTTTTCATTATTGCCTTTCCTTTATGATTTAGAAAAAAATATAGGTAGCCATCTTGGTCCTTTAGAGTGGGGTGGTGGTGGTGATTACCTCTTTTAAGACCAATAAATACATAAAAGTGGAGAACAAGGTTTTGAGTTCCCAGAACTCTTTAATAGGTTGGACAGAGTGGAGAAAAAGAAAAGGCTGGGCATAGTGCCCACTTTTTTAGATTTTTCTTCTTCCCCCTTTTTGATTTTTTTTTTGCTAAACATCCAGCCCAGTTAAAAATTCTGCACTCTACTTCATGACATTTGAGTTGGTTCTAACAGAAGTAATTACCCTTATTGCTTGTTGTCGTTTTATTTAGGTCTCCGGTGCCTATTGGTTGATATTTTTAGGTTTAATCCTGATAAACTTTTCTATTGCACAAAATATTGATAGGACCTGAAGTTAACAGGCCAGAAGAGGGCAGAAAGTAGATCTCTAGATGTTTTGGACTTCAACTCCCATCTTTCCTGACCATTGGCCATGCTGGCAGGGGCTTCTGGGAGTTGAAGTCCAAAACATCTGGAGATCTACTTTCTGCCCACCCCTGGTACAGGGGATGGAGGATGAGAAGACTCTCATGTATGTTAGGCACTGATTATCCCACTATGGAGGAGGCATCATGGGTCTTAAGGTGCTTCCTAGCGCCACCAATCAAAAGGCATTGTGCAGCTATTCCATCTTTCCTTCCTTAATGGGATTTTTTTGTGCCAAGAAAAAAGACAGAAGAAGCAGTGAAAAAACACAGCAAGGTTACAAACGGGTATATGCAAGTAGCTTCACTAATAGGAAGCCACCAGATTAAAATGCAGTTGAGCCTCTCTTTTCAAAGAAGTGGGTTGTTGATGCAATATTAAGAATATATAGTTGTGGTGAACATTTTAATAGGTATTATAAACATATTATATTTATCAATTATAAGATATAGTTCCCAGAACACTTGACATCAATGGCCTTGTGGGAAAGAAGGAAGAGTGAAAGAGACAGGAGTAAGCAAAGGGAATAACAAGGTCTGCTCCTGGTTTTCACACACACACAAACACACACACGACCCCAGGAAATGAGAGGGGAAGCAGAGCCATTCTACTAGCCCAGCTGAAAATCTACTTATTTTTTTCTCTTCCCTCCCCTTCCCTTCTTCCTTGTGTGTACAGTAATACCTTGGATTGCAAGCATAATTCGTTCCAGAACCGTGCTTGTAATCCAAAACACTCTTATATCAAAGTGAGTCTCTGGCGGGCGTGAGCGGAGCCGATTTTGGACTGCTACGCCCGCTCGAGGCGAGCGGTTACATCCCTACGACTACTTGTATTGCAAGACGTCGCTTGTTTATCAAGTCAAAATTTATTTTTAAAAATTGCTTGTCTTGTAAAACGCTCTCAGGCCAAGTTACTTGCAATCCAAGGTATTACTGTAATGTGTTTTTTAGATCCTAAGCCTGAGGGCAGGGACTGTCTTGTTTACTGATTGATTGTAAGCTGCTCCAAGAGCCTTTTTTGCCTGAGGAGCAGGATAAAAGTACATTAAATAATAATAAAATAATTTGTCTGTAGTTGCTTGTGTTATAGAAAGTATTTTGTTTTGATCATTCCAATTTTAAAAAAGTTTTAAATGCGAGTAGTGAATTAATATAATAAATTAATATATTATTCTGTTTGTGTTTCTAGAAGCCCCTGAAGGATGCATTGTATTTCCAAAGCACATTGGGCAGAATAAATATTTCAGGCACTTTGGGAATTGCTTCCCTCTTGTTTTTGTACAAATGAAAGATGTCGGAGGGGCCTGTAAAATTCCATATTTGAAGTAGGGTGTTTGCACAATAAAAACCTCAACTGGAAACTTCCGTATTTATTTATTTGTGTGTTTGCTTGTTTGTTACATTGATATCCCGCCTTTCCTCCAAGCTCCAAGGAGCCCAAGGCGGCATACATAAATCCTCCTCCTCTCCTTTTTATCCTCACAACAACCTAGGTTAGGTTAGACTGAGAGTCAGTGACTGGCCCAAAGTCACCCAGTGAGCTTCATGGACGAGTAGAGACTAGAACCCATGTCTCCCGAGTCCCAGTCCAACACTCTAACCACTACACCACACAGGCTCTCATTAGAAGACATTTTGGACTGGCATAAATATGGAGGCTATTAACCAGGGTCAGGCCTGGTTGTTACTTGGATGGGAGACCCCTCCTCTAGTTTCCTGCATTGAGCAGGGGGTTGGCCTCAATGGCCTTGTAGGCCCCTTCCAACTCTATGCTCTGTGAATCTATGAAACCAAGCGCAGGTCTTATGAAAGCCCCTACCAAAACGCTGGCATCAAAGGACTGACTTGCTAAGCAACAGACTACCTTATTTAGCCTGCAAAACACACTGGCATAGGAACTGCGGGTGGACGTATGATCCCAGACCTCCGGCCACTAAAGCTAACCATGTCATAGCACTGATGTGTTCAGACTCCGGGGAAGAAGTGCAGACTAAACTGCTCACAGAACATTCATTCTCAGCAATTCCGTGAAGCAAAGCAACCCTGACATCGTTGCCAAAGAAAGCTACTCACCTGCCCTTCCACCTGGAGGTAAGGAGCTGTCGTGGCAGCTGACGAGGAGAACAGAAGAACAGGAGAAAGATCTGGGACAAAGTAATGTCAAACCTTGCAAAGTCAGGGACATTTCTTCAAGAGAATAACATTTAAAAAATGACCCTAGAGAATTAACAACACCAAGGTTAAAGGAAATAAATGTAATAGAGGTACACATCAGCAACCAAATTACTTCCAGGACTTTTGGCCAAGACTGGTTGGGAGAATCAGCACTCCGAAAAGTTGCACAGCATTTGTATTTGTCATTGAACAACTTTTTTTTCTTTTCTTTTTTTTAAGAAGAGAGAATAATATCTCTGTAAACCTTTGGTTGCAGGGAATATGGACATCCTTCCTACAGGTGATGCATGCATTGCAAAAACCTCACTAGTCAACGTACAATTCACTGGTAGCATGTGGCTCTCTCTACCACTGCTGCGATTGAGGTTGCTGTGCCTACGTGGTTACGCAACCATCTGGGGGATCAACTGGGTAGTGCCTGGGACATCAATGAAGACAAGACGCTTGTTTGTTTGAAAGATGCACATCCATCCCCATATCAGAGCACAATCTCTGCTTGGTTTTCTGGTTGGCTATTCAATGGGGCAAATATGGTTGATCCACACACAGCAATACTAGCCACTGAAGACGCCCGCCTGCCACTCCATTGCATTTGTTATACTATTGCTTGAGAATAAAGACAAGGGGGTGGTAGCACTAGAGAAGGATGCTGTCATTTCTCCAAAGAAATTCCACTCTACTGCTGGAAGCCATTTTTTTTCCTCTTCCCTCCCCATTCCTTTTCCCTCATGTATCGTGTCTTTTTAGATTGTAAGCCTATGGAGAGGAGCTGTATTGTTTTACTGGTTATATGGAAGCCACTCCAGGAGCCTTTTTGATTGAGGAGCAGGCTAAAAATATTTTAAATTAAATTTAAATAATTAATTAAATAGGAAATGAGGATCTGCACCTGCCAGGTAAAGCTGCCTGCTGAGTTTGATTCTCTATGAAAGCACGGGTTGAAGAAGTCACACTGTCCCTGGATTTTTGTGGGCAAGCTCTCCATGTTTCAACACCAGACATATGTCTTAAGGGCTCTCAGGATTGGAATGCACTGGCATACTCTTTTTTGGTCCCAGAATATTCTAATGCAGTTGACCTTTAAGGCACAGCACAAGATTTATCTGTTTTCGCCAAACAACTAGGAAACAAAAGGAACTGGAAGAAATCTTTTCTTATTAGTGTTAGTCACTGAGATTTTATTCAAAGATGGGTGGTTTGAAAATATACCAACTGCACCATTTTTATATTTAGTCTTAACAAACTACAGAAGATGTGGTTTTACAGACTCAGTGCTTTGTTTGGAAAACCTGAAAATGTACCGCTAGTCCAGCCTTCCCCAACTGGGTGCCCTCCAGATGTTCTGGACTACAAAACCCAGCATCCCCAGCTGGCTGGGAATGCTGGGATTTGTAGCCCAGTGAATCTGGAGGACACCAGATTGGGGAAAACTGGGTTAGTCAATATTCAGAGCTCAATCCTATACACACTTACCTGGAAGTAAATTGCATCGAACTTAATAGGACTTATTTCTTACTAAACATGCATAGGAATGCTCTGCACGAAATCTAATTGTATTATGTGTGCGTGTAGGCTCCCACAGAACTTGGAGCAGTTTGTAGAAAGGACACCTACCAATTCACGTGCTTAAAGAGATCCAAGGTTGAGGGGGAGACACACGTGTTTTGAAACTGACATTGCCATGATTTCTTTACCACTTTTGTATCCCCCTCCCTCTAAGAAGTTCAAAGTATTCTTCCCATTTTATTCCTGCAACAAGCCTGTGAGGTAGGTTAGGCCAGGAGAGATTGGCCCAAAGTCATAATCGAGCAGGGATTTGAATCCAGGTCTCCCATGTCCAACACTCTATTGCAGGGTTGGGCAACATGTGGGCTCCCTGAAGCCCCTCTGGCCTTTTTTGCAGCCCCCACTTGTCCAAGTGAGATTCAGTGGTGTGGCGGCTGGGGGGAAAGGCCCCTTTTAAAAGGACAACTGGAGCTTTGCTGCCAAACTTCGGCAGGGCAAGTGGAGGCAAGGGTGTGACCCCTGCTGGGATCCAAGGAGGTAATGCAGCTTCCCAACCCCTAGAAATTGCCCACCCTGCTCTATCCAATTAGATATGTGGGGCTATGTGCACAGTGTGGGGCAAGGACAGATGCAATTCTTATTCATGTGGATGTTTTCCCACCAAGTACACAAAACACAGCTCAATGCTATGCACATCTACTGCAGAGTAAACCCTAGTGCAAGAGCACAGCTCAATTCTGCACAACAACTCCCATGCCATAGCTCAATTCTATGCAGGGTATATTACCATTATTATTATTAATTTGATTTGTACCCCGCCTTTCTACCAAAAAAAATGGCACTCAAGGTAGCTTACACAGTTAAAATTGATTAAAGCAATAAAACATTAAAATACAATTTTAAAAATAACCATTACTGGGGGAAATTAAAAACAGCACCCAGTTCAACAGACCCACTTACAGGCCAAAGGCCTTCTCGAATAAAAAGGTATTTGCTTGCCAGTGAAAGGAGAGCAGAGAGGGAGCAAACTTCACTTCCCTTGGCAGGGAGCTCCACAGCCTGGGAGCAGCCACCAAAAAGGCCCTCTCTTGGATTGCCACCAAACACACCTCTGAAGACTGTGGTGTCAAAAGAAGGGCCTCTCCAGAAGATCTTAAGACCTAGGCAGGCTAGTGTGGGAGAAGGCAGTCTTTCAGGTAGCCTGTTCCCAAGCCATATAGGACTTTATAGGACTTTGAATTGTGCCTGGAAACAGACCGGTAGCCAATGAAGCTGTTGTAACAAGGGAAACACAAGCTCCCTGGAACCAGCCCCAGCCAACCATCTGGCTGCAGCATTCTGGACCAGCTAAAGTGGTTTTAAAAGGCAAATTTTAATTGATTTTAAATACCTTCCTATGTCTGAGCAGTGATTAGAGATAACAGCAGAAGAAGCTTGCAGATCTGATGGGGAACTTGTGGGGCTGTGGGTTGACAGTGCCCCATCCCTTCTCTTTCTGCTTGGCCACATGCCTTAAAATGTATCCAAGCATCAGGAAACCAGCCATTGGTCAAGGTTCCCTGTGCATCTATATGACTTTTTAAATCACATCTCCCCCCCCCCCCCGGCGCTATAATATTTTCAGAGGCTCTGAGATAGTTTTGACAAAGTAGTTTTCACTGCTGAGAAGACAGGATCTTTAAAAAAAAAAATCAGTATCATATTCCTTCTTCATATTCAGTCGACAGGAACAAAGTGATCTGACCACCAGAAATAAAAAGATTCCAGTCCAGAGACTATTCTTGCCTTAAGCTTGCTGTGGGAGAACATACATACAAAATGGTTGTACTTATAAAGAGGGAAGCTTTGGTAGTGTGTCTCACAAATCAAGAATTGCATAAAACTACACGATGCATGTCAACATGCTTTTTTAAAAAAAACTTTCCAATTGCATTAAAAAGTCCCACCAACATTCCTTTCTCAGTTTACAAAAATAATAAGGATTAATCCAAATTAATCATGCAGCCCTTGCTCATTTAGAATTTGCATAGCCAACCCTAGCATCCTTAGCTTGAGGTCAGCTTAGAATACAGTACCTGGAAGAAAGATAGATACCTAACGTACAGTGCAATCCTATGGGTGTCTACTCAGACATAAGTCCTACTGAAGTCAGTGGGGCATACAGAGTAAACTTCTATAGCAGGGGTGGGCAGCCTGTGGCCTTCCAGCTGTTGCTGGACTGCAACTCCCATCATGCCTCACCATTGGCTATGCTTCCAGAGTCGCAGTCTGGAAGGCCACAAGTCATCCTTGTCATTCCCCCCTCCCAATCCCCATTTATAAGATTGTGCTCTAAAAGAAGTAAGAATGCACCTGCATTCGGAATATGATACTGCATTAGAACCCAGTGAGCAAAGATCAAATGCAAAACTCAGCCCTAGTTCGATATCTAGAATTCAAAGAAAATATTTTGCCTTTGAATGTTACAAAATGTGAAATAATTCTGCCATTGAACAAACAAGAGATATCTCCATTGCCTGGTTAATAGCATGGTGGCAATATATATATATATATATATATATAAATGTAACTATGCACATTTTGCTCTGGGGACTTGTTGGGGGCGCAACAGAGAGAATCAGTTCCCTTTCCTGAAACGCAACTCGCAACGTCTATAACCTGCTACACACTAGCCTGGCAACAGTCACCTTTTATTTAGAAAAAGGGGTGGGAGGAGGAAGTAAAAAACTAGAGAAGCACACCATACATAAAATGTCAAACCTGTCAAAACCTTCCTGAATACCATCATCTCACACCACACCACAACTTGCTGCAAAGGTTAGTTAGAGCTAACACTTTGGTATGTGCAGGTTTTGCAACAGTGCCAGAGAGAGAGAGAGAGAGAGAGAGAGAGATGGTGGGTGTGGGTGTAGGTGTGTTTATAAAAGATGTTTCTATGTATATGGCCATTACTGGGATTTCCAAAGCTGACAAGAGCAATGAAGAATTACACAGCTTCATTCTGGGCTTTAATGTCCAAATTCAAGTGACTGCTGGATGACTTACAATGATAACCCAGCACACTCATCTACAAGCAATGGGATAATGAAGTAAAGGACTGGAGGTCCCTTCATACATTAAATTTTAAAATGTACACAAAAAATGTCATGTATGAAAGAGACAAATAGATATATAACTAGATTTGTCCACTCACTGGACAGCCAGGATAGATAAGTTACTCTTGTCAAGTGAGTCCTCAGTCAAAAAACCAGACTTGCTGCCGTATAACGAGTGGAAGGGCCCTGCAAAAGCAAGCAAGCACTTGTATTTCAAACCCATCCAGCGCCTATAATCATCCAAAGCCCATTCACCTTTTCAAACACTTCCACTTGAGAGATGCAGCATCGCTAAATTGCATATGCAGCTTTGTTCCCAACTCAACTCACCAGTTGTGAATTCAGAAGAACTACAGACAAATTCTGGTTTGGATAGGATTGTTTGTTTGCTTAATGAAAGACCACACATAATACATGCAACACATATTTTAAGATTATCCAGTTCCTCAGATAAATTCATCTTAAATTAAATATGAATGCACAGAATGAAATCTACTGAGAAAGCCCAGCCCAGCCAGATCCACCATATTTTGTAAAGAACATCAATTCAGATTAGTTTGGGGGAAATAATATATTTGGACAAGAAATGACTAGATACAAGAAATATAGAATCTCCATTTTAGAGAAGCACAGAGAAACACACTAGTTCATTTCAAATTCCAGAAAAGCATTTTCTGTTTCAAACTATATTCACTTAAATATGATACACATATACCCATGTTACAAAACAAAACAAAAGTAATAAGGATGCAACACAGCTCCCATTAACGTTGATAATAAGGTTCACTTTGACTCAGCAGGAACTGGATGGAATCCTAAGCTCTTTCAGCAGCCTGGGGCGTAATTTATCTGGCCCTGGAGACTGTAACTCATCTAAAGGAGCTGCTAGGTATTCCCTTTCTCAGGGGTGCAGAACCTCTTTCAGCCCAAGGGCCGAATTCCATTTCAGATAAACTCTCAGGGGGCTGCACTGTAGTGGTGGGTGGGGCTGAAGGCAAAAGGGGTGCCACCATAATACCAACAATACCAGCATATTGCATCTTAAAGCTCTTACTGCCATTAACTTGTATGAGTGCCAGTGTAGCACAGTGGTGAGAGTGTTGGACTGGGACTCAGGAGATCCAAGTTCTAGTCCCCACTTGGCCATGAAGCTCACTGCGTATCTTTGGGCCAGTCACTGACTCTCAGCCTCAACTCCCTCACAGGGTTGTTCTGAGGATAAAATGTTGGTATTGAAAGAGATTTTTAATCCGTGTGCTAGCTTAGCCTGGCATTCCACACACAGCAGCAGAACATCTCCCACACAGCAGTCGCAAACCCAGCCTTGACTTAGATGTTCAGCCATTCCAATTGCAGATTAATCCAGGACTCAGGAAACACTCTGTAACAGCAACAGGTCTATTCTACCCGTTTATTTACTTATTCAAAGTAAGCACTACAGAGTATACATTTCCTAGATACAGTCCATGTGCAGAGTATAAATGCATAGCAAGCATTAGTCCAGTGGAGAGAAGTAGAACTTCACCTCACCAATGCAAAGCATTACACTGTTGCAGTTGTAACACAAGAAGAGCAATAAAAGCAAAGCTAAAGTTCTTCTCCTTAAAATGGCTTCTGTCTGAAACAGCTCACTACGTCAGAGAAAAACAAACACGTGACAGTTGGTTCGTTAGTTCCCAGAGATCTTTTCCCAGGCTTGAGTCCGAGAATAGACTTCTGGCTGCAGACATAAACAGAACTGCTTGTGACAGCCAACGGCACATTGTTATGCACATTGTGCCCAAACTTACTTAAAACATAAGAAAACAAATGCTGCCAGGTTGTAGCTGATAACATAACATAGTGATGGCGAACCTATGGCACGCGTGCCACAGCTGGCACGCAGGGACCTCTCTGTGGGCACTCGAGCCATTGGTCGCCAGATCGCGAAAAGACCGTCCCCTTCTGCATTCAGTGTCGGGTTTCCATAGTAACGCCTCTCCACTCATTCCTCGCTGGCCTCCACAGGCAGGCACACTCCAACATCTCCACCCCCAGAAGCGGACTGCGCAGGTGCCCAGCCCTCCTTCTAACTGAACAGACAGCTCAGAAGCACAGAGCGCGCCCAAATGTTTGCGCACCCGGTGAAGAGCCATGCCCCGAGGCAGAGCAGGACGCGATTAGCTAGTGCCCCCTCCTCCTTCCTGCCAAATTTAAGGCACTTTTTATTTATTTATTTATTTATTTAACTTTGAAATAAATAAGTTGGTTTTGTGTTGCAGTTTGGGCACTCGGGCTCAAAAAGGTTCACCATCACTGACATAACACAACATAAAATAGAGAGGAGGAGGAGGATTATGTAAACTGCCTTGGTTTCCTTGCAGGAAAAAATGTGGGATATCAATACAATAAATAAATAAATGAAATAAGCCTTAATAGAGGCAGTTCAACATTTTACAATGGCTGCACAAAATCCAGGAAACCACCAAACAATCGGTTGTTGGGGGAAAGGGGGCATGGCCTACTGGGGCTCCCCAAAGGATCAGATTGGGACCCCAGAGAGCCAAACTGGGACCCCAGGCCAGAGGTTCTGCAGCCCTGCTTTAATCCACTCCTCCAGCTAATTACTCCATTGTGTTCTCTTTGAATTCCCTGGGATGATCCCAGAATAAAGTACATTGAGAGATGCCAAGAGTTGACATCACCAGGCACCAGCCCTGGGCACATCTCCACCCCATTTGTAAGCTTTCCCTTTCTGAATTCACACATACAGAAGCAGGCATCTATCAAGTGAATTATTTGCTCTCAGAAAGGAAGGTTGTGTAATCCATCTATTGATTTGCTTTCTCCTCCTTCCCTCTAGCCCTAAAGCGGAGCACCACTTGAAAGGAACTGGAAGCTAAGGAAGCACAGACAGGCGGCCCTTCTGCTGTTCACACTAGGCTTCCAAGATGTTTGGGAGCCAAGCAATGACAGCTTCCTGCAAAACCAATCTTAGGGCCCTGGGTTCTTGTCATTACCGCTAAGAAAAATTGCATGAGCCCCCACCCAGACATCGGGGAATCCAAATATACAGGGACCTGATGCCCTGGAAGAAAACTAATCCACAGTTGTAACACACTGAGAAACAATGAGCTTTATTTGGGAGAAGGCAGAGAAAGAAGTAGAGCAGGAGTTTCAAATGAACCTCTTTCAGCCAGAAGAATGGATTCAGTTTCAGAGAAGCTCTCAGGGGTGGGACCAAACGCAAAGGAGGGTGGGGCCATAATACCAAAAAATACCTAAAAGCTTTTACTGCCAGTAACTAAGCCTTAGGAGAGGCATTTTAACTAGTGTTGTGTCAAAAATTTCTTCCACGTATTTTTTCAACCATTCGCATTCAATTTGACAGAAAACAAAATTGCTTTTGAAAAGAAATTTTTAAGGAGAAGAAACTGTTGTAGAAATTCTCATGGGTTAGATTCAGAATTTTTGTGCATACCTTACTTATAAGGCGGCCAAGCAGTGTGTGAAAATGTCCTGTCTTTCACTGACTGTACAATCATCTCTCCAGCAGCCTGTAGCCTGCTCGGTTTCCTGCACTTCAGTTATGTTGGAAATTGTGATGTTGCCTGCTTAAAGTCAACGAGGTGATGTGGCCACTGATTGGCGTGGGAGGAATGCGTTAACTAAAGAAACCTCTCCTCCCTACTGCCTGCCTCTCTGGCCAGAGCTCTCTGCTCTCTATCTACTTCCTGCTTCTTTGTGGAAGTTAGTTTGTCCCTCTGCTCTCTCTCCTCTCCCAGCATGGAGGATGCAAGTCAGAGCTGGCTTCCAGCTAGAGATCTTTTATAATGAAACTAATCTGTCTATATGCATCTTGCATATATGTGAGTGATCTGTAAGTAAGAACTGATAAATGTCTTTAGTTTTAAACCTTGTGTGGACATTCCATTCCTTTTAATAGCCTTAAGAGACAAGAGTTTAACAACTCATCTGGTGAAACTAGTTTCAATAAAGCAGGCTGTGCTTAAGGAGGAAACTCTGCTTTGTCCTAATCATTTTGGGACTGACTCCTTTTAACCATATCCCCCAACAAGTTAAAGCCAGGAGGATCAGGAAGTGCAGGCAGCCTGGGAGGCCTCAGGCAGAGAGTGAGTGAGTGAGAGAGAGTATAGAAAGAAGAAACAGCACCCTCAGCCTCCTCACACTGATTAAGTAATCTCAAGAACACCACCAAAGGATATTCAAAATACATCATAAAATGTTCTAAGAATGTCAGGAAAATGGAAACCTCTTTCACAGGGGAAGAAAACATTCAGGATTTTGGCACAGCACTAGCTCCACTTCTTCCCTGGAATGGGACACAATACTGCCCCCTTCACACCTGCTACATAGCTTTCAGGGAGGCAGGAGTATTAAAAGCATCTGTTAGAGGTGTAGTATCCACAATTACCCCTCAGAAATTTAACATTTGGAAGACACTGGAGAAAATGCTAAACCCTGAAGAATGACAACTGGAGCTGAGCCAAAATTTCTCAAGACATTTTCCTCAAAAAATGTTCTGAGATCTTTCTTTTCTTACTCCCCTAGAAATAAAAGGCCACTTTGCAGAATTTTCTTCACCATTGAGGGGGGGGGTGCAGGCCACCTCCCCACTAAGCCCTGGAATGACGCTAGGTATGGGCCATTATGGAGGATGCAAAATGGGGGGGGGCAGCTGTTGTCATTTGCAGTGACAGGGAGGGGTGTAACCTTAGGAAGAAAAGAAAAGAAAAGCTGTGCTGTGCTGTAAGCACTGCCACTGGCGAGTCCTACCTGTGAGAAACTAGGAGAATTTCTCCATTCCCTGGAGAAATTGTCCCCCCAACTCCTTTAAAGTTCAGACTGAAACCTGGAGTGGATTCACCAGGTGATGTCGTGTTATTTGGGGTTAAATTTAAAATGTATAGGTAGTAAGTATAATGTGTTTGTTTATTAAGCATAAGTATGTATTCCTGCTGTATCTGGGTGAGTGAGAAAGGATAGGCAGGAAGAATGATGTATTTGCACGTGTGACATGATTGGCTGAGAGAGTTATATAAGCAGTGGGCGGTGCTGTTCAGGCAGGTTTGAGGGTTTTTGTGGGGATTTGTAAAAAGAGTGCAGGAGGGTGTTGGGAAGAGAGTGTGTGTGCTCAAGTGCTGTTTGGGAGTCTGTAAAGCTGACTGAGTTGAGCGATTATATTAGGATTGTTAAGAGTTTAGCTAGTGAGTGCAGGGTTTGATATTGGGAACAGTTGTTGAGGGAGGACTGGTACTAGGATAAGATTACTTAGGACTAACTGAAACTTATGCATAAAACTTATTTCCAGAAGTTGTTGCATTTTAAAGTAAACTGTTCTTTGTTATTTGACACTGCCTGTGTGGGAAGCTGTGCTTATTGTACTGATCAAAGAGGTATGAGGTAGGGAGTAGACATCCCAAAGTCAGTGTGAGAGGGGTAAGGGTTAGAGTTAAAGAAACCCCCAACCTTACATAAGCTCACCCAGAGATCCCAATAAGGAGGGCAAGCTTGAGGCCCTACTGAGGGGTGGGGTGCGACAACCGCCCCACTGACCCTGCAGCGAGCCAGCCACTGCTGTTGCTATTG
This sequence comes from Shinisaurus crocodilurus, assembly GCA_021292165.1. NCBI lineage: Eukaryota > Metazoa > Chordata > Lepidosauria > Squamata > Shinisauridae > Shinisaurus > Shinisaurus crocodilurus. The sequence continues at coordinate 158,113,662 of CM037876.1, read as the reverse complement.
CAGAACAATTGGGAATCAGATGTTCTTCCCAATCTTCTGCTACTCACCAGCAGATTTCAATCTACCACCTCCCCACCCCTGTACTAGAAGACAACTTTGCGAACATGACTGGGCTTACAAAGGCCAGATCTCCAGGCTTAAACAAGTTGAGTAGTCATCCCCAACTACCTGGACACCCCAAGATCTAGTAGTTGATGATGCGAGTATTCTCTCAGCAGCCAGCCAGCCAGCCACCCAATTATCCTTCCCAGAATTCATTACAGGGTGCAAGGACCATTAAACTAGTATCAAAACGGCATACCAACCCTCCCCAACGTGGTGCCTCCATATGTTTTGGATTACAATTCCCATCATCCCTGACCACTTGTCATGCTGGCTGAGGCTGTTGTGGTCCAAAACATCAGAAGGGACCTGGGTAAGGGAAGCCTGCCATATATACCCTTGGCATGTAGAGAGCCAGTGTTGCGCAGTGGTTAGAGTGTTGGGCTGGAACTTGGGAGACCCGGGTTCTAGTCCCCAGTCGGCCAAGAAGCTCACTGGGTGACTGTGGACCGTTCACTGACTCTCAGCCTAACCTCCCTCACAGGGTTGTTGTGAGGATAAAATGGAGAGGAAGAAGGGGAGGAACATGTAAGCCTCCTTAGGTTCCTTGCAAGAGGGGAAAAGGTGGGATATAAATGTAATAATAAATAAGACATGGAGGGACATATGCTCCACACATGCTCAGAGGCCCCATTGCCCTTATTACCTTACATATCTAGGTTTAAGCTCAGGCTCAGAAGAAGCCCTGTCTCTAAAAGACCTCCTTTTCTGCTTACCTTACCAATCACTTCGTTCTCCCTCTTGTCTCCTTCTGCTGAGACTGGGAGAAGAAACCGCTATGTGTACTTCCCAGCAAAGGGAAGTTTGCTCCCTGCCCCGACCCCCCACACACCCTTAAGTGAGGACAGGACTTGGCTTGGACAGTGGTGGTTTTGGTGTCCATCACAAGGCCTTCCTAGTAGAGGATCTCATGTGCGGGTGTATAGATGGACGGATCTGCATAACTTACTGTGCAATCCTATGTATGTTTTCTTAGAAGTCCCATTGAAGTTAAGATATGCCCACTTACCTGAGAGTAAGCCCCTTTGAGTTCAGTGCGACTTCTGAGTAGACATTATAGGATTGCATGGAGTCATATGTTTTTTTATGGGGAAGGTTTAAATTGTTTCCGCAGCGCTGTGTTCAGACCTGAAGCCATTGTTGGCAATCCTGCTTGGAGTAAGAAAATTCCACAGAAATCAGTAGAACTTACTCCTGAGTAGGCACCTACTAGCAGCACCCTCCATGGACTGTGGTCGGGAAATGGCTCTTTCTGGAAAGGAACAGGAGGAGAGCTACTCCTTAACCGCCCCCTAATTCTACCGATGTCCCATCCCATTTCCACCCCACTCATGCATAAGTAGTACCTGTCTTGTCCCTTGGATATGCAGACTGTCCCTCGGATATGCTCCCCACCCCTGTCCTGTCCCTCCGATATGCAGACTGTAAACCCCCTCGGGGCAGGGACCGCAGGGACCGTGCCTTATCTATGCTGTGTACAGCACCTGCTAATAAATTGTAGGAAGCAGTGAGTAGCTGCCAATGCCAAATAATAGCAACTCATTCATCCGATTTAGGACCATTTCAAATCCATATGCATTGTCCTAAGTCGTGACTAGTTCTAGAATAGTATGTTTTGGTAGTAACAGGGGTTTCCTTAATAGGGACTAGAGCGTTGTTGGCTAGCACACGCTCAACTAGTAACCAAAAGCGGACTGGAGTTGCCCTTCTTCCGCCGACGGGATCCCTGTATCTTTAAAGGTTGCCTGACTTACAAACATTCAGAACTTTCTTCACCGTCGCATCTCGGCAGGCTGGGCTGCATCTATTGAATTTCAGCCTGTCGTGTTGCTGTGAAAGATGCAGGAGAGTCCTGCCAGAAATACCGTGTGGCCTCCCTCGAGGCAATGCAAATGTGTGTATTCCCCACCACCGCCGCCATTTAGCAAGTTCCCAGGCGTGTTAACTCGGAAGTTCACTAGTCTCAATGGGACACGTGTGTGTGTGTGCCTCGGACTGCACTGCAGCCTGCCTTGAGATCGCCCACCGCGTGTTTTCAGTACCGCTTTCCCGGGTGTTAGTTGTTCCATTCAGAAACGGTTCCTTCTTTCGTTTCCCACCTATGTCAACGGCTGCTTCCGACTGGACAGGGAGCAAGCTCTAGAACCGGCCACTCTTCGAGGGAGGGGACCTCAGCTCAGGGTGATCGAGCGCCTGTTTTGCATGCAGGAGGTCCCTCCCAGGTTCGATCCCCGGCTTCTCCATATATGGCTGGAAAAATTCCCGCCTGACTGAAACCCGGGAGGACCACCGCTGCCAGTCTGTGTGAGCAATGCTGGACTAGATGGACTGGACCCACGGTCTGGCTCAGTAAAAGGCGGCTTCCTATGAGGGTAACTCCTGACCTGCTCAAAAGCGCAACCTTCTCCAAGGAAAGAGGATGCGGAAAGTGAGACACGCTTCGCTGCCGGGTGGTCGCTTGATTTCCAGATGCGACAGGCCCCTGGTCCGATGCCCGCTGGTTACGCGGGAGAACGTTCCTCTGTATTCAAGGGAAGGGAATCCCGGGCAAATGTAGCTAGGATTCCGGCAGGGCAGCCCCTGTCTGTGCAGGCAGGACGTCCCAAGTAAGAAAAGGGATTGTAGGATTCAGCCCTACAGCGCGCGCCTCTGCACGTTATTCAGGAGTAAATCCCAGCGCGTTAAATGGGGCTGCTTATTCCCTTTTAGGTGTACATAGGATTAGGCTGTAATTGTGCAGTCCTGTGGAGACTTAATTTGGGAGTGAGCCCCATTGAGCACAGTGGCTCTTAGTTGCCAGACAGTTGAAATCTCCATTGAATCTTAGAATTCGTACCTTTACCCCTTCCAAGATCTTTGGAAATATAGATACAGATATAAAATGGATCACTCCATGAAGATGTTCCTTTGATTAGTTCGACAGCAGGAAAAGTTTTGGGGTTCACATTGCAGTAAATGTATAGGCAGGTGTGATTTTCCCGACATTCTAGCGACGGGGCATGAAAGATTGGCTCCCTCCTATTCATTTCTTTCTATTGGCCATCCTGTCTGGGGATGATGGGAGCAGTAGTCCAACGCATCTGAAGGCTGAATGAATCCCGAATAAGCGCAACAAGGGATCCTTTTTTCCTCTTTAGGTTTGCATACTGCAGCAGGAAACATCTCCGCTTAGAAATAAGTCCTGCTTCCACCACCCCCTCCCCAGTGGAGCTTACTCCCAGGTAAGTACGCAAAGGATCGCAGCTGTAGAATCGCCCCACTTTTTTAAAAAAATAAAATAAATAATATCCACTTCTTGAAAGATGTAATTCACCGAAGTACAATTTCATAATGCTTGTAGGTATGTAGCAGGTATGCTGCTAAAACTACCCACCCCGCTGCAGCCCGATCCTGTGCGCTTTTACTTGAAAGGCGATCGCACCGAGTTCAATGGGTCTTACTCCGAAGCAGGTGTGCCGAGGACTGCGGCTTTTAATCATTCGGCTCCCACTTGCAGAAGGCAACTCTTCCTGGGCAAGTCTCCTCGGAATGAGCCAAAGCTGCTCCAGAACCCGGGGCCAGGGCAGTGGCTGCGTGTACCAGCAGCTTTTATTTGGAGCTTCATAGGAGCTCTCCCTGGTACTCCGTGGTAGTGCTGAACCTGTTTTGGGGTGGAGTTCAGCACCGGGGACAGCTCCTATAAAGCTCTAACAAGAAGATGCAATGGGTTAGGAGCCCCGCCGAAATAGGAGTCACCACTCACCAGCCTCCCTTCGCTTCCCAGGAAGTGCGCTTCAGTTGCAATTGTTCAGCCCGATCCTATGCCACGTTTACTCGGAAAGACGACCAAGTGTCTACTGTATAACACTTATTGCTGGAATTACTGGGGTGGGGCAGGGAGTTGTACTGATTTTTTAAAGCAGGTTTTTTGGTCATGATTTGACTAAAACTGAAGAGACCTAGGATTTCATTAAGAGACCCCACTATAATAATCGGGGCATTGCATAGGATTGCAGCCTCAGTTTGTTTGTTTGTATACACACACACACACACACACACACGGGAGAAGCCAGACATAATATCAAAAGAACGCAGGTCAACTGGGGTTCCTCTCGGTTTCCCAGATGCTTCACAGTTTACGCTGATCGTCTGGACAATAAACCTCAGAGCTTCCTCCCTATAATTCCATTATCAATATATATCTATATCTATATAGATAGTTACGGGGAACTGAGGCTGAGAGGAAGCGATTGGCCCAAGGGAAGTCCCACTTGCTTTAGCCCAGCCTTCCCCAAACCTGGTTCTCTCCAGATGTGCTGGACTACAACTCCCAGCATCCCACAGCCAGCACGCCCCCCCCTGCGCTGCTTTAGGCTGATAGGAATTGTAGTTCAGCACATCTGGAGGGCGCCAGGTTTGGGGAAGGCCGCTCTAGCCACTAGGCTGCACCGCCTGTGATTTGGGTCTGCTGGGATGAAGAGAGGCTTCTCTCGTCTCTCATCGCCTACCGGGCCACCAACAGCTGCGGATCTTACAGAGTCTTACGACGTGGCAATAAGCCGCCATCTGTCTAGGAACATGACGGAGTCCCATATGAGTTGCAATCCCGGGCATGTCAATTTTCAGTCTGATTTTTCCTGGGTTCTTCGGCGAGGAGGTTGACAAACACACGCATGGGGGGGGGGGCTTGCAGTCGCCTTACGACCCTGAAAAGGCCTTGACGAGCCGGGCCATCCTATAGCAAGTTGTCTCTGAAGCCCACTGGGATGCACTCTCCTTCCCGAAGCTGGTGCCCTGCAGATGTGTCGGACTGCAACTCCCATCATGCCCAGCCAGCAGGGCCATTGCATGGGAGTTGCAATCATATCTGGAGGGCACCAGTTTCAGGAAGGCTGTCCTAGCTAGCATTGTGGCGCAATCCTAAAGCAGGGCTAATCACTGGCAGTCATCCCCACTGAGTTCCACGAGTGTGGCTCGCTCGCAAGTCCGCTTAGGATGGCAGTCGTAGGCGGCGAGCCTGCACTGCACACACTTCCCTGAAAGGAAGCCCCGCTGGCCTCGGTGGGGCTTCCTTCCGAGTCAACCTGCGGAGGTAGGACCAAGCGGGAGCATCAAGGGAAAGGAAGCTGACGCGGAGGCGCAAGCGGGAAGGGTGCTTCCCGGCCAAACAAGCTCAACAACCCCTTCCAGTGGTCATCCAAATTATAGTGCCAGAAGAGAAGACCCATCTGGAGTGGCGGAAGGAAGCGAGGCCTTAGACCAGGGCCGGGGAACCTGTAGCCCTGCAGCTGTTCTTGGACTCCAACTCCCATCATCCGTGACCACGGGAGATACTGGCTGAGACTGATGGGAGCTGGAGTCCAAGAACAGTTTGGTTCCCCGCCACTGCCTTCGACCTAAAAGATCCAGGACACGGTGGCGTCTTTGGGTAGGATCCTGCCCAAGAGATGCGCGCTTACGTCCCATTGATCCCAAAGGGAGAGTGAAAAGACACATCCTTAAATTGCTCCCACTGAAGTCAGGGCATGATGCCTGAGTAGATTGAACCCTACCTTGTCACGTATAACCTCTTGACCAGCATCGAGCCAGATCTCTGAGGGAAGAATCCAGAGGAGGGAGAAGCCTCCACCTCGAGGCGCTCTCTCTAAGTCCGCCCCCTTAATTCGGATGGTTCGGAAGGGGCGTGGTCGTCCTCCAGGGTTGCCTGGAAAGTTGCCTTTCCACAAGACGTAGTGATCGACACCACTTTCAATGGTTGTAAAAGGGGATTGGACAAATTCATGGAGGAAAAGGCTATCAATTGCTACTAGTCCTGATTGGCTATATGCTACCTCCAAGATCAGAGGCTGTACGCCTATGTACACCAGTTGTTGGGGAACATGGGCAGGAGGGTGCTGTTGCACTCATGTCCTGCTTGTGGGATCCCGTGGGCAGCTGGTTGGCCACTGTGTGAACAGAATGTTGGACTACTAGATGGAGCCTTGGTCTGATCAAGCAGGGCTCTTCTGATGTTCTTAAAACTGGATGGCAGAAACAGGAAACGCGGAGGGTTGGGTTGCACTTCGGTTGCACTTGCGGGACCAGGCCTTTCAGTTGTATCTCTCCGTCATCATAACGGCCTCACTTTCAGGATCACTCAACCTCAGCTGTAGAATAGGAATCACCCTACCTCGACGGGTTATTGTGGAAACGAGCAAAACAAAGATTTTATGTTTGGTTTGTTGGTTTGAAAATGGCACATGAGCAACCCCGTTGCTCAGCTAGGATGACACTCCCTCTGCTTGGCCTCACTGAAATAGCTCTCTCGAGCTCGTGTAGCCTGGTTGTGATTTGCGAATTGTAAAGCAAATTCGATGCTATTCCTGAGCACAGAAACCCGGAAGACGAAGATGCCGTTGCTCGCTTCAAAACCTTACGAGCGGTTCGCCTGGATACGGGGCTATTTCCGTGTATGGGATGGATGAAAGATTGAAAGTCCCGCCACGCTGTGATTGGTTAATTATGGAGTGGGGGGAATCCCACCCACTCCATAGGTAGTGGTGGCTCCGGGGAAAGTTCTGTGTGGGTTGCCGGATCGGAAAGTCCCAACTTTTACGAAATCCTCCCTCTAAAAAGCCGCAGTCCTGTTGTTGGACTGCGCTCTTCGGGCGCAATCCTATGCATGCTTAGAAAGAAAAAAATCCTACAAGTCCCAGCATTCCCCAGCCAGCCATGCTGGGAGTCGTAGGACTTTCTTTCTTCTGCCTAAACATGCTGTATATAGGATTGCTCCCTTAGTGTGTGATTTGCATGCCTACTGAGAAGTGGGTCTCACTGCGTTCAATGGGGCTTGCTTCCAGGTAAAGGGGTGTAGGATCACTGCCGCGACAACGCGCAGCTGTAAGCAGCGCTCCCCGTTGGGACCTGTTTCTTTAGGCGCTGCGCTGTTCCCCGAGGAGGCTCGTCTGGAATGAAGGGATGCGGGGCAAGCGACGGACTCGGCAGGTATTTTAAGTTTCGCAAGAGGCCGAGCCGCCAGTGGCTGGGGGGGGGGGGGCGGAGGAGCGCGAGGTGGAGAAGGCAGACTGGGAGGGGGCAGAAATCGCCCCAGGTTTTCCCTTGTTAAAAATCATTTTCAGACCAGCAGAATGAATCAAATCTCGTCCTGATTTCCTCCTCAGCCACCCAGGCTTTTAAAGTGTGTTAAAATGTTCAGCGTGTAAACGCGAAAAGATGCGCTCTTTTTCTTTTCAGTAAAAGAACAGAGGGGCTGTTGGGAGGGAAAGAGGTCTTTGCTTATGCATATATATATATATATATATATATATATATATTTTAAAAATTTTAACAGCAACCCGTTCGCACGCTGAATCCCAGGTGGGGTTTATTTCTCAAATTTGGCGGGGGTGAGGTAGGAAGAGGGCGCTCCGATCTGGCCCTGCGCCGCGTAGTGCGGAACATCCTTGTTAATGACAGCCCGGCCACCCCCTGTCTCGGCGGTGACGATGGAATGGTCCGCCACCCGGGTTCAGGAGGGCTTCGAAAGTCTCCCCTGCCGACCGCGACGAGGAAAGGTTGGGCAATGCAGAGGGCGCCTGCGGCACAACAGGTAGGGCCGCCTGGGAGACCGCGTGCAAAATCGGGTCTCCCTTGGACCGGAACAGAGTGCCCCGGACACCCGCTCACTTCCTTCCTGGCGCTCTTTGAAAAAGGGAAAGCCGCGCAAAAGAAATTTTCCAGTGTTGTTGGCCTGGGGGGAGGGGGGCGCATATCGTGTAGCTCTCCCAGCCAGCCCCGTCTCCATCCCCCAGAGAGGCCTAGCCCGAGGGCGGTGGACTCGGGCTGCGGGTGGGACAGATGCTGTCCAAGGGTCAGGTCGGCCCAGAAGGAAAGGGACGACACCGCGCAGCCAGTGTTCCCCGTCCAGAGATCGTGTGTGTGTGTGTGTGTGTGTGTGTGTGTGTCAGCGGGAGTGACACACCAGCTACACACCGACCCCACTCCCCAGCCCTCAGGTTAATGGGAATCAGTTTCCGCTTCTCCGGGGTATTTCCATTCAGGCGAATAGAAATTCATTGGCCCGATCGCTTCTCCCGGGGTAATCCCATTCAGGGTAATGGGAGTCGCTTTCCCCGGGGTAATCTCCTTCAGGACTACTCCGGCGGCAGCCTGTTTCTGAACAGGCTCAGAGGAGTCGCAGCCCCACCCACCCACCCACCCACCCACTCAACTTCGCAGGCGCCAAGCGCCAGCCTCCCTCCCTCTCCCCCTCTAATAGTCTCTCGCTTGACGCGGGCAGAAGGCGCCTAGCAGGGAAGCCTGCGACTGGGAGAATAGCCTATTTATTTCCAGCAATTGAGAGACACGCGCACAAGTGGATCCTTAAATCACTTCCATAAATACAAGCAAAGCCCCTCGCTGTGTCCCCAGCTTTCAGGCCGATCCGAAACAGACGCTAGCTGAAATACAAAGGGAATTATTCACTTAGCAGCAGCTTCCCCTCCAGTCGCGGGAGAGGAAAGGCTTCTAAATCCCAGGAGCACCGAGAGCTCAGCTCCAGCCTAATGCAGGGGCTGGGGGGGGGGGGGGCGCCCCCTTCAAAAGACCTCCGATCCACGGATCTCCAAATGCTTTTCCCTGCCTTTCTAGTGCTCTCTCGTTCTTGGGATGGAACTTTTATCTTCCTTACCTGTTATCTTCCTTCTCTTGGATGTGAGACATTTTTTAACAGTTGGGCTCTGCTAAGGTTATTTATTTATTTATTTATTTTAAGTAAACCCTCTCGGTACAGCTGAGGTTACTCACACACCCACAAGTGCACGTTCAAATGTACACTCCATAAATCTTGTCCTTCTTATTAATTAATCCGGGGTAGCTAGCTACCACACACACACACACACACACACACACGCACACACACCTCCTCCCAATGACTAGCGAGGCGTAGATACAATCCCAGTTTAAGTTAAATGCCTGTGTTTCGGGGTGGGAGGAATCCACGCCTTACCACTCCTTGTGACAGGCTGGTTAAAGGGTATTTAGGAGTAACTATTCCGTGTCAAGTAACCTTGAGTGTAAATCTATTGAGTAACTTCCTGCAAATCACAGCTATACCACCAGGGTATCTTCCAAATAATTGTGTTATGCTGCAGGCTAGGCAGTGTCTCAACAGGGACCACTACTTTGGAGGGCGGGGGGGGGGGGTCATGTCGATAAGGATTAAAATGAAATTCCCCCGGGCATCTAACTCGGGAGATTTCCTAGTCCTGAAGGATCCCGGGAGAATCTGAGGAATTCCATTGGCTGCCTGGCTGCCCTTTCCTAAGACCCATGCAGTTAGACTGCCTGTATCTTCTCTTTTCTTAGGGAGCAAAGAGGGGGAGGGGGTCCTTTTGGGAAGGATCAGTCAGAAGAACAAACTAAAAACCTAATCCGCAGTGCTAGAAACTTTGCCCTGCGTGCTTAGCGGGTCGCCGGAGGGTGAGCCAGCGGGATACCTTTGGGATCACCTCTCAAGAGCGGAGGGAATTGCGCGATTTCCCCCAGTTTTGGAGTCCGCAGGAGAGGACCCCTCTGCTTCCTTCCCCCCCCCCCCCATGGTGTAGATGAGCCTTTCCCAAGCTGCTGCCCTTCAGCTGCTTTGGACTACAACTCCCATCACTCCCACATGGCTGGGTGTTGTAGTCCAACACATTTGGAGGGCACCAGGTCGGGACAGGCTTGCGTAGATGGACACAGAATAGAAATGCTGCCTAAATAAAACCTCTGCTCCTGAATTACCGCGGGGCAGATATAACCTCGGTGACCTTCCGTCCGGGCGGCGGGGTGTGGAGTGAGCCAATCAAGAGAGCGAGAGGAGGGGAATCGGGGCGCTGGTGGTGCTGAGCAGCCAAAGCACAGCTGAGCGCAAAGAGGGGAGCTGGCATAGGCAATCCAGATCGCAATCCTGTGCCCACTTACCTAGGAGTAATCCCCATTGAACTCAGTGGGGCTTACTTCCGAGTAGACACAAACAGGCGGTGCTGTGATGCAAAGCTGCGCTCCTCCTCCTACTCGCCCTTACTCAAAAAGTGAACTCATACTTACAGATCACACTGCTGAGTGGACCTCTTCTAAGGGGAGGAATCCGAAGGAATCAGTTTGATCCTTCTTCCAGCCTGAACGGTTCTTCTTTCCCTAACTTTCTCTCCAAAGCTCAGATGCCCCCACCCCGTCCTCCTCCTCCGAAAAGACGGAAGAAGGGGGAGAAAAACCCCTCCTGCTGCCGATCACTCGCTGGCGGTTTATATCTCGAGAAAGAAAACAGCTACTAAGACCTGCGATCTAAAATAGAACAATAGCAAAACAGACAGGTGTGTGTGTGTGTGTGTGTGTGTGTGTGTGTGCTGGTGGTGGGCGCAGAAGAAAAAGAAATGGGGGAAAGGAGGATTTTTCGGATTACCTTCTCCTTGAAATCACGCGAAATCCTGCCCTGAAAAGTTAGCCCTTCTTCCCACAGAAGGAGGCAGGCTGCGTACATTTTCAGTATGGATCTTCTCTTAAAATACTTCTCTGTGTTGCCCACGCCCGGCTGTATACATTTCGGTTCTGGATTAATTCAGCCTCCGCGTCCACGAACATGGATTGGAGTGAGCGAGAGAGGGATACTGAAACTCAGTTGGAGTGGGGAAGGGCAAAGGAGGGGCCCTTAAAATGATCGGTGTCCTTTATTTATGCCTCCCCCCGCCCTGTCCTATTGGTTTCAAGCGTCCTCGGAGAGAAACTTTTACTGCTACGCTAATATGCTCCGCTGATTCTCTCTTAAAAGGAGGACGAAAGTCTTTCATTCAAGGCACAGTCGAAATATAATTTACAAGACGAATCTCCGGGAGCCAGTACTAACAGCATCTGCAGGTTTAGCAGGTGCGATTACTCAGTACTCGGATCCGAAACGCTGTGCTGCCCCTCTGATTTCAATTAGATCTACAGCCCGATCCTGAGAATTGTCTACTCGGCAGTAAATCCTACTGAATTCAATGGGGTTTTTCTTCCAAATAAACAGAGGTATTAATTTCTTGTCCTGGCAGTTAGGTAAATTAAGCCTGCACAGTTCCCGGGGAATCAACCCTTTGAACTTTGTGAGGTTTGCTTTCCAGTAAGCATGTTACACATTCGGCGCCCGCCCGCACAGAGAGAGACACGCACACCTTATAAAATCCATTTCACAACTTTAACCTGTTTGCATCTCAGCAAAGGACACGGTGATACTCCAATTGTAATCACGTTGTTAGATGAAAGTTTGGACCAAAACAGACACTACGTTAAATCTGTATTTAGCTACTAAATCCTTCTTCTTCTTCTTCTTCTTCTTCTTCTTCTTCTTCTTCTTCTTCTTCTTCTTCTTCTTCTTCTTCATTTTTGCTCTAGAATAGGTGCAGGGGGACTGATCCGGATCTTAAAAGTCCCCGTACCGCCTACGCTGGAGTCCCGATCCGGATCGGGGACCCTGCACCTATTCTAGAGCAAAAATGAAAAAGAAATGAAGGTGGGGAGACATAGTTGCTAGACACAGATTTAAAGCAATGCCTATTTTGGCGCCTTCCAGCCCGATCCTGCTCACGTTTCACTTTTGCAGTTCAGTCTCACTGAACTCGGCTGACACCTTGAACAAATTTGTTCTAGATCGGGCTGTAAATCTCACTAATACTGGTGAGGCTATATATACCTGCACCCAGAAACACGCAGAAACTCCGTTACACAATCCATTGCACCGCTATTCGACTTTAGAGATAGGGTATGTAAATATCCATGTATGTTACCCAGGCTTCCATGTAGTCCAATGGCAGACTGAAATGGCAGAAGCAACCTGGCTGCTAAGAAGAACTCGAGCGGGGAAAGAGACCAGCCTGTCTTGCCTCTTCGTGCCCCCCTTGAAACTACCAATTCCGGTTCCAAAATCACCCTGGAAGTCACTCCGCCCCACCTCTTTTAACTGGCCGCTGCTGACTTAATAACAACAGTCATCGTAAGCCTGCACGGGAGTCATTGCTACCTGCCTTTGATGTTGAGGGGGGGGGGGGGCTGCAGCTCGACCAGACAGAAAGAAGACGTGAATCTGTTCGTTTACATGGATTTATTTGCTGTAAACATTAAAATTGTCTCTCTCTAAAGAAAGAGTGTTTAGGGAGAAAATGTCCGAGTCTAACTGTCATATACACCATACGGAGGGGGGGGGGGGGGAGGCAGTGACTTAAGAATGTGCCATACTGGAAATATACAAAGAAAAATATACTACAGAATATGGCGTTTTTTTTCTTGGGGGAAAAAAATTCTTACTGAAACGTAAAATAATATATTAACCGACAGTTTTCGACATCTTTTTAAAAAAATAAATATAAAATATAAAATACAAAAAAAACAACAAAAAAAACAACAACCCCGAAATAAAAATTCAAAGTGCTCAATAATTTCCAGGGAGTTCTGTATAGGAGATCAGATAACCACTCTGGAAACAGTCAAAAAAGCTCGTGCATGCAAGACTGGTTTCGCTTCAGACAACAAAATAATCAAGATATAAACTGTTTTCTTTTAATCAGCATCAACAATTACATACGACACTTACAAACAAGGAATGCCGGACGGTGTTTACAACACGGGAAGATGGGTCCCTTTCGGAAGGGTTTTTTTTTCTTTTTTCTGGGGAGGTTCGGCGGGGTGGGGTGAAGGGTCTGTTTGGATTTGTGTTAACACGTGTGCCAACCTATTTTACAATTGAGAAAAACGTTCGAGGCTTCTTAGAGAACTACCAATCTTTATAAAATCTAGCAGACTACATAGTGTCTGAAATAACTATTTATAGAATATAGACATTACTGAAATAGCAAGTGCCTATAATAACATGGTCCTCCTAGAATCGTCGCGCTTTCTCTTGATCAGGTCTTGAAACTTTGTGTTCAAACCCCTTCGGTTTATTCTCATGATTTCTTTCTCTCTCCCACCCTCCCTCTCTCTTTCTCTCTCTCTCTCTAAATTTTTAGAATCGGTTTGAATAGCTTATTCATCAATAGGCACAGAATAGGTTTTTGTGGTTTTTTTAAGAAAGAAAGAAAAAGCCAAACCGCATCTGATAAATATACAATCCTTTGCCTTCAGTCGATTCATGCCGCCCCCTCTCCCGCCCCCGCCCCCCCACCTTAACTTTGTAGTCTATATATTACAGTTTTCCTTTTACAGCAGAAAAACGCTTTAACCTCTTAATAAGGGGGAGGCCTGTTTGTCTGGGGTCATCTTAATACTCTTGCCTTCAGCAGCAGCTAAGTCCGAGTCAGGCTCAGCTTTCTAAATCAAAAGTCCTTGTTCATCATCATCATCATAGTAATAGTAATAAACTCTGGGTTTTTGTTTTGTTTGGGGAAGAGGGGGGAGTGAAGGATACTGTTTGTTTGTTTGTTTGTTTGTTTGTTTAGGCGATAATAAAAAAGCTTGTACCATGGGATCTGTGTGCAGTCCAAGGAACGAGATCCAAGATGCTCAAAGAGCCCCAGCGGGCGCCCAAGTCACTGTTCTGCAGGAGAGGCTAGCCACAGTTTGGAGGAATGGGCGCACAGCACCCAAAGGTGCGCCTTACTGACCAGGTGTGCTCGCTCTCTGCTCTCCCTTTCAGGGCCCCTCGATTTGCTTTCTCTCTTTCTTTGTTGGCCTCCCTGGAGGCTTTTAAAGTTCTTCACTTGGAAAGCGCAGCAGTCTCTCTCTCTCTCTCTCTCTCTCTCTTTCTTCTTTCTTTCTTTCTCTCGCTTTTCCCCCTCTCCTTTTCTTTTAAAAAGGTAAAGTGTCCAGGAAAAGTTTGTCGATTATTGCTGGCGGGGGCACCAAGTCTTCCAGTTTCAGGTAGAAAATGCGCTGGAGGCCTTGCGTGCAGAGTGTGCGCAGTTCCGGCAGCTTGCCCAGGAGTTTGGACAAGTAATTGGGCCTGTTCAAGCCACCGTTGTTGAACGTCACGTGGTCCTTGAGACAATTGACGATCTTGTTTTGGAGCTCTTCAACCCGCTTGGGCTCCTTCAGGCCGTGTCTCTCTGCAAGAGACAAGGCGTGGATTAGACTGGACTATGGGTGGGTAGGTGCTGGGAGGAGAGGGGGAAGGAGTGCGGGGTGGCCAAACAGACCTTGCTGGAAGACACAGACTGCACATCATTTAATGTGGAGAACATAATCTGCTTGAACTGCCCTTCCTTATCATTTATTTGAAATGATTTTTTTAAAAATTATCTATTTATTTGGCTAGGCTGCCTTTAAAGGTAGAACCCTCTCAAGGCGGTGTACAAGATAAAAGCCATACAAAGCTATGCAGAACAAATACAATAGAAAGTCAGTGTGGCGTAGTGGTGAGAGTGTTGGACTGGGACTCAGGAGATCTGGGTTCTAGTCCCCGCTCGGCCATGAAACTCACTGGGTGACTTTGGGCCAGTCACTGACTCTCAGCCTAACCTACCTCACAGGGTTGTTGTGAGGATAAAATGGAGAGGAGGATTATGTAAGCCGCCTTGGGTTCCTTGCAGGAAAAAAGGCGGGGTATAAATATAACAAATAAATAAAAATCCACCAATAAATATTCAATAAAAATGCTAGAAAAACTTGTTGTCACTGTTGTTGGAGTTGCAGCTAGGCTAGTGAATGTGCTTAAAGTTACAATTCTATGCTCACTTACCTGGCAGTAAGTCTCATGGAGCTCAAGGGGACTTACTTCAGAAGAGAGATTGCCAGGTGTAAGATTGCACAGTCAAACTGCAATCCTATGCTCACCTCCTTAAGTGCCAGTTCCAGCCAAGTGTGCAAGAAGACAGACTGTGCAGAAGTCACACAAATGTGAACACCCACCCACGCCAGCCATGCAGGCACACATTATGCCTGAGTGTGGTTTATGGATTGGATCCCCTATTAGCCACTGAGTGTGGGATAAGGAAGTGATTCTAGCTCAGGGGTAGGCAACCTTGTGCCCTCCTGGTATTTGGGGACTACAGCTCTCAGAATCCCTGACTAATTGTCATGTTAGCTGGGGTTTATGGGAATTGTAGACCAAAACATCTGGAGGGCATCCATTTGCCTACCCTTGCAGATTAATTCGAGCCCAGCTGGAAGGTGTTGAGAGGATTCTAATTTACCTGAAGAAGTGGGAATGTAGGATGGGCTGAATAAATATTTCAGCTTAACCTGGAGAAAAGGGCAGCAGTTTGTGGGTGAAGGATAGGGCACCTCTAACCTGCAGTAGTAAATCTGAGTCAGAAATGGGGGTAGGGTGTGTGCATGGATATTGTGAATTTTAACTTTGGAGTACAAGGATGCAGGGTTCTGGTCCAAAGGGGGAATCCTGACCTGCCTTAGGAACTGTATGAAAGTGGGGTGGATATTCTGGATTTTTCAGCGAGACTGAAAGTTGTGAGTTCTTGTAGCTGAAGTGGGGATTCTAATCTGCATTCATCGCTGGGAGTGGGGAGCTGGGTGCTTATTCCAGATTAATTAATCTGGGGGGAAATAAAAGAAAAGAAAGAAGCCTGTTGTGATACGGAAGAGGAAGCACAGGGGGAAGCTAAGCCGGAAGGTGGTGCTCACCTGTCACCATGGCCAGGGCAGCGATGCAGGAGAAAGCGGAGATATCTATGTTCATATTCTGCAGGTTGGAAGAGAATTCCACGATGGAGTCGATCCATTCCCCAAACCCGCGCACGCACTGCAGCCGGTGCAGGACCACGCCGTTGCAGAAGATCAGCTTGCCTTCCACCGGGTTGGACCTGCCCAAGGATACACGGGTCGGCCAGAGAGAGGGACAGACAAACAGACAGAGAGAGATAGAAGGAAAAGGCAAACAACTAATTATTCGCGGAGCAATAAATGGAGGGTTTAAGAGGCACCTAATTACCGAGGAGTTAATAAAATGCAGCTCAGCGGACCTTGAACGGCTCAGGGTTTCCTCATCAGAAAGGATAGCAAAGTGCCCCCCCCAACACACACACACACACATATACATACACATGCCCCCACCCACCCTTCCTCCTCCTGCCCGGCGGGCTCTGCCTGCCTACCTGTAGGCTAGCCGCAGGACAAAGAGCTCCAAGAAGGCGGATTCGAAGAGCAGATCCTGGTCTGGTTTGGGGAGATCGGTGAAGCCGGGGATCTTTTCTGCCCACCCCCGGATGATCTCCATGGAACCGGTCAAGAGATCGTAGAACTGCTGGATGTGCTGCGTGTCCTCCCCGCTCATCTGATAGTCCGGGTTCGCCTGGAACTGGGATTCCATTCCAAAGAAGAAGATATTTGGGAAGGGGGGGGGGGGAGAAGACAGGGAGAGAAAGAAGAATGGAAGGAGAGAGAGAGAGAGAGAGAGAAAGAGAGAGAGACCCCAGCAATTTAATGAGGTTCTCTAAAATATATAGCCCGTGAAATTGCTAACCCCATTTCGAGGAGGGGAGCCAGGTTTTTATAACAATTAAACCTCACTCTGGCCAGTAAAGAAATTAGATGTTCCATGGCAATTAATTCAATTAGGGGTGGTGCTAGGAGGGGTGGCTGCTTGAAGGGGTGGAATTGCGGTGGCCAGAATGGCTTGGCAGACAAGGCCCTCGGAAGGTGCCCCAAAAGACTGGAAACGACAGACCCAAGCAGCTTCCCCCCACCCCACCCCACGGAGTCCGGAACAGGTGATGAACACCCTGTGTACATACATCAATGTAAGTGTGCATGTGCATGTGTGTTTCTGTGTGTGTACACACATGCGTGCACGCGCACACACGCGCACACACGCACGCATATTATATATTATATATACTCAATACACTCATGTATGTCTGAGTAGATAAAATACATACACACGGCTGTATGCCAATCACTATTGTTAATTTTTGACTTATTCAGATATGTACACACCTATGTGGCTCTATTTTAGGAGCAGACTTACTGATGGGCAGGTTATGACTTAAAACATTATTAGCAATAAGAATATTTGCATTATACAGTACTGGTAGGGGGAAAGAAAGATTCCAGACTCTTAACCGGCATCTTGTCTCCCGGACAAATCAGAATGAACTAAAATGCGCGCGTGTGTGTGCTCGCGCGCACCGGCTAGGCTCCTCAAAGGCCTTACTTCACAGTAAGCCTCCTGAGGCCAGTGCGGGCTTCCAGAGCAAGGGCTTTGAGGATCACGGCCTAACAGGTCAGTCGTGTAGGCGTCACCTTTGGGAGTAAGGCCCTGGCTGGTTTCGAGGAAATCATTCCTTAAGTCGACTTACATGGAAGCAAGTCCTATCAGAATCAAAGGGGCACGCTTAAAAGTCGGTCTCAGCCAGAAAACAAAAACAAAACAAAACAAAAATAAAACCGGGAAGTGTTGCACAGAGCAATCCTCTGCATGTTTAGTCAGAGTCCCACCGTGCTCAATGGAGCTTACTCCCAGGTAAGTGTGTACAGGACCGCAGCCTAAAACTGCTGTAAGCCCGCCACCACCCCCGTCACATCACATTCCTCAGCCTGGATGTCTCTTAACAGCGGGCCCTCAATGGGAGGCCAATGTCTCCATGGTTTCCGCACCATCCCTCTGAGCGGTAACTCTCTCCTCCCCGGGGAGAAATGGCCTCGCTAGGGACTAGCCGCGTGTTCGTTTGTTCCCCACAAGGAGGACCCTTAGGCGAATATTGTCTCCAGCTTACCCTGGAATAGTCCAGGCTGGTCATAGCCGGGTTGGAGTCGACATGAGCTCTCACCAGGGCACTGATCAGACTCACCGGGGGCGAGGGAGGGGAGGGCTCCTGGGGGCTCTTCGGTTTCGATGGCAAGCGACCCCTCCGGCCTTTTAAACTGTCTGTGCGAACCACTGCGAAAGAGAAAGCGGGTTAGTTCTCCTGGCCAGAGGGAGAAGCAAAGAGACGCTCTCCGCGCTTCCTTTCGGGATGCGGCGGAGAGCACTTTGGGAACGCAGGGAAGCCTGCCTGGCAAACACGAGCCACGAGGTAAGGCTCCCACTCTTTTTCTGAAGTGGATCTTTCAAAGATGCCTCCGCTAGCCCACGGAAGCCTCCCTGACTCTGAAGGGAAACCAGGGCTGCAACAACGTGCTCTTTTCCGGGGCTTCATGTGGGAGACGGGGATGGCCTCCTTGAAGTGCTTGGGCTTAGCCTGCCCTGAACTAACAGTGCGATGATGACGACGATGAGAAGGCCCCTGAGCCTAGGCTGGCATGCCCTCACAAGAGCTGGAGCCTGCCTCTTCACTCCCGCTGTCCTGGAATCCTTTCCCCCGTTGTCTTACACCCGCGAGTAACCCCAAAGGGGTCCTGCCCCGTCTAGGATGACGAGTATCGGGTTCCAGGACCGAGGGAGTAACTTCGCCGCGAGCAGGAATTCCACCGCGCCTCCTTTGAGCGATCAAGGCCTGTGCTTTTGTATGGGGGGGGGGGGAGGATTCCAGATGGTGTGTGTGTGTGTGTGTGTGTTTGCCCACATGATCCACAGCACATGGAGGAACAGGGCTCAACAGCTCAATGCTGTGGTGAGCCAGTGTGGCGTAGTGGCTACAGTGTTGGACTGGGACTCTGCAGATCTGGGTTCTAATCCCTGCTCAGCCAAAAAGCTCATTGGGTGACTTTGGGCCAGTCACTGA
This sequence comes from Shinisaurus crocodilurus, assembly GCA_021292165.1. Lineage (NCBI taxonomy): Eukaryota > Metazoa > Chordata > Lepidosauria > Squamata > Shinisauridae > Shinisaurus > Shinisaurus crocodilurus. The sequence goes on along the minus strand of CM037876.1, from coordinate 158,094,979 downwards.
CTCTCAGCCTAACCGACCTCTTCTCTGACAGGGTTGTTGTGGGGAGAACATGGAGAGGAGGAGGACCAGGTCAGAGCCCTTGGGTTTCTTGCAAAGGAAAAAAGGCAGGATATAAATGTGATAATAAATAAAAATAATTTTTAAAACTCTTTTACTGAGAAGTAAATCCAACGGCGGTCAACGGAGCTTACTCCCCGCCTAGGATCACGGGCCCAACTAGGCGGGGAAGCGCACATTCTCCGACGTAGCAAAGGGGGACAGTGTGTGTGTGTGTGTGTGTGTGTGTGTGTGCGCGCGCGCGCGCGTGCCCACTTGCTTTTTATTCTGTGGTAGAAATGGGGGAATGGCTGCTACCACCCACCCACCCACCGGCAGGCCATACCTTCTTTGACCATGCCGACCGCGAGGCACTTCTGAAAGCGACAGTACTGACACCGATTCCGGCGGCGCTTGTCCACGGGGCAGTTCTTATTCGCTAGGCAAACGTACTTGGCGTTTTTCTGGACGGTGCGCTGCGAAAACGGGAGGGGGTGAGAGAAAAAGTCCAAGGAAGGCACCATCGGTTAAATGGCACTCACAGGCTAGGATTTCTTTCCCTCCCCCGACATCTCTCTCTCTCCCCCCCCTTCCACTCCTCCTTTTTCCAAAGCGTTTAGCAAGAAACAAACGGAGAGCCCTTCTTCCTCCGAGCTCTGCCCGCAGTAGCTCCCCGCCAACGTTTTATATGCCAAGCGAAGGAGCGAGGAGACGCTCGGTAAATACAAATCCGTGGGCATTCATACTATTTACATTCCTCGGAGACCTTCTTCTCTTTCAAATGATAAGATTATTCAATCAGGATGGGGCGGGGGGGGGAGGGAAATAAAGAGATCACTTAATTTGACCATAGGGAATTCTGTTCCACTTGGTTAGCTTAGACACGGTTCTCTGTCCTAACCAATTTCAATCCGAAGGCGAAAGGAGAGCGCATGCAAATGAGGCCCCCGCTGCCCGCTCCGCTTCTGCGCGCCTCTGACTGTGGACTTGCATTTCTTTCTCTCTCTTTTTTTTTCTGGGAGGCTGGAGGGAAACGTGCCACGACCCCTTTACTTTTTGGAGGGGGTCGTGGGCACCGTGTCCCCCCTCCAAGCAGTGGGGGGGGGGGGGACGCTGACTACATCAACAATTAGCTTTCCCTGCCCCAAGCGATGGCTGCCTTGATACTCCGAGTAAGGGAGCAGGCCCAATACAGCGCCTAACGCATAGAAGAAGAAGGAGGAGAAGGCTAAACAAATGCTGAAGTCGTGGTATTTGTGCCCTTGTAATTCCTGCCCTGGACTGCGGGGGCTGATCCCTGGTGGGACTTGATTGGAGAGGGGTGGGGAGGTGAAATGTGGACTTGGTAACACTTTCTCTCTGTGTGACCCCACGCACACATCTTTAGGATCACCTATGAGCCTTTCCTAATCCCGCCCTTGAAGCATCTTTTGGTCCTTTGCGGTCTGTGTCCGGGCAGTGGCCTGACACATTGCCTGCGCTGTATTCATTAAGCAACTGATACTGTGAAAGAGAGGGTCTCTCTCTCTCTCTCTCTCTCTCTCTCTCTCTCCCACGCCCACGTTTACAGAGATCATGCCAAAGGGCTTATTTACTCCTTAACTCCATTGGAACACGCTGTCCTCCTTTCCCCATCAGGGTGTGGAAAACGTGGTTTAAAAAAGAAAGGGGCTGTGTGTCGCCATCCTTTCCAGGCACGGGGGTGAGTGGAGTGGGGGTCACGTCCGTGTTACTTAGAGGGAGCCCAGAATCAAGGTCACAGCGAACTTCTCAGGCCTCTCGGTGCGAATGATCCTGAACTGTTTCAGGGACTGGGCGTTGTGAAGAGGCGGGTTAGCCTGTACCGTTTAAAGACCCCACTTATGTGGCGCCTGTCCACACAACCAACCAAGGCGATGAAAAGCCTGGCTGTCTCTGCCCCTTAAAGGCCGAGAAAGAGAAACCAGGGCCTCGGGGATACAATGCGTGTCTGTAGACAGGCAACCAGACGGGCGGTAGTTATTCTGGATTAATTAAGACGAGTGAAAGCGACTGGTCTTGTGGATGCGTCTCCGATCAGAGGGTGGGTTAGGCCACCGTTTCCGCCAGGGTTTCTAATCCGGGGTGATCGTGGAGGGGTTGGTCATTATTCCAGACTAAAGTCAAAAGGCGTAATAACCTCGGGTAGGTTTTGGCGCGCGGGAGGCTGAGCCTCACTGAAGATGGGCGAAGGGATCGCTGGGGGAAGGGATGCCTCCGCGCACGAAGGGCCGCGTATGGGTGGAGGGAAGGATGGATCGTCGGGGCGGTGGGGGCAATGACTGGTGAGTTGTAGGCCTCGCACGCACACGATCCGAGACACGCACGACCCCCAGACACAGGCACACAGACCTGGGCTTGCAGCGGCGGCGGCGGCGGCGGCAGCGGCTCACCTTGAAGAAGCCTTTGCAGCCCTCGCAGGTGCGCACGCCGTAGTGCTGGCAGGCGGCGTTGTCCCCGCAGACGGCGCACAGCCCCTCGTTGGAGGGCGAGCCCCGCGAGGGCGGGGAGGGCACCTGGGCGTCGAGGAGCTGCGAAGCGTGCCCGATCTGCAGGCCGGGGAAGCCGGCGGCGGCGGCGGCGGCAGCAGCGGCCTGCTTGCGGATGGGGCTGGGCAGGGCGAAGGGCTGCCCGTCGTGGTGGTGGTGGTGGTGGTGGTGATGTCCGCCGTGGGCCGAGGGCTCGCCGCCGTTGAGCGGCAGGGCGTGCAGGGCGCCGTCGAAACGCATCTGGCAGCTGCCCACTGGCGTGCCGGGCGGCGACTGCTTGAAGGAGAAGAGCGAGAGGCGCGGCACGGCCGTCGGGGCCGCTTTGTGCAGGCCGCCGCCGCCAGCCGCCGCCGCCGCGCCGCCATAGGCCTGGTGGTGGTGGTGGTGATGGTGGTGGTGGTGGAAGCCGTGCAGGGGCCCCGCCTCGTCCCAGACGCTCTGGGCCGGCGCGAAGCCGGCGGACGGGGCGGGCGGTGACGAGCAGGGCTTGTAGTAGACCGCCAGCTCGTCGGGCTGCTGGGGCCCGCCGGCCGGGGGCTGCGGCGGCGGCGGAGGAGGAGGAGGAGGAGGCGGGTAGCCGTGGCCGTGGCCGTGCAGGGGCAGCTCCTCGACCTTGATGGAGGGCGGCGCCGGCGGCTGCGGCGGCTGCGAGGGCATTTGGTAGAGGCAGGGCGGCTTGACGTCGTAGCCGGCGGCGGCTGCTGCGGCGGCGGCGCCGTAGTTGTCCATAAAGGTACTGAAGCTGGGGAGAGAAGTGGTGGCAGTGATTTCAGTGTTGGTCAGGTCCATGCTAAACTTCACAAACTCGGGCGTTAAGAAGTCCGAGCTGTACTCCCCGGCAGCCGCCGAGTGGTGGTAAGCGTAGCTCTGCGTGGCCGGGCTGGCTCCTTGAGGCGAGGACCCGTACTGAGCCTGGACGCAGGGCATGGCTGCAAACGAAACACGGCACAACAACAACATGGCTCAGCGATCCTGGGCAACAACAAGCCCCGACAGGGCGACCCTCCTCAGCCCGCCTCCTCCTCCTCCTCCTCGCCCTGCCCTTCCCCGCCCTTTTCCTCCTCCCTCACCACCGCCCACTCCTCGGATAAGGCTTTTGGACTGCGGGGGGGGGGGAGAGGAGGCTAAGAGAGGTGGGTGGGAGGTACGGAGGGAAGTGGGGTAAGAAGCATGGCTGGCAGAAGGATTGGAGGTAGAAGGAAAGAAGGAAGGAGACGGTGGCCAGAAAGCAGGGGTGTGGTAGAAAGGGAAACTGGAGAGACACACACACAGAGAGAGAGAGAGAGAGAGAGATGGAAAGGGAGGGAGAAAGAGGGGACGAAGGGAGGCAGTCAAGTGATGGGGCAGGTGGAAGATCAGGTAGAGGAAGAGGTGGGGAAGAGGGTGTGGTATATAGAGGTAGCGATAGGGGAGAGGAGGGGGCAGAGAGGGAGGGGGTAAGGAGAACAGGGGAAACTGATCGCGGGCGGAGAAGGAGATAGATGGGAGCTCTCCTCTAAGCCCGCAGACAAGCCGGCGAGGGACAGTCTGGGAGCAGTCAGCGCTTGAGCTTGTAGCCCGCATCTCCCTCCACCCGCCACATGCCTTCTCCTCCCCCGCCCCGCACATCTTCCCCCTCCCCATCCCAAATTTTGCATGTGCACAGCCCCACTCTCGGGATGTACCCGAGGAAAGCATCTGAATGAACCAGCAAGGGAGAGGGTTTGCAAGCTGGTGGCCGGTGGTGGTGGTGGTGATAGTCGTGGTGCAGGAGGAGGAGGAGGAGGAGGAGGAGGGAAAGTAGCAAGCAGCTCACCCACCTTCAGCCGAGCGAGAGGCGTTTTCGGGGGGATTAAAGGCGGACAGCGTCGGAATTCAGCGGAGGGACAAGTTGCCAAGACTTGAGCAAAGCGCTGCGGGATCCAGTCTGCCGGGGATGCTCTCTCTGAAACGCGGACAACATACGAGAGGGAAAACTTGGTTACTCTTTCAGCCTCGCCTGGAACAGATCGTCAGGGAAAGAAGCCTCAGCACCAGGGCTTCCTAGAAAGACCGGAGGAGAATCGGGGTATAGTCTCCCTCACAAGAGTTATATGCATGTGAGGATGAGGGTGGAAAAATCTGTTGCTTTTTTAAAAAAAGAGCTGTCATACCGCATTATTTGTTTCCTCCTTGGCTAACAAAAGTGTATTAAAATTTAGTTTTATTTCTCTCCCCCCCCCTTAGTAGTGTGCGCCTATGCATGAGTATGCTTTCACACATACCCACGCATGCTTGCATATATAAAATACCCCAAAAGAAAGCTTATTTGGAAAGAAGTCAGTCCTTTGGAACTTGGATTAGATTTTGTGTTATTATTATTTTAAAAAGGAAAGGGGGGGGAGAGAAAAAAGAACCGTGCTTATGATCGGGGTGTCAGTTTAATAAAATAAAATAAAATAAAATAATAGAAAAAGAGACCAGCCCCTCCCACCGCCACTTTCCTCTAGAAATTCCGCTGGACTGGACGAGTTTCACAGGCTCGCTCCAAAAGGAGCGTTAACAGCATAAAATGAATTAATTAAAACACAGACACTCGCACACGCACGCACAAAGGAGAAGGCAATTAAAGGCCAAAGCAGCGACAAATGAGAGCCAACGGGCTGCACAGGGAGGAGCAGGGAGAAGTTTTGTTTTGTTTTGTTTTGTTTTTCCCAGGGATGCGCGTTACAAAGTAACTGCACCCGACGAGAAAGGGGTCCCTCTTTCCACCTCTTCCGGATCCCCTTCGGAACTGACGCAAATCAACTTTACGTGGGGCTTTTCCAACGGTTGCATCGCTTCGCGATCATCCCAAAGCTAGTTTAGCTGGCTGGCTTCTCAAGCTTGCAAGAAGCACGCCGGGAAGTTTCACAACCGAAGCCCACCTAGCGACTCCCCTTCGCTTCCGCTCCAGAGCCTTGTGCCCTTAATTCGAATTCCAGTCAAAGCATTCAGTCTCTTCGCCTGTCCCATCACCATGACATCTCTACCGGGGCCACCCCGCATGGCTAGGAAATTCGGACGAGGGCTGCTGGGGGAGATTTCCCCCTCCAGGCTTTCTCCCAGCTCCACCTATGCTAAGTCAGGGGGCCGGCATCCCTCCCCCACCCCCGCCGCTATAAAAGCCGCGTGTGATACACTCATTCACCATCCGCACCTCCGGCAGTAATAAACATGAAAGGCCGCGAAGCGATCGAGGGGACTGAGCGCCAGCCCCGCTCGCTAAGCCTTGGAACTGGCGGAGATCAAAGTCGTTCCCAAGCAACGCACACATCCGCCCAACAACTTTTCTCCTGCAATTGAACCCTGGACACATCACACACGCACGCCGAGGATTCTCATTCACACGCTTAAACATTACGGAACCGAGTCTAGACGACAGACTAAGCCCAAAGATGGTAAACAGCAGTTTAGGCATATGGAGTGGGGGCGGGGGGGTAGAGATCCCCAGATCTGAAGGCCGAGCAGGTGTCTAGGAAATTTGGACAAGCCTCCCACACGTTGTGTTACTACTTCGTTACTTTCCATCGCCGCGCCCACCCCCTGCTCCCCACCGCCAATATTTAATCGCCTCGAGAAAACTGGGGACCCCCATCCAGATGGCAGCGGGTGAGCAGCCACAACAAGCAACGCGATCCACTTACTTGTTAGGCGGTGTCTTTTTCATTCATTCAACTGTTGGTGGCTCCGATTTCCCAGGGGAGGATCGGCGGGGGGTGGGGAGCGGAGAAAGAGGAGCAAGAGAGCCTCTTCTTGCTGCTGCTGCTGCCTCCTGATTTCGCGCTCTCGCTTTCTTTCTGCCTTGCTTTCTCTCGCACTATATACACGCACGCACACACACACACGCACACAGACACACACGCGCGAAGACACGCTCCCGAGCTCTCCAGGAAGGACGGGACGAGCGAAGCGCGGGGCGAGCAAGCCGGACAGACTGGCCCTTCCCTCCAATGTGCCTTTGTTTATGTGGGCTCCGTATTGCACAGCCAACATGCGCCTCATTCTCCAAGCGTCAGTGCACGTCAGTGCTGCCCGCCCAATCAGCCAGTCAAGGGGCTGGATCTCTCCGTACAGTTGGCTAGTTCTTGCTTTGGTAATTTTCCGACGTGACATCACCAAGAGTGGCGCTTTTAAGGTGGGAAACAACTCGCGGGCTGCCTTCACCTTGGCGCTGCTGTGCTTGCCAAAATAGGGGCAGGGCCCTCCCCCCCGCCTCCATATTCTGGTACACCCCCCATGTCCGAGACTATAAACAAAGAACGAATTCGCCTTCCCTCTCCCCCCCCCCGCTTTACGCCGAGCCGAGAATCTCCATACACTGTCAATCCATCTCCTCCCTCCCCCCCCCCTTCATTGCTTGTTGGATGAGTTCTTCTACCTTAGGCTGCCAGAGCACACGGAGCACGTGCGCATCTTTGCAGGTATGTCCACTTTTCGGATCTAAGCTTGCAATCCTGTACACACACTTACCCGGGAGCAAGTCCCATTGAACTCAGTGTGGTTTACTTCTGAGTAGACATGCATAAGGTTGCTCTGCTTATCTCTCTCTCTCTCTATCGACTGCTTCCCATGACGCTTCGTCCTTACCCATCCCACCCAGGCAAGTACCGTCTTATCTCGGATCCGCTCTCCCTCCTCCGTTTTCTCGAAGCAGGTCACTTTGCAGGTAAAAGACCCGTGGAATGTATTGACGCAGCCAGTCCAGCATTTTAAAGCTGAAACAACGTATTTAACCAGTTGCACAATCGTTCCCAGCCCGATTTACGTCCGGAAACATAAATGTCTCCCACCTCCCCCACCCCCGCCGGCCGCGCTCCAGCTGCTTTAGAAACTTTTCAGGAAGCTGAGAAGCTTTCCTGAGAAAGGGAAGCGTGCGTGTGAGTGGCTGGACTTTGGGGGAAGTTCTTGCTCGCAGGACCTGTGGCTTTTTTTCGCCCATTATACATGAGAAGAGGCAAGTCCTGAGTTAGCAACGCATTACTGAGAAGAGCTTCAGTCTTTCAGGGGGGAAACCCCCGTTTGCAAACAGCTGAGCTGCAGAAGTTGAGTTCAGAGGCAGGGCAAGGAATAACCGGAGCACGGTGCGGGTGTGGAGGGGGAGTGGCGAGATCGTGGTCAGGATCAGTGCAGTGCGGTCCGATCCAAGGCATGCTTCACCCGGAATTAAGACGGCCATGCTAAGCACACTAGCTAAGGGCTATGTTCCATTGCACCCAGCGGGACTTACTTCCGAGTAAACATGCAAAGGGTTACTCTGGAACGTCCACTGAGTTAAGCCGTGGAGGTTACTTGTGAGTAAGTGCTGGTCCAAGTACGGATCGTTGCCTCAGGGAGAGACATAGGGTTGAATCCCAAATTAGCCCTACTTAGAGTAGACTCATTGAAATGAATGGGACGTAAATTAGTCATGGCTAACTTAAGTGTAATTCATTTCAGTGGGTCTACTCTAAGCAGGACGACCATGGGCTTTAACCCATATCTGGAGCTGTCTGCCCCACTTCTGGCGGCGCTTGCCACGCTGGGAGCAGGGGCTCGGAGTGGGCGTTGCAGTCCAGGGGTGGCGTGTAGGAGGACGCGCGGCCGGCGCTCTGGGAGAGGAGAAAGAGGGCCGGTTCACACGACCCAGGCTGCCGGCAGGGGAGGAACCGCGGGGCCGTCCGCGGGGTCCAGCGGGGCGCCGCACACGACCGGCGCCCCGCGCGCGTGGGCAGACCCCGTAGTCCCCGCACCGCAGTGCGGGCCTCCCGGCGGTAGGGGGTGAGGCCCGGGATGCCCAGAGGGGCCGTTTGCCCCTACAGGCTGGAGCGGCGGCGGCTCCGGCCGCTCTGGGCTGCCGTCTCTGTGGGGACCCCGCGGGACGGCCGCCCGCTGTTCCGACGGCACGGTGACCACGCGCGGTAGGGGCTTACCCCGCTACCGACCGTGGTCACTTTCCGTGGGTCCCGCCCGCGGCTGTCCCGCGGGGGCACCTCTGGTCGGCGTGCACACGACACGGGAACCGCGGGGGAGCAGCGCTCCCCCGCGGTTCCCGTGTCGTGTGAACCGGCCCAGACTTTCACTACCCGCGCTGCCCTCCGCCCCCTCTCCCTCCGCCTCCCCCCCCCCGCGCGCCCTCGGAGCAGCAAGAGGTTTCGGTGGGGCTGATTGATTCACGCGCTCTTGCTGTTTCCTTCCCTTCTGCCCATCCCCCCCCCTAACATTCCAGGCGGGGAAAGTTTCACACTCTCACTTGTCAAAAAGTATCCCCACAGTCGGGTGACTGGCTGCCTTGACAGCGGAACTCCAGAGCACGTGAACAGTTCAAAAGACGGCGCTGATCTTCCAGCGTATTTTGGGCTGGGCATGGGGGGGGGGGGTAAGCTTAGAAAGAGGGGGTGTGTGGACATCGACCCGTACAGTGCAAGCCGATCTGCTCGTAAACTCTGAAGCCCCACTGAGTTCAATGGGATATACTCCCTGGGTGTAAGTGTCTCTATATGATTGTGCTGCATTCATCCTCGCACACCCAGAGAGATTCCGTGCGGTCGGATCCTATGCATGTTTCCTGGGAAGTAAGCGCAGGGTCAAGACGTGCCTCAGACCGATATGCTTCTCTTTATTTTACTTTGGAACAGGAATCAGGTCCCCTTTGGGCCCTCCCTCCGGGAGTTAGAAGTATTGGTGCATCCTTTGCAAGTTGGGATCGCAGTTAATCTGGAAGGATCTCCCCAGCTTCCTTCAAATGACCTTTCCCTTGAGGCGGAGAGAGGTGAAGCATACTTGAGCCAATGGGGTTCCCTCCCAGACTAGCAAAGTCTCCTCTCCCCCCCCCCCACCACCCGAGCTATTTTTAGGAATTCTATAAATAGCGAGAGGGCGCTTCTTCGAGAGGCTAAGAACGAAGGGTGGAGGGAGGGGAACCTTGATCGGCCACCTTAAGTTCTCCTCCTCTTGCTCTGGCTGGCCCGGCCGAGAGGACCTGGGAGGAGGGGAGAGAAAGCGCGAGCTCATTAGCATGAGCGCAGCCGCGTCAGCCGCCGCCCGTGGGCTGAAGTGAACGAAAGGGAAAAAGTGAGAGTAGGGAGGGGGGAGGAGAGGCGGGGCGGCGCGTGACGCAAGGGGACGGGGCCATTGACGCAACAGGGCCGGGATGCGCCCAAAATAGTAGCAGCTGCTGTAGCGCCCAGGCAGCTTGCCCCGGCGGTGGCTGCTCCATTGCGGGCTGCGAGAGGGGGAAGCAACAGCCTGGCAGTGGGCTGGGCTATTTTAAGGCTCCCCGAATCGGAAACTCGAAAGCAGCCCAAAAGGGGCTATTTTTAAACCTTTTCCTGGCCCGGCCTTTGAGGCGGAGAACTTCTTTGCTCTCTCACTTTGTCTGTGGATTTGAAGTTGCTCGCCTCAGATCAACGCACGTGCCACGGATGGGTACCTCTGACCCGCGGCTTGTGCCCTTAATACGTGTATATGTATGTTTACTCCGAAAAGTGACGGGCATACACTTTACTTATCACATTTGCAACACCCTTTTCCCCAAAGACACTTAGGATATTATACTACATATGGGACTCTCCCCTTTATCCTGGCTACTCGGGCACCTGTCATGGCTGAGTATGTATGTGAATGGCACACCTCAGGTTTACTCCAGTCCATCCTGCCTCTCGTCTACTACTCTCTCGTCTACTACTTTACATAGAAATAATTTCAACCAGCAGCACCTCATGGGCATTGAAAAACGATGGCTGCAATCCTATGCACAGTTGCACACTTACCAGGGAGTAAGGCCCATTGAACTCGGGATTTACTTCCGAGCAGACACGCTGCATAGGGTTGCACTTTAACAGATGGCCGCCACCTATCCTTCGCCTCAGTTCAGCAGGATAAAAAGATATGTCTTAGATATTGTGTACTGGACCAATTCTAGTTGTTTAAAAGATTTTTTAAAAAAGTTGGTCTATACACCAGTGTGGTGTATTGGTGAGAGTGTAGGGCTGGGACTCCGGGAGATCCGGGTTCTAGTCCCCGCTCCGCCATGAAACTCACTGGGTGACTTTGAGCCAGTCACTGACTCTCAGCCTAACCTACCTCACAGGGTTGTTGTGAGGATAAAATGGAGAGGAGGAGGAGGATTATGCAAGCCGCCTTGGGTTCCTTGCAGGAAAAAAGGCAGGGTATAAATATAATAAATAAATAAATAAAATAATTATATACTTTATCTTCTGCTGCCCCATTTAAAAACTAGTGAATTTGCAATTATCCAAAATTTGACCTATTCATCAAGCTTGCTCCTTCTACATTTCACAAGTGAAGTTTTCACAAGTGAGGCAATTTGGCTTTTCTTTCATTCTTTCTTGGGCACATGGAACACAAACTGAGAACAGATATGAAGCCTCCTAACTTTCTCTCTAAAAGCACTTCAGTTGGCCAATAACAACCATTAGTTGCTGCATTTCTGCAATCCTGGCGGTAGGGGGCTCGGCTTAACAATCAATATAAGGAGTGCATTTGAATGGCCTAATAAAATCTGATTGGTGTTTAATGCGCGTTGGTAAAACTTGGAATATTTGCCCCAAAAGATAAGCCTGTATATATATCCCATCTGTATTTTGGTGAAAGCAACTGAGATATCTCACATCTCATTGTCCAAGGCTTTTGTTTTGGATCACTGAAATAGTTGGTAGTATTTCTTTTGACATGTGGTATCTCGATCACAATTTCAGCTGAGAACGCAGAATAAAAATATTGTATAAATAATAAAAAGGGGTTACATTCTGTAAGACAGAGCCAGCTCTTTCTCACTAGTACACAGTAGTGTCATGAAAACCTTGTCTGCAGAAGCATTCTGAAATATTTTGCTGTCATACTGTGAATGCTGGATTCCCCAATATATATTATGGTTTTAATGGGATTTTTTTGTTGTTCAATTATTTAATTACTTATGACACATTGCCTTGAGTACAATGTCTAGGAATAATACACATACACTCATGCACATACACCACTGTCAGTGTGACTGTGGAATCTAGTTCTTAAAACATTTATGCTGGCAAGTCTTCCTGCACTGCCACAAAGCAAGCACTAGAACACCAGACTGTCATGTTTCAGTAGCAAGATGGCTCTGCTGGCATTTTTCTTTCTTGATATATCCATTCATAACCCTTCACACATGCCTGGGTAGCACATCATAGGATCTGCCTGTTCTCTGGGATCACAACTCTAGTTTCTAATTTAAAACCATGAAACTGTAAGGCTCTATGGTAGGACTGCTATAGTGGAAAATTATCAATTTCCAGAGCTTTTTTTTGGCCAATGAGAGGTGGAAAAGTATGTTCATATCTCCCTACTGAAATAAAGGATGAGCTATGGACAAATGAAGCTCATACTGCTCGTAAAAATGTAAATGTATGTTCAAGTGCTATACATAGATTGGAAAGATCTTTACTAGATTGCCAGAGTGTTTAATGCAAGATTAGGAAAGACAGGGAAACTATTTGGTCCGTTATTAAATTTATACCCAAATTCCATGCACATTTACTGAGCAAAAAGGCTTGCTTGCTTGCTTGCTTATTTATTTAATGCTCTTCCTTCAGGAAATTCAGAGTGGCTTCTGTGGGACTCTGGACAGTCTTTCATCCAGACACTGACCAGACTAGGCCTTTTAACTTAAAAACACTGAGACAGCACCAGACAGCCTCAGACCATTTTGCAGCTTGCTATAGAGGTGAATGTGATAAGGTGCATAACAGAACAATCCTATGCATGTTTACTCAGAAGTCCCACTGAGTTCAATGGTGCTTACTCACACGTAAATGGATATAGGACTTAAGCACTTTGCAAATTAGAAGTATTATATAAAACACTGACCTGTCATAGTAGTGGGCCTTATAGCATGACAACACATTTACTTACCATATGAGTAAGAAATTAGTTTTCTATACTGATATAATCTGGTCAGATATAAATACATTTGATAGTATATTGTTCCATTAATTTCACTGAAATCTAAATGAGTTTAGAATTAAGGCACTAAGGGGGTTTTATTTGTAGTATCTAGGAATAGTCACGATTAGGGATATGTGAAAATGAACACAACATGACTACTTATTACACTAATTAAAGACAATCTGCATGCCAAGTATAAATGAATCAATATGTAAGATGCAACTTTCCACTTGTAATTGTAATACATGTTTTATTTGGCATAGTTCAACATAAACAAGCAGTGCACTCTGGTTTAACATTAAATCTGAACTGATTCTAAGAAAGATTTGAAAATGAAAGCACAATCTTCAAAATTCTGCCTTATGTAGATATTTATATGGGGTATAGTTGATATAGGTAATCTTATCTGCATTAACTTGACAATACTGAACTCCAAGTTAAGTTACTCAAAAAATTATGAAAAAAACACCAAAACTGAAGTTGCATGAAGCAGAATTACATGACATATACAGCTAACAAAACAATACACAATAAAACAGGTTAGATGCATGTGATGCTGGAATCTAAAAAGAAAACCCACCAGAGAATTATTGTGTTGTTTTCCAAAAGCTGGAGTTCTTTATTATTGGCAAATCTCTATTTTTAACCTATACTGGGGTTTTCTCTCTGATCTTTTCTCTGAAGCTATATTTGTAAGAAATAAATACTTATAAAGCATATCTACAGGAGGAAGAACAGATGCAAATGAGGAAAGAGCTCCTATACCTTTAATGCCCAACAACATGATGCATCTGTCAAAATTCCCTGTTCTACACAGTTCTTAAAGATACAGCAGCTACTATCCTCTTCTGTATCTGGTCACCCCAGGCAAGGTAGGTTTGCAGGATTTGGTTTTAGATCTTAGCTGCAACTTTTGAGGTGCTTGGGTCTCAGTAACATATCAATACTAACCAACAACAAAAAGGCAGCTATTAAAGTCTCCCAACATATTGATGGTATATATCCATTATTTGGAAACATTTGATGTGTTTCAGTAATGCAGACTCTCTTTCCAATGAGAAAGTTACTAGATTTTGCCTAACACCTACATCCTAGAAATGTTTACTCATAAGTAAGCTCTATTGATTTAAATGGCGCTTCCAAGTAAGAAACATGCCCATGCCTTGCTGATTGTTATACTGGTTATCCCATGCTGTATGTGTATATTATAGAAGTAACTTATAGCTGGGACCTTATAGTGGCAAGCTGCATACCTAATTACAATATCTTTAGAATAGATGTTAATATAAAATTTCATTGCTCATTTTAAAGTTCTGAAGTTAACAACATAAACTTGAAGTTGAGTAATTAAGTAATCCTTATATAGACACTTATTAAAGTATTTATACATATTATCTTAAATCTACATCTATCATTTTGCCAATTAAAATTAGGACTTTAATTGCAATTAAGTAATTTAATTGCCAATTGAACAGCAAAATTGCTAAGTGACTAATTTTAATGCCTATTTTAATTACCAATCATGACTGGGGAGGGAGCTAATCAAGCAGTATCAGAGTAATGATGTGAAAAAAAGAGAGGGAGAACAAACATTCATGGCTCCATGCTTCAAAAAGAAACCTACATTAAATAAATGCAAACAGTTTTATAGATGGAGCAAAATTCTGCATTTTGGTATCTAAATACTTGAACATAGAACACAATTAAATGTTAACCATCTGTTGAAAGTATTAACTACGAAGTGCACTTTCACAATTTGTATATTGGTCCAGCAAAAGCAAAACCCCCAAACCTGAGCATTATATACAGAGGTTGCCTAGGACAGTTGTAATTTATGCATGGAATTATGATTTAGAAGAGCTTAACTTTAGAAGTTAAAACTGTATGTAAATATATTCTGTTCTATTGGAGAAATTCCTATAACTGCATTTTTAAAAAGATGCTAATCACTTAAGAAGATACCTTAATATAGCAAAATAAATAGCAGGAATGCTTAAACAGTAATATCAGGAAGACAGCATCTGTGGTTGTAATAAAATCAGAGTAATGCTTACAAGTAAACCTGTGCACTTAGAATCCACAATACATGCTGATAATTTTTTTCTGGTTTGCTTTGCTTTCCTTCATAATGGAAGGTATATGCCACTGTGTCATCAGCATTACTGTCTCCTGACAGTTTAGCAGATAAAAACTATGAATTATGAACTCTCCCGGGTCACTGGAAGCTACATTTCAGAAGGTCCATATCAATACATTCATTCTTGTGTTTCAGTAAGAGCACTTCCCTCTTCTTAGGATATTTCCAACCAATAATTGTTTTCTGTCCCTTCAAATGGCCAAATCTGCAGTCAAGCACTTAATGGATTCCAACATTACACTTATTTAAAGGGGGGGGGGGGATCGAATTAATAAAAAGCCCTGTCCAGGTCAGGACTGTACAATAAAGCCCAGCATACAACCATTAATGGTAAGTAGGGCTTTTAAGACAAATTATGGGTGAGTGACTTACCGTAACTATGCTTTGCATAGCTAAACTACACATTGCATTGCGGCTATGCGTAACCTTAGCCCAAAAGCCTCTATCCCATAGCAAAGCACACTCTGGAAGGGTGTTCTGCAGCAGAGAAAGGTGGGTGCCAAGGAGGGGTTCTAACCCCTTTCCTGCTGCAGAGTGCCACCTCTTGAGGATACTTTGCAATGAAGAAGAGACTATCAGGCTAACATTACACATGTCTGCATTGTATAGATTGGCCCTTGAACTTTAGAGAAGGCAGGCAAGTAAATGTTTAAAGCTGTTGATCCAAGTGTGCGTGTGTACATATTATGTGCTTTTAAAATCAGATCTATATTGCTATTTTAAGCAGGACCAGGGATTACCACCTCCCTTTTTCTATCTCTGGATGTTAAATGATTCTTTCCATAGTTCATTACATAGGCAATACAGACTTTGAATGCTCTTATACCTATT
This sequence comes from Shinisaurus crocodilurus, assembly GCA_021292165.1. Lineage (NCBI taxonomy): Eukaryota > Metazoa > Chordata > Lepidosauria > Squamata > Shinisauridae > Shinisaurus > Shinisaurus crocodilurus. The sequence goes on along the minus strand of CM037876.1, from coordinate 158,079,550 downwards.
TCATATCAATAATGTAGCTCCCACAAAACTGAATGTTACAGTACTTTGAAAGAATATCTGATTATATACTAAAAGTACAGCTTTATCCACTGTCCTGCTGAAATCAAATAGTTGGCTTCAAAAGTTAAAAGTTTCTATTCCTCATTAGGATTAACAATTTTTCATATCAGAAATGAGCATCTGATTCTCCAAACATACTGGATATTGATTGCAATATGCTTATTGTACTAAGCATGAATATCCTGTTTAGCAAAATCTAATAAGCTGCAAGGATGAACAAATTTGATACTATTCCTTGTAATAAGTTATCAGGTTGATTTTGTGATAAGGCTGCATATTATGTAAACAATCATTACACTTGTATGTGTTGAGTTATAGTCTGAAAATATAAAGTGAATGAAATGTACAGCACCATATGAATAATTGCAAATGCTGTTAGTCTTCTTGAAATACTATTTTTCTCCCTAATTTAGATAGAATGTCAGAGACAGAGATTACAAAGAACTGCAGCTTTTAGTAATGCTCCTATGAGCTCAACAACCTGACTGAGCACAGCCATGCAAAAATGCTTTTCATGGACTTTGAGCTCTGCAAAAGCTTGTTTGCATGAATGAGGAGCATTTTTCTTCTCAATGTACTTCAGTGGCAGACAAGGACAACAAAAACATGCACATTAGAAATACTATCCTAAGGAAGAGGATTCTAAGGAATGCTATCTTATACCCACTGACAGGTCAGACTTTGGATCAGGCTCTAAATATTTTACACATAATTATAGATTTGCCAATAAACAAATCTGGCTCACTAAAGTATATACATACCTTTTATATTTCTAAGGACAGTGAACCCCTTTGTGTAAACTGATACAATTAGACCAAACTATTTTTGTCATTCTGAAACAAGATAAATGCATAAAAATTAAACAAGAACAAAACAGCTCTGAAAATGTAGCTCTGTTGTGCTCTCATCTAGAGCTATCTGCCAACATCAATTCCATTTTCTAAATTTTGCTGCTGTTCTGCACTACTGTATTTTCTCCTCCTTCCCTTTTCCAGAAGACTGTAGAACCTCTATACACAGACACAAAATTAAGAATGGGATGTTAATAACATTTTAATAAGATGTTTATAGATACATTTAATGTAATTATTCTTCATACTGTCAGGTTATATTATGGGGGAGTAGGCCATGTGACACATTTGTCAGTTTCCAGGATCCCAGATGACAAATAGATGTTTACAGCATTTGAAGTCTTCCTGCATTTTAGTTCACATCCTTTACTAGACAGACTGCAAGATCCACTTACTGTCCTATGAAGTCTCAGGTCAAGGAATATAAATTGTACCAAGCAATTCATCTTTTTGTTCAGAGTCATTAAATTTCCTCCCAGAATATATTTGATTGATATTCTTGGAGGTGAAAGGCTAAAGGGACCATATGGCAACATGTTGCATTCCATATGTTATCTGCCCATCCGTGCTTAAGCTGCCATTAGCAACATCTGCACCCAGTGGAAATCCAGCTGCGCAGAAAACTATTGTCAGGACTGAACTAAATAAAGAAAAGAAGATGTAGATTTAATTCTATCAGAATTCAGATATACATTCAGCCTGTGAGGTGCGCACAGGGGACTTGAAACACTAAAATAATAATAATAATAATAATAATAATAATAATAATAATAATAATAATTTTAAAAAGGCAGACGAGTGTTTTATTGAAAATGGAGAAATGAAAGAAAAGAAGAAAAAACCTGGGATTTGTGAACAAATGATATATGAATGCACGTATTTGTGAACCACCCATCCAGGGCAGGAAGAACACGCGCACGCCTTCCGCTGCGAGACTGCACGTCCTAAAAAGGATCTTCCTCATTAGTCTTCGCAGCGCTACAAAAGGTCCCTCCTCCTCCTCCTCCCCCACAAGGGGAAAGACTTCCTCGATCTCGATTCAGTGGGGCTTCTTTGGGGGTGGAGACAAAGGAGAGAGGCTCCTCCCCCCCATAAGAAACAGGGTTCTCTTCTAAGAAGTTCCTGTTCTGTTGCCAAAGGAGATGGTTTCCTGTGGCTTGATCCAGGGGGGGACCCAAGCAAACACCCTGCCCCCCCCCAATACCTGTTCCTGGGCTCCCCGAGCGAGCCCGGGCTTTTCTGCCAATGCACGCCGCTCGCCCTCTTCTTGCCAATCGCACGCACGCCCAGGCTAGGTTAGGCTCCGGGCACAACGCCTCGCCTCAGGGCCAAGCGGTCACCTCCAGGGGGCGGCGGGCCGCTTCTCCGTCGAAAGAGTGGGATGCGGCGTGGGGGGGTGTCTTCCTTTCCCCGCCTTCCTTCCGAGCCCCCTGGTCGCTGCACACAGAGCGTCCATTGTAGCCGCCCCAGCGACGCCGCACGCCCGGCTCCGGCAGCCAAGAGCGTCAGCTCTCCCGTCAGCGAAGCCACTCTCCGTGACGGCAGCGCCAAGCTGTATAAATAGCCCAGCCCGGCCCAGCCCGGGCGGGGGGGGGGAGTTTCCATTGACGCCGCCAGGAAAGGAACAATGGCTTTGGGGCAGGAGCCGGCGGGCGCGCGCGCGCGGGCGCGCCTCCCTGGGACTGCGCCTGGCTCGGCGCCAGCCCCAACGCTGCAGGGCTTCTTCCCCGTTCCTGCTTTCCCGCCAGAAACGAAACTCTTGCGAGGGTGCGCTCTCTCTCTCTCTCTCTCACACACACACACACACACACACCCCTCCTGCAACCTTCTCAGTCTCTTCTAAGGCCGCACAGAATAAAACAAAACCTAAAAAGCTTATTAAAACTAGCAGGGCATCCCTTCCTCCCACGTTTGTCAGGTTACATAAATATTTTCATAGACATGGAATCTAACCTCAGAACCACGTTTTCAGATTTGCCCTTTGCCAGTGCCAATTCTTCCTCCCCCAGTCCAAGGCTGGTTAAAGAGTGTGAAGGGAAGACCCTCTTATACTGGCATTCTTTCACATATATGGCTTGCCCTGCTCCATCCTAGATTGTTGGCTGCTATGGGCAGGGCCAGAACTTGGGTGGGAGGGTGCTCTTGCACTCATTGAAATATTTAATTCTATCTCACGCAATGTTAGTTGTGACAAAGATATGTAAAATAAGCTATGCAAGAAGCTGAGCTGCCACATCAATTGCAGAATACTACTGAAGTTTCTCTGCAAGTTAAATAAAATGAGTGAAATTAAGCCTCGCAAGAGATTGGCAATGAATGTTAGTACTTAGAAGCAGAACCAAACAGAGAATAATCACACCAACTGTTCAGCCTTAATGTATATCAGCATGAAGAACTGGGTCCAATTCCTGAAACCAAACGAACACAGCAAGACTAGATAAACTTAGTGATTCCAGACCGGTTTGGGGTCTAGGATGAAGAGGTTGCATGATTGCTTCACCATGTGCAGATACAGATGATGATGATGATGATGATGATGATGATGATGATGTCCCATGCTTCATCACAGTATCACCAACACACCAGTTTGTTCCATACTAGTTTAGTTGTGAAAGTCAGGCCTGAAATATTCCATGTAGCTATTAAGGCTGCAATCCTGTACTTGGGAGTAAGTCCTGTTCAACTTAATGGGGATTACTTCTGAGTAGACTTGTATAGGCATATAATGTTGAAATTTATTGCATTATCATAAAGGCTTCTGACAGTGTGGCAAAAAATGGGAATTTCCATAGCTGCAAGCAGAAAAGGGAATTTTGAGTGTTTACATCAAGGTTGGGCAAGCTTTTTTCTGTCAAGGGCTGCATTCTTTCGTGGATACCTCATGAGTAATCTGTTGGGTGGTGAGCAGAACCAGAGCAAAAATTGTCTGGGTCATCCCTTTTTCTGCTGCTCTCTTATTTTATTTATTTATTTATTTATTATATTTATACCCCGCCTTTTTTCCTGCAAGGAACCCAAGGCGGCTTGCATAATCCTCCTCTCCATTTTATCCTCACAACAACCCTGTGAGGTAGGTTAGGCTGAGAGTCAGTGACTGGCCCAAAGTCACCCAGTGAGTTTCATGGCCGAGCGGGGACTAGAACCTGGATCTCCCGACTGTCTCTCTCTCTCTGCAACCCCATTTTCTCCCTCCCTCTTCATTCCCTTGCAGCAGGCTACCAGGGAAGGGACAGATTGTTTTTACCAGAGGTCTGAACTGATGGCATGCTTTTGGAATTACACCAGGAGCTGGTATGACCCTAGGGCTGCAGGTTGCCCACCCCTGGTTTACATGATCACCACCAGCAACAAAATACAATCAATGTTATCTTCCCCTTCATGCTTGCTTGTGAACATGAAGGTGCATCAGCACCATGTCTCCATTTATTAGCAAGAAAAGTTGTAAATATTTGATCTTCCCACATAGCATGTGCAGGTAATATTAACTGGGACTAGCCTTGATCATATTAAGTCAGTGCTTTGTCATTTGCACTCACTCCCAGTCATTTCTGGTCCCAATTCAAAAGAACTGGTATTAACCTTTAAAGCTCTAAATAGCTTTGGGCCAGTTTACCTGAAGGATGGTCCTCCCATATATACCTGCCTGGACCATATGACCATCTTCAAAGGCCCTTCTCCAGGTGCATTTTATTTTTAGTGCTTTGAACATTCCTTGCACTATTGTTTTCTGTTCCTAGTTTTATTATGGTGCTGTTTTAGATTTTATGTCTTGTTTTATTTTTATACTTCAAGGTTTTAACTTTTATTTGCGAATTGCCCAAATAATATTTTTAAAACAGAGTCCCTACCAACCAGAAGAAATTCATTGCCTCTTGGAAAATGATCGTGCTTAGGCTGTGATGACCCTCGAAAGAGAAGGGAGCTCCACAGTTTTAGACAGCTACTAAAAAGGCAATTTTTGAGCATCCATATGGTTTGCATAATAGTCTCATTGGGACATAGGGAAATGGTGGGACACAGAAAAGTGGCCAGCCTCTAATGTTAAGAAGAGCCATGCTGGATCAGGCCTATCTAGTCCAGCATTCTTTTTACCCAGTGGCCAACCAGATGCCTATGGGAAGCTCACAAGCGGGACACAAGTGCAATAGCAAAATAATTTAAGGCTTGAAAACAATTGAAATCAAGGGGGTTATATGCTTACAGTGATTGCAGGATTAGAGACATGGTGTGCACATGTTTTTTTGGGGGGGGCTAAAATCTAATAAAAATTAATCTGGCATATAAGAAGTCATACCAGATTGTGACTCAAAATAGAATGGTGTAAAAAAGATGGTGACCAAGGACCTATCTGATGGCATCGTGCTGAATGCTAGGCAGTCAGTTGAGTAGTCTAGCCTAGAGAGAATGGAAGCTATTATATTTTATGAGTCCAGTACCTTATGGCTCTCTTTTCAAGTTCTCCTTTTATTTCTTATTTTCCTGTTGATAACATAACCTTGCGAGCAGATTATTTTCAGTAGGTGCCAAGCAATTCAAGCAGCAAATGGATCCTGTAAATTTCTGGAAATGCTTAGCAAGTCTCTCTCTCTCTCTCTCTCTCTCTATATATATATATATATGAGAAATGGGATATTTTTACATTGGATGTGTGTGTGTGTGTGTGTGTGTGTGTGTGTGTCTATGTATGTGTGTTTATCTTAATTTGGTGCCCCAAAGGCTAGTCATGGGAAATGCATCCTGGTAAACAAATTATAATAATTCTAGAGGTATAGTCCATTCAGTTGAAGAAAAAGAAAACTCATTGTAAGCTACCTCCAAAAGTAAGCTTCCCAGTTTTCAATTTTAGGTAGTGAAAAGATTGGGAGTTCATGATTTTTCCAAAGGTGAATAACAAGCCAGTCATTCTGAATAGAAACCAGGAGTCTTTTAAAAATAAGCAAGGCTACATAGCAAGGCTAATTGATGTTGACTTCCCTGAAAAACCTAACTTCCCAAGAATCCATCTTAATATACATGAATAATATTTACACAGGATTAAAAATGTTTAATGATAGCTTGGGAGTATGTTCTTTCCTTCAACCATACATGGCTGGTGAAGATCAGGTGTATGGTTATCCCACAGAGAAGGAATAGCTTAATATCCAGGCCTTAGCTTTTCATTTGCTCCTCAGCTTTCACCTGTTCCTTCCAAAACACCACACACCAACTAGCAGACCTTCTCCATCTCTGACTACCACAGACTGACTCTCTCAACTGTCAGTTCCTTAGCAGTCATTTGCAACTGCTCCTTTTCACCTACCTAGAATCCCCTGGCCAATCAGAATTGAATTTACCTGATCCAGGCCCCATCTAACAATATTAAAATATTCTCCCCCTTCAGAATATCACTGAACAGCTACTACACAGGCCTTTGACAGTAACAAAACAAGGCCTCAGGCCTACTCAGTTACATTCTTGTCTCACAGAGGCCACACAAAGTAAACATTACATAAGAACGATAGTTATGTACAGTGCATTTGTTCACACACACCCCTCTAGAGTTAATTACAAATTGGTAATTTACCTGCCTTCAGATGGCAGGTGCAATACTAGTTATAGGATATGACACATATGGAATGTCACATTACATCTGCACCTTTTAAAATATATATATTTTCTGTGGCTATCATGGGTTACATGAAATGAATGCTTATTTTTAAAATTATTTCTATAGCATTATTTATGTAAAAGTGCTTTATCATTATTATTTCATTGTACACAGTTACTTTAACACATTGTCTTCGTGTTGGCTGGCATTTGCATGAACTGGTTTCCAAATGGAAAGAAAATAAATCCAGAGGCCTGTACAAGCATTTATTTTGCGTAGAAATGAGCCCGGGCCCGGGTGGTATGGTAGGATTGCACCTTCTGGCCCTGCCTCTACCCTCTACAGGTTGGATTCAGATATAGACATGGGCAACTAGGCTGTTGGAAATGGACTTCCCCACCCCCTCATTCCAACAGCAGCTGCTCCACCCCCTGAAATGCTATATAGAGGGTTGGGGAAACCCACTGAATGGGGTGAGCTGCAATGAGTGTGGAGGAACGGGAAGGCAACGGAAGGCAGATACTGGATTCAATCCCACATGTTTTTTAAAAAATATATTTTTAACCTCCACATGTTTTTAAACCATTTCATCAGGCTACAGTAGAGGAAGTAAGGGTGGCAGCTCTGCTGAGAGGTGAACTCCATCAGGCTTCTCCCTCCATCAACAGTCACATGGCAGCAGCCATTTCATCAGGAAGAGTAGGGAAGCAGGGCCACTCCATCTGCTCAGCTGAGAGACCAGCAACATTTCGCTCCTCTATTTGAATTATTCTCCATTCTAGCTGGTCCTTTGTAACTAAGAACTAATGTCTGAGTTTGCTTTTTGCTCCTCACTTCCAATCCCTTTTCCGTTTGTGTCATGGCTTTTAGATTGTAAGCCTGAGGGCAGGAACTGACTTATTACTGATTTTTGTAAGCTGCTCTGGGAGTCTTTTTTGGCTGAAGAGCAGGGTAAAAATCGTTCAAATAATAAATAAATGTTTAATGTGTCAGGTGCACAGAAACCTATGTGTGTAGGCTTCCTATGCACGATCTGTATCCTTCATTTTTGGAGGGAACAAACTGTGCTGGAAATATACACAGGTTTGGAAGTACATGCATAGGTTCTAGTGGAAATAATACCTTGAACATGTAGTAAATTAGGGATGGAGCCAGCAGGCACAACCGATTCCCCCTTCCATTTTCACATTTCTGCTTGTAATGAACATTCACACAGGACTAAGACATTGACATTAAGAACATTTTCAAATGCTTTCTTTGGCATGTTAACTTCATTTTTTCATGTCCAGGGTTTCCCCATGCAAATGCCTCCCCTGTGAAAATGGTAGGGTAAACTCATCACGCATAGACTTTTTCACCTCAAAAACAAACATATAAATTGGGTAATATATTCTGTGGCTCACACATAACTGGTTGATAATTATGTTTTAATGTCAGGGGGGCATGAATGGCTCCAGTGAACTTACCTCAAAAGGAAACTAAACCTGGGGAGTGCTGTCCCTGGAACTTCTTGCCCAGGAAAGAAGAGAGTGTTTCACAATATTAAGTTCTAGGAGAAAGATTCCATGTAGTTTCCTTCACATCTCACTTGCATCAATTTGGGTTCCATGTGCCGAAGGGTCTGCTCCCGCCCTTGACATCATGTGCACTGATTAGCCCTGCCCTCAACGTCCATTCATGAAGTGATTGCACAGGATATGCAAGCCTACATGGTTGGGGTCTATTCATGTAGGCTTCACCTATGCAGACATCTACAGTCATGTGTAAATGTGTGGGCTGGGACTAGCTGGTGCATAGGACTTTGGTGTCAGAGCACATGGAGGGGGCTTGTGTGGAATCTCCAGGTATGGGCAACACATTTTGATCTGCAGATCTTTTGGGGTCTTTTTAAAAAGCTTGTATCGACTGTGACTCAGTGAATACCTCTTTTGTATGAAATAACAATCCTGGTTTGATTTAAAGTTGGGGGAACTCTGATTTAACATGAGTTAACTAACAATGATCTTAAACCACAGTTTCTTCCTGGTTTAAGGTCCTGCTTAGTAAGCTGTCATTATTAGAGTTGTATGAAATGGATCAGGACTGAAGTACCGAAGCCAGCGTGCCAAGGGAGGAGGCAACGGAGGAGTGTGCAGGCCTGACACTCATTCCTGGCTCATTAAACATAGTTTAGCAAGCCAGTATCATTATGTCTGAACTGACACATTGCATCTAATGTAGGTGTCATTAGAAGTAATGAAAGCTAGATTTGTAAATGGCTAGGAGAATCAGGGTGGTTCCAGACGGAGCAGCCCTGTCGCTAATAATTGGAAGGGATTGCGCAGCTATTCTGTCTTTTCTTCCTTAATGGTTTTTTTCTGGTGAGAAAAAAAAGAAAGAAATATGTTGTCTGGACCCCTGTAAAATTCTATGAATGAAGCAGTGAGGTGGCACAATAAAAGCCTCATCTGGAAACACTGCCAATCCTTTAATTTGGGATCTTAACTAGGAAAAGATGGAATTTGCTTAGAGGATTTATGTACAGAATTATTGAAAACAGTTATTAAAATATTGTTTTGCTATCCTTTAATAAAACTTAATTTGAATGCAGAATGGGAAGGAGTCCTATTTAAAGAAGTTATTTCTAAATCTTTGAAATAGGAGATCTAAGCTGAAAATGATCTGCTAAGAAAACAAGTTTATACATTTTAAATTACCATTGTAGATAGCAGATAACATGTTGCTGTTAAGGACAGTTTGAGTTCTATTTTATCATATTCTGTATGCTTGCTCACTTTCCCTGAGTGGTGAGAAGTCCAGTGGCAGCTCTATAGGGTTTAATTTCATATGGATAATTTCATATTGATGAGCTTCCGCCGTGCATTAAAAACATGGTATTTCAGGCAGGAATATGGGGTGGGTTAGGATTTTTTTTAAAAAAAAATTATGCGGTTTTAATTGTGTAAATCTGTTTTATTGTTGGAATGTACATCGCCCAGGGTGGCCAGGTGACTGGCCAGATGGGCGATTTAAAAATGTAATAAATAAATAAATAAATAAATAAAATGGATAAGGGAGCATAAGAAACCTGGAAATATTTGCCTTATTTGCAGATATAAAAATACAGCTCAGTGGAGGCAAACAGTCTTCTATAAGCAGACTATAAGCACAGCCACTAATCCTGCATCAGGTAGAGTAAGGATGTATTTTAAAATTTTATACTGTTTTAAATGTATTTTACCCTGTTTTTATCTTATGTACATCGCCCAGGGTGGCCGGTTTGCTGGCCAGATGGGCAATAAATAAATGTAAATAATAAATAAATAAATTCCACTTCAGCCAACTCACAGCTCCTTCAGCTTCTGTCTGATTCTCTCCAAAGACATCTCTTTTGGCTCATCAGGCGTTAGAAGCTCCCTGGTCTTGCCTGCTTAGGACTACAATACAGGGACAGTGCCTAGCAGATAGCAGGCCACAATACACTATTTCAATTCAGCCTGGTGTGTCATATGTGTATTGAGTGATACACAGATGCAGCAGAGGGCTCAGCATGTGTACCTTGTGATATGTATCTTTGTGCCCTTTATCTAAAAGATGGCTGGTGGTGTCAGTACTAATCACCCATTTGGAAGGAGTTGGCCTGAATCCAAACAGCACCAGTCAGTTATGGCGATGTTGTAATGTGTAGAAAAATGCAGGTGCCATGCGAACTCATCCCAGTTCATGTGACTTGGAAACATTGGATGCACTGTGTCCAATGAAGTGCCATGCAGAGGCATTGTAAGTAATGTAATTTTGTTTCAACAGCAAATATTGCCACCAACAGGTGATTCTGATGGCTGTGGGCATTAAAAAATCAAAAATGTATGCAGAATTAAGCAAGAACTTCAGTTCACATCTGTTATACTTCAGTTAAATGAGTTCTGGCTATTCAATATGAAAAAACAGATGAATGATATGAAAATTGATTCCTATTTAATATTATTAGTGAAAACAAACATATTGCTCTTCAGACCAAAGAACTTTAATAAATGAAAAAAATGAATGACACTAAATCAAAACTGCTTGTTATATTAATCAGATAATTCAATAGAAGAGCCAACAAAATTAGACTCTATTGATACAATAAGCAAATGTGAATGCATTCGTTTCCTTATCACAAAATTTCAATACTCAAGATCATTAGAAAGCAAAATCAAATCTGTTTTTTTTTACAGTAGCCAATTATAATTAGCCCATATTATTCAAACTAAGACCACATTATTCCTAATTAGGCTTCTATTAACATGCTGGAAGTTAAATTCCATCATGCTTGCTTTGTTTTTGCAGATCATATAATCTGAAACAAAAAGCAGTACTAACTCTGAATATATGTGAATATCATTCACATTTTGCTCGCTGATCAAAATCACAGTCCATTCACCACTGGTTTAGTTATTGGCTGCCTAGCAAATTATGATGCAGAACACATCTGAGAATCATCTCCATAGGATAGGGCTCCATTCTTTATCGACACAGGAAGCCAACCAGAATGAAAGCATCATGGCAGTTTCTTAATTTAAAGAGTGTACTTCAGAACACCTATTCTGGGGCATATGGTTTATGTTTTTCCACCCCTCAAAGCAAACAGGAAAGCTTAAATTGGTGGGTGGAATTACTGGAGTAGATGAAAAAAAGGAAAGATTATTCTTCTTGCGTATACACCAGGGGTGTTGAACTACTTTTAGCCCATTTCAGCCGGATTCCATTCTGGAAAGCTCTCAGGGCCCACATTCCATTGGTGGGTGTGGCTGAAGGCAAAGGGGGTGGGGCCAAAATACAAAAAATACCAGCATAGTTAAGTTTAAAGCTATTTCTGCCAGTAACTAAGCCTTAGGAGAAGCATTTCAACCTTTTAAAAGGGGGGTGGACTGGCACAAAAGCTGGGAAACCACCAAACGATTGGTGGTTGAGGGGGGAGAGGGTATAGCTGGGGAAGGGGCATGGCCATTTGGGAAACCCTGAAGGGATAGATTGGGACTCCCAGTGGACAGAATTGCCCTCTGGGCCTGAGAAATTGCACCCCTGCTATACACTCTGATCTCAATTTTCCTCTCCATCAAATTTTATGGACCCATCTGGGAAACTATAATGGGAGGGAATGACCAGGAGTATTAGGTGACCTTTGTTTGATTGGCTTGTACCCCCTTCCCTGTATATCTTTGTGGGGAACATTTGCATTTTGGCCTGAGCAACCAAAGATCTACTGCTTCCATTTTAACTCATGTCTTTCATAAAGGTACGGTAATAAGAGTTCGTCCTCAAAGCTCTTATAATATTTACCTGAAAGATCGTCTGATCCAGGAGCCTTTCCTGGTTAAATCCTTTTTATAGCATCCACCAGTTCTCTTATTGTTATAGGACCATTCATAATGTACTCTGTAATCTTAGGTAACTTTTGTTTTTTCAATATATTCATCTGTTCTTTTTAGTGAAACATCCTGTCCTTCATATAAATTTGAATAATACTGGTAGAATGCTTTTTGTATCTCCATGTTATCTGACCTTCTACTGAAATGTTTATCTGTGCATATTCATAGAGAGCCTGTGTTTTGCCACAGGTTCCTCAAAAGGGATTGGCAAAGGTTCTTTGAAGGATTTTCAGACCATAATAAATACTCCTCCAGGAAGTTAAAGCCAAACATCTTTATTGCAAAGCTGAGCATGAAATACAACAATGCTATGCCTTCCTCCAAGTTCCCTGGTGGAACTCCCACCCTTAGCTACACAGTCACTGTATTATTTCCAACCAACCCAAATGCTAGTTCCAGCAGCTCTCCGCCTGGGTATCAGCTTTCAGCGTTGGGGCTTCAGCAGGACTCTCTGAACAGTTTCCTCTGCTCCTCCTTGCTCCTTCCGATTCTTCAGCACTCCACCACTACACACACACACACACACACAACCAACCAACCAACCAACCAACCCACCCTTCAGGCTGCATTTGCTAGTCTTATATACAATTCTAGCACCAAACTCCATGGGCTGCAGACCTTGTGTTTAAATGATAGCACCTGTGCTGTTGTGCAGTGTCAACCTTCTGGCCAGCAGCCAGGTCACACGTTACTGGAGATTGCATCAGCCTGTCGGCTGACAACTCCTGGCTAGCAGCCAACTCACATGCTAGCAATTCAAGCAAGGTCGTGCCTTGCTATTACAGAGCATAATACAGAGTATAGTGTAATACAGAGCATAATACAGAGCATCGAGGCAGGACTGTTGTGCAACACTGAACTCCTCGCCATCTTCCGCAACTCCCATTACAGCCTGACAGTGCCACTCTTGGAGACACCTCTGCAACAAATCCCCATCCTGCAACAGTCATGGACTTACAAAATTATGTGCATTTGCCAGTGTATAAAACTAGTGTAGATGTGTTACACATTATATTAAAAAGGTAGTTTTTTTCTTGTGTCTATGAACATTTCAGTGCACCAGTGCCTAATACCTAGAATAGAGCTGAAAAATAGTTAAACATTCGGTTCCCATTAATAAATCTTCAAATTTGGTTTAACAGCTCAATAATGTACACACTGATTTCAAAATTAAGCTTTGTCTTTATTAAAAACCAAATTAATTAATGTAGTTAATTGTTTGTTTCTTTAACAAAGCTGAAGAGTGCACATTCAGGTATCCTGAAAAATAATGGAAATGATTAGATCTGATCCAAAAACTTGGCTTGCCTAAACAACTTGGTCCAATTTTTTTAATTATTATTAATTATTTTCTTTCAAACATTTTAATTTTGCTTTTTTTAAGAACCCCACCCCCCATGCACCAAAGTAGCTAACAGCAAATAAAGAAGAAGAATACCAATAAAAGAAATGTGAAGACGCTAAAAGAACAATAAATAGGGAGCAGGAAAAAAAATATACAGTTGCATATATGATACAGTAAAGTAGCAGCAAACACACACACACACAGGCCTGTGGCTCACGCTGGCTCAGCTTGTCTGAGAGTGGAAAGCTAAGCAGGGTCAGGCCTGGTTGTTACTTGGATGGGAGACCCCTCCTCTAGTTTCCTGCATTGAGCAGGGGGTTGGACTCGATAGCCTTGTAGGCTCCTTCCAACTCTATATGAAATCTATGAAATAACAGCAGATTTATATAAATATAATATATAATCAATTAGAGAAACTTCAGAAAAATAGCACAGAAGTTTAGGACATCCTATGACATAATCCTGAAAGCCTGCATAGGTTTTTCTGTGGTATGGAAAAAGTTGGAAGAAACAATGGGAAAACACAGGAGCGTTATTAGTGGAAGATGACGTTTCCTGGACCCTCTGTAAAATTCTGTGAATGAGACAGGGCAATAGTCCTATAAAACCCCATCTGGAAGCAGCACTGGATTACATTTCACTTTACTTGCCCACATTCAATATCCAATATCCTCTACTATATGCCAATCCACCAATATCAAGTAGCTGAATTAGCAAAATAGTAAATAACTGGGGTGGGGGTGGGGGGTGGAACTGGCTGGCTAATTCTTGTTAAGAGGAAAATATTAATTTAAATTCAGACAGTAACTAAACATTTGCACATTTAATACATATTTATTTGTACCCAATGTTGAGGATATATTTTTTCATTAGAAATAACTGTGGTATATCTTTAAAATATTCCCTGTGTGGTGGATGCATTTTTGCAGATATGTAATTTAAGAACTTCAATAAAATAGGCTGATGGCTTTAAAAATGACACCTACACATTGTAAATAATTGTATATTTTCCCTAGGATTTGTGTAAAGTGTACTGCAGAGTATTTTAATTAGGTATTCTTCCAATCAAATATGAAATGTCCTGTTTAATGATCTATCATAATTGGAATGCCGTGCTGATTTCCAAGTAAGCTTCTGTTTTTGCCTTCACATGTGGGATTATAAATTAAAGGCCTGTAAAAAAGCAGTATCATTTAACAGTCTGGAAACTTCTGCTTTATAATCTGTGTAAATCTGTGTAACTATCCCAGCCTCTTTATATGTGACTTTTACAGCAACATTTCTATCGCTAGCAGAGCCTTCAGTGGTATTTTTTTCCCTGTAGAAGAATAATCAAGAGTTCTTTTCACTGAGCCTTTTAATTGTTTACTTGGGGCGAATATGCCCAGGATTCTTTATAGCAATGATTCCCAAACTGTAGCTGGGCTGGAGATACTGAAGTGCTATGAGACGCTGAAGCATGCCCAAAGACAAGAGAGAGAAAAAACTCCTCAGGAGATTGATGAAGCTGTTTGTCTTGAACAACATTAGAAAATAAGTGCCCTTGAAAAAGGCTTAGGCCAAAACGCGTCGGGCACAAATAAAAATACACAAAGATCTCTATTGGCACTTGGAGTTTTTTCTCTCTCTTGGCTGAAGCATGCCCACCATAAGCAAAGGCCATGGCTCAGTGGTAGAGCGCCTGCTTTGCACGCAGAAGGCTCTGGGTTCAATCCCCAGCTTCTCCAGGTAGGGTTGGGGAAACTCCTGGCATCATGGAGAGCTGCTGCCAGTCATTGTTGACAGTACTGAGCTAGATGGACCAATGGTCTGACTCCATATAATGCAGCTTCCTATGTAACTATGGATCCACCCCTTCTATGCCTTTCAGTGCAGGGAGGCCCTGGATAGCACTGATCACTCCTGCCTCTGCCAATGTATGGAGAGTGACATCATCCTAAAGAAAGGATACTTCTGCCCATCCCTGGATTATTAGACCAACAGGGGTGGAACCTGTAGAGGAATTCTGGGAGGCATGCAGAAGTCAGGGCCCAGAGGGAAGAATGATGGGGCTTCCACCTTCAAGATGGCACCCAACATGCAGCTGCTTGGAGGAAAAGATCCAGAGAGGTTAGGAGTTTAGTACTTGCTAGGAGACTACAAGACAAGACAGAGGGAAGTAGCTCAATTCCGGAACCAAACCCCAGCAACTCCACTTCACCTGTTGAGAGAGGGGAGTGGGTCGAGGCCTCAGTGCTCCTAGAAGCAAGGAGAACCCTCCACCTGAAAATTAAGGGTGTTAATTTTCCCTTATTTTGGTTGCATTTTTTTCCTTTGGCAGAGGCTGTAGGGCCAAGTGTCAAGGGTAGGCATGATTGGGTACCTGCCGAGGGCCCACACCCAAGCAGGCGCCCATTGACAAGAGCCCCCTGGACTTGCTCTTCCTCTTCACTCCTGCAACCTGTTTCTTCACCTGCCTCTCACTCTGGCCCAGGCAACAGGGGCGGTGAGAAGGAGCAGCAGCAGATGCCTACTTGTTCACTGGCTCTCTTCCTCTCAAGCAAGCGGTAGCAACGAGTAGAAAGAGGATGAGGAGCAATAGCAGCTGGTGACACTAGTGGTGAGAAGGTAGACTCACTGAGGGAGGGGTCCCATTGAGGGTGTCTTGCCCAAGGGCCCTCAGAAACCCGGAACTGGCACTGGGAGGCTCCATTCTACAGCTGGGACTAGAAATATACTGCTACCTGATTCTTAGACGTCACAGCAGGCACGGTTGATCTAGTTCCTGCACAGGAGATCTCTGAGATTTTTCTTCTGGGTAGGCTCTGTAGACTGAGTCATGGCTAACAATCAATATTGCCCACAAAGCCTGGTTCCATCCCTGAGCCCAGCCAGGGTAATTGGCCTATCTCACAGTTTCAAGCAGGATGCCCTACCCAGGATATGGCTACGTAAACATCAGAACCTTGTAACTTCATTAACCTAACAGTCAAACTTCCAAGCTGGTGAGCACAAGTGCTCAAGAGCCCCTCTGTCATAGGAACATGTTAAGGAATGTGTCAACCCTTTTGCTCATGGGGATTGCAGAGGGATACTGGGACTTACTGCATCCAATGGCTTCCTCCCTTATGCTGTTCTGTGAAGAAACACTGGCTTGAGGATCAGGTACAGTGGCAGCTGTGTTAGCTTCTTATATGTGGAAACCTCCTTTGCCTCACGGTGGGGTTGATGTTCCATAAAACCTACACTGGGAGGCTGCGCACTGCTGCTGGATCCATCCTGGCTAGCGTTGTAGAGCCCTTGTTAGCTGAAGGTTTGAAAGCCCTGTCTTCTCAGAAGAACCAAACATGTTATTTGACTATCTGTAAATATATTTAGGTATCAGCTATGAGTTCATCCTAAGAAGGGGTTGGAGAGATTACTGCCGAATAAAGAGACATTGTTTCCTTCTGATGTCAGCATGGAAACCCAGCCACCAAGAAGTCAATTTTGCTTTATGAGAATGCTGTTGAGAAATCTGAATGGTAGGTTTGCACTGTGGTATCCAGATTTTTTACAAATTGCTCATTGTAATAATATGACACATTTCCTGCCAGACATCTGGAACACTGTGATACTGTGAGCGATATTCCAAAGAATGATGAACATGCAGAGTTTGGAAGATCTGCGTGTCATCATAGGGAGCAACAATATTGGATTAATTCAATTTTTTTTAAAGCAGATTGAGAAATTTAGGGTTTGTTTTTTTCAAATTGAAACATGTGAAATCAGTGCAACATCTACATACATCACACAAGAATGGGACCATCTGTAAGCTGATAAGATTTATGCAGTTGATCTCTGAGCCCATGTATTCTTATATGGAATTTAGACATTTGCAAACGATAAGGGAAATTAGAAGCTCATTAGAAGACTTGGGTAGAAATTAGGAGCTCATAACTGATTATCTCCTGCTAAAAGATTATATTTATTATTAATTCCTTTCAAATATTTTATACTGCTTTTCTGTTAAAATATAATATCCAAAAGGGAATATAATAAATATAAAATATAATATTCAAATCTACAGCATTAAAACAAGTCTAAAATCATATAAAGCCAAAGAAAGCAAGACAAGAAAAACAGCCACCATCCATCAATGAACTGGGTTGAAGCAAATCTGTGTAAGAGGCAAATATTGATGCAGAGGGGCACCCAGATTAGGGGGCAGAGAAAACAAGAAGGGTATCTGGTTTGGAGAAACAATAGTAATCCATCATCAAAGCTGAGTAATATGTTGGCATATAAAATGCAACCCGCCAACAACAACAACAACAACAACACACCACCATGAAATGTTAAACCAAACCAAGATCAGCTTTATCATTAAGCAACTGTAGACAGCTTTGCAGGTTGGTACTAGGTAATGGAGCAAGTAGTAAATAAAGCAGGCTTCTCTTTTACTGTACTGCTCTGGTGGCATGAGCTTCTGCTACTCATGAAAAACAAGAGGCAAAGGAAAGATGGAAAGCTTGATGCAGAGAAGTGGCAGGCAACAGATACAGAATCCGGTATGCCCAGGGTCAAGGCAGGGGTGCAGAGGAGCAGCCATCCTTCATCAGAATGTATAACTAGGGTGGCTGAGACCCAGACAGGAGTCTTTCCCAACCTAAATGCTCAGTAAAGCGAGTTTCCAAGCTTACAAAATCTTATGCTTTGTAATCCCCCATGCCTGCCTTTCCTCTAAATTTCATCACAAAATCTAGCCACAATTGAGCAGCCCCACCACATATGGAAATATGTGCTAAATTCAGATGATTGAAAAGCCACAGGGCCATGTGCAGAATATGCAGAATCCAAATAAAGTGCTGGTTTTGCTTTATCTCCTGCTAAAAGATTATATTTATTATTAATTCCTTTCAAATATTTTATACTGCTTTTCTGTTAAAATATAATATCCAAAAGGGAATATAATAAATATAAAATATAATATTCAAATCTACAGCATTAAAACAAGTCTAAAATCATATAAAGCCAAAGAAAGCAAGACAAGAAAAACAGCCACCATCCATCACACATTAAAAGCATTGGAGAATGAAATAAGTTTTCAGCTGTTGCCTAAGCATGGTAGCCACCAAATCTACATGGGGGATTCATTGAAAAGCTGGGGCAGCTACCCATCTAAACTCTGAAGCTGGGAGCATCCGGAAGAGGACCTCTGACTTAGATCTTAAATTCTGGGCAAATTCATATGGAAGAAGATGATTGTTCAAATATCAAGGACCTAAACCATTTAGGGCTTTAAAAGTAAAAACCAGCACCTTGAATTGTGTCCAGAAACACAGAAAGAGTCAGTAAGTTATGCTTTTTCGACATGTGTGTGTAGGATCAGATCACCACATTCCAGTCAATAATCAGGCTACTGTGTTCTGAACTAAATGAAGTTTCTGAACAGTCTTCAAGTGCAGCCCCACATTTAACAGTTTATAGTAACAGAGGTAAGTAAATTTGGATCAAAAGAAGGTATTGCATTGAAAGTATTAGGGAAATTATGTTGAATGGCATTCTTGAATCCTCAAAATTTCCCAACTCATAGCACATACTCTGCTATGTTGTTTAGACCAGGCATGGACAGACGGTGGATCAGCTTCTATGAGCAGATCTATGGGGGACTTGCAGTAGATCAGCAAGGGTCTCCAACTCCTAGTTTATTTATTATATTTATATCCCACCTTTTTTCCTGCAAGGAACCCAAGGCGGCTTACATAATCCTCCTCCTCTCCATTTTATCCTCACAACAACCCTGGTAGTAGGATAGGCTGAGAGTCGTTTAAGAATAGCATTTTTTAGATCTAAAAAAGATTGTTAGAATCCCTGATCTGTAGTCATTCATATGTAGACATATTTATGTATGCAGGACACCTGAGTTTATGACTTATGGGATTCAGTACATGATCCCTAAGCCACCATTTTACATCTGCCTCCATTTGATGGACCTTTGGGTTCTGGTAAAAGGCAAACTAGATCTCGCAAGCCTGAAGTCTCCTGGTTGGTTTAGACCGTCAAAAAGATGCAGGGGCAAAACTCCTTTCTTAAACATGCTAATACCACTTGTAAAACCTGCCACAGTGTAGAAAGCAGAGTAGTATTAGGTTCCACAGAATGAGTTTTTAATTTCCCTCTACCAACTAGGAACATAATGAAATTTCCTGCCTTATGATATATGCCAAAGAGCCACCATATGAGCGGTTGAAAATCATGAAGAAGCCCATCATAGGATACAAGATGTGCTTTCCACAGTTATATTTTCAGATACCTCCATTACAGCAGGGGTTTCAATCTGCATTAGGGTCATACTCTATTGTATATGAAGTATTAGCATAAACGTTACTTCAGTTTAAGATCCTCTATATTTGACATTGTTTTAGCAGTGGATCTAAGATGTGGGTATTGTTGTATATCATTAAAATAAAAATCTTGACACTGTTATAAGCTGCCTTGAGCTTTAGAGAGGAGTCTATTTTAAACAAAAATAAGTGGCATGGTGTAGTAGCTAAGACAGTGAGCCATGAGGCAGAAAGTTCCCAGTTTGATTTTCACTTCAACCATGAGTCCATTAGATACCCATAGACAAGCTGCTAGGCCCCAGTCTCTATTTCGTAATATTGAGATGATGATGATGATGACGACGACGACGACAACAACAACAACAACAACAACAACCTACCTTTCAGGGTTGTTGTAAGGATGACTGGGATATGGTATATGAAGTGCTTTAAACAAAGTGCTAAAGAAATGCAAAGTATTAGAACAACTGGGGTTAATTTTTGCAGAAGTGGACACAAAAAAAGAAAAAGATTAAAGGTGTTGATTACAGCTCTAAGAATGCAACTGTCCTTTTAGAAGTGAACACCCCACTTCTCATTGCTGTACATGTAAGATGTTGTCTCTATAATAATTTATTTTAATTGTACTCAGTGCTGAAACAGAAATGGGACTCATGTTAATAACATAGGGTAGACCAAAGGAAATAAACAATCTGATATTATTTATACAAACAATATAGTACACTCCAACAGGGTTGGTGGTGTTTTTTGTTTTTGTTTTTTTTAAATGTCTATATACCGTAATTGTGGCTTGAAGAATATAAGTCTCTCTCTAAAACCAAGCCACAGGGCAAAGAGTCATCTAATAAGAATAAATCTTATTGAGGCTGATTTTTGTCGTATCTAAATCACGGAGTGAACAGACATCCTCTTTTGAGATAAGGCATTGCCACGTCAGATCAGGCAGCATTATAATGAAGGAGCAGGATGCTTTCCCCAGCTCAACTTCTTCCTGAAGATGTATTAATTTCCTTTTACAACAAAAGGGCTCTGCTACTTGCTTAAATGAAGTCTGACCTGGCAGATTTTTCCTCAGGAAGATAAGGTGGGGGGGGGGGGAAGGAGAGATGAGGACTCAGAGCCATGGTGGAAACTAAGGGAAGCTGCCCTCCTAAAATTCTAGTAATACAAGCTGAAGGGTTGTCGGACAAAACTGTATTCAGATGACAAATGGAAAAATAATAATAACTGAACAGAGAATAGTAAAGAAACGAAACAGAAGAGATTCCATTGTGGGTAACAAAAAGCAATCTTCAATTCACTTCAATTTGGTTTTATTGTTTATAGCACTAGGTCGTCACAATACCAGCAATGTTTAATAGCTATGGCAGGGGCAGGCAGCATGGTGCCCTCCAGAGATTTTTGGACTACAACATCCATCAGCCCCAGACAGCATGGCCAATGGTCAGGGATTATGGGAGTTGTAATCTGAAACATCTGGCAGTTATGGTCAGGATACAAAGAACCATACAACTAGTTCCACAAGGTTTGGGGATTGTTCCCTCAATAGCAGCCCCTCCCTCCCTCCGCTCATGCTGCCTTGGCAAACCCCCTTTGAAGCAGAGACAGTCAAAGTTTTTGCACTTGAAATGGTATGGGATGAGGGTACTGTTCAAAACAAGATCCCAGTGGGCATGCCTGAAGTAGAACTTCAGATCCTGGCACATGGATGTTACATACATTTAAGGTGTTTCTTTAAGGTGTTTGTGGGGTGGGATGAGAGGCTGCCAATTAGTTCTTCACTAGGTCAAGTCCTTTCACGGAAGGGACTTCTTGTGCTCGAGGTACAGTTCTGCTATTTTTGCACATTCATACAACTTGGGGCCAACACAGACATTATTTAAGTGGGTGTCTGGCAACTACATCTTTTTCTTTTCATTTTTACTCTAGAATAGGCACAGGGCCCCTTATCTGAATCGGTATCGGGCACCTACCTGTGCAAGGTAGGGGAGCTTTTAAGATCTGCACCTACTCAAAAAGGAAAAGACATCGCTGCTGGACACACATTTAAAGCGGGCTCTGCTTTGGCCCTTAGGATGGCAACTGATGCATCACCCAAAAAAGAGGACAAAAGAGGACAGAGATGTTCATACATTAATTTATGTGTCCAGATGCAAATTCAGTATTATAATTTAAATAGAAACAGATTTCACCACAGAGGGGAAGACTATGACCAAGTGCCTGCTCAGTCTGCTGCCCAGCTGTTAACTGTTGGTGGGCAACTTCAAGGCTGCCCTCCCTTCTGATTACGGATCTTAACTGTAAACCAGACTTGAGACTGGAGAACAGATAGGAGATGCCTTCAAATAGAGGACTTGCTCTGACAGCTCTTCAAACAGTGGTGTCCTCCTAAAATAGGAGACAGGAACCTTAATACAACTTGTAACAGCCGGGTATTTGAGAGCATGCTCTTATATTTGATGTATTCCAAAATCCATGTTGGTGTAATAGTACTGTTATTAGGCCAACTAAACAGTCACAAATATGTGCAGGCTTTCGAGATGGCCAGATCTCTTCATTAGGTAAGATGTTACAAAAATCAGAGAGGGAGGGAGGGAGGGGGAAAAAGGCTGACTTGATGCTGAAGTCATGGTACCTGCATGATCACAATCCTGAGGCGGAATAGGGGAAGAAGGGTCCACAGACATTTCACATAAGGCTCTAGCAGGTGATGTGATGTTTTCTGGTTTCACCTGGAACTGTTGGAGCTGACACTAGGACTGCTGGGAGCAAGAATAGCAGAAAGGTTTGACACACACACCCCAATCCATTTTTGAAAATGTATAATCCAGCTATTACGGTACTCAGAAATGTCTCCATGTTGGACAAAGGCTCCATTTCCCACCAGAAAACAGAGAGAAACTATTTTATGCCATTTATTTATATTATTTTATGGCCATTTATTTATATTATTTTATGGCCATTTATTTATATTATTTTATGGCCATTTATTTATATCCACTCTTCTGTTTCATTTTGCAACTTCTCGTGCCTGAAACGACAGCTTAGCAGTTGAAATCTGAAAGTGAGAAAGGTAGTGAATCGGAGAAGAGTTGGAAGAGGAGAGCTGTGCATGCTGCAGGTAGGCTGAAAGAGTGAGAGCAAGTGTGAATGGGAGAAGTTGAGGTGTCTGAATGGAACTAGGTAGGGAGAGCAAGGAAAAGTGGGAGGTGCACCAATGAGAAATAGAAGGGCTGAAGGGGAAGAATGTTTTTTAAGATCACATTTGCCGAGATAATTTGTCCAACTTGTACGAGTTTGTTTCAGAAATGAACAATTAAAAAAGAAATCTTCAACATTTCTGAGCAATAGCTGGACTTTTAAAAAACTGACCCGAGTGATTAAGCATGTGGCCCACCAGATTTGAGAAGCTGGCCAACAGTCAGCTAGATTACCATACAACCAGCAAAAAGATGGAAATAAAGGAGGCTGTTCCAAGCTTGGGGGGGGGGGGGGAGAATACTATGATTTTCAAATGTTTCAGTAGCAGGAATTCCATTATGCAAGCACAAGAATTATTAAAAGAATAGGACAGAAAACCAGCAAGGAGAAACTGGTTGCTGCAACTATGAGAATGTGTGGAGAAGGAAGCCCTGCCAGAGGCCAGTAAGCCACAGGGCCAGTAACAGTAGCTCAAGATCTACCAGGCCCAGGAGTGACATGCTCTTAGGGGAAGGGAAGACATGTTTGTACCACACCACCCGAAACTAACTCTGAATGGCAACCCCATTTCATGTGCATTTATATGGGTGCAAGTCCTACTGAGTTCAAAGAGATTTATTTCCAAGCAAGTATGGAGAGGACTGTAGCCTTAAGCCACAAACTTAAACCTACATTTATTTTAAGAACACCATAGATTTCTTTGAAACTCTGATTCTAGATCCCTTGTGTGTTGATTGGAAAATCTTGGGACAACAATTACGTGTGAAATGGACGTGTCATTTCAGCCTGTTATTTATCAGAGCAAAAGAGGGAGAATGACTTCCCCCCCCCATTTTTTGCAAATGTGACTTAGGACCAAAGAACAGAAGTAGAGCCCTGCTGGATCAGACCAAAGGCTTATCTAGTCCAGCACCGTTTCCCACAGTGGCCAACCAGATGCCTCGATGGGAAGCCCACAAGCAGGGCACAAGTATAATAGCCCTCTCCCAAAGTTGTAGGGATGTGAAAATCTGTGAAGCTTGAGCCGGTTGAGGATCCCCGATTTCCACCTTGAAGCTTGTCCCACCTCGTGTCTGTATCAGATTTTGAGCTTTTTCTTGCCCCAAAACTCGGGACATATTTTGGTGCGCATTTTTAGAAAGGTACACGTTTTTGTGCACGTCTCTAAAAAGTATGCACATTTTCCATGCATACTTTGCAAACGTACACATTATCGGGCACACTTTTCTTAGGGTGTGTTCGAATTTGGGAGGTGCAAGCTGAGTAAATCCTGGTCTAAAATGAACTGAATCGCATTCCTGAATCAGCAACACCAAGTAGGCCGCTCAATGAGATCTGCCACAGACGGCCTTCTCCTTGTCCCTTCAGCCAGAGCAGCTAGACTGGTGGGGACTAGGAAGAGGGCATTTTCTGTGGCGGCCCCCATACTGTGGAACTCCCTCCCTAGTGACATCCGCCATGTCCCCTCTCTGTTGAGCTTCTGCCGCTCACTAAAAACATGGTTATTCAGGCGGGAATATGGGATGGGTTAAGATTTTAAAAGTTATACTGTTTTATATGTATTTTATATCATGTATTTTAAATGTATTTTATCATGTTGTACATCGCCCAGAGTGGCTGGTTTGCTGGCCAGATGGGCGATTCAGAAATACAACAAACAAACAAACAAACTTCCTCCAACATCCCTATAAATTGTTTCCCAGCAACAGGCATGCAGAGGCATGCTGCCCTGATCCTGGAGATGACAGATCGCCATCATGACTAGTAGCCACTGATGTGATGTGGGAGAGTAGTGACTGGACCTGTTTAAAAAAAGTTTTAAGGCAGCTGTGGCAGGCTCTTATTTTGGATACAGCACCCTGTTCTCAGCACCATTTCCTAATCTAAATGCATTCCAGAAGTGCCACGGGGGGGGGCGGGGCGGGGGGATAGAAGTACTTGTATTACCCGAGGTGGAGGAGCCGGTAATGCCACATGGGAAGAGTTAACCAATCATCCCGCTGCACTGCGGATCTAATAAAAATTAGAGCCTCTTGCAGCTGCTTTCATATATATATATATATATATGGTATATATATTGTTGGAAGATCAGATTATGGAAATCCTGCATCACGTATGTTCTGGCCCTAAACACCTGTTCTTTTAGTGAAGTTTTTTTGTCCATAGCATCATACACTCTCTCATTTAGCCTTTTGCACTCACAAGATCAAGTCATGTCAGCGGCACACTACAGACTGGGATTTCAAGATGATGCTGTGTCTGCTCTTGAGCATTTCTGTATATTCACACAAGCATGGTTGCACTTTCCACTTACACAATCTGTATGACAACCTGCCATTTAATATGATTAAATAATACTTCATTCCTAACACATTTATGCACTTCATAATGCACCCTCTTCTTCAAAATAGTAGTGAAAGAGTCGTCTCCTTTATTCCCTTTTTACAAATGGCAATCTGTGGCCTGATTCAGACGTGCAAATGGCAGCATGTGGCAGCTGCTTCAAAGCCATTGTTGAGGCTGCCCCATGTGGCAAACTAACTGCATAACTTTTATGCCAGCCTTCCCCAACCTGGTGCCTTCCAGACATTTTGGACTACAACTCCCAGGATTCCCGAGCACTGGCCATGCTGGCTGGGCCTGAAGTCCCAAACATATGGAGGGCACCAGGTTGGGGAAGGCTGGTTTATGCCATTAGAAACCTTGTTTTGTAGTCTGCGGTGTTGTGGTAAACATTGCTCGGGCCACGTAGGGATCCTTTTCAGGAGTGGAAACGTCTCCTGTTTAATTGCATGTGAAGAAGCCATCTCCTGCTCTTTGTATGTGTGAATCAGGCTTCAGTATGAAACTTACAGCGTTAAGCCAACCTAATGAACTCGTGTGCCTTTGCTACAGCAGCAGGCGGCCTATTTCTCTTTATCCACTCATGTTTTCTGGATTAGAAACATCTAGATCTGACTGGCAAGAAGCTGTTGGGCATTCCATGAAAGTAATTTAAAATTCCTAGCAAGCGAATTGCCAACCCCGCGCACTTGGGAAGCCCAGATGTTACCCGGGCTTCCCGAGTGTGAGGGGAGGGCAATTTGCTTGCTGGGAAACCTTTTTAATTATATTCATGCATAACATGCGGAAATGAATGATCAAGATTGAGTGTGGACCTACACGGCAGACCATCAATACAGCTATTGCCTGGAGCCACATCTTTCTAGCACTGTGTCCACCTTTGGTTTCAGTGCTTTGGAAAACAGTAAGCTTTTTTTCCCTTTTTCTTTTTAAAGGGGCACTTCGCTCACTATGAAATAATGACTCGCTTCTCCCTAGGCTACATTCCCATGGGCTATAGGGCATAGCTGAGTGGAGCTGAAGGGAAGAGTGGAGGGAGCAATGCTGGCTCCAGGTTTTGGAGGGCCCTTGGGCAAGACACCTTCAATGGGCCCCTCCCTCAGCGAGTCTCCCTTCTTGCCACCATTGTCACCAGCTGCTCTTGCGCCTTGTCCTCTTTCTCTTCACTGCTGCCATTGGCTTGCCTGACAGGCAGGGAGCCAGTGAGCAAGTAGGCCGGGGCGCCTGCTCCTCCTCCTCCTTGGTGGATGAACCAGCAGGTTGCAATGGTGAAGAGGAGGAGCAACTCCAGCGGGGCTCTTGTCAATGGGCCCCGGCTTGGGAGTGGGCCCTGGGCAGGTGCCTGGCTATGCCTACTCCTGATGCTGGCCCTGGGAAGGAGGCAGAGGAGACTGTGAAAAGGAGGGCCAATGAAATGAAGGACAGGGGAAGAAGACAAAGGCAAGGAGAAAGCACTGTAGGCAGCACAAAGCTGAGGCAGCTGACAGAGGGCCAAAGAAGGAAGGAGGCTAACAGAGGATGACTAGCAAGCAGTGACGAAGGAAAAGGGAGGTGAGGCTAACCCTGCTAGGACAAGGAACAGAAGCTGAAGTGTACTTGCCAGCCCACATGGCTATAACCTATCCTTAGCGCCAAGTTTCCTTACCCAGCACCACTAGTCTGTGGGTATTCTTCTAGCTTGTAATAACATTTCACTGCTACTGGAAACAATATCTGAGTACCAGGCGTTTTGTAAGTCTAGCTTAATTATCTGTTGTTTTTGTTTAATGAATTCTCCTGTCTTGACACTTCGATCTGACACACATTACAAAGCTTGAGCAGACAGGTACTGGATAAAATCTTTTAACAAGATGACACAGATGTTATGTGGCGATTAGATTTATTCAAAGCCTCCATTAGAACGTTATATTGACACTGTTTCCCTGGAAATCACAAATATCAGCTGCACCATAATAACCTCTCTCCCATAGAGGGGCATCCATTTTGTGTTGTAACAGCTCACAGAGAGAGTTAGGCTTTTAAAGGTATCTATCTACCTATCCATGTAGACAAACATAATAAATAGACAACACAGAGCCTGTAGCAAAGCCTGGTTTATACAGGAAACCAGCAAAACAATTGCTGCAACGTTTACGGTAAAAATTTGTCATATAGAACAACTTGTCAGTGTGGTTTAAAGTTTTTAAGGCCTACCTATTTTGACGGTGTCCCTTTAAGCAGAGAGAGAGCACAGAGGCTTATGAAACAGTAAAAGGTCACAAACACCCCAATCCCAGATACACTTACTTAGAAACAACTCCTGTTGATTTCAATTCAACCGAGTTCCAACCAAGAATGCGTAAGATTGCTGCTTTATGCTCCAGATCTAAAAATGTTATTTAGAAGTAGATTCTTATGAAATTAAGAAAGTCCTATTGAAATCGGTGTTTTCAGGACAGGATGCCAGCAACATGTATCTGTCTCTTTGCAGTATATTGTAACGTCCAGTAACAGCGCAATCCTATGCGTATTTATTCAGAAGTCAGCCAAACCAAGGTCAATTGGATTTACTTCTAGGTATGTATAGGATTGCAGCCTGTTTAGAATGCATAATAAAAAATAGTGACATACACACGGGCAACCCATAAGCCTCAGAACTCAGAGAATTATGGGCATCTTATCGAGGGAGGGCAGCTTCTTCCGCCCTGCCAAAAACTGAGTCGATTTCAGCCATCTAAGTCTTTTGCCGCTGCCTGTCTCCTCTCCTCCTTGCTCCCCCGGGACACCCACCACACACCAGCTCCAGGGTTGGTCTTCCGAACTCGGAGCAGTTCTTTTCACACCAGCTGTGAGGGCATTCCAAAGTCGGAGTCCCAGCTCCAACCTCAGAGTGTGTTTCCGAGGTTGGAGCTGGGACTCCGGATTTTCCTATGGTTGCCTAGACTCTGTCTAGCGGCCACAGGATTGTGCCCTTACTCATTTTCTCTCCCTATTGGGGGCTTACAGGTACAGTAACACCTTGGATTGCAAGTAACTTGGTTTGAGAGCATTTTGCAAGACAAGCAAAATTTTAAATATTTATTTATTTATTTATTTTACTTGATATACAAGCAACGTCTTGCAATACAAGTACTGTAGTACGGTTTAAATTAAAAATCCCTGTACAGATTTTTTTTGGGAGATTTCGTTTTGATATAAGAGTGTTTTGGATTACAAGCACGTTTCCGGAACGAATTATGCTCTCAATCCAAGGTATGACTGTATACGCTGCCAAGAAACAAAGCTGAAAGAAGTAGCATCTATGTTATGCACTGCTTAAAATGTTACCATTGATATTGATATGTAGAAACATTTTTTTTGGTTCTCTTAGAAACACCAAATCCACTCCATGATTTCTTTATTCTATTTCATTTTTTAGCTGCATTGTGCTGTAAAGCTAAAGGTCATGAAAAAGAAATTGTCAAGAGGCATACAATATTTGTTTTTGGTCCTTTTAGACAGGCTGTGCACTTTCTGTACTAAAAAAAAATTATATGTATTGAGATAATCTAAATTTGGTGCTGATGAAAGTTAAATTCTCCATTAGGATATGATCAGAGTGACTGGCACCAAAGGAAGGTAGGGCTCCTGGACATTATAATAGCTGAGAGAGAAGAAGAAATGTTGGCCCCTGCATCTTGTGATGCAGGTATGTGAAAATACTCTTATTAAATAAAACTTTTAAATAATGAAGGCTTTGTTTTAATTTCCATCTTGTCAGTCTAGGTATGCCTCCTCTTTAAAGAGTTTGTACCAGGGGTAAACAACCTGGTGCCCTCCAGATGTTTCTGATTACAACTCCCATCATTCCCAGCCTGCAATGGCCAATGGTCAGACATTATGGGAGTTGCATTCCAAAACTCCAGGTATCCTGTTCCTTCTTCACTAACTCTCCTCACTGTGAGAAGCGCATGAGGTGTGTTACTGCACAATCCTATAGATGTCAACTCAGAAGTAAGTCTCACTGAGTTCAATGGGGCTTACTCCCAGGTAAATGGGTACAGCCAGGATTGTAATTTTGTTTTGAGATATTAGTGTAATTTTTAAATGGAAACTATGGTGTCTGTGTGAACAAGATCTAAATTGTTTGGGTTAATTGGCCAAAAGCAGGTCGCCAAGCATGACTGACATAAGCAAATGCTGAACCTGCTTCTTCCACTTATACAAAGTAGGGATATGGTGGGCAGCTGTGGAAGTAGAGCTAAGAAGGCAGAGGGCTGCTCTTGGTTGGTGGTTGCATGATGTGGTACCTGGGCTGCTGAACGAGTATTTATCAAGAAGAGAAAGAAATAAAAGTGTTTTAACAGGAAGTATCCCCTTGTTGTATATTAATATGTTGACAGGAGGTGGGCTGCTGCATATTTATTTTTCTCTTGATCTCTTCTAATGCAAAAGCATCTTCTCGGTCGTTGGTTAGGTATTTTTTTTTAGTTCAGGGATGAGGAGGAAATACAAACAAAATGATTACATGGGCAGAAAGGGAGGGAAATCCTCACTGCATTTCCATCAGCTTGTCCGAGCGTGGAAAGCTAAGCAGGGTCAGGCCTGGTTATTACTTGGATGGGAGAGCCCTCCTCTAGTTTCCTGCATTGAGCAGGGGGTTGGACTCGATAGCCTTGTAGGCTCCTTCCAACTCTGATCTATGAAATCTAGCTTACTGTCCTTTCTGAGGTTATGCATGTTGTTTTTAAAAGTACAGCAGGAAAGGAGGGAAGCATGGCTGGATGACGCTCTGGTGGGTGATCACATTCCAAATTGGACAGGGTTTTAAGGTTGCCACTTGGCAAGAATTTCACTTAGTTGCCAGAACATGAGAATGCAAATCCAGAAGGAAAAAAAGGATATTCTTGGTGCTAAAGTTTACCTAATTTCCTCTGTATTGTGCTCAATGGCATTAAAACTGTAACATTAGGAGCACAATTTTCAAATGTTGTGTTCTTGAATAATCCCACTGGCCACAAAGAGACTACTTTGGAGCACACAATGCTCTAACAGATCACAAAGATCACTATTTTGCCTTGTAAAATAATATTGGGCATACGATAGACGATGTTTACAGGGCTACAGCTTTGTTTTCTTCCTCAATTTTCTGACCTGGTGCTGCAGTGTGTATTATGCTCACTTGTTACTCTACTGCTCAAATCTGGCCAAGTCTTTGTTACTGTTCTCCCTGCTGGAGAAGAAATTTTCCTTTTAGGCAACTGAAAAATAGATGGCTAAAGTTCAACTCTGGGATTCATATTAAACCTCACAGTGTTTAATAAGCCACTATATGGTTAAAAGAAAAAGTGTTGGTAGCCCCAAATTATTTGAAAAAATTAAGTGTTTGGGGCTTTGTGTGTGTGTGTATATGAGTGTGTGTGTGAGTGTGTGTGAGAGAGAGAGAGAGAGAGAAAGTAAGTAGTGGCAGCGGGAAGGGAGAACAAGAACAATGTTGTTCTTTCTCTATAACAGATTGTCATACATAAAATCAGATCATGTAGCAACGAGTTCCAAAATGCAGTTCTGTGTTGGACAAGATACCTTTATGATGAGAATATTGAGAATGATAGTAGTTACGGTGACGAAACTCTCAAGAGACACCAAAACTCATGTTTAAAGGGTATGGAATATAGCTGAAGATCGAAGTATACTACTGTACACCGCTTCTGATGCAGCCTCCCTTTCCAGCACAAGTGGGATCTGAAACACTTGCCTTTTAAAATTTGAGTAAGGAGTTCTACTTGTAAAAATAAATAAATAAATAAAGTCCCCATAAAGTCTCAACAAGCTCTTGGGGTCAACATTTTTTTCCTATGTGCTGAGAACCTCCAGCATGTTCAGAGGATTCTGTGGCATGCTGGACACCGAATCAATTCACATGTCACAGTACGCAGACCAGTTGAGCATCTGCATTGCCACATGTGCACACTTGAACAAACCCATTACTCTCCAATGGCTGTACATGCCACAGGAAGGATTGAGAGTGGTGGGAAAGCATGGTTTGAAAACCATGATCATACAGCCGCCTTCGGTTCCTTGCAGGAAAAAAGGCGGGATATAAATACAATAAATAAATAAAGGGGGGGGGAGAGAGGGAAAGAATTAACAGTGAAGTTTGAATCTTTTGCTGCATTATTAAAAAAATTATCTGGCATGTACTTGCATTAGTTATTGTCATGATCTCCAGATAGTCTGGCTATGCTATGTTGATATATTCATTGCAGTGAGAAATTTGTGAATCTATGGGCTAAACATCTTGTTTGTAAGAACATAAGAAGAGCCATGCTGGATGAAACCAAGGGTCCATGTAGTCCAGTGTTGTTCTCACAGTGGCCAGCCAGCTGCCCACAGGAAACCCACAAGTAGGACATGAGTGCAGCTGCACCCCCCTCCCACTCATGTTCCCCGGCAACTGGTAGATAAGAGGCATACTTGTTTATATATGTGTTCCTCCCACATTGCATCCATAGGAAGGAACTTCTGAATCTGGAGCACATGACCAAATTTCCACAATCCTTCCATCCAAAAAGGCATAAAAGAATAACAGAAAAAGGGCAATCAGATGTATATGGATGAACGCATGTCCAACTTGCCTTATTCAAACTTGCCTTATTCGTGGTCTCTGTGCATCACACACATATGGGTTCTCTGCGCCTGCGCTGAGATCGTTCGGGAAATCTCTATAGCTGAGGTGGATTGGGCGGGAGCCCCTCCCCCTGTGTGTGCTCCTTAGTGCGGCTCCCGCCCGTCTCCTCAGTTCCTCTTCGACCGCCATTGCGACTAGTCGTTGGGTTCTTCTCTTCTTCGGATCGTAGCTGAGTTTGTTCTCCTTTAAAATAACTTTACTAGACTCTTTCTCCTCAGAAAATCTTTTTTCTATCGATTATCTTTCATTCTATAACTTCTTTTTTCAAAAAAAAAAAAAAAAAAAAAACTTCAAAAAAATCCTTACTAAATCCTCGTCTCTCCCCCGATCTTGTCCTTCTTGACTATAATCCTTTTTTCCTAACTATGCCTCTTAAGACGGCCTTTCGAAAATGTCAGCAGTGTGGGACCAAAATCCCACCTGCTGACAAGCACCCGCTGTGCTTGCTTTGCCTGGGGCAAGGCCATAAAATGGAGACCTGCCAGCACTGCCAGGCTTTTACGAAGCAGGCCCGGAAACACCGCCAGACCAAGCTGCGAGCTCTCCTCTGGGAGCAGTCTCTGTCAGCGAAAGGACCCACTCCGGAGGAGAAACCTGGGAGATCCCAGTCAGCCAAAAAGCCGACGAAAGATACTTCGGCAGCGAAAAAATTGGCTAAAAAGGCCCATAAAGATGAGGCGGAACGCCTGAAAAAGAAAATGGCGGAGAAGGGCGGTGAAGATGCTGGCCATCAACTTCGACCACTATGAAGGTCTCAGAGCGTACTGCTCTATTCATGTCGGCTGTGACTGAGGCTCGAGATCGAGCTACGGGACCGATTGCCCGCCAGTCTCCTCCGGCCTCGACAACATCTCCTCGAGACCGAGAGTCGGGTTCGAAAACCCCGCTAAAAAAGCCGCCAACTATAGCCACCTCTCTGTCGGAGGGAGAAATCGTGGCTTCACCACCGATGGAGCGACCTCGTTCGGGCTCGAGAGGTCCTCCACCGCATTTATCACCTCCTGCAGCATATGCTCAAGAGGAGCGGAGGGAGCATCGAAGATCATGGTCTCCTCGATACCGGAGCCGTGATTCAGCTTCTAGAGGATCCACCTCTCGGTCTGTCTACTTGCGCCGCCGAGATGACAGATCTTGGTCGAGCTCCTACTATTCGGACTCAAGGTCAAGGAGCTACAGATCCAGATCACGAGGCTCTCCAGACCGGAGAAGGCAGGACTATTATCACCACCACCGACACTCGCCCCCTCGGGATCGACTCCATAGACGCCAGGTCCAGGACACCTACACCGCGACGGGATACGGCTGTGTCCCGAGCGCCCGTCGAGACCGTCACACAACCTACCGCCTCGACATCGACCGCTCAGCCAGTTCTTGTGCCTGCTGCTGCGGTTCACTCCTCATCGGGATCGGCGTATGTGTCGGACTCAGACTCGGTGGTCTCCTCCTCCCATTCCACTTCCCCAGATGCACAAGTGGAATCTAAGGAAGCGATCTCCCCATCAGAAGATATGGGCAGCTTCGCTGAGCATGTCAGCCGGATGGTGACAGCTCTGGGAGTTGAGGCGAAAACCGCAAAAGGGAAAGCAAAAGATGACATCTATGCGATCCTGAAGACCACTCAGTCCAACCATTTGCTCCTTCCTTTCTTGCCGACATTGCTGGAGACGGTGCAAGAAACCTGGAAGACCCCAGCCTCCACCAAACCAACAGCTAAGAGACTGGAGTCGATGTACAGGATCCAGGAAGAAGGGGCAAAATTCCTGTTTTCCCATACGACCCCGAACTCGCTCATAGTAAAATCTGCGCAGTCTCGTGGGGGAAAGCAGCATACCATGCCGGCAGATAAGGAGGGCAAGACGCTAGACTCTTACGGCCGTAGGATCTACTCCTCATCTTCCCTCGGGCTGAAGGTATCTAACTGTGGAGGAAGGGGGGGCTGGCTGGCCCGCCACACCCCCACCCTTTCCTATGAGGCGTTGTTAGCTAGATACCAGATGTTTATCACAGAGAAGCTGGGAGACC
This sequence comes from Shinisaurus crocodilurus, assembly GCA_021292165.1. Taxonomy (NCBI): domain Eukaryota; kingdom Metazoa; phylum Chordata; class Lepidosauria; order Squamata; family Shinisauridae; genus Shinisaurus; species Shinisaurus crocodilurus. The sequence continues at coordinate 158,045,800 of CM037876.1, read as the reverse complement.
TCTGTGATTATCTGCTGGATGACAAAAGGGACCAGGCGGCGCAATACATCAAGGAAGCAACCAGAATCGGTGCTTTGCAGATGAACACTGCCCGCCACCAGGTCGACAGCCACGCCAGGTCGATGATCGGGTCCGTGGCTCTGAGGAGGCATGCCTGGCTTCGCTCTACCAACTTGACTCCCGATGATAGAGCGAAGATCGAAGACCTCCCATTTGACGGAGAGGGGTTGTTCAACGCCACCACAGACGACTCCCTCGACTCCGCTCAAAAGGCCTTGGCAACGGCCAAAAAGATGGGGCTCGTCCGTCAACCCCCATCACAACAATTTAGACCAAGACGCTGGTCTCGGTTTCCATACCCTTCGTCACATTACCAACCATCCGGACAATATCGGGGTGGAAACCATCGGCCTCATGCTCCACAGCCATAAGTGCCGCAGCGTTCCTACCCTCAGCAACACTCCAGGGGGTCGAGGAGAGGGGGCGACTTCGCTCGACGGCGTCTTTGACTTCTTTGCCAGCCCGACCGAATTGTCTCCACTACTCCGACCAACTCTAGACACCACTCTTCCAATCGCCTTGTCTCCACCACCTCAGGCACCTCTCTTCGGTTTTCGACTTCACCAACACCTTCGGTCCTGGAGGACCATCACGACGGATCGTTGGGTATTAAGCATCGTCGAACACGGCTACAGGATCGAGCTCAGAGTCCTCCCCCCCTTTCTTGGGATCAAAACCACCCGTCCAACTCGAGTGCTCCTAGAGGAGGTGTAAAACCTCCTCCAAAAAGGAGCAATACAGCCGGTTCCCGCAGAAAACTTGGAGGACGGCCTATACTCCAGGTACTTCATCGTGAAGAAGGGAGGAGGACTCAGGCCGATCCTGGACCTTTGAACGATGAATCTCTTTATCCCACCGAAGAGATTTCGCATTGTCACACTCCAATCAATCCTTCCCCTACTTCGAAGGAACGATTGGTTTGCATCCATCGACCTCAAAGATGCGTACTTCCACGTCGCCATCCACAGAGACACCCCAAAATACCTTCGGTTCCGAGTGGGAGACGACACCTTCCAGTTCGTAGTTCTTCCATTCGGACTTTCCACCGCGCCGAGGGTATTCACGAAGTGTATGGCAGTGGTTTGTGCGAGTCTACGGGCAAGAGGCATCACCGTCTTCCCGTATCTGGACGATTGGCTGCTAGTGGCTCCATCAAGGTGGGAGCTTCAACACGCACTGGGAGAAACCCTTCACCTCCTAGACAAGTTGGGACTCTGCCTGAACGTAGAGAAGTCGGTCCTTCAACCAGTAAAGGAGATACAATACATCGGCGCAAGGCTAAGCGCGTTCGATGGTCGGGCATACCTACCAGATGACAAGGTGCGAAATGTACTTACCCTCGCAAAAAAGGTTTCCAGACGGCCAATATGCTCTGCCCACACAGTTCAACGACTGCTAGGGCATATGGCCTCGACGATTGTGGTCGTACGATATGCGAGGCTTCGCATGCGACCCCTTCAAACCTGGTTTATCAAAAAATTCAAATCAGAGAAAGACAAACCGTCCATCCACTTGAATCTCCCTCGAACCATAAGAGAGTCCTTGAGGTGGTGGCAACAGGAGTCGAATTTGAACGCGGGCATACCGTTCCATCCTCCGATACCGACCCGCATATTGACAACGGACGCATCATTGCTGGGATGGGGGGCCCACTCAGACGATCACGTCGTGCAAGGCACATGGACGGCGACACAAGCCACCAAGCACATCAATTGGCTGGAACTGATGGCTGTTTGGAAGGCGCTACAAGCCTTGGAGCAATACCTCTCGGGCTGCCACATCCAGGTCGTGACTGACAATACCACGGTAGTCGCTTACATAAACAAGCAAGGCGGCACGAGATCGACACGCCTCACAGGACTGACCCTGCAACTCTACGAATGGGCTCTACCTCGAAGAATGTCCTTCGTAGCAATTCACATCGCAGGGAAGTCCAATGTGCTGGCAGACACTTTGATCTGTGTGTCAATGCAGTCGCACGAATGGAAGCTGGACAGAAAGGTAGTCAGTTCACTGTTCCAACACTGGGGTCGTCGAAAAATAGACTTATTCACCACCAGCGAGAACACTACTTGCCCCATGTTTTGCTGCAGGGCGGCCTCGGATCCGAAGTCGATCACCGACGCTTTCCTGATGGACTGGAACAACGACTTTTATTATCTGTTCCCCCCGATTCCGCTACTGACGCGTGTAATCGCCAAAATATCTCAGGACAGGACCAACTGCATCCTGATATCCCCGTGGTGGCTGCGTCAACCCTGGTTTTCGCACCTGCTCAGCCTTTCGCAGGGAGATTATCTCCCATTACCACTGCAAGACAATCTACTAACACAACACAAAGGCAAGGTGCTTCATCCCAATCTGCATTCTCTGAACCTAATGGCTTGGAGGATTAGATAACAAACGATACAGACCTCTCCGATGCTGTAAAGGAGGTTTTGTTAGCAGCACGAAAGCCCTCCACAAGGCTCTCCTATGCTAGGAAATGGACAGCCTTCACCAACTTTGTATCACCCTTAGGCAAAGATCCAATTACATGCTCGATCTCGACCGTCCTCGACTTTCTCCATTCACTAATGATCCGTGGCCTTAAGTTCTCGTCAATTAAAGTATACTTAGCAGCGCTGACAGCATATAGAACTACTTCGACGGGGACGTCTTTGTTTGTGCACCCGTTAATTAAACAATTTTCGAAAGGTCTCAGAAATATACGACCTCCAACCCGCAACATTATACCAGGTTGGGACCTACCATTAGTCTTGAAAGCACTAATGAAATCGCCATTCGAGCCCATGGCGAAAGCGGACTTGCGACTGGTGTCGTTCAAAACATTATTTTTGATAGCAATTACATCGGCAAGAAGAGTAAGTGAACTACACGCTCTTAGAATAGATCCCCCTTACACAATTTTCCATAAGGACAAAGTCGTGCTAAGGCCTGATATAGTTTTTCAACCAAAAATGGTTTCAGAATTTCACCTGGGACAGGACATTATTCTTCCAACTTTCTTTTCGTCCCCTTCGTCACTGGTAGAGATTGATGCACAGCCTCGATGTCCGTCGGGCGCTGCTTTTCTACAAAGCCCGCACGGAGTCAATAAGACAAACTAATCAACTTTTTGTATGCTATGGCCCCCCGAAATCGGGCCATCCTGTATCTAAACAAAGACACTATCGAGCTTGCTTATCAGCTGGCTGGACGCACTTTGTCAGGATCTGTGAGGGCCCATTCTACCAGGGCTCTCTCGACCTCGACAGCTTTTGGAAAAGGGATTCCCTTGCTGGACTTATGCAGGGCGGCGACCTGGTCTACCCCCTCCACATTCATCCAGCATTACCGCCTCAACGTTCGAGCCAGGGAGCAGAACGCATTCAGCAGGGCGGTTCTCTCTTCAGTCACCGTCTGACTACCGACACCGACCCACCTCTGGTAAGTCAGCTTGTTAATCTACCCATATGTGTGTGATGCACAGAGACCACGAAGGACAGGTTGCTTACCTGTAACTGTAGTTCTTCGAGTGGTCATCTGTGCATTCACACAACCCGCCCTGCTTCCCCGCTCGGTGTCTTCATCGAGTTCGATGGATACCAAAAAGGAAAGGGGTTGGGAGTTTTAATTTAACTTCACTAGATATCGAAGTGTGTGCTGAGTTCGAAGTTTTTTCTGACATCAAGGAATATGAAATGTCATCCTCGGTCCCGAGGGTCGCAATAGGCGGTCTCAGGGAACTGAGGAGACGGGTGGGAGCCGTGCTAAGGAGCACGCGCAGGGGGAGGGGCTCCCGCCCAATCCACCTCAGCTATAGAAATTTCCCGAACTATCTCAGCGCAGGCGCAGATAACCCATATGTGTGTGAATGCACAGATGACCACTCAAAGAACTACAGTTACAGGTAAGCAACCTGTCCTTCCTCCCACATTGCATCCATAGGAAGGAACTTCTGAATCTGGAGCACATGACCAAATTTCCACAATCCTTCCATCCAAAAAGGCATAAAAGAATAACAGAAAAAGGGCAATCAGATGTATATGGATGAATGCATGTCCAACTTGCCTTATTCAAACATCACTTCCTACGCATGGTGGCACCTGGTACAGGAGGGCCTTTGCCACACTGCACATAGGCAATTCCAACGTTTATGAATGAGTAAACTGGCCTTACATCAACTTGAACTGAACCTCAGCTGACTTTTGTTGTGCGACACCATCAACTGTACCATAACATGGTGTTATACTGGGTATATCCTAACTCTTTATTCATTTTACATGCTGTTTAGTAATGATGCTCCAGTGAATGGCAACTCTATACAGCACAATTCCTATGCACGCCTGCTTGGAAATAAATTATGCTGATTACAGTGGGGCATCCTCCCAGGAAAGTTTGCATAGGATGGCAGCCTTAAGGTCATTACTTCCAAAATGATATAGTGAGAATGGCAAGTTTGACTCAGACCTGATAGGGCCTGGCTCAAACCCCTGCTCAGGCAGGAAGGTCACTGGGTAAGCTTGGGCCAGTCACTCTTAGCTTGGTTTAATATCCTCACAGGGTTACTGTAAGGATAAAAATGGGATAATATCATGTATTCCAGTGTGGCATAGTGGTTAGTGTTGAACTAGCACTGGGGAGACCGAGGTTCTAGTCCCCGCTCTGCCATGAAACTCACTGGGTGACTTTGGACCAGTCACTGACTCTCAGCCCAACCTACCTCATAGGGTTGTTGTGAGGATAAAATGGAGAGGAGATGGATCATGTACGCCACCTTGGGCTCCTTGGAGGAAAAGCAGGATATAAATGTAACAAATAAATAATAAATAAACAAATGTCTTCTACCATTGGAGAAAGGGCAGAACACAATGTACAATAATAATTAAATTTAGGGTCTACAGCTGTTTGTCCCCATTGAAACGTAGCACCCATCCTCAAGAGGTGAAGCTTGAGAACATTTACCTAGTCTTACTCTGGAGCTGCTCGGAGAATTTTGAGAGATGTGTTTTGAGTGTTCTTATGAAGTGAGTGGGCTTGGTTTAGGGACTGCTGAACTCAAGGCAGCGTCTTTGAGACTGGCACTCTCTATTTGCTTGCAGCTGTGCTCTCAGAACAGCGGCTCAACCTGTACATTTAGTTAAAAACACCAAAAGCAGATTGTTACAGACACATCGGAAGTCTCCAGGGCTGTTTCCTCCAAAGGGAGCTGGCCTTTAAGTGGCTGCCTTGAATATCCCATGGTATGACTTGCTCTTGAATTTTCTGGCATTCTGAAGAACCGTCTGTTACTTCTTCTTTTTGCCCAGGAGGTTCTGGAGAGTTTGCAAAGGACAAAATAGAAACAAAATATGCATTAAAAACTGAAAAGACTGATCTGTTGCAGAGCACCCTACGTAAAGAAGAAAGTTTGTGGGCTACATGCAGAAACATGGGGGGAACCCCTCCCCCTCCCAAATGGATGGAAAATATTCTTTCCCCATCTTCCTTCCCCCCATCCAAGTCATAGCAAGGAAAAACTGGGAAGTATAACAAAAGGGCAAATAAAAGCCTACACTTTAAAAAACAACAACACCCTTATGATTGTCTGCCTGAAAAACCGTGTTGGACCACATGGAAGCCAAATTATTATTCTATGGGTCGAAACAGACATTACTTTAACAGTGCAACCCTAGGCATGTGCAACCCTATTACTCAAGTAGTGAGGGCCACTGTGTTGTGAGTTTTACTCCCATGTAAGTGTACATAAAAAGTAAGGTAATTACAACCTCCGTTGTGGAACTTCAGTATGCTGATGATAATGTAGTCTCCGCACATTCAGAGGATGATCTCCAAACTATCCTAAATGCTTTTGCAGAAGCATACGAAAAACTTGGTCTCTCACTTAACATCAAAAAAACCAAAGTGCTTCATCAGCAAGTGCAAGCTAACCCTTTGGTGATGCCATCTATCCAGCTTGGCGGGACAATACTGGAAAATGTCGATCATTTTCTCTATCTTGGCAGCTATCTTTCTGTTACAGCTAACATCGACAGTGAAATCCAGCATCGTTTGAGCTCCGCAAGTGCCGCATTTTCTCGAATGAAACATAGAGTGTTCGAGGATCGGGATATTTGTAAGAAGACCAAAACACTGGTTTATGAAGCCATTGTATTACCAACTTTATTGTATGCCTGCGAAACATGGACTATCTATAAACGTCACTTCCACCTCCTTGAAAGGTTTCATCAACGTTGCCTCCGGAAAATCCTGCGAATTACTTGGGAAGATAGACGAACAAATGTCAGTGTACTGGAAGAAGCAAAGACTACTAGCATTGAAAAAATGATCCTTCAACGCCAACTTCAGTGGACCGGTCATGTTGTTCGAATGCCTGACTGCCATCTCCCAAAGCAGTTACTTTACTCCCAACTCAAGGATGGAAAGCGGAATATCGGTGGTCAATATAAGAGGTTTAAAGATGTTCATAAGGCTAATCTAAAAAAATGCAATATAAACATCGAAAACTGGGAAGCTCTGGCCCATGAACGATCTAAATGGAGGTTGGCCTTTCACAAAGGTTCCATGGACTTTGAAGAAGCCCGAGTGCAAGGTGAAAGGGAGAAATGTGCTAAGCGAAAAGCACGTCAAATGAATCCTTTACAGGACCATCTTCTATCTGGTAGCCTGTGTCCTCACTGTGGGAAGCTGATCTAGAATTGGCCTCCACAGTCACTTACGGACCCATCGCTAGAGTCTACACAATCTTCTTTAGAATTTCCTCCTTTTATCCCGGAAGACAATCTTACTCGGTCATGAGTGATTGCCTGATGATTTTTTATATTTATACCCCGCCTTTTTTCCTGTAAGGAACCCAAGGCGGCTTCCATAATCCTCTCCATTTTATTCTCACAACAACCCTGTGAGGTAGGTGAGGCTGTGAGTCAGCGACTGGCCCAAAGTCACCCAGTCAGTTTCATGACCAAGTGGGGACTAGAACCCGGATCTCCCGAGTCCCAGTCCAACACTCTCACCACTACGCCACAGCATGCCTGACCCAGCACCCTAGCGTGGGGTAGATCAGGATTGCGGCCCATGCACCTGCAGGATTGTAAAAATGAAAAGAAGACATAGCTGGCTGGAAGGAGGCTGGGAGTTGTAGTTCCTTTTTTTCTATCTAAACATGCATGGAATTGTGCCCTAAATGGGGGGCTCACAGTTATGTCTTCCTTTCATTTTCACTCTAGAGTAGGCGCAGCCCCCCCCCCCCCATCCGATCGCAGTAGCTTTAGACACAGATTTAAAATAGTGTCTGTTTTGGCTGTGTGAGTCCGAAAGTTCTCCCTCTCTCCGCGTCTCGTCCCTCCTAAAAGCCTCCTGGTTCTTTTTTTGGGACACTTTTCTTGGCAGGAGGAGACTTGTTTACAGGGCTCCAAATGTCACAGCGCGCAGAGGCAGGGCTCCCATTCGGAGGGCAGCTTCCAAACAGAGCGCATCTGCGGGCTTCTCTCTCCACTAACACGTGTGTGGGAAGGGAGGAGCGGGAAGCAGCCCTCTCTATACTCCCTCCACCCTCCTTCCCCACGACATTACGGAACCTGCTTCTTTGCTCATGGAGACACGCCTTAAGGAAGCGGCGGCGGCGCGAAGAAGCGAGTAGTGAGTCCACTGCTTGGGCCCCCCCTTTGTGTTCATCTGCAAGCCGTAGCAGGTTCCTTGGCGCCGTTCGGGGAGAAAAGGCTCGCCTTGTGTTGCCGGCTTAAAAAAAAAGAGGAAGCATGGGGACTCACTAGGCGGTGCAGGGCTGAGAAGAAGCGAGGTAAGGGCGATGCAGCTCAGATCTGTGCCGCGGGAGGGAGGAGGAGGAGAGCTTTGCCTGCACCCCAGGGAAGGGATCGCCTTAAGGCGGCCCATGCGAAGAGCGTTCCGGCCAAACGAGGCCGAGGGCGGGGGCTGCCTTTCGAAACCGCAACCGCCTTACCAACTGCGGCTGTAGCTGGGCCTAGCGGCGCGGCGGTTCCCTTCTGGTGGCATATCAGCCTTGCTGCGCCCAGGCCCCGGCGCGAGATCGGGGCAGCCGGAGATCTCTGCGGAGAGGGGCGCCGCTTCTCTCCCTCTCTCGCCGTTGGGCCGAGGAAGAGCCTCGGCGCCGGCCCCTTCTCCTCGCACTTCCGCCTGGGCTGCGAGCGCCTGGGAAGCCCGTGGGTGGCTGCGCGCTGGCGGGCAGGGGAGCCGGTCCCAGGTTGCAGGGAGATGCTGACTCCTCCTCCCTCTTCCAGCCCGGGCGAGAGGAGAGCCTCTTCGGGAGAGCGGCAGCGGCGTGCCTGAGCGGGGCGACTGGATCGGAGGAACAAGGTCTCGGCCAGGAAACTGTGAGTGTGTGTCGGTGCGTGTGGTGGTGGGTCGATCTTGTTTCTGAACTTCTTTGGGCCTGTTTGTAGTTCTTCGATAGCCCAAATAGGGGCATAAGTGGGATGATAGAGAGCTGGGACGGATCGCTTCAGATAATTGTTCCTGCCATGGCTCAGACCAAGAACCTGTTGTGAATGTCGGGGCTAATGTTACAGGTGGGGAGGCGATGATACCTCCTCTGATCATGTGCAGAGTGCTTGGCCCTGGCTGAATAACCATGGCCAGGCCAGGCCAGGAATTCTGGCTGCTTTGAGTCCTTCCTTCCTTTGTTTGGAAACTAACCCGCAGGTTTCCAGCCATAGTGATAGGAGGGTGAGAGAACTATAGGCCCCGCTTAAACCGAGGCTTGGTAGCTGTTTTCATTCCAGGGATCAGCCCCTGGACATGTGATGTAATAATGAACTCCAACGTTCATTGAGCACGTGCTGATGGCTCCCTCCACACACCTGAGGCTGCCCAACTATCCCCCACATATCTAGGACTGGGGAAAGGGCTTACCATCTGGAGGGGGTTAAATGCGAACTGATGATCCTTAGCACTTCTCATTTTAGAAATAAGCACGTCATCCCCCACCCCCCCACTTTTGAGAGTTCCCTTAACATAATGCCATAACATTATAGTGAAGATTGGAAAGGAATGTGATTATGCTATCTTTGTTTTGAGAAGGAGGCATCAGTTGTCTGGGTGTTCTTTCTGGATGCCAGTTTGTAGATAATGAGTAGTCAAGTGTATTTGTTCTTCTTCTTGTTGTTATTGAATACAGTCAGTGAATACTAGGGGTAGTAATACACAAGAAAAGCAGGGTTGGCCCTACTTTAAGCAGAGTGAGTCAGCTACCTCAGGCAGCAGATGATTGAAGGCAAAGAGAAACAATGAGGTGTTGGAGGACAAAGTTGTAGGTGCCATGCAGCCTGCCCTGCGTCCCCTAAGCCAGGGGTGGGCAGAAAGTAGTTCAGGAACTACTGGTAGATCGCTGGGCAATTTGAAGTAGATCAGTAAAGATTTCTGGCTCCAAGTAGTAACACTGGCAACAACAAAATGACTTCCCACCCACCCCAAAATTATACCGCTGAAATGACGAAAGCTGGGATATATGTGACAAGTGGTTTTGTGTGTGGAAGGACTGTGAGTTCAGTTCAGTTCTGGTACTTGAAACAAGTTTGTGGGCTCAGCCTTCTTTAATTCAAAGTGTATACCTTATCTTCCTGGCTCTGATCAGCAGATCTTGGGGTTCTGGTAAAAAACAAACACACACATAAAGTAGATCCCGCAGATCTGAAGTCTCCCCCCCCCCCCCTTGTTGCCATTGTTGACAGCCACTTTGGTCAGCTTTCTGTACATGGAATAGGGAATCATCTTGTCCATCACCTTAGGCAGCAAAATGTCTTGGGACGGCCCTTAAAATGAATATTACCATTTAGATGTTATCTTGGCAAATGGAGTAACTTTTACATTCCTGCTCTTGGGCAGTGTAAGGTATGTTTCTAGGCAGGAAGCCCATCTCACAGGTGTTCTCTTAAGGGGAAGGGCAAAGTTTTGTTAAGTTATTCAAACAAGTACAGTACCAGGATCAATTGTAGTGTCTCATTTCTGTAGGAAGGAAATAGAGGAAAGAGGTTGTCTCTCTCTCACTCTCTATTTTGTTTTTAAGGCCTGGTTTTTCAGAAGTCTCTTGGGGAAAGATATATTTTGCCTTCCTTATAAGAACTTTGAAAAACTCCAGTTTTGTGTAGCAATTGTAATTCTGCATTTGACCACTACAAAACCCTCATTAGTTTTCAGATTCCTAATGTATTTTATAACTTTGATACATTGTACTGTGTTTTATTTTATAGTTAAGATTGTACTCCATGCTGTAAGAACGGTCTCCTCTTCCCCAGTTATTCTTTTTATTTGTTTGAAGTTTTATCCCCAGGGCTCAGATTAAGACAAGAGCATATAAAGGAACTTTAAAAATATACACACAGCTAGGTAAAACCCCACTGTCATTGTAACCCTTTCCCTGCCTTGGCTCCCTCCCTTGCTAACTATAGTCTTCTATCTGAAAGTTAGTTTAAATAGGGGAGGGCTTTATTGCTTCCAGAAGATGCCCAGGCTTGAAATATGACAAGCTTCCAAGTGGGGAGACTTCCACAGTTGTGAGGCAGCAGCCATAAAGAAAGCTTGCCTTATCACAAAGATGCTATAGTAGAGGTCATTGTGGTCTTGGGTATTGTGATGAGGCACAGGTAGAGCACTCTGATAATAAGTTCAGAGTTAATTGTGGATGTAAAAGTCTTTTTATATTTTTGGTTATTATCGCTTGGATTAAAAAGTCATTTAGTGCTCTCAAATAACAGAATCTCAAGTTCGGGGGTAAACAACCTGATACTCTCTAGAGGTTTTGGACCACGACTCCTATAAGCCCAGCCAGCATGGCCCGCTGTCAGGGATTCTGGGAGTTGTAGTCCAAAATATCTGGTGGTACCCATGAGCTAAATTTTCGTAAAATGATAGGGTAATCCATTTAGCCACTCACTTCAATATAGTCTCATGGACATCAGTAGAACTACATCATGATAAAGGCTGAGGCACTTGTTATGGTTGCCATGGGGATGCTGCTAAAAATGGTCTTACAGTCTTGGCCCAAATGTTTATATCTACTTACATTGTGACTTCCCCAATTCCCCACACCAGCAGCCTCCAAGAACGTGCAACTCAGTGGTTGCAGTTCATGAGGTAAGTCATTGGATGTGCTACAGCCAGCATAGGGGTCAATAATTTCAGGGAAACCATTTTTAGTTGTATTCCTGTGGTGAGTGTAACATGTCTTCCAGCCTTGTGTTCATACCTGTCTTGATTCCATCCGTCACAGCTGTTGCCCATCTGGAACTCTGAGTTGCTGGTGAAAGAGTTGCTGCATCTCCCATCACCATGGTGATGATGGAGGAGGTCACGAAGGAATAATGTTGCCATGGCAATGGGGCTTCTTTGGTCCACCCCAACAGCAAACCTCAGGAGAGACAGGACAGGAAGTTGGAGGATGCAATTCTTGCCTGTACGCATCTAAAGGCAGGCAAGCCAAGCTGGTTCCTGTGTGGCTCCTGGTGTGTTCAAGTGCCTGGAGCGTGTACATGTGTGTGCGCACCATGGGAAGAAGGAATGGCGAATAAATCCCCTCCCTTCTCATATCCGAGGCCTGGGAAGCAAGGGGTGGGTCTTCAACCCTCGAGACCAGGATAATACCCAAATATGTTTTATTTTATTTATTTATTTATCATATTTATACCCCGCCTTTTTTCCTGCAAGGAACCCAAGGCGGCTTACATAATCCTCCTCCTCTTCCTCTCCATTTTATCCTCACAACAACCCTGTGAGGTAGGTTAGGCTGAGAGTCAGTGACTGGCCCAAAGTCACCCAGTGAGTCTCATGGCTGAGTGGGGACTAGAACCCGGATCTCCCAAGTCCCAGTCCAACACTCTCACCACTACGCCACACTGGCTCTCCTTGAAGTTGCTCTTTGAAGATTGGATCAGATGACCCCCATTACTGAATGGTGGCTTCTTAGAAATCTTCTCTGTGGCAGCTCAAAGTGTTTGATCTGCCACAGGATAAGACTTATAGCCTTTATAACCAAGTTGTTAGCAGAACATCATCACGCTTCTGCAACCTCTAGTAAGTCTGGGGTAGCAGGAAGGTGAGAGAATGCTCAAATTGCATGTAGCCAGAGTTACAGGTGATCAGATCTCTAGGCAGTCGAAGCCAGCACCAGGGAAGTTTTTAAATGGCCCCCATATAACTGGTCATCAGATTCCACCAATAACAGCTCATTTTAGTTTTAACTTTCCAGAGTGGTGGAAGAAACCCAAGGTATGGTACCTTAAAGCCTTTCACATCAATCACTAAGGCCTTTTTAATTTTTATTTTTAAACTAATGCTTAGGACTAAATATGAACTCATATACCTTCACAGTAGCGGACCCTGTGTTATCACTTGAGCAGAAAGTTTTATGTTACAGCAGACATATTGGTTACCTAACAGCTGCCTCCTTGTGCCCTTTCCTACTTGAAATCTTCCCTTTCAGCATGGTGAGATTTTTCTGGTGTACTGATGCTCTTCAGAGAGCTGTCAAAATGATGTGGAATCCTTATTGGCTAAAGTTTCTGGGTGGTGAAAAATCCCACTGCTCACAGTGGTCTGTCAACCTCTATGCACTTTTTGTACGTGTTGAGAATTCTAAAACAACATACGTAATGAATACTCAGTATTGAGGACACCTAATGGAGCGTTGATTACTGGGATTTGGGTTTGTGTTTTTTTTTACTGTGTGAGTCATTTACTATTAATGATCAATGCTGGCAACAGATGGCTATGTTACTATGGATATTTGTGAAACGAGAAGAGAGTGAAGAGCTGTGTTTGTGCATTTAAAACCTTTTCTGGTTTTGAGAAGTGAGAGAGATCACACACTTTCCCACAGCAACTGTCCAACTAGATTTTTTCCTTTGGTGATTTTAGTTTTATCTACTCAGCTAGCACAATATCTACACATGATAGAAGGCTTTGTTATATCATTGGTGCTTCCCAAATCTTAAAGCTGTTCTCCATGTACAAAACTTGCTACAGTGACTGGCTCTGGAGATATGTTGAGGCCAGCTACTAGGAAGGTCATAGATGCACCACATAGAGCTTCCTTCTCTTAAGAGCCCTTTCAGACATTCAGAAGAGGCACATAGTATGGTCTTCCCAAGACTGTTCCACTTCCGAGCATGAATGGGGGATTGGATCGTATGTTTGAACGCTCTCCAACATCAAAAGAAAATCCTGCACTCCAGCATGTTGGGGACTAAGTTTTTAGCCTTCTCCATGGTATACAGCTTTCCATGTGCAGAGGCTTTTTGTATGAGGAGAACATTCAGACATGAGGTTTCCAATGTGGTTTTTGCAGTGGTGTAATATCAGGAGGACCATAGTTTGATTTTAATTCTATTGACTGTAAGCCACCTTGTCAGTTGCTATATAGAATTTTTAAAGAAATAAATAGCATACAATAAAAGAGAGAGCTGTTAGTTGGTAGACTACCCCGCCCCCCGCCCCCATGCCAGGGTCCTGATCCGTCTGGGGGCCCCTGTGCCTACAATTTACTCTTAAAAGGCCATTCACGTAATTGCTATTGGCACGAATGGTGTCTCGTCTAATTCAGTCCTGAATGGAACACTTATGACGCCACATCTTGCTATTGCTGTGTGTCACTAGTTCTCGAAGTGTGCATTTAAACAGTAAGGAGAACACATGGTCTGGCAGCAAGGATGCAATGTCACCCGCATTCTAACTTGCATGGAAACAAGCGGTTGCTGGAAGTGGTTGTGTTTTGTCAAGCTTGAACTCCTTAGCGACTTTAAGAGATATGTAGGTCATCTTCAGCAAGTCAGGTCATGTTTTGATGTATTGACTAATGTATGTGGTATCCCTGTAGAGGCTTTATAGAGGGCACTTAACTCCAGATATTTATTGGCAATATTATGCTTTGCCTTATTCCTTTAGACCTAAGACAGTTTACTGCAGAAAAAACAACATACACATTTATTGCAATCCCATGGGAGCAATAAAACTGCCATAAAATCCACACAATTAATACAATCTTTTTTTGTAGCAACCAAAAACTAACAGGAACTCATGGGCCTTACATTGGGTTCTATCCAATGGTAGTCTTACTTATGTCCTATTCTGCTTTTAATTGGGACTAATATTGGATACAACCTATTGTGCCTTGAAAGTCAGTAGGGGGGGGTGCAGTTGGACCTGTGCGCACATTTGAGAATTTGAGAAACTGCTGTGGGCACTACCACAAGATGGCTCCCACAGAGGATGTGGCTAGTCACATTGTGGCTGCTATGGGGGCCTGGCTGGTCAAAAGACAAGTAATTCACCAACCAACTGAGGACACACAGGGGAAGAGTGAGCTCCAAAGCCAATCTACATATTTGACCCCACAAAATGAAATACCCATTTAAGGTTGCACTCCTCTGTATGTTTACATGAAACTCAGTAGGAATAACTTCTGAGTAGGCCTACATAGGATTGCTCTGCTCATTGTGTCCACATACACACACCTTTCCCCAACCTCAAAGGAAAGGAAAATGCCCCCAGTCCCAAAAGGAAAGGTAAGGTTTTCCCTATCTTGACCCAAGACTCAGCCACTCTGTTCCCCACCATAGCGAAATAAAGGGATGAGAGGGAGAGAAAGAGCAAGGCTAGAGGCTCGGAGGGAGGAGAAACATCAAGGTAAAGAAGTGGGATGGGGAGAGAAATAGCGAGGCTAGAGGCTGAGTCGGGGGGGGGGAGAGAAGGGGAAAGGTCTGTGTGGGTGGAAGAAGATTGGGCTGAGCCGGGAAGCGACTCTTTCCTTCTCCTGCCTGCTTGCCTGCCTAACAGCTGATCTATGGCAGGTTCTGGAACAGGAAGGAGAACCTGGCACCCTAATGTTTTTCAAGTTTATTGATGAAAAATAATTTTTTGAAGGGGGCAGGGAGTGGAGAGCTTCATAGATGCTGCTGGAATTCCCCATGGGTGCTGCATTGGGGACCCCTGCCTTAAAGGGATTACATTTTGTAATCTTGGGGCAACAGCTATGAAGCTCTGCCCCTGTCCATGCTGGTGTTTATTCTTTTGTGATGGGACTTACAGCGGGGCATCTTCCATACCATCTTAACAGTTGCGGTGTTTAGAGGAGAAACCTACTTTGGCATTTCGTTTGCATTCCTGATGCTGAACCCTTTTAACTTGGCACGAAGTTAAAACCTATTCGAGTAGGGGGGCTGTATGTTTTGGCTGGCTGTGGTAGCCAAGACACAACTTATGATTGCCAGGATCCTGCCTGCCGCTTGTCCCTGTTTTTGCACTGTGCCTCTGCATGACATCAGGGACAATCCCCTTTACAGTTCCAAGTTCGGAGCTGGAGAGGGAGATCAAGATTGCTATGGGCTTTGCAGGCGCTCCAAGTGTCTTGATAGCCCCAGCGCCCAAAAAGCAAGACCCAGCCTTCCTCTGCAGCTTGGAGCTGGAGTGGGGGATAGGTACCTTACCCATAATTGGGCTGCATTTCAGTGAAGTGTAACTGTGGGGATGATCCTTGCCTATTCCCCAGCACCAAGCTGAAGAGGAAGGCTGGGGCTCCTCTTGTCATGCTCACCCGAGGGTGATGGAACACTTGCCATGTCAAGAAGAATTAAGGGAAAGGGCCGTGGCTCAGTGGCAGAACTGCTGCTTTGCATTCAGGAGGTCCCAGGTTCAATCCCCGGCATCTCCAGTCAGTGTTGACAGTACCGGACCAAGACTCTGACTCCGGTAGAATGCAGCTTCCTGTGTTCCCTAAAAATTGTGAATCCCTCTGTTTGAAAAAGCAACACTTACAGTCTGAGTTTGTGCATATTTATTTGGAAGTAAGCCCCACTGATTCCAGTCCAGTGTAAGTGTGCACAGGATTGCAGCCTTAAATTGAGGACTTGGGCTTCCAGTTTCAACCTGATTTATAATATCTAAAATGATATCCAGTTCTTTAAGACTGTTTATTATATAAATTATTGTCAGAAGAAACTTCGGTCAGTATTCTCTCTGGTATAACTACATCCAACTTAGACTCAGCAATGTGTTGTTTTCGCACTTTCTATTTTGGGGTGCAGCCAGACCGGAGAGTCACCGATCACTACACTGCTGCAGTTACACTAATGCTATGACCTCATGGTGACAAACACTTGAGAAGTGCACCCCTGGGTCCTTGTATGCTTTGCTTTTGACCTCATGGAACTGGCTTGAGATCATATGGAGCGCTTACAGCTAGCAGCACAGAACTGTTTAATCGGTAGCCTTTTAAGATGATGTGTATACTGAGAGTGGTTGTCAAAGAAAAGGTGGAAGCTAGTATAGAGTTGCCTCAGATCAGAGGCTCTTTGTGCCTGTCGCAGTTTCATTTTTTGTCAGGAGCTTCTGCATGTGCATCAGAGCACCCATGCAGCTTTGGAGCAAAAGTGTATTTTTGTGCACAATGATAACGAGGTAAGAGCTGCTTAATGAAGAGCTCTGTGTAACCGCAAAGCTGGCATTTGTGTCATTACAAACAAATGGTACAAGGACGTCTTTTTCTCTCTCTTTCCCGCTCTCATTCACTGGGACCAGCAGCTGCCTATATCAAGCCTCCCTTCTCAGTTATTGATGGTAAAAGAGATAAGTTCAGACTCTAACTTTCTCTTATGCTAACCTTTTTGGTTACCTCTACTTTTCACATGATAGCTAAGGAGCAAAGTCAATTGGCAGCCACCTTTTTATGACTTCCACTATTTTCATCACATTTGTCTCACAGAATCTTATTGCTGGTTCTGTCTGTACTTTGTGCTGCCCAAGGTGTGCTTTCTGTCAGGCATATTACTGGGCCTACGGCTACTAGGAGAGGTCTTCGTGTTGATGTACAGTGAATATTTAATTTGTGTCATTATTTGATGTCCTTGCCTTAATGGTGCTTCTTTTTGGGTGCTCTTCTGGTGTCACTGTCAGAGACGTTAAAATGTTCAGTGAGATTGAAAACTGACTGGCCTACCTGCTTGTAGATCACTGTTCTGAATGAAAATACCTGGGCTGTGATGATAAACACTTCATACACGGGTGGCTTCAATTTCATACACAGAAAGAACATTTCATGCATACACACTGGTGTTCCCAGCAGCAAGCTGTCTAGATTAGGGGTCCCCAACATGGCGCTAATGGGTACCCAAAATTCTTTTGACTTTTTAAATCTTTCTCATTTTAAAAATATATGTACATGGATTTGTTTGAAATGCATACACCTTTCTAGCAATTATACACAGGCTTCTACAAAAGCAGACCAAATATCCAAATAAGTATCCATTTGAAGTTGGCTTCTATATGCCACCCGTTCTTATATCGAAAGCATTGTAAGATCCTCAGTCCATTGCATTATAGGAGGTGAGCGTTTACCCTTCCAATGTTGTAATATCAGTCTTTTATCGGTCAAAAGGGTGCAGAGGATCCATTTACGCTGACCATTTGTTAATTTCCAGAAAGCAGGTAAATAATTTTAAAAAGCATGTAAATCAGTGAATATTAGACTGTCCCAGTACAAAATTTATTTGTGTAATAACCTCCTCCCAGAAAGAAGCAAATCCTGTGCATTGCCAAAACATAAGTTTAAAAGAAGCATTAGCTGCATTGCACTGCCAGCAACTAGCTGAATTAGGCAATAGACCTGAAACTGAAGTTTTTGCAGAATAAGACGCAGCCTAAGATCCATAGACACGACAGGTAGATACCAGAGCAGCCATCCAGATTAGGCATTTTGTGGTGGTGCCCACAGCAGTTTCCCAAATTTGCCTATGAGTCCAAAAAGGTTGGGGACCCCTGCTCTAGATGACAAACATAGGAGTTTGCCCCGGGTTCATACATGGTTCCCAGATGTGGTGTTTAAAAATATGTATACGTCACCTGCACTTTATGTGTTTTGTGGAACTACTAGCATACACACAACAATTGTGTATGCCACATGAAGTGTGAAGCTGCATACTGGACTTATCTGAAGTCAGATACTGGAACTTACTTACTGCATCTTATTCTGGAGTCTACGTTTGTAGGGGTGTGGATGAAAAGAAAACTTCTGTGTTAAATGGACTCTGATTATAACTGGAATCTACCAATTTAATGTCTGTCCTCTTAAGGCCATTTCACAGATATACAGCATAGGCTAACTCCTTGCTGCTGCTCTTGCTGTTGCAGTCAAAGAGGGGAGATCCTCAGTTTGGAAATTTAAGGTTGAGCCCCACAGCTTTGATGTGCTTGCTGCAAAAAAAGAAAAAGAAAAAAGGAAGCAGCAGCGGCTTTTACTGCTTGGAATCTATGAGTGGAGTGCAAATGGGGGAGGCTTAAACCTTCCTACCCAACCATTTTCCTCTCTTAAATCCCCCCTCCTGGGATGAAAACAAACAAACCTCAATTGGTGCCAGTGGAGTTCCTCCCCCCACCATTTTTCAGTCCCTGTGATGGTTGTGGGGTGCATTTTGGAAGAAAAAAAAACCTGGCCGGGTGGGAAGGTTTAAACTGCCCCTACCCACGTGTGGTGGTCCTGATCCAGATTTGGCCACCACATGCTTACACTAAGGTATTTCATGTAGTGTGTCATTTAGCCCTAGTTGTGGGGATGCTGTTATGGTAGCACGGACGGGGGTACTGAGCAGCCCTATTTAGGATCCACTCTGCTCACCCCGTATGGGGAGGGGGCTAGAAAAGGTGCCCTAAACATAGTCTACCTCTTTCTCCCCTGACTGGATTACCGCGTCCAGTGGGGTCACCATTTTAGCGGTCGAAAAAGACATTTGAATTTTGGAACATGGAATATACGGACATTACTGGATAACATAGATAGTGAACGCCCTGAGCGTAGGACTGCTATTATTGCAAGGGAGCTGAGACGGTTTAAAATTGACATAGCAGCACTTCAAGAAACTCGAAGGGCAGGAGAGGGACAGCTGAAAGAAGAAAAAGGAGGTTATACCTTCTTCTGGAAAGGACTACCTGAGCAGGACCGACGAATACATGGTGTAGGCTTTGCCATCAAAAATGAACTAGTGAACTCTTTGTCAGAAGTTCCTACTGGCATTAACGAACGCCTGATAACTCTTCGATTAAAGCTCGCCAATAACCAACAGGTAACTATTTTGAGCGCTTATGCACCAACATTAGATGCTGATGATGACATCAAGGAAAGTTTTTACAGCCAGTTGGACACTCTCCTGTCAGAGATACCTAAGGAGGATAAAATTATCCTCCTGGGCGATTTTAACGCAAGAGTCGGGCGTGACTTTGATTTATGGCCAGAAACTATTGGAAAAGACGGAGTTGGTAATAGCAACCCGAACGGACTCTTACTTTTGTCTATATGTGCAGAGCATAATCTCACTATCACAAACACGCTCTTTCGACAAAAGAATAAGTTTAAAACATCATGGCAGCACCCACGGTCAAAGCACTGGCATCTTCTGGATTATGTAATTGTCCGTGTTAGAGATCGCCGCGATGTACTTCTTACTAGGGCCATGGTGAGTGCCGACGACTGCTGGACAGACCACCGACTAATCCGGTCCACAATGGTTATCAACATTGCTCCCCAACGTAGGCTTCAAGGAAGGAAACCAAGGCGTAAAATGAACATCCAAGTCCTTCAAGATCCTATTAAGCAAACTAGTCTTCAATCACTTCTTAAGGAACATCTACCTACGGAACCTCCTGACAACATTGAGGACCATTGGTCTAAGCTGAAAACCTCCATTACTGCAGCTTGTGAACAAACTATTGGATATGAAACTAAGAAACATCAGGATTGGTTTGATGAAAATGACAATGAGATTAAATATATAATTGACCAAAAAAGGAAAGCCTTCCAAATATGGCAAAATGATATTAACTGCGCTGCCAAGAAAAAAACCTACGCTAGCGCAAAGGCTGAGGTCCAAAGAAGAACAAGAGAACTTAAGAACGCTTGGTGGAAAAAGAAAGCTGAAGAAATTCAACAACTTGCAGAATCTCATGATGCACGGGGCTTTTTTAAGGCCACAAGGGCCATTTATGGACCAAAAACCTATGGTACAAACCCTTTACAATCAAAAGATGGCACCAAACTCTTAAAAGACAAAGAGTCTATTGCACTGCGTTGGAAAGAGCATTATTATGACCTTTTAAATCGTAAGTCTAAGGTGGATAATGAGATTTTTTCGCAAATCCCGCAAAAACAAATTAAAGAGGAACTTGCAATACTCCCCACTTTGGATGAAGTAAAAAAAGCCATTAATCAAATGAAGAACAACAAAGCTAGTGGACCAGATGGGATTCCTGCTGAAATCTTTAAAGAAGGGGCCCCCGAACTTGTACAACATCTTCATAAACTCATCGAAAAAATCTGGATAAGAGAAGAGATCCCAGAAGACTTCAGGGATGCCATAATTATCACCCTCTTTAAGAAGGGTGATAGAACAGACTGTGGAAACTATCGGGGCATTTCTCTCTTAGCAACCGCAGGTAAAATATTTGCTAGGATTCTCGCAAACCGTCTTCTATCTATTTCAGAAGAGATCCTCCCTGAAACTCAATATGGTTTCCGCCCCTCTAGAGGGACAGTAGACATGATTTTTACTGCACGTCAGCTCCAAGAAAAATGCCGGGAGCAAAATCAACCCCTTTATATGGCATTTATCGATTTGGCTAAGGCCTTTGATACTGTAGACCGTACAGCTCTCTGGACTATCCTTATGAAAATTGGATGCCCCAATAAATTTGTGAATATCTTGCGACTTCTCCATGACAACATGACGGCAACGGTTTTGGACAACAACGGCTCTCATGGTGCTCCATTTAAAGTGGGATCAGGTGTTAAACAGGGATGTGTTATCGCCCCAACATTATTTGCCATTTTCATCACCATGGTTTTACATCTTGTCAAGGGGAAACTTCCCACCGGTGTGGGAATTATATATCGAACAGATGGAAAGCTTTTTAATCTCAGCAGGCTGAAAGCAAAAAGTAAGGTAATTACAACCTCCGTTGTGGAACTTCAGTATGCTGATGATAATGTGGTCTCCGCACATTCAGAGGATGATCTCCAAACTATCCTAAATGCTTTTGCAGAAGCATACGAAAAACTTGGTCTCTCACTTAACATCAAAAAAACCAAAGTGATTCATCAGCAAGTGCAAGGCAATCCTTTGGTAATGCCATCTATCCAGCTTGGCGGGACAATATTGGAAAATGTCGATCATTTTCTCTATCTTGGCAGCTATCTTTCTGTTACAGCTAACATCGACAGTGAAATCCAGCATCGTCTGAGCTCCGCAAGTGCCGCATTTTCTCGAATGAAACATAGAGTGTTCGAGGATCGGGATATTTGTAAGAAGACCAAAACACTGGTTTATGAAGCCATTGTATTACCAACTTTATTGTATGCCTGCGAAACATGGACTATCTATAAACGTCACTTCCACCTCCTTGAAAGGTTTCATCAACGTTGCCTCCGGAAAATCCTGCAAATTACTTGGGAAGATAGGCGAACAAATGTCAGTGTACTGGAAGAAGCAAAGACTACTAGCATTGAAAAAATGATCCTTCAACGCCAACTTCAGTGGACCGGTCATGTTGTTCGAATGCCTGACTGCCGTCTCCCAAAGCAGTTACTTTACTCCCAACTCAAGGATGGAAAGCGGAATATCGGTGGTCAATATAAGAGGTTTAAAGATGTTCATAAGGCTAATCTAAAAAAATGCAATATAAACATCGAAAACTGGGAAGCTCTGGCCCATGAACGATCTAAATGGAGGTTGGCCTTTCACAAAGGTTCCATGGACTTTGAAGAAGCCCGAGTGCAAGGTGAAAGGGAGAAACGTGCTAAGCGAAAAGCACGTCAAATGAATCCTTTACAGGACCATCTTCTATCTGGTAACCTGTGTCCTCACTGTGGGAAGCTGTGTGGATCTAGAATTGGCCTCCACAGTCACTTACGGACCCATCGCTAGAGTCTACACAATCTTCTTTAGAATTTCCTCCTTTTATCCCGGAAGACAATCTTACTCGGTCACGAGTGATCGCCTGATGATGATGATGTTATGGTAGCAGCCATGGCGGTGGTTTTCTTGGTCCTGGATATCAGGTTGAATCTCATGAGAGAGCTGTATTTTCCTTTGCCCCAGATTCTAGATCCCTGTTTTTCCATCCTGATAGCTGCAGTGTTATTGCAGTGTGATCAGCTTCTGTTCCTTTTGTGTTAAAAGGATGGCCAGTTACATGTAGTACGGTAAGTTCCAGTGCCACATTTCAAGGCCAAAGGGATTGAAACTAAGCCTGCACAACACAACCTGCATCCCACCAAGATGTTTGCGGTCCACCAGCCCCGTATAGTGACTCACCAGGAGCTTGATAATCCACTGATTGTTTGATACCGGACAGGTCATGATACATGGTCTGTGGTGGGTTGTATTCAGGCTGGCTGATCACAGGTTTATGCAAGTCCAGTTTAAATCCTAAAGAATTCTGCTGCTATACGAAGGATGAACTAGCTCAGGGATGGGGAATGTGTGGCCCTCCAGATGTTGTTGGACTGTAACTTGCAGCATCCTTCACATTTAGTTACGGTAAGCTGACAAGGGTCCAAGAACATCTGGAGGGCCACACATCCCCCACCTCTAGACTAGATGATGCATGAAGTCATCTTGGGGAGGAAAAAAAACCATTGAGGCTGCAATCCTATACCCACTTAACTGGAAGTAAGGCCAACTGAACTCAGTGGGACTTGCTCTTGAGTAGACATATAGGATTGTAGTGTGAACAAGTAGAAAAAGGAGCAGAGAACAACAACAAATCAAGAAGAGATGCATTATGAAGACCTGGCTTAGAGAACCATATAAGGTAAAAGACAGTATTAAATGACATATTCATGTAAAAAACCAAAACACTTAATCACTTGTAAGTTTAGGACAGCTGTCTTTCAATTAAATATTCTACATATCATGACTCGTTAATGTCACCTGCTTATTTCTGGCCTCATCCATTTATATATATAAAAAAGGAGCGGGTGGGGTGGGGTCCGGGGAGAAAGAAAAATCTAAAAATCTCAGCCTGGTCCTTTTCTTTTAGAGTCAGATGTCAAGCTGCTTCCCTCCCTGGTGTCCAAATGCAATCTCTTTTTAATTAAAAAGGAGGGGGGGAAACCAATTGCTTGGCTTGTGCCCTTGGTTGATAGCGGAGAAGAATACAACTGGGCTCTTTGCAAACAATTTCAGCTTCAAGAAAATTCCAAGCGGCATTGCCTTGCAGAAAAGAAACCTCTGCAATTTCTGTTGGACAGTTGTCTTTGTGGTCACCTAAACTGATTTTTTTCACTGTAACCTACAAAACATTTTGATTTTTAAGAAAAGCATGTTGGACGCTCTTCTGAATGGTGTCTGGGCTGCAGTTCCTTCATTTTGTAGGCAGGAAGTCTAAAAAAAGACAAGCCGTGCCCTCTGCTTATGCCATTGTTAAGAGCCTGGCTAGCTGTTAAATGCAGTACTGCATCACTTACTTAAAGGTGACTTAACAATGCCCTCGAATAAAGGCAGATACGTAATGTGGCTTTGCAGTGCTTTACTGTTTTGCCCATTTTTGTATTAGTCATGTAGGCCCAATTGTTGAGGAGAATGTTGTGTGATGAAATAAGTGACTAATGAACTACTGATAAAATACTGCATCAGTCATTTGGTATATAATATACCGTAATAAGCATATATAGGGCTAGAGGAATATCTCACATTTTCAGACCTTGTATGTAGGTACCAACCTTGTGCAGTCTTGGCGGGGGGCGGGGGGGAAGGGAATTATTATTATTATTATTATTATTATTATTATTATTATTAGGCACCTGGAACCTAACTCTGCTGTTGAATATGCACCAGTACCTACTTCGCTCTGTTCTGTTCAAGGTTTTTAGCAGCATGATTAATTTTATTATTGTTACGGGCTCTTATTAGTAATCAAGGGTTTAGTCTTTGACTTGTATCACAGTGTCGAGCAGCTGATGATGATGCTAACTGATGGGAGGGGCTCTAGCTCAGTGGTAGTGCTTGGCTTGTGCCTGTGATTGGTAGTAATGAAGAATAAAACATGGCTCCTTGCAGACAGTTCCGCTGCACTTCCCCTTGTTGAGATATTTGTAAGCAGTGGACATACTCCTGCTAGTTATTCCCACACCCCGAACAGTATATTGCAAACGGTTTATATGTGCACCTGATTACAAGAACAATGTGGGTATGATGCTGAGCCACACCCGGATTCTTGGCATAACGCATGTCGTACGACATGTATCCAACCTAGGGCTGAAATGCTTAGTCCAGCCTTTCCCAACCTGGGATCCCCAGATATTTTTGGATCTCAGCTCCGGTTATCTCTGACCATCGGCCATGCTGATTTAGGATGATGGGAATTGTACTCCAGCAACATCGGGGAGTGGGACTAGGTTGGGAAAAGCTGGTGGGCAGAGCAGTCATGAGTGGGGGATGTGAGGGAAGCGATCTGGCAGATCTACTGTCACATCCGAAACTCTGCTGGTTTGTGTGTGGATATCTGCTGGCAGGTTTCTTAAGTTTAACTCGCAGCCCCACATTGAAAGCAATGGAGAGGGAGATTAACTACTTCAGCTTCAGGCTGGCATAGCTGATGGGCTAGGATCAGGCCCCTTTTGAGGAATGAATCTTGCAGATTCAAAGCTGGCCCCACCCCTGGAATAGCCCATTAGGCAGTAGCTGCTGCCAGTAGCTTTCTACCCATGGAGACCAGTGGAGGGACCTCTCCATCAAATCCTAAACCCTTCCAGTAGGCAACATCAGGGATTGTTGTTTCACTCAATTAATCAGTTAGGTTAATTAAAAAAAAAAATGTTTAGTAGAGTTAAAAGTGCCATTGATTATATTTTTTAACTAGCCGATTTTAAAAATGTTGTTTATTTTAATACAAGAACTTACAAAAAGCAGGAGGTGGCAGAGGAACCATCTTAGAAGGGGTTTCCCCCTTTCTCTCTTGCACAATAAGCTGCAAGAAACGGAAAGGCTGCATTGCTGCAGTAGGTCTGCTGATTCTGCCTTGGGAAATAAATCAAACAAAAGTTTTTCATATGGATCTTTAATAACTTTCATCAAAGAGGTGGTGTAATTATAATTGAATTTGTAAAAGGCTGAACTCTTTTCCTTCTAGTACTTAACAAACAATGGCATATCAGGGTGTAGCTGATGATAGGATTTGATAAGCTTGTTTTCCTCATTCCACAATTAATCTTCTGCTAGCATGCAAAGCTGCACCTGTTGCCAAATGCAAGCCAGTTCTCTGTTTCCTGTCTGATACTTGTAGTGCCTGTTGGCCTAATCCTGCTTGAAATGAGTGGAGTTTTTGCCTGTGGCTTGGTATTGGAGGACTGGGGACACATGGCAGAAAAGCACGACTGTGATTCTATTAAGGAGGGACCATCACTCAGTGGCACTGGCTGTCACATGCTTTGCATGCAGAAGCTCTTGAGTTTAGTTCGGTGGCATCTCCAGTTAAAAAGTCAGGGGAGCCGGTGATCTGAATGGCCTCTGGAGAGCTGCCGGCAGCCTTGCCCCTCCAGATTTTATTGCATTTATTTATTATTACACTGATATCCCACCTTTTTTCCTCCAATGAACCCAAGGCAGCTTACAGAATCAATATCTTCTTCATTTTAGCTTCACAACAGCCCTGTGAGGTAGGTTAGGCTGAGAGTCAGCGACTGGCCCAAAGTCAACCAGTGTACTTCACGGCTGAGCGGGGACTAGAACCCAGGTTTTCCCAGTCCAACACTCTGTCCACTACACCACGTTTTTGGGGACAACAACTCCTATCGGCTCTAGTCAGCATGGTTGCTAGTCAGGGATGATGGGAGTTTTCGTCCAAAACATCTGGAGGGCACCAGGTTGGGGAGAGCTGGAATAGACACTACTAACAAGAACAATGTGGGTATGATGCTGAGCCACACCCGGATTCTTGGCATAACGCATGTCGTACGACATGTATCCAACCTAGGATGGACTAATCATCTGACTTGGTATAGGCAGCTTCCTGTGTCAGGGGAGATGTGCTGTGCTCATAGGACACAACAGGCATCAGCAATTGCAATCTGGTCTCTGAACTAGTGCGGCGTAGTGGTTAGAGTGTTGGACTGGGACTGGGGAGATCTGGGTTCTGGTTCCCACTCGGCCATGAAGCTCACTGGGTGACTTTGGGCCAGTCGCTGACTCCCAGCCTAACCTACCTCACAGGGTTGTTGTGAGGATAAAATGGAGAGGTGGATCATGTAAGCCACCTTGGGTTCCTTGCAGGAAAAAGGAGGGATATAAATATAATAAATAAATAAATACTATGTAAAGATGCATTTTAATAAGAATGCATAGAGGAGACTTTATGTGGTTAGCACAGATGGCATTCCTTATTTCTCACTTAAAGAAGAGCGCTTTCTCCTGATTTTGGGGCATTAACTATAAAAGAAAAGGGTATTA
This sequence comes from Shinisaurus crocodilurus, assembly GCA_021292165.1. NCBI lineage: Eukaryota > Metazoa > Chordata > Lepidosauria > Squamata > Shinisauridae > Shinisaurus > Shinisaurus crocodilurus. The sequence continues at coordinate 158,019,299 of CM037876.1, read as the reverse complement.
GAAGTATCATGTTTTTTTCAGCATAATTGTCTGCTTGACAGGCTTGCTCCCTGAGTGCTGCTGCTAAATGCTGGGTGAATATCTTTGAAAGCGATATTTTTCTGTTCTTGTGCCTCACAAAGACCTAGCAACGGGCTAGGCTGTGCTGAACCCATTGCATGCAGTGTAAATTCAGAAGTGGGACTTGAGGATCTTGACTAAGATCATCAAGGCCTTGTAGATCCGTGGATGATATCAGACATCCCAAAGTACATTAGAAATGGGAGAAGAACACAAGAAGAAGAGCCTGCTGGATCAGACTTAAGGCCTATTTTGTCTTGCATTCTCTTCCCACAGTGGCTAACCAGATGCTGCTAGGAAGCCCACAAGTAGGGCATGAGTGCAAGTGCACCCTCCTGCTCATGTTTCCCAGCACCTGGCCTACAGAGGCTTATTGCCTCTGGTAATGGAAGTACGGTAACATATAGCCATCGTGACTAGCAGCCACAGATAGCCTTATAATCCATGAATAAGCATGCCACCCAAAAACGCAGGGGGTGGAAACAGAAAGAGTGACTGACAATGGGCCTACTTCTCACTGTGGTACTAAACTAGTGTCTGGGCTGTTCCACTTCAGACTGTAGGTGGGGACTCGCATGGTTGAATGCTTGCCAATACAGTACAATAAACCGATAAATTAAAATAAACCGATAAATTAAAATCCTTGCATATAGAAGATTAGCATGTTGGAGAAGAGGGTTCTAGTGTAGTTTTCTCCTGAACATGGCTGGGTTTTTTTAGGGGATGATTTTGAACTGATGAGCATTCAGCCATGTGAGCCCCCATCTGACACTCAAGTGGCACATCCCACACACAAGTTTACCACCTTAGTGAGAACTAGGCCAAAGTGAAATAATAATCCTTTCTGCAAACAGTCCACATGGTTTTCCTCGCATTGAATGTTGTTGTGGGGTGAATAACCAGTCCCAAGAATGCAATACATGTTCTTCTTCATGGTCTCTGTGCATCACACATATGGGCTCTGCGCCTGTGTGGAGCCTGTTTCAGGAAGCTTCCATAGCTGAGGATTTTAGGCGGGAACCCCTCCCGCACTGTCAATTCCTCTCTGACTGCCTTTAATGCTCTTTAACGATCCTGCGGTTATGTTCCCTGCCCTGCCATGAAACTTTCATTCTGATATGCTTCCATTCTAAGAATGTTATCTCTTTATTATTATTCTTTTAAAATATCGGTCTATGGTTGTGTGGACTTCTGGTCTTTGGAACTGGGAAGGGAGGGGCGATTGGAGAGGGGAGCCAAAACGGGTCTTAAAACAGAACTTAGTAGGAGGTTTCATTTCTTTCTTTCTTTCTTTCTTTCTTTCTGTAGTTGCTTTCTTTCTGATACACAAAAATGTGTGTAGTGTTTAGGCTAATTCTTTTCTTCTTTAAAAACCAGGCAACTAGAAGGTAGACAAGTTATTTTATTTATTTATTTATTTCATTTCTATACCCCGCCCCACAGCCGAAGCTCTGGGCGGTTCACAACAATCCATACAATAAAAACAAGATAAAAACCAACAATAAAAACAACATTGTAATTAAAATAAAATAAACTTTAGAAACTTTTGATGGCCTGCAATTTCTAGAATTCCAACAGTTTCTCTCTGAAGGAAGCTGGTAGAAAGTAAATAGTAATGTAATAAAAATAGAACTGATTGTATAAATATTATAGTTCAAATTGCCACTGTATGCTTTTCTAAAGGAGAATAATATCCAGATCTCCCTGCATGTTTTTAGGTGTGTGTTGTGCAAGCATGGGATCTACTGCCTGGTTTGAAGTGTACCATTGCAAGAACTTGGATATTTAGATTATAAGCTTTTTTGAGAAGGAATCTGTCTTGTCTGTAAGTCGGACGTTCTTAACTCGGGGACTGCCTGTACTTGAAAAACCTGGATCGTGCATGTACAATAAACGAACTAAAGCTAAAACATCTAAATAAGCTGTATGTATGTTAAAATTAGAGCTTCCTTTTGCGGAGTCTAGTTGCTGGGTAGGAATCATAGGCATACAGCCATTGCTAGTGTTTGAATTGTTGGATGGCATTTCGAAGCATATGTATAAAATCTAGCAGATCACATTATTGTGGCTTGTTCAGTGGAAAAACTGACAGTGGTAGATTATGGCATTTTATCAACACCCCTTTAGAGACATTTGTTAGTAGTAGAACACATGTGAGGAGCACTGCTAATATTTCTTGATGAAATGAGAATACTGATTGGAAGCCGCATACCCTCATCCTGCATGTTTATGATGCCTAATTTATTCTGTTGGGACTGGGGAGATGGATGTAGAGCTGTGAAGGCCCTGAGGGTGGGGCGACTGGAAAAATTGGGGTGGTGGGTAAACGGGTGTTTTTTTTAACCTGAGGATTAAAACAAATATTTTGGGGAACATAAAAAAACAACACCTCCCTACAAAATATTTTCTCTTTTGGAATCAGTGAAATGCTTTTCAAGACAAGGTTTTACTCACTCAAAATATGTAGTATGAAGATAGTCTTCTGTTAAGTATATACAGCATTAAAGAATAATCCCCATATGTATTGTGACATATACAGTACCGATGTATTGTGTTAGCCGCCTTGAGCACCATTATTTGGTGAAAAGGTGAGGTATAAAGGAAATAAAATAATTCAGCCTTCCCCAACCTGGTGTCCTCCAGATGTGTTGGTCTAAAGCAGTGTTCTCCAGCCTTGGGTCCCCCGATGTTTTTGGCCTACAACTCCCAGCATGCCCCAGCCAGCGTAGCTGGCTGGGGCATGCTGGGAGTTGTAGGCCAAAAACATCTGGGGACCCAAAGCTGGAGAACACTGGTCTAAAACATCTATCATCCCCAGCTAGCATGGCCTGCTCCTAATCCAAGATTCATTTCTGCTATCCTCGTCATGAGAGGAGCATACTGGGCCTTTGTTTCTTGTGAATTGCTGCTGGCCTTCTTCTAGTGACTGTAGCAGAAGCAAATATCCTGCAACTACTGTCCCTTTGCTTGTACACAGCTAAGGCTGCAATCCTATACACAGTTATCTGGGAGTAAGTCTCATTGACCTTTATGGGGTTTAGATCTGAGTAGACATATATAGGATTGCACTGTAAGGCATTTATAGTTTTGACGCTGCAATCTTGCACATGCTTTCCTGCGAGTAAGCCCCACTAAACAGAGAGGGCCTTACATCTGAGTAAGCATGCATAGGATTGTTCTGTAAATGTCATAATTATGCAAAACAGTACAATTGTATATGCCAACTACCGGTAAGTTATAAAGTATGCATTTATGTTTGCTAAAGCAGTAAAATGAGTTTGATAAGTAAGTAAGCAGTAAAATGAGTTTGATAAGAAAGTCAGCAAAGGTCAGTATTCTACCCTGGCCTCCCTGAGGAAAGGGCAGAATGCAAATATACTTCCACAGTTCCTGTGGATACCATTTTAGACACATTAGTTTAAAAAACTCTCTTCTCTCTTCCTCAGATTTCTTGTTGCTAGTTTAGACAAGTGCTCTGCCCTGACTCTTACTTGACATGGTAAACTTTCCTATTTTCATTTTCTTTCCTAGAATTAAAAAATGGCATTTCGAAAGGCAGTAAAAGGAACTATCCTCATTGGAGGAGGTGCTGTAGCAACTGTTTGGGGCCTCTCACAACTTTCTCAGTATAGAAGAAACCACGTAAGTAGAAAATGTTTTTTTTTAATGCGCTAGAGCTTTTTATTTATTTGACATGTACCCCACCTTTCTACCAAGAAAAATAGTGCTCAGAGTGGCTCACAATCATAAATAAAACTTGATTGAAATACAATAAAACATAGCAACAACAGAATAAAAACAGCACCCAACCTAGCAGAGCCACTTACATGCCAAAGGCCTTCTTGGATAAAGCAGTCTTTGCCTGTTGGCAGAAAGATATCAAAGAGCGAGCGAGCCTAGCCTCCCTTGGCAGGGAGTTCCACAGCCTGGGAGCGGCCCCCAAGAAGGCCCTCTTTCGCATCACTGCCAAACATGCCGCTGAAGGCGGTACTGTCAAAAGAAGGGCCTCTCCCGGAGATCTTATGACCCGGTCAGGCTCACATGAGAGAAGGTGGTCTCTCAGGTAGCCTGGTTCCAAGCCATATACGGTAGGTCTTTATACGTCATAACCAGCACTTTGAATTTTATCCAGAAACAAATGGGTAGCCAGTGAAGCTGTTGTAACAAGGGAGTCCTGTGCTTCCTGTAATCGGCCCCAGTCAACAGTCTGGTCTCAGCATTCTGGACCAGCTGAAGTTTTTGAACAGTTTTCAAAGGCAGCACCATGTAGAGCATGTTACATTCCTTAGTTACAGGGATGTAATTAAGGCATGCATGACCGTAGCCAGGTCAGATGTCTCTGGGAATGGACGCAGTTAGTGTGCAGGCCAGCTTAAATAAGCTTATGTAAGTGAAATGTGTGGCTCCCTCACTCCAATGTCATAAGACTGCCCACGTTTTGCTGGGATGGTGCCATGTTATGCACAGTGGCAAAAACATCAACCAAGAATGGGCTTGGCATTGTTTTTTGTTTTTGTTTTTTTTAAAGTGTTGGGTCCATTCTGTAGCTGTTTAATGTAATGCAGCCTCCCCCAGGCTGGTGCCCTCCAGATGTTTTGTGCCACAACTCTCAGCATCCCTGAATTGGGCATGCTGGCTGGGGCTGAGGGGAGTTGAAGTCCAGAACATCTGGAGGGCACCAGGTTGGACAAAGCTGATATAATAGATAGGGTTTCTTCTATTTTGCAAGAGCAGATGGAGAGATACCACAGAAAACTCCTTGGACTTGTAAGTGCACATCTCCCTTGTGCTCTTTTTTCTAGATTGTAAGTCCCTTGTGGCAGGGACCTTTTTATGCATATAAAGAATGTCCAGGTTTTAAAGTTACCATCTACTGTCTAAGGCAGGGATGGGAAACATGTGGCCTTCCACATGTTGTACTGTAACTGTACATCATCCCATAGCGTTGGCTATGCTGGCTAGGACTGATGAGAGTTGCAGTCCAACAACATCTGGGGGTGGGTGGGGAACGACACCTTCCAATCAGTAATCTAAGGACTACTTCTGGAGGCTGCTGAGAACCACTTCCACACTGGAGGAGAAGCGGGAGGAGCTCTGTACAATGGCCATCATAATACATGTAGAAGGCTTACCATCTGGATCTGCCTTCATGTTGTATGGATAGTCTCCATGTCAGCGTGTGCCCTGTCATTAGGTTGATCTTGAATATACAGTGCAACTTGTGCAAGGAACCCCTCCACTCCTCACTGAAATGTATTTTGGTAGCCTTCATGTGGTTCCTGTAATGAATGGCGTGATCAAGGATCGACAGTGAACGGGACAAGGTTTAGAGGAAGGCTTTGGCTTGAAGCTAGAGAAGGGGGCAGGGTTTCATCCTCACAGTTGTGCTGTGCGTCGGGGGCCTTCTGAGTGTTTGGAATCGGAATGGCCCCCACCCGCTCTAGTTTCAAGCCTCGAGTTGGTGAGGGGAGCAGGGAGTTGTTCCTTATCTTGGATAGGGTTCTGACATTCCCCCACCCTAGTTTTGGGTTGGCTACCAAGGCCAGCCAAAATTTCTGTGTGGCCTTGAGGTGACTCTTAATTTCCTGTGTTTTTGAAGGGAAACATGATGTCTGAATTCATTTGTGGAAAACCATACTATCTATTCCTCTGTGAAAGCTTGCAGCATATGGAGACAAAGGGCTAACAAGAGAGTAACTTGTGATTTTTGTGATTCCTGTTTATTCTAACTCACACGTCCATTGTGCAGCGTTGTTCTCTTGTACCTATTGCCTTCCCCCCAATATAGGGCAGCAGGTGGAATATAACTGGAGGAATTGACGCAGAGAAGGACAGCCCATTTACAGTGTTGACATATCTAAGCTGTGGGCATGTCTGGCAGCCGAACTGTCCTCTTTTTTAATAATGCCTGCCAATCACATAGATGACAGGGCAAAAGACCGCTGCGACTGCAAGACGCAAGAAGGGAAGTTGCCCCAAGACGCACTCTAATTGGCTACCCAGTGCAAGAGGTCTTTGGCTTTGTCTAAATGAGTCTTTTCAACACTCCCTAGCACTGAGAGAAGACATAATTCAATTAGCATGCATACGGATTGTATCTTCTATCCCCTAGAAACATCTCATTTACTCTGTAACAAGCTGGCTTTCAGCAGTGTGTCATTCACCCCTTCTTTTTTGGGAAGCAACAGACTGGGTGCTCTGCTCTCGCAGCCAGTCAGCTTGAAAATGAAGCAAAACTTTTGTTGTCTTTTTTTAAAAATTGAATTTTTATTTATTTTCTAAGCAACAAACACCACAAAGAAAAAACATACAGCAATCAACACAAACTAAAACTAGAATGGACTTCCGATTTTCTCTAAAATAAGTAACAATAATTTCTCTTACTCTTAAACCCCCCCAAAGAAAGTTCTCTTTTTTTTCCTATTGTCCAAAAAATCTTCTTATTCGTTAAGCCCACAGATAAACAAAAACATTTTCTCTACACATAATCTATTAGAGGCTTCAATTTAACACTCTAATAACGTAAATTACGTAGTTAATTCTACTGCAAGTATCTTCCCTCATCATACTTCTATTATAAACAGCATTAAACATGTAAGCATAAAGTAATCACACTGCCAACAGAATAGAATATCAAAAGTTCTTTCCACCTCTTTTAAATCTTTCTGCTAGACCACTTTTGATATTTCAGTTTAGTTTAGTTCCCTCTCCCTTAAAGGTAAGGGTCACACGTTTCAAGGTACCGGTAATCCTCCTTCCTACAAATAAACAGATCCAGATCCCTTAAAAGTGAAATTCCCACCTTTCAGGATAATCCAGCACAGTTAAGTCTAAATCCCCCCCTTTCCCACATATGGTAAACACACTCCATTTTGTTATTCATATATCCAACAGACCCCCAAATACCTTTATACATTTTAGCCAATTCATCCAATAACATAAACCCACAATACCTCCTCTTATAAAAATTTTCTTTAACCTTTTTAGCACATATTTTCCAATGTTCTATTAATACATTATAACCAGAATTTTAGTCCCATTTTAACACATATTCATTCACATATTCTTATACTGTATTCCCAAAAAAGTAAAAAGGACATCTCCAGAATTTTTTTCCATCTTATTCCCCCAACCCACAAATAGACAAATCCCTTTTTTCTTTTTTTCTTTTACCAAAAAAAGTCAGTTTAGAGGATTCCACTCTGCAACAAGGGTAGATATTATCTTTGCCAGCTTCACCAACCATTTTTCTTGCTGAAATCCTCTTCCTCTATCAAAAACAATTTTTTCCTGTTTTAATTTTAAAATAAAAAGGGCACAATCTCTCCTGTTACGAATAGCAAATGTAGGCTCCTTCCAACTCTATGAGCTATGAAATCTATGAAATATCCTTCAAAACAGCCATATCCGTGTTGTCCCCCTCCATTTCACTAGATAAATATTGCTGGGGAAGTTGATTCACTATTTTCCTTCCGACAAGAAGAACCAGTAAATCCCTTTTGTCATCAGACTCTGAAATAATTCCAAATCTCAGGCAATATTATTCTTCTCTCAGGCATTTTTCTTCTCGTCTCAGTTCCAATAGGGCCAAAACTCATTCTCTATCAGGCTCTCTATTTCGTGCTTGTGTATCGTTCTCTGAGGCTTCAGCCTTATCTTTGTTCTGTTTCACCTCTGCAAGTATTTGCTTTACATGACTGTCGAGATTGCTAAATTCTTGTATTATTTCCATCTTGATATCCACCAACCTCTGCACCATTCTGTTCTCCAAAGTGTCCATCCTGATTCCCATGCTTTCCAGCATTTGATTGAGTAAATTATAAACCAAATCCAGTGTAACCATCCTTGCTCTGGTTTATCTTTCTGTCTTCCCTGCTTACATAAACAGAAACCGGTCTCACGCTACAGGACTTGCTGGCAGCTTCCCCCGTCTGTACTTTCAGCAGCAGTAAAAGTAATAGGATTAAGAAACCTCTTTCTTTCCCATTTCCAAACTTCTTCTCTCTGTGAGGCTTTTAACCTAAATTCTTAGAAGACCTTTCAAAATCTCTTTGTCACCAAAAAAATTATAACTCACTGTAGGAAAAGTCAGCTTTGCTGTCGAGAAAACCTCTCTTAGTTCCTAAACAGCTAAAGTTCTTAAATCTTAAGAAATGGGGTTGGCAAACTTGATGTCTTTGATAAGACTCCGGGCGTGTCTGTGAGAAGCTGAAAAAACCGACCTCAGGTCACTCGCCCCCCCCCCCACGAACCAGCTGCAAACTCTTGTTACTGCAGATAATCCGCTAGGAGCAACCCTTTAGGTACATGTGATTTATCTCTCCTGATCTCCCTTTAATCAAGGGCTATTTGGCCAGCTGGAAGAGCCCCTCCAGACTGACTTTTAAAATGTGTCGTTTCTCCACTAAAAGTGAAGACTTCAGCCTGCTATTACACCCACCGGAAGTCCACCAAAACGTTGTTATTGTCAACACATTTTTAATGCAGAATTCTGGAAGGCAAGAGCGCTATGCAGGCAGGCATTCAGCCTATTCACATGAAGGCTAAAAGTGTCAAATGGATGTGGGGGTGTACGCAAGCCCCCCCCCCAGCATCTCTGCCTGCTCAGTCCCAACCTGCCCAGGTTGAGGGGGGAGGTCTGAAGGGGGGCTTCTACTTGTGTTCACCTGGACATGAGTAAAGGCCCCATGCAGTTGGGCACCCTGCTTTGTACTCACAGCATCTGAGTACTTTATCCTGCTTGGCTGCTTACTCCCTCCCTCATGACTTCCATTTTGTGTTTTCTTACACACAGACCTTTCTGTGCCTCATGTCCTCATGCTTGTCACACCCACATTGCTTCCTACACATAAATCACATTCTGAAACACAACCCTCTCTCACGAAGAAGAAAGCAGACAACCAAAGGCTGCTTATGCCAAATAAGCCAGTTTGTTTAAACTAACGATTTGCAACAGACTACAGTAATTGCAGGACCTGATTTTGTCTTGGGGCATGGGAAGCCCTTTTTATCTATTTGGGAAATGGGGTAGAAGGCCATTACTACTTCTCAGGGAACAATTTGAACTTGCTATACTAGATACAAAATGTGCCTCATGCAAATATGCTCTTACTGGTAAAATAGTCTTGTTACTGGCCTGGTTTGCACGACACAATAACCCACCATGGGTAAGTAGCTGTAGTGGGTTGTTGTGTCATCCGAACCCAGCATGGCTTCTGCAGGGTGGCTTATTTTTCACAAACAAGCTGCCCTCAGAACCCATGGCTTGTTTTAGGTTCTTGCCCACGATGGCTTGTTGTGTCGTCCGAACACAGTAGGGCGATTTTATCGTGGGTTGCTGGGAAAAAAACTCTGCCACTTGCTTTTGTGATCTCGCCAGTGACTGCCCTTCCACTGATGCCGAAACAGCACTTTGGAAGGACCGTTGCTTGTTCCTCAGCTTTTCATTTTTTATTTTTGGGGCCTCATAAATGCGCAGTTGGGGTCCTGTTGTTGTTATTTTGTGGGTCTTTTGCAGGTGTGCGCTTATGGTTCTCTGATACTAGTCTTGCCTGGTCAATTTCCCTGTCTGTTTCAGCTGTTAAAGGGAGTGGCGAAGTGGAGTAGGTAACAGGAAACTGACAAGGCGAGACTGCATATCGGCTAATTTGCGCACAGTCGCCAGGTACCAAGTGCCTAGTTGTCAGTTGAAAAGCACCGGTAAAAGGGGGGAAAGCGACAACATAAGGTGAACCAAAGAGGATGGGGACCATATCTCCCCCTTAGCAATGTAATCCTCTCGATTTCTAGTGTTGAACTGACAGTTCTTAGTACCCTTCACCTTTTCAACACTTCCCCAGCTCTCTTCCTACTTCAGAAAGGGGGGCTGTTAACCCCCCCATTTTCTGAGCACTTACTGCTGCGGGTACTGCAGCTCCCTGACAGTTTAAAAACCCCCACAGAAATGTACGCAGATGTAATGGCTGGGAAGTAAATGGAGGGGAAATTTGCACACCTGCATTAACTGCTCTGTTACTGCAGTTGCTCAAGGTTCCCCTCCATTTACCTACCTCCCAGCCCTTAAATTGGCACAAATTGCTGCATTTTTTTTAACCTGCAGGCCAGAGATTACAGGCCAGAGATTCCTTCCTCCAGTCCAGACCACTGCCACCTCATCCACAGGGGACACTCAGCATGAAGGATTTAATTAATAGTATCTAAACAGCTCATAGTCTCTGAAGCATTTTTCAGTGCTTGGGCTTAACTGTGGTGCATTTGAAGAGAAGTGATACAATGGCATTTCCTCTAAAAGGAAGGCAGATTCCCTATACCTTTTTGCAGCATTGTTGTTCCAGTTCTATAGGGATATGTAGGAATGTAGAATCTTCCCTTTCCTTCAGGCTGGTCCCTGTCCATTACAGATGTGAAGACCTGGGATAAAAACAGAAAAAATGGGGAAACTCCTGGAAATATTTTGAACAACAACAAAAAATCCCCTTTCCCCTCAGGATTTTTGGAAAATAAGGTTTATTCCAGCATGCACCCCCCCCCCCCCAAGCCTTCACATCTCTAGTCCAGATACATTGATATAAGCTCCACAGCACAATCCTGTGCATGTCTACTCATGAGTAAGTCCCATTGCATGAAGTGAGACTTACTCCTAGGTAAGTATTACAGCCCCAGTCAGGTTTCTAGGGACCTGTTCTCCTTTACAGCTAGAAGAAGAGACTATGAATTGGCATATGTGAACAAGGTAATGTTGGCCAATAGTAAATATCACTGGTGTGAAGCTTGGTGGACTGGATCCCTTTAATGCTGCTGAACTGTGCATGTGGTTTGCCACCTGTCCCCCATGTCTGTCTTTTAATATCGTGCTCCATACCAATAGACGCTAGTATGGTATCATATTCAGTATACACAGTCGAAAATGCAGACATGGCTACTTAGAAGTCCCTCCTGTCAGTGGCTTGGCATAGAGCCAGGTAGGCTGCAGCTTCCTAACATGAAGTCAAGTTTATGAAAAGATACCACTGAATACTTTTTAATATTATCTTGCCTTCCTGTTCTACCATTGTGGAAGGACATGGCAAAAATGTATTTCTAATCAACCCATACCCTGCAAATAGATATGCAGAGTAGCAGAAATGTAGGCTGTGTTTCACAGATCCTTGAGGATCATGCTCTCTTGTTTGATAAAAGAAACTGCCACTGTTTGAGTGTTCCTCTCTCTCTCTCTCTCTCTCTCTCTCTCTCTCTGAAAGCAGAGAGAACTTGGAAAGTTGATAGGAAAAATGTAGAAGATTAGAAATAAGATTTTTTGAGAGAGAGAAACCCCAACCATGCTTTTACAGCAAATACGATTTCAGTTTCCATGTACCAAGATATTTCAAGGCAGGGTTGGGGAACATGGAGCAGAATCCAGTGGGGCTCTTACGCCTCCGCCAATTCTCTTGCACCTTGCTGCTTCCGTTGCACAAGTGGTGGGTCCCGCCGATTACATTTGCACAACCTAGATTTAGCGCTTCCCAGAGGAAGCCCTGAAATGAGCAGAAATGCTAATTTCTTGATTGGGACAGGTTGGCAGAGCTCCCTTATGCGAGCTCCGCTGACCTGCCCCATTCCAGAAATGGGTGTCTTTGCTTGTTTCTGGTTGCCCCCGAAGCGCTAAATCTTCCTCCCGCAAGTGGTGGGTCCCACTTGCGGACAGGAATTGGCAGGGTGTGAGAGAATCTGCGGAGGTGTAAGCACCCCATTGGATTCCCCCCCAGGTGGCCCTCCACATGTTGTTGGACTGCAATTCCCAGCATCCTTTACATTTAACTATGCTGGGTAGGGCTGATGGGAGCTGCAGACAACAACACTTGGAGAGCCACACATTCCCCACCGCAGTTTCAAGGATCTGAGCATTGCAGAATGAGAACGTTTTGGAACAAAAGCAGTGCACCCGCCACTTTTAGTTTGGCATCTGCCAGGTGCATGAAAAAAGATACGGTGGCTTTCATGGTTTTTAAAAATTGTTTTAGGAATTGTACATTTTTAGTATGTGTTTATCAGTATGGGTACTTTTTTTTAGTGGGGAGATAATTCATAAAAATTGTACATACCCAAATTATTAATTGCATATAAAGTACACTGAAGCTGCAATCCAATTTCTTGTCATCAAAAATCCTATTTTTGCAAATCACTTGCAGAAATTCAACTAAGGTGTGTTATCTCTGTACTCATGTAGCAGAAGCAGACACTAGTTATTCAGTTTAGAAAAGATGATTGGTCCCATTCAGACCATGGCTTGCACAGCCTGATGCACCATCCAGTTATAAATAGACTCTGTGGTAGTGTTGTGTGTGTGTGTGTGTGTGTATTGGAGGGGATACTGAAGCAGGGTTTGAGCGTTTACGAGACTGAGATGCAAGCATGTTCTATTTTGTGGGATCGCATTTTAAGTAACACAGAATAATTAAGGAACTTGGCATCTATTGTACATCAGCTAGTTAGTATAATAAGTTTTAGAATCGGGTTACAACCTGTAATGATGGCACTCATAATGTAGATTATGCAATAAATAATCAGTATTAAGATTTTTATGTGTTAACTGAAATTTAAAGAAATATCTTAGAGAAAGCCTTCTGCTAAGCTTTAGGAAAGACTTAGGTGTACTCAGATGATAACAACAACAACAACAATAATAATAATAATAATAATAATACAACTACTTATAACTTATAACTATTATTATATTAATAATAACTATCAGTACTGCTGTTTTTGAATGTGTGGCAGATAAGGATTTTGAACCAGGGAATTCAATTTACAATCTCAGCTGTATGCTATTCTTAGTCTTAGTTCTTACTTCAGATCCTGACATTTTTGGCTTTTTCTCCTTGCAGGGTAACCTTGCATCTGTTGAAGCTTCCGAATGTAGGCCCTTACAAATGCTAAGCTCCCTTCCTACCAGAGAGAGTCAACTCCAGGCCCTGCGAGAAAATGGTGAATTTGATGTTCTTATCATAGGTGGAGGTGCCACAGGAAGTGGTTGTGCCTTAGACGCTGTTACAAGAGGTGAGTCCTGCAAAGATAGAGGCCATGTGTGGCCATATCCCCTTCCCTGAGATCTGAATAGCTGTTTTGAATGCATTTAAAACCACTCAAAATGTTCTGATTCTGAGGAAGTGATTATTGTAGTCAGGGGACCTGGGACCCTTCGCAATATAATCCGGATACAGACCAAGATTAACAGATGTAGAGTTTAATGGCTATGCTGGCTGGTGATTTATGATGGGAGTTGTAGTGGCACCAGGTTGGGGAAGGCTGGACTAGCCTGGGATTAATCCAGGGCATTTTGAAGTACTGGTTTGGATCAAGGAATAGTTCTGTCATGGTGATCACTTCTTAAAAGTCATATTGATACTCCGGAACCACATATTTTAGGAGGATGCAGCAAAGTGTCTTTCGTTTAAGGGTGAGAAGATCACAGATTGGAACAGTAGTTATGACTTATCTCCTCTTTCCCCAAATTAAAGCTCATTCCTTGTAGAATTCTTGGGATTCCTTTTTTTAAAGGCTGAGAATAAAATAAAGTTCTGGTTGTTGCTACCTGCTTATAGTTTGTCGATCTAGACAGGGACTCTGCCTTTCCTTTCTGATCTAGCTTGTGGCCTTGAGAATGTGGCAAAGGGAGCGCTTAGATCAACCAGCAGAAGTGTGGCATGGCCTCAGACCATAGCCTGAAACCCTTGTGCCTTCAGGCTCTGGCTTCCTGCCTCCTTCTCACTTGATCTTATTATCTGGTGATCCTTGCTGTTTGGTGGCTAAGCAGCTGTAAGCGAAAATGCACAGGAGCAGATATTGCTGATAAGCAGGAAGTGTGTGATGGTGATTGGGCTGCCACCTGTCCACACTGCAGCGCACTCTAAACCCTCAGTCTGAAAGTGAGGCATCCAAGTCAGGTGATAGCAAGGTAGATTAATTTAAATGGAGGCCATTTTAAATCAGAAATTTAAATCACCAAGAAAAAGCCCAATTGAAATAATTGATTTCAATCAAGCTGACCATTGGTATTTCATATATTTCCTAAAACAATGAGGCATACTGTTTCACTTTAAATGGTCTCCATATAGTTTTAAAATAACGTTTTAGTGGTTCAGTTATCTCAAAGGGAATATTTTGTATTTAATTTTGTAATTTTAACAGTACAAAGTAGCAAACAACCCATTGTGCCCTCCCCATTTTTTGGTCATCTCTATGGAGAAACTGTGAGGGCCCAGAATTTTCGGGAACAAGGGCTGGTAGTTACTGGACAGATCAGTTTATTTTCATAAGATGAAAGCAGATGTCACTTCGTTTTGTATGGAGAGTAAATATTCAGAATTCGAGAACTGAGCAAACTGCAGAACTTGAGTAATTAAAGAAAAACTATCTCTCTCTTTCTCTCTCAATTTAAATATTTAAATATCTGATTTAAATTTTAAAAATCCATTCTTAAAAATTGTAGATATTTAATAATCATAATCATATAATCATAATCATCATAATAAAGATTTGGTTCCTTTGTACCTCCACCATATCCCAACCCACATCCCATAGTTCTGCAGCACAGCAACTCCTGGCTTGGTCCTCTGATAGTGTCCCTTTGACTTGCTGAGTCTCCTTCTCATTTCCAACATGTGCACTGTCCAACTTACCCTTGCTTGGCTCCCATCTTACAGTCACTTTTCTGTCTTATGATCTGTGCCCCACCCTGGCAGCAGGTGGACTTGTTAAGCCACACTTTGCACATGTTCCAAAGTTAATTGAGCTTCCTTCCTTCCTTCCTTCCTTGCCTTGAGCTGTCTGCTGTTCTTTCACTCCCATCATTCCTAAGCAGCAAAAATACATGCATTAAGGCAATGTCTACTCAGTGCAGCAGGAAAAATTGTATTTTCCTCTTCCCATGGTCTTGTATCAATAAGGATAGCCTTGTCAAAGATACATGTGTCTTGGCTTCCAATAAAACAACATGAATGAACAAGAATGGTTGAAAGAACATATGAAGAAGAGAAGAGTCATAATTGAAAGGGAAAATTTAAGAAGTCAGGCTTGGTTCAAACAGCCCAGGTTTTTTAAAAACCTGGATTGCTGTGAGTGAGTGTGTGTCCTGGTGTTTAAGTCTGTGTTCCCGCTCTGGGTTATCTCTCCCCTGACAAGCCAGAATTCCTGGTTTGCACGCAACACTAAACAACCCAGGGACAGAGCGTTCCACTGTTGTTTAGTCCCAGTGTTGTTTAGCTGTTGTTTAGCAAGCGATTGCAGTGGGAGTCACTGGGCAGCCTACAAAAGCATGCTCACTTACAACAGCGCAGGGTTTTAAAAAACAATGTACGGTAGGTTGTCATGATGTCCAAACTGGACCACTGCCTCTAGAACAGGTGTGAGCGAACTTCAGGCTTGTGGGATTGACTGTTTTTTACTAGAACTTCGAGATCCTCCAAGTAAAGCCTGGTGCAAAAGATGCACACTTAGAATGAAAGCATTCTAAGCCCAGGAATCTGTTCTGAGTACCAGAACTGAATGGAGGCCACAGTCTTTCCACACAAGAATCCACTCCTGATTAAACCCCTGCCCTGCTTCCTCATTTCAGCAGTATAATTTAGAGTGGGGGAAAGTCATTTTGTTGTTGCTATTGTAGAACGATTAAGAGTCAGAAATCCTTGCCAGTCTACTGCTAATCTACATTGGTATTGCAGGCAAATAAGGCTTTACAGGTGTTTAGGATTGGGAATGTTGGCTTCTGTCCAAATTGGTAGAACTAGACAAAAAAACAACATTGAAGCCAATCTATATTTATCCCTTTCTTACTATATATGTTGATTGCATCAGTAGCTTTCTGAAGTGTGAAATAATCATAGGCATTTGGTTAATGAATTGTGTATTGTTGCTCTTCATTCACGGGATTTGCTCTCATATTAAGTTTGATGCTTCGCTTAACAAATTCTGCTTTCTCTGTGTTTGATACGTTTTTGCCAAATTATTCCTGATTGTATCCATTAATCTTCAGTCACATTTGACAAAAATAAATTGCTCTGATCTTCTAAAGTTACCGGGAATAATTAGATTTTTTGAGGACACGAAAGTTTAGGGAGACCAGAGAGGCTAATGTGGTTGCTTATACTAGATTCTTACAATAAAGCACTGCAAAATCCTTACACTAATTCAGGCTAAAGGAGAGCAGAGGGTATTGATCATCTGCATTTCTTCCTTGGATATGCACAGTCATGTTGCTCTCTTCAGCAGCCTCTGTAAGAATCTAGTTGTACCTGTTCTCATTCTTCCTTCCTGTTCTCCTACTTGCACACTGTTTGTTTGAGAAATTGCCACATGGGGAGAGTGCTGACTGGTAATAGTTGCGACATTAGCAGGGCTTACAACTTCCTTTAGTTTTAAAGGTTGCTGTATAACTTTAGAGATTGCTCTGAAGCTATGATTTACCTCCACACACCCAGGAGACTGCAGTGCCTTCCCCAAGGTGCTTATCTTAATTGGATTTATTTTGTGAATCGCTACATTTTATGAAACAGACAAGCAATAGTTTGTTTTCGTGTGCCTGTAGCTGATCATCTCCTGATAATTCTGTTATTTCACGCTGCAATTACTAATGGTTCAGACACACACACGCACACACACCGAGTGGAGTTGAGAAGACAGCTCTGTTAAGTTAATGATTTGGTGCGAATTATTACTGTGGAGAAAAGAGCCTTTGAGGGTTCCTGCACACACACACACACACACACACACACACACGCACACGCCTTCTCATGTGTAAACCAAGTAAGGCTGGGAAGAGGCGATGGCACCTGGAAGTCCTGAAAGCTGGAGACACGGCTTTCAAATGCAAATGTAGTTCAGATCCAGTAAGTCATGAGTTCCCCTCCCTGCTTGGCCAGGTGAAGTGCATCCTGATTGGCTAAGAAGCAGCAAAGCTACAGAAAGGAGGGGAGAGGGGGGAGGTATATTTCCCAACGTGTGGGTTTTGGTCTTTGTCTTTGTTCGTCGCGTGGTTGCTGGCTGTGGAGCAATGGCCGCAAGCCAAGCAGAGGCCCAAGCCTTCGGGGGCCTCAGGATCCGACCCCAGGTAGCTCCTGGTGAAATTAGCTGAATGAGGGCTCTGGTAAAGGCAGGCCTTGTGGAGGGCTACCCATCTCGGACCTTCGGGTAGGTGAAGTAGTCCTCCCGGGCAGCAAGGCTGTGCTGGATCCAACCCTGGAAGAGAACTGACCCCCAGGTAACAGAGTTGTGTGCCTGGGAGATATAAGGAATCAGTAGGTTTTGTTATTTTTGCAGCTTTATTACTGTGTACCAAAGTGTCTCTCTCTAATTTCTTGTGCTTCTCTCATTTCCCTATTCTTGTTGTAAAATGCTACCTGAAATAAACCTTCTTTTGGTTTTTTACCCCACATGGGTTTTGTAGTTGCTCTGCTTGGTTCAGCATCTAAATCCAGGTTACAGTGAGAAAGGCAAGTCCCTGAACAGAGATTCAAGTAGGATTGCAGACAGCTGAGGCTGGCAATCTGGTACCTTGAGATCTCTGGGGGTGTTGGGTCCTTTGGGGTAGGAAAGGGTGGGGTTGTGGCGGGTCAGCCAGCTCCCCCTTCCTCCACAATTACGGTAGTTATGTGCACATCTCTTCCCCAGCTCTTAATATTTAAGTCAAACCTATTGAATGTGCAAAATATACCTAACAGCTACACTGTTCTTGGTGGCTAAAGACTGTTGGCGAATGTTAGAACTGTCTTACTGGATCTCGGATCCAGTCCATCTAGTCCAGCATTCTGTCTTCATTTGGATGTTTCTAGAAGGGTATGGTGGCAATAAGTCACCTTCTGTTGTTTATCCATAAGATTTGGTAAGGCAAATCGAGGGATATTGTCTCTGATTATTATAGAGATTGAAGGAACAATACATCAACTCTGAAGTTGCAATATATCATTTCAAAAATTTCATTGGCCTGTCAGAACTTAGGGCCATGCTACATGTGATATAGGAGATCTGTGATCAGATCTCCTGGCATTGTTCTTTGCTTAAATCTGTTGAAGAAGGGAGGGTCTGCTTGAATCAGAGCTGTAGTGCTGGTGTGGGAGGTGGGCAGTTAACCCTTTCCTTCTTTGATATTTGACATTAGTGAGTCCTTAATATGATACCCTGCTGATCTTAAAATTTGCCCTTACCAATTAATCAGCTAAAGCTTTGGTTGATTGGTGATTAAGCCAATTATTTATTATTTTTATTCATTTATTTGAAGTATTTGTACCCCATTCTTCATCTGAAGAAGGTTCCTCAAAAAGGTAAATAATAAGACAATAAGTAAATTGTGGAGAAAGCCTACACACTCACAGTGACATGAACCCCAACACAGTTTTCCCCTAACAACCCCACTTAGTTTCCCTGGCAACCCCGTCTGCATAATCCTCACCAGAGGGAAAACTGGAGATACCAGTCTTGGCCAGACAAGCACACAATAGGGACCATCAACTGAATCCACAAGAAGACCCATGAATCACCCAGAGGTAAAGGGCAGTCTCAAAGAGCTGCAAAGTATCCCAGTAACTGCAACACGTCACCTTTCGCGGGCCGGAATAAGCCCACCTGACACGAAGGGGGCAGGAATAAGCCCACCTGACCGGCGAGGGGCGGGAGAGCAGGAAGGACGGGGTAGAAAACCCCTCTCCCCGTCCCAAGAGGGTTGTTGGGAACACAGGTGCACTGACAACATCCACGTCCAGCTCCGGCTGGGTGAAGCAGTTATCTTCCCCGGGCCAGGCGGGCTCGGAGTCAGGCTGGAAAAGGGACCGCGTAAAGTCTCGGATGTAAGGTAACTCATTGCCGCAGTACGCTAGCCTGGAAACCTGTTCATTCATAAATCTGAGGTCACGCTCAGGTCTTGTTGATGTTATAGTATAATATAGTAGTATAGTATAGTGTTGATGTTATAGAAGTCCGCTCCATTAGCTCCGCTCCATTTAACCTAAAGTAAATAAATGCCTATTCTTGGTACAGAGAGGCTCCTGTGCTTTCTTTAAGCCGCGTATGAGTTCTAGTCAATTACACTTGCTTAGACGGGCTGTAGCTCAGTGCCGGTTAACCCGTTAAGTGCCGAACTCACGCAGAAGACCCAGCTGCTGGTCTTCCACATAAATAATTATTAATTAATATAATTAATATAATAATGGTAGCTGCCCTCACACTTAGTTATGTGAAATATGTGAGCATGATCTGACAAACTGGAGCCCTAGTTGAACCCTCCACCTCTTCTTTCCTGATCCAGTCCAAATTTAATCTCATTTAGGGCGCAATCCTATGCAAGTTTAGACAGAAAAAAGGCCTACAACTCCCAGCATGCCCCAGCCAGCCATGCTGGGAATTGTAGGACTTCTTTCTGTCTAAACATGCATAGGATTGCACCTTTAAAGAATCATCTTCGATATGTCTACTCAGAAGTAAGTCCCATTCAGTTCCGTGAGACTTATTCTCTGGTAAGTGTATATAGGATTACAGTCTTAGCACTGTGCATGTAAAGTGTTTCGTCATTCTTGTGTAGTAAGGAAAAGAGGAATAAAACAGGGTTTATTTTGTTTACAGAATTCTAGGTGCATTTCACACATTTCTTCAGCTATGTAGTCCTTGTGTATATATTCTTATACCTCCTGTCTATGGTCATTTTCATGTATCACATTTTAAAAAAGATTTCCCCGAAGAAACTGTTACTCTTCATTGCCAAAGAGAAATGGTGCCATGCACTTTGAATACAAATTTATCCATGTTCAGAGTAATTTTTCTTGTGATTGTCTCTACCCTAGAGAAGGGTCTTTAATGAATTACATACAAATTGTGTAATTTAAGAAGTTAATTTGGTTTTCTGGTTACGCAGGCCTAAAAACAGCCCTTGTAGAAAGAGATGATTTCTCATCGGGGACCAGCAGCAGAAGCACTAAATTGATCCATGGCGGAGTGAGATATCTTCAGACGGCCATCATGAAGTTGGATTTTGACCAGGTAATTGTTTTATGATAGTAGCTGTAAAGCAAAAAAATGTCTAACTGAACTCCCTCCTCCTGATCTAATTAAATTTGTTCTCACATTTATGGTTTTTAATATAGTCTTGGTTTTGAATGCATTCTTCGGTTGCTTGCCACATACATTGATCAAACCATTCCGTATGCAGATTGAATTCAGAAAGAAATGGCAGTAGTTAATATTTACATGATGGTGAATTTTAAATCATGTAGTTTCTTTAAACTTTTCAAAACCAAAGTACACATTTTTAAAAATACATTTTTGACCATTTTTGTAGAGCTTTGATATCCTGGTGATTAGAACTTGAAGACAAGTTTGAGAACCCCCAGGAGTGATTGTGTGTGTGAATTTATAAAGCTTTCTTCTTAAACAGCAGCAGGAACAAAACTTAAATTATCTACAGTAAAATTCAAGTTCACCCCGCCCCCGTCTATATTTCACAGTGTATTCAAAATGGGTACCCTGTATCCTGGGAGCTGATGGTAGGATTAGAATCCTTCTCCCCATCACACTAGGGTTCTGCATGCAGGAAGGTTTTGACAGTCAGGTTATGTTGCCCCCCCCCCCCCCCGCTGCATTACTGATGTGGTATAGTCCTGAGAGGGTTGTACATTTGATTCTCACCGGATATGTAAATAATCTTTTGCGTGCCGAGGCAGAACGTTTCTGTAAGCCCAAGAGGTTTGAAGGCAGAAGCAGGGGTGTCATGCTTGGGCATCCTCATGAATGATTTTTATTTTGTAGATATTTTTTTTAATTGCACCATGATAGGACAGCAAGAGGACAGATGAAATTTCATCAGGCCTCTGTGATTAGGGCTATAGGCACAGTACATGTATTGTGGAGTGTATGTGTGTGTATAATCAAACAAATATGTAGCACATCTGATCCCTGCTGTCTACATGTGCTGTGGGCTACAGCCAGCATGGTTCCTACACCCATCCATATGGCTATCTGTAATGATTGAGGGGATCAGTATGTTCTATTGTTGTTATGGTGGTACTTAGCATTGTGGTATGTATCCTGAGATAGATATGTATCTCTTCATGTCCAGGACACTTCCAATTGCATGCTGTGGTATTGAACTGGCAGCTGGAGTGGTTGTTGTTGTGTAGCTCAGGCAGACGGTGACAGAGGAGTTAGTTGAGAAGACTCAGATCCTTGGTGGGAATATCCTGTGCAGAAGCAGGAAGCCAGCCATGCGGACTGCACACTTTCTGCTGGTTTTGAATGCACCTCCTCCATTCATGTCCAACCGGCAGCCTGAAGCAGCTCAGTTTGGCACTGGTGGCCCTACTAAATTGTAATTGAGGTGTAGTCATTTTTTTTGCTCAGTTTTACTTTTACTAAAGAAAAGAAAAACTGACTGCATGAGTATTTCACTGCCAGTTTGCCTCTTGAGAAGATCTTGGAAGGCAGCACAATTTTTCTCAGAACCCAGCCCAGTCCAGTTGATACATGCCTGCCTTCTGGATGCATCTGCTCCATATCTGTGAAGTCGATTTTATTTATAGAACCTCACCATCTGCGAGGAGGTCAGATGGCTTTGTCCCCTAGGCTAGTGTCTGGAGGCTGCTGAGGATATGGAAGTTGACTATCTTTGAATTACATGGTAGGGGCAAGGTCAGCTGTCCAGCATGTGCACAAAGTGGCCTCAAACTACAGGCAAGTATGCATTGTGTTTTCCTGCTGAAGCATGGAATGGCAACTTTTGATGGTGGATAACCACATCAGTGATTCATTTGAGCTGGGTGCTTTTAAGCAGAAGAAGTAAAAGGCATCTCCTTTTGAGTGCCAATAATTTTTTAAAAGTATTTTTCATCATGTAGGATCTTAATGAGAACAGAAGAACAGAAGAAGAGCCGTGCTGGATCAGACCAAGGGTCCACCTAGTCCAGCATTCTGTTCACACAGTGGCCAACCAGCTGCCCATGGGAAATCCACAAGCAGGACATGAGTGCAACAGCACCCTCCCGCTCGTGTTCCCTAACAACTGTTGTACGTAGGCATACTGCCTCTGATACTGGAGGTAGCATATAGCCAATCAGGACTAGTAGCCATTGATAGCCTTATCCTCCATGAATTTGTCCACCCCCCTTTTAAAGCCATCCAAATTGGTGGCTATTGCTACCTCTTGTGGAAGTGAATTCCATAGCATAACTATGAGCTGTTGATAGGTTGACTTCTTAAGGCACCGAAAACAGTAGCAAAATGGTGGCAAATCCACAGATTCCAAGTCCTGCAGAAAGCTGGTAGCACGTTGACCACGACATGTTGTTGCCTCTCCTGATGACAATGAAAGGCCTTACGTCTGAGTTTGACATCACAACCTGTCAAACTGGGATGCACAGCAGGTTGGAAATTTGTGGACTGGTGTCAAAACCCCCACAATAATGGTCATGACAATAACTACATTTATACATGCATGAAGGCATCAAGTTTTATGATTTTGAAAATGTTGTAATGTTTACCTGAGGATCAGATTTTATCATATTTGGACCAGTGTGTGTGTGTGTGTGTGTGTGTCCCCCTGCCAGATTATAATTCAGTATTTGAAACCATAACTGTAGCAAAAATGAAAGAAACTTACACCATTAATGGGCTTCCCTGACATTATCAGATTGTTGGGTTTTTATTCATTAGTCAAGTTCAGTAGGGTGATACATTAGAAAAAATAGGGAATTAGGGTAAAACAGCATTGATAATAACTGAAGCACAGGGGTGGTAAAGTGGATACCAATTTTCCACTGCCCTGTCTGCAGTCCTGCCACCCATAGGACTCATTCTCACCCACCCACCCCGCCATGCCTCTTTGACACATGCCTTGTCTTTATGTTTGTTTACAGTTGCCTTCTGTACCACCACCTCCTCATCGCTACTTTGTCGCCACCACACTCCTCCACACTATCTCCATCACCTTGTTCAGATGTTGATGTTCTTGCTTTCTGTGGTCCACGGAAGATCCTTCCGTGGTCCAAAAACTTTCATACTGTCTTGACAACTTACTCCAGAATAAGATGTCCACCAGAATATATTGCCTGTATTCTGTTGATTTTGGACTGCTAACTCCAGGGTCTCTATTACTGTTTAGGCAGCCTTTCCTGCTGTAGAATACGATTTTTGTGACATAAGAACATGGACAGAGCAATCCTATGGCCGCTAGACATTGTCTGAAGGGGCCATAAGATACTGGGGTTTTTAATCTCTGAGGCTATAGGCAGAGCTACGACCTTGGAGGTGAACGTTCCTGCTCAAATCTTCACCCCTGCCCCTCTCCCAGCTGCTGTGGAAAGCTCTGTGATAGCTCTTCTTCTGAGGTCAGTGTCACGACCTCGGAAGAGGATGAGGAGAGGAAAAAGTAGGCATGCTGGTGGACAGGGAGGGAGGAGGAGAGGCCAGGATCCACAGAATCTTAAAGTTGCTTGAGCCCCGTCCCCACCCTGGCAGCATGATTCCACTAGATGGGCTCAGAGGCCCAACTAGTGGAAAATGCTGAAAAGAAGAATGGGGAAAGGAAAATTGCCTCTGTTGCTCCTCCCGCCTTACTAGCAGCAGCCCAGCAGGGCATAGATGACTTCCATCTATCAGGCAGCATTCCAGTAGACTGCATCCTTAATGGATATTCAGTTTGGCTATTTTTAAGAAAAACACCAGCCAATACATATGAGTTAATGTTGGAAACACAGAGACTGCTACAGTTCATCTCCATATTATTTTCTGTAGAGGAAAGATGGATTTTCTGTTCAAGGAAATGTTCCTCCACATTGTAACAAAAACTTTGTGGAAACATCATTTCTAAGGCCTCTTCTAAGAATTTGTTGCTAGACGTGTACCCTTCAGCCAAAGTAGTCGATGGGGAGCATGCAAAATGTTGTCAGAATTGTGCTCTGTACAAAATTCTGTAAAATCTTTTTTTTTTAGTACAAAATGGTGAAAGAAGCCCTCCATGAACGTGCCAACTTGCTTGAAATTGCACCTCATTTATCTGCTCCTCTGCCTATAATGCTTCCTGTTTACAAGTAAGTCATCCAATGTTTGTTCTGCATTCGTTGCTTGTAGGGCTATTATCACATTTTTAAATTGTGTTAAAACCAGGACATCTGGCTCCTATTCTTAACTGATACCCTAGCACAGGCTTCCCCAGCTTGATGCTCTCCAGCTGTGTTGGACTACAACTCCCAGCAGCTAGGTGGCTGGAGCATGCTGGGAGTTTTAGTGCAACCCATCTGGAGGGCATCAGGTTGGGAAACTGCACTGGCATAAGTCCTTTGAAGGCTTACTTGAAAATGGAAGGCTGCATTTAAGGTTAGAGGAAGAGTGGGGTGGGGGATGGGGAAGTGAAGCTGGATAATTTAGACTTGTAGTCAATCCATTTGAGTTCTCCTTTTCTTCAGTGTGGCATTGAAACCTCATAACAATCCTGGGAGAGAAGTTAAGTTAGGAGATAATAGACTTGTCCAAGGCCACCAAGTGAACTTCATAGCCAAGCAAAGATCTGAGCCAGGCAGCATCTAGGAAGCCATAGGATTGTTCGGATTCCCAGCTCCGAGGTTGGGAAATCGTGTTTAGATCCCCCTCCCCTCCCTTGCAGCCGACACGGAAAGAACTGCACCGGCTGCTTCTTGGGGAAAGGGCTTAGTGGGCATTCTGGGGAGCAGGGAGGGGAGGTGACTGGCACCGCCAAGGCATGACGTATCCTGGTGGCGCCTCAGCCTCCAAAGCACCTCAGTAAGACAGCCAAAATCGGCCATCCAGCTGTTTTGCAGAGCAGGAGGAGTGTGGAGGCGACCAGGCAGAGCAATCCTATGGCCCCTAGGCAGCATCTAGGAGGCCATAGGATTGTTCGGATTCCCAGCTCTGAGGTCGGAAAATCGCTTGGAGCTGGGGATCTGTGCTTGGATCCCCCTCTCCTCCCTTGCAGCCAGCACGGAAAGAACTGCATTGGCTGCTTCTCCAAGGTTGCTTTTGCAACTTCGGAGAAGGGGTTTAGTGGGCGTTCCAGGAAGCAGGGAGGGGAGGTGACTGGCACTGCCAAGGCATGACATATCCCGGTGGCGCCTCAGCCTCCTTCCCCCCCCTGCCCCGAAGCATCGCAGTTAGACAGCCGACATTGGCCATCTAGCTGTTTTTCAGAGCAGGAGGAGTGTGGAGGCGACCTTTGCCTCCGTGCTCCTCCTGCCCTGTATAGGATGCCCAAAATCCTCCCAAGTTTGGAGGGTTGTGGGAATCCCCATAGGATTGCGCCTTTAGCTTCGCACATCCAAACCCAGCAGTCTACCCATCCCACCACACTGGCTCTCAATTAATGCAACAGGCAATGGAAACCTGGGGGTGGAGGAAGAGGAGAAATCAAAGATGAAGACATGCATTGCATTCAGATGATGGTTGTATTAGCCAGGGCAAATACTTTGATGCTCTAGGGTGCTTCCAGGACACATCTGGTACTTAGTGCTTTCCGTATCCCTTCAGTGTAGACAATCAAGGTGTGTTAGCCTACTTTGGTCTTCCACCAGTTCAAATGGTTTACAAGAAGTGTGTCTTCAGAGTACCCATCTGTGTTGTTTTAATTCTCTCACAAAACATCTCTTAACATGCGTTAAAAAAACCCCAAAACGCTCTGAAATTTTCTCAAAGGGAGACAATTGATACAGATACTAACTGTAGGCATTTTATATGCTGCCATATTAAACCTGCTAAGATATGTATATGCAAGTCATGGGATGCATTGCTCTGTAGCTAAATACATTTAAATGTTCTCGTTCATCTCAGGAATGCTCAGACTTCCTGAGTGTCTTTTTCTGACCTTGGACAAGACATTTTAGACTCTCCTTTAGTTTTTGTACATGGAAGTCAAGGATGAATCAAAGTGTGTGTGTGTGTGTGTGGAAAAGTAGGGATGAAAATGGTAGCTTCCCACACATCCAAATTCATCTGGATTCATTTGACCCTCCAGAAATAGGGTTGCAGTTTGCAGGATCCTTTTGAAAGAAGCATATCCATGATGATAGAAGTGTGGCATGTATAATTTCCTTCATTATTTTTATTTATCCCCCCTCCCCCTTTCTCCGCTTATAGGTGGTGGCAGCTGCCATACTACTGGGTGGGGATTAAAATGTATGACCTTGTAGCAGGAAGTCAGTGCCTGAAAAGCAGCTATGTGCTTAGCAAATCGAAAGCCCTGGAACTCTTTCCTATGTTGCAGAAGGACAAACTCGTAGGTGCCATTGTCTACTACGATGGTAAGCTCTCTCACTACTTGACAGTTTTTAAAAGCTAAAGCATTATCTGTTTTGCTATCTCTGCATATTTCAAGTTTGAAATGTTAGCCCATTGCATCTTTGTAGCTTATATTGCAGAGGTAGGCAACCTGTGGACTGTGGGGAAGATGTGGCCCTCTGCCTCATTTTATGAGCCCCCCTCCCACCCGCCCCCAGTCTCCAGTACTGCCTTCTCTTCTGCGCTGCTTAGTGGGGAACTGCTGAGCAGTCAGGAAGAGGGGGCTGGCCTGCCGATGAAGTTAAACGTTATCTGTGTCTCCTCCTTTCCTCTGCTCAGCTGTTTCCCAGCGGGGAGGATTTCACTGCCATTGCTGCTCCTGCTGTTCGTGCCACGGCAAGGGTTGCAGACACACGCAACCCAGCCTGAGTCCTCCTCTTGGCTTGGCATCTGCACTCCAAGCTGTGAAAACTGGGGAGGTGCTAGCTTTGTTTCCTCCCCTTGGCTTTTTGTTGCTCCAGTCCTGCTGATGTCATGGCTGTGGGACCTTCAGTTTTTCTCACCACTCGCAGGTGGCTTATGTTGGTACTGGGAGCCAAGAAGAATGATCCTGCAAAGAGACTTGCTTGCTTCAGTCATGCAGAGTGATACCCTGCTGCAGTATGTTGTCTTCTAGGTTGACAAATGTGTGATCGATGGAGAGGTGATCCACCGTCATTCACCAAGGGGTGTGTCAAATGATGTGGTCTAGATGGCTATTTGGGCCTCTGTGATTTCTATGGAACCGTCATAGGTTACACGTTCATAACTCATGGACTGCAGCACGTGTGAGGGTGCCATCGCAGATCTAATATTGCCGCTTAAGCTCTTGTATTGCCATTTGTCAGCTCAAACACAATACTTTGTAATGGAGACAGTTCACACATTCAGGTTTCAGGCATCAAATATTGAGTAAATGCCTTAAAAGTACATGCATATATACTATGTGAACCAGCCCTGTGATTCTAATGACAAGAGAACAGGATCAGTAGTGTCCATATTGTTTGCCAAGTAAACATGTGCTTTCTCGGTGTTTCAGTGCCTGCTATCCCATGAGTGGGCATTATTGTTGTGTTTCCATCCACTAGGCCTATCCATATAGCCAACTTATGGCAGTTCTGGTAAATCTGTCAGCCAAATAGCTGGGATCAAGGAGGTGTGGTTAGCCGTGGGGAGTTTCTCAAGTAAAGAACTCTTCAATATCTTCTTTCACAAAACTTGGATGAGTCTTCGAGAGCATCCCATCTGCATTTTTGGGCACAAAATGAAATGTTACGTACACATTGAATTGGAGGTGAACCTGCATACATTTTAATAAAGCAACGGGGAAAGCAGCCTACCAAAATGTGTTTAGAAATTGCTAGAAGCCAAGAAATTCAGTTTGAGATATTGGAATGCAACTAGTTGCACAGCAGGGTGCCCACTTAACTACTTTCGTGTAGCTCCCTGCCATGCCTACGTATTGAAGGCCAGCCTTAACTGAGAATTTCTTGTATTTATGTTAGACCCATAAAATGCTTTTTATTATCTACTTTTCCCCCCACTGGATGATTTACAGGATCCATATTTTCTGTTAGGGGCAAGAGTGTATTAACGTGCAGATTTGCAAGCCCCCCATGTAGCCAGCAAGCCAGCTTTGCACTAGTAGGACGCCTCTCTGAGCATCCATAAAAAAAGAAATCTGCACACACATTTGAGCAGGAAGCCTGCCTGATGCTTCACTGTGCACCCAGAATCTCTTTCTCCACTAATCTGGCACTTCATTGCCTACCCCATTTGAAAATCTTTGCAGTGGCCTGCTAAATGTGGGACAAGCTGTGATTTGGCTGCGCTCTGAACGTTGTACAATGATTTCATTGTGGACTGCACAGAAATGCCAATCAAGTCAATCTGTGCTTCTCTATGCTAAACTCATCGGAGTTGAGTGATCCTGAGGATGTATCCGCAACTGTAGAGTGGTCGTCTGATTGATGCTGGTGGTTCTAAATGAGGAATCTTATATCCTGCAGCATTGATAATCTGGAGGGCTACATGTGGGGGCAAACCCCCGATAACGCAATGGATTGAGGGCTTAATGGCACTTTCAGCTTTCAAATGGGTGCCATTTAGACGTCACCTATGCATGGACAAATACAGAGATACAGTAATACCTTGGATTGCAAGTAACTTGGTCTGAGAGCGTTTTGCAAGACAAGCAATTTTTTAAAATAAATTTTGACTTGATAAACAAGCGACATCTTGCAAGACAAGTGTAGGGATGTAACCGCTTGCCTGTAGCGGGCCGTAATCGGCCCCGCTCACGCCCTCCAGAGACTCGCTTTGATATAAGAGTATTTTGGATTACAAGCACAGGTTCCGGAATGAATTATGCTCTCAATCCAAGGTATTACTGTATTTGTTTCGCCTGTTATGATGCATAACGATTCACATTGATAGCAGTACATTTTCTTAAACATATATGGGCATACATTTCACATGTATTTACTGCAGTTGATATATTCACACTTTATGTAATGAAAACTGAGTTTTTTTCATTTCATTTTATTATATTTTTCTCCTCCCCTCCTTTGTTTTTTTTTATGGTTTTTGTTATAATTTTCTGAAACTCACAATAAAAAATAAATGTAAAAGTAGGGGCAAGGTGGTGCAAGCAAACCTTGTCCCCAACATCCCTGCATGCTTCCTCTTCTGTAGACCTGAATGCCTGCATAGGGCTAGTGAACTCTTTAATTATATCATCTTTTCCTTTGCTTCTCTATCAGAATAAATTGGAATGAAGAACAAGCCCCCACCTTTCCACCACTTTCCCGTGGGCACTTACATTTTTCTCTGACGCCCCCCTCCCC
The DNA here is from genome assembly GCA_021292165.1 of Shinisaurus crocodilurus. Taxonomy (NCBI): domain Eukaryota; kingdom Metazoa; phylum Chordata; class Lepidosauria; order Squamata; family Shinisauridae; genus Shinisaurus; species Shinisaurus crocodilurus. Next base: position 157,990,113 of record CM037876.1, on the reverse strand, counting down.
AAATAGCAGAATGGAGTCAAATCATGGGGGCTCATGGTATGCATTCCAAGCTTGACATATTTCCTCGTAACTAAAATGGCCTGTGCCAAATCCCATTTCTCGTGTAAGCTTATAAACAAAGATCCTGAAACGTTTAAAAAAGTTTGTGTCTCTCTTAAGCCATGAGAACTCTGGCATTGACTGTTGTATGTGTTTCCTGTGTAGTCAACTGGAGGTCTAGCAAGGTTAAGATTGTGCCAATAATGAACAAGCAAAAATCTGTTTGAAATACTTTTTAGACTGTATTCCTGTGCATACTTACCTGAGAGTTAGCCCCATTGAACTCAGCGAGCCTTACTTCTGAGTAGACATGGCTGGGATTGTTGTCTTAATCAAATACTTGAAAGCTTAGTCCAGCTAAGCTCAGTCGATTTGCAAGCAGTGAGGGGAAGGAAGAAGAGCTGGGATTCAAAAGATTCAGTATTGCATCTCTTAAATTTTGAGACAGTTTATAGCAGCTGTGTGATGCTACTTAAGCACAGAAGCCAAAAAATTAAATTGTCCCGGATGTGCTTGCTTGGTAAGGTGAGTGTAGCCTCCAATATTGGAGAAGGGGCATAGTAGCTCCATGGTAGAGGTTACTGTGGAGAAAGCCTGACACGAGTCTACACACACACACACACACGCACACCCAGTCTCCGCCCAAGGGAAGGGGGCAAGGAAGGGGGATGAGGTCACAGGGGAAGCAGCCAGACAGACCGGCATCCCCAACAATGGAGAGTCTCGGTGGAATTCCACAAAACCCAAGGAAGGACCATCAAGAACCATCAAACTATCAGGGCAGTCTCAAAGAGCTGTAAAGTATCCAGTACGTCACCTTCTTCCCGGGCAGGAATAAGCCCACCTGATATGAAGGGGCAGGCATAAGCCCCCACCTGACCTGGAGGGTGGGGGGAGCGGGAACTCAGGGGTAGAAAACCCCTCTCCCTTCCGGTAAAGGGTTGTTGGGAACCCAGGGTACTTCGGAATCAGATTCGTCCTCCAGGCGGCAGCTGGAGTAAGCCATTCCCATCCCCGGATCGGCCGACCCGGAGCCAGGCTGACATTGACTAACGTAACGTCTTTGGTCTAAGGTAACTGACTAATCCCAATGTGCTAGCCTGGGAGCCTGTTTCATTGATAAGCACAGAGGTCAACTGAGGTTGTGTTGACATTGTAGTATTCCTAGAAAGCTGTTAGTTCCGCTCCGTATCTTGTATAAACAAATAAAAAGCCTTATTTGGTCATTTAAAGGGCTCTGGTTTCCTCTTGTGTGTGCGAGCCTCTCAGGCGGTTTTCCCTGCGCTCGTATGGGCTGTAACTCAGTGCCGGTTAACCCGTTAAGCGCCGAACTCATGCAAAGGATCCAGGTGGAGATCCTTCACAGTTCCACTGATGGTAGAGGTTACAGGCAAAGACGGTTTTATTCATCCAAGCCTTTGGCATCTAAGCTAGTCTGTCACTAAAGGGGTTTTTAATTGGTTGGCTGCTGTTTATTTCTTACATTGTGTGTTTTCATTGTGTTTTTAATTTTGCTTTTATGTTATGTTTTAATCTGTATTTTATTGTAGTTTTTTTTTTTTATACTATTAGCATTCAGAAAATCTGCTGTAAACTACTCTGAGGCTATGGGATAGAGCAAGATATAAATCAAACAAAAGAATCAATTAAATAAATTTCTTCAGGTTTCTTCTCCAAAGCTGGAAATGCCAGGCCAAATCATGTGCCTGCTCTGTGGGTGGTCAGCCACCTTTTCACCCTCCCCCCTGTGTCCCCCCCCCATTGTGAGCATAGCAAATGGAATGTATGAATTTGAATTGGCTGCTTAATCTTGTATCTGACCAGTGCTTTTGCTTTTACAGCACTTTCTGAGAGAGTAGTCCTGAAAAGCGGCTTAATGATATTTAAAATAAGATGGATGATGATGATGATGATGATGATGATGATGATGATGATGAATCTAGGCACAAATCACCATAGCAGAATTCCATAATGCAGGTTGAGTGGTCCCTATGCCAGATGGTTCAGCAAACTTGTTGGCCCCAGGCTGAGATGGGGGGCGGGGCGGGAAGAGAAGCGCCTCCCTGTATAACTCTTTAAAAAATACATTGTTAGCTGTCTTGAATGGTTTTGGTGGTATGAGGGGAAAACATCTTTTAAATAAAATAAACAATAAAGGTCACATGAACTGGATGACAGTATTTGCTGAATGATATAGTGCAATCATGTAGTCATTCATCAGAAGTTGGTACTGAGAACTAGATGCTTGTTCAAATAAAATGTGGGATTTAAAAAATTCCTAAATTCAAGTGTCTTTGGTTATCCTGTTCAGCAACTAGTTTTCCCGGACAGCCACTTTGAGAGTGGAGTTAGGGGCAGGCCAAATCCCTGACTGTCCCCAAGCTTCCCCTAAATGTAGCCTGGCTGCAAATCCTGTTACTGCAGATGAAGCTTTGCACTCCTCTCTTGTCCCTGGATTGGGCTGGATTTGGCCTGGGGCCTTCAGTTTTCTACTTCCGAGGGTGAAACTTTCCTTTTTTAGTAGGGTGATGAAACACCTTTTTGCCTATCTACTCCTTTGATGTGTTACAAGGAGTTAGAATTTGTGCTGTTAGTAGCATCTACTGGCTGCAGAGAGTAGTACCTAACTACTGCTGTTCTCTCTTCCTCTGTTCCCTCACATTGGCAACACTCAGGCCACTAAGTGCTTTATTTTTCTCTTTCCCCATCCCTCTGAATCATCTGCTCAAACAGTTTATTTTTATGTCTACCTTAAAAAAAAAAAAATCAAAATGCCTATGTGAAATAGGACTCCTGAATCTCCATTCCTTCCTCTCTTCCTCTAATTTCTTACCGTAATTATTTATCAAACCAGTGACCAGCCAGGCCTTTCATTTTCTACCAAATATTGTTGCCTAACCTTCTTAATTGCATTTTAAGTTTGTTTATGCAAGCATAAAAAATATATGGTACATTATAAATGTTGGATGTACCAGCAATAGCAAATCACAAACTTCACCAGGGGCTATTCTTGCTCTGTCACAGCATCAGGAAACTAAAGCATATGTTGGATGTTAGCCTGGGTGTACACAATGTGTCCTATTTATTCAAGGTTTCCTTTGAAGCTGCAACTTACAAGTTTGTTTCTTAGGGGTACATGTCAGACTTCATTTAGCATTTGTTGGTATTCAGATACTCTGGAGTAGCAAAAAGGCAACATTTTGGGGGAGGAATGTGGCTGCTATCTGAGCAGTGATCTGTCAGTTTCATTTATGTAGCTCAAGGAAAATTAGAAAAGAGGCACTATGGAAAAGCCAGCATTGCAGTTCCTAGATCATAGAGAAAAACATTTAAGCAGTCTCTCTTTTTAAAGGAAGAATTAACTTATATTTTAAAAAATTGCCCTACGGAACACTAAGGAAAATGTAAATGAAAATTACCTTAACTTGGTTATTCATCACATATTACCGTAAGACATAAATAAATGTTAAGCATTCACAGAAACCATTTGCTGGTTTAAATGACAAAGGTATTTTAGATACTTTATTAATATCTTTGTCCATCAGAAGTCCTCTTTTTTAAGGTTCTCCTCAAACCATAAGCATGTTAGAAGGCATTAAATTTTTTAAGTATATGGTTCTTTTGCTATTCTCTCTTGAGTACGTATGTATTTTGTGCCTTTAAAATGTGTTGCCCAAGATTTTCTTCCCATCTTTCGAAGTCTTGGTAGCATCTCATAAAACAAGAGTTGCTACATGAACAGTGCAATCCTACACATGTCTACACAGAAATGTCCCATTGAATTCAGTGGGTCTTATTTCTAGGTGTAAGTCCCATTGATCTCAGTGGGGTTTACTTCTGAGTAGATGTATATAGAATTGCACTGTAAAATATCTCTCTGTAATAACCTTTCCCTCACATTTTTTTGATGAAATAAGAATCAATAGGAAACTTCTGTTTGAGACTTCAGGGGCGTAGGAATATATGTGAATATTCTGTATTTACTGGTATCTTTTTAGAAGTGGAGAAAGCTGCTTAAAGAATGTGGAAAAAGAAGTAGTGATATTTTTGAAAAGAAGTGAGACTTTTCTCATTGTAAACCTTATGAGGTTTTTTTTTTAAATGTAGGTGTGGGGGAAGCACCAAAAATCAATGAGAGAAACTGTAGAACATTCATTAAGCTGTCAGCAGTGAAATAAGTACTCTTTTTCTTCTAGCCTCCTATGGTTGCATTTCCAGTATGTGCTGAATTACGAAAAGTTACAGGTTTATAATTTATTTTTGTCTGAATTATAATTTTGAGACTATTGAGGTATATAATTGGGGTACAGCCCAGTAGAAAACTTGGGCAGTTGTAAAACTTCACACACTTATTTCAAACGTTTTTCTCATTTGGAAATGAAAACAGTGTGACAAGCTGCCACTGTAAAGGTTTCTTACAGGTGAAGCCCAGCACGTACATCACAATAGAACTATGACAACCTCTTATAAGGTATAAATCTATGGGAGGGAAAGGGGCAAAGTAAAGAAACTGTTACAGGTAGTTAAAGGCAGCACTGAGACTTGAAATTATTTTGAATAATCCCTATAAACTGGAAATCTTTAGAGGAAACCTGCATTTAGCTTGCAGTGATAATGGCTGTAGAGGGTTGATTTTCTGCCTCTGTTGGAATGTATGGGGAATGAACATTGGTGTTGGGTGGTGGCATCTTTATTAATGAATTTATTTTTAATTTATTTTATTTTCAGTAACTGTGATTTAGTGTAAACAGTATATGGAGGAAGAACGTCTAAACTTCAAGCACCCTGATGAATTACAAGTGATACTTTACTTAGCATACATACACACACTGCAGTGAAGGATGCTATAGGGTCTCTTTCTTCCCAATTGTTTTCAATACCTTTTGTGTCATCTGGAATTTCATCCCTTAAAGAATTATTATTTTGTAATGTATAAAATAAACTTTTGAGACTGATGTTGGTGCCCCTTGAAAGCGCTTTGTGTTTGTGAGACACCCTGACACCCCACTCCACCCCTGTCATGGGGGAAGTCACATCCATAAACGTACCTACTGGACTCTTAGTTTCTTCCTAACAAAAGGCTGGCTGTGCATTCCGTAGCACTTCAGTTGCTGGAGGCGCCGTTTCCAAAAGCATGCAGATGATAACTGCATCTCCTGCTGTACCTGTAACAATTTAATTGTATAAGTCAGCCCAGTCAAGCATTCCCAGCACATGACTGGGAGACATGAAATTCATTGTCATTATTGTCCCTGTCATTTTGGATCATTATATCCTGCTGCAGAATTTTCCTCACTTCAGTGCTTTTTTTTACCTCCAGGAACCAGGGATTATGGCTGAGGTTGGGGTGGGGGCAGGACTGTGAACTACATTTACCTCGAGGGAGCCACAGATTAAATTGGCTTTGCTCTCTGACTTGCTGGATTCATCCGTTTCTATACTGTGAGTTTAAAGTTGGAAATTTATAAGTATTTGAGTGAAATGTCCATGGACCTTGCTTTAGTGTGTGTGTGTGTGTGTGTGTGCTGGTAGAGAACCAAATGGTGATCCTTGTCTCGCTTCATAAGAAGTGAACATGGGTTGGTTCTTCTGATCCCATGCTATCCTTAAAGATACAGGATTATTCTCCAGCGAAGTGACATTATTTGTGCATTATACCACAAACATCTCAGTATTCCCCAGTGTGCCATGGCTTTTCAGGGGAAAGATTCCATTGAAGCATGTAATTTATATGTGTGTGTTTTATGTGAACTTAATGGTAGGCCATTAGTTAATATGTATCTTGTTCCATAACGTAGTGATGATGGTGCCATGGATACTGCCAAGGGAAAAAAAAATGCTGTTGTGGAAGGGGAATTTTCTTGTTGGTGCATGAAATTTGAAAGGTATCTGAATATTTCCTCTTCGATAAGAATCAAATAAAAGGCAGTCTTATGGCTTTCATCTCTTCATTGTGCTGCAGTCATAGAAATTATGGGATTCAGTGGGCAGGGGGATGGGAGGAATGCTGCAATGCATTGGCAACCCCTGTGCCTCATTTTTTCTGCTATGGGCCCCACCAAGATGCTACAGTCCTCTTTACCCTCAGTAGTGCTCTGAACAGATCCCAGCTGTAGGGGACAAAGTAGGGGTGGCAGCTGTTCCTGTACCTGGCAGGAGTTTCCATTAGTCATAGAAGCTGCTATTGTAACAGGTGCCTGTAGCGAGTGGGTCTGAGTCCAGGAAGTGAGAAGTAAGTGGAAGGGCCCTAGCCAAAGTGGTTACAAAGAAGGCCAACACATTAAAATCTTAGATGACCACAGAACCTTGGGCATGGAATAGTTGCTTTTGGGACACCGTCGTCAAAAGCATTTTTGAACCTGCCCCCTTGCTCCCACCCCTGGGGGCATTACTTCAAAAACCGAACACATTTAATGGTGGCAGCATGTTTTAATGCCAGTTTTTCTCCTCCCGTATACATTTGTTCTTGAGCAGTTCACATGATTTGAGTGAATCCTTGGGGCTACTTTGCACTTTGTGCCAGAATTGTGTTTGCCATGGGTACTTGGGTGTTAACCCTGCTGTTACCAGCAGACAGCAAGCATATGTGAATGACAGACACATGTCAATAACAACCTTTGTACATGTGTTTGCAGCCCTCATTGGATGGTGGTTCCGCCGATGTGTGTACACAGCTATTTAAAGATGCCCAGCTATTGGTTGTACATGTGTTTGTGGTGGGAAAGGCTGATATAGAATCCATGTACCCACGGCAAATACGTTGCCATGTAAAGTGTGAAGTAGTCTTTGGTTCCTGTTACAGGGGCTGGTGTGACTAGCTGTGTTTAAATTGTGGGATAAATATTTCTGCCACACTAAGTGCTTACAATTTCTGCTGACTAAATTTAGTTATTGTTTTGGCACCTTAAATGTGTATGATTTCCTTGGAAGTGGATATTATATAAATACGATAAATATGTATTTGGCTGAAGGTTTTTTGTTGCTTCCTCCCTGTACAGCAAATAGGGATTCCTCATTATTTATTTAGAAACTATCACATGTCTCTAGTGAGTGATGAAGTCACTCGGCTTCATAAAGAGTAATTCTGCATCTTCCATATATCTCTGACATATTACCTCCTGTCTCTTTTTATACCCTTAGATCATAATTCTGGTTCTAGTTGTTTTAGACAAGGTCATGTAAGAGGAAGTAATTTCCTTGATGTCCTATGAAGTGGGCAATAGTTCATAAAACTATTGACGGGTCTCCACGTGACTCAAAAGAGATACAAAAAAATCTACTGACCAATTCCAATGGAAATAAAGTGTGTGTGTGTGTGTGTGTGTGAGGGAGAGAGAGAGAGAGAGTGTGTGATATGTAGATAAAAAGACAACTTAATGGTCACTGAATCTTCTTGCAGAATTATCAGAATTTCTAGAATCCTTCCACAACTGATAGCTGAAATTTAGTACACATGTAGACCAATACACTGATTATTGGGAAGATTCTGCTAATGAGGCATTTAAATGACTTGTGGACAAGAACAGTCCACAGTAAGGTCCCTAACACAGAACAAGCCATGCTTCATGAAGACTGAACATAGATTTGTGTGTGTCATAACCTCCGGTCCTCTATGCAGCAGAGGATTCTGATGAGGATGAGGCATAGGCTAATTATTCAGGGGTAGGAAAGTCAGTGCCTTATTCAGGGCCCTCCCAGCCAGAGGAAACAGCCCTGCCTTTGTAATCTGGCTCAGAGGATGAGTCCCCTGCAGACAGTCCATCTCCCCAGCCTCGCAGAAGTCTCAGGCAAGGACCCTTTAACAGTCCAGTCAGCTCCTCCAGGAGGGACAGAGCTGACCACACTTCAGGTCTTGTCAGCATACATAAGGCTTTGGTTGGCTTTAGCTTCTCTTATTGTTGTAGTGGGAGAGAGGTCCAGCCAGAAGGACCCATTTGGCACTATCCAAGGTCCTGTTTTCTTCCTGCCTTGATCTGACTGCCATCAAACGCTATCAGCTTCCCTTGTGAGCCTCAAGCAACTACACAACGGGACATTGGAATTTCACTTTCCAACACTTGAGCCAGCCTTGGATTGGGGGAGGATTTACAATAGCAGCCAGAAATGTGTCTACACATGCAGGCGACATGTGCAATAGGATGAAAGAGCATGGGATTTCTTTCTCCACGCCATTTCACAATCCTTGGATTAGGTCTGAATAGATTTTTAATGGCAGCCAAGATTGTACCTCTGGTTGCAGAATTTAAGCTGTGTGTTTTGTCTAGTCCTGTCTGTACATACACATTTTATATCCACATTTATACACACACAAGATGTGTTAATTATTCCCTGTTTAATAATGTGCGCTGACATCACCACATTTGTCCAACATTGTAGCATGGCCACAGAAGGGCTGTCAAGACATTTTTCATTGTGACATTTCAGCGTGACTTCCATAAACTGGCACTGACAACATTTTGCTTTCATTTTAACACTATACATTTACTTACCCTGACATTGCAATAAGATGTCTCTGACAAGTTGAAGGCCGATACAAAAGAAGTGGGGTAACAACATAATTAAAAGCCAACACCACTGAGTAAATCCTAATTCTGATCTGCCCCTCAGCACCCCCTCCCCACAAGGAGAAATTCATTATCTGGCACAGCCTCTGGCACGACGGCACTTCTAAGTGCCTGAGCAGTGACTCACACTGGTGTCATACCTCTCTTTGACTAGATACAGACTTATTTTGTTAGAATATTATTATTTTACCTTTGATACAAACTAAGGTAATCCTTTTTTTTCATTAGGGCAGTTTCCAGTTGTGAAAGCTTCCAGAGTATACAGAATTCATCAATAATAAATTCATAATTTAAACATCCATGCACAGTGTGGTTTTTCTGTGTCTCTTCCGTTTTCTGTGACAAATAATGGAGTTTTGTTCGGCGTAAAACTCTGTTCGTTTTATAGTAGAACTTGCCAAACTTTCTTCAGTAAGGTGCTCTGTTTTGCGGTTTTCAAATTTTGTAACTCTTTACGTTGGAGGCTTTCAAATCTTGTAATGGTGGTGACAACCTGAGGAGTGGGCAACTCAAATGGTACTTGGATATCTGTGGAGCCCTTTGTGCTGAATGGTTGGCAATCAGGTGATGCCTCCCCTGTCCTAGTTGAGTGAAGGCATACAAACTCCCCTGTATTTTTAGGAGGACAGAAGGGGTTAGGGTTAGTTGCTTTCCCAGTAGCTGCCCATGCTCTTTTGTGAGATCAGCTTCACGTTTCACTCATGGCTCTTTGTGGGGGAGCTAGTGACTCCCATCAAAAAAGCAGGGATATGACTGAGACATAGAGGAGGGCAGGAAGGATCCAGAGATTCTTGGTCAGGTAAATCTTGTGTTGCCTTTGTTTGGAACCAAGGGGGGCATGGAGCTGAGTTAGGCATTTGTGAGTTTGTTCATCTACACAGTGGAACAGTTATACATGAACCATGGTAGAAAGTGGGGTCTTGGTTGCTCAACTGAATGCTGATCTCAAGAGTTCCCATTTATACTGTTGACCCATAGGTCTCTCTCCCGTTTTACCAAGGTATTGTGAAATAGGATCTAGGACTCTTCTACCTTGGACTGGTAAAAAATAGATCCTATTTATTATTTTGCTCATTATCATCTTTTAACATTCACTGTGTACTTTATTCTGTTGAAGATATACCATATAATATAAATAAATATTACGGTATATTTTACATTATATAGGGAGAACCTGGAGGGGGAGGGGGAGGGGGAGGAAGGCATGGTGTTTGGACTATACTTTGCATGATTTCTTCACAAATTCTGCTTATTCTTCCCATATTCCATTTTGCCTTTAGTCTCTGTTCCATCATTACCCCTTCATCCCCTTCCACTGATCCAGCAATAACACTGATGCCACCTCGGTGTACTGGAGGTCTAGGTGCAGCTAAGAATTATTATGAACATCTGGATTTTAAAAAGCCATGAATAATTGGGAAACTGGAGCATACTATGTAGAATCTTTTCACAGATGACTTTCATTACAGCCGCTCTAGTTTGTATTTGCTAGGTTGCTCACACACATTCATTCAGAGTGGCTTTGGGTTGTCATCCAAATTGCTTTGGGACCAGCGAGGTCTTCAGTGGTATGCAGTTTTTATGTAAAATTTCCAGCCAAGTTGTGGTCATGAGATGTGGAAGAGCTTAAAAAAAAAAAGGTAATAACCAATACAGGGTAGAATGTTAAGTGGACATGTGTTTAGGGCAAGTGCTATGTTTTGCAATTCCTGCTACATTGCCCACAGGTTAGCTGTTGACTCAGCTCTTTGCTATGAAAGAACACTGAATTATTTTGACAGCTCTGTTCTTTTATTTGTATATCATCTTTCAGACATGATGGGAAATTGAAGACCTTCTGAATTTAATATATGAGTTACAACTGAAAGCAAAGAACTCCAATCCCCCCCCCCCCCGGTTGCTGTATTAAAACCTCTGACTCTGTATTATAAAAACAACAACAAGCTTTTTGGCTTCTCTCCTCACCCTGTTGTCTCTCATAATATTGCAGAAGTGCTTTCAGTGCTTATGGATGCTCTGCTAGTTTTCCTGGTTGCATGCTTTTTATTTGGTAAAGGTATTGGTGTGGTACATAATCTACTTTTGAGATAGTTTAATAGGGAACTCTGGAGGCCAGAAACAAGGGTGCTATTTAAGGCAAACTGGGGGTGGGGAAAACATTGCCTCTCTTTCTGTTTCAGTGCTATGAGACTTATTTCCAAGAAACAAGTTGTCAGTGACTGTTGTTACAAGTGAGTGGTTTTTGAGCTTCCTTCCCCCAGGGGATCCTTTTTTCAAAGACTTTTCTGCTGCATGTTCTTGAGGATTCCGGGATGCATTCTAGGTTCAAAGATGGTGTCCCAAACACATGTGCAGCAGTCTGAAGTTGCATTTTGTAGAGCAGGGGTGGGCAACATGCATGCTGCCCCCGGTGCAGCCCCCACTCCATCCCGTGCCACTAGAATTTGCTGCAGCAGCAGAAACCCCACCAATTTGCCACTGAAAATAAGTGGCAAACTTCTACTTAATGCTCTAATGGCCAGATTTAGCTTGCAGAGGAAGATCAGTAAAGGTAGATGAGGCATCTTTTAGGGAAGCTTGTCTGCCATTGCAGATCTTCTATTTCAGGAACATCAGATAAGCTTCCAGGGAACCCCCTGGGTTCCTAGAAACACAGTTTGAAAACCATTGTTATAAATGATTAAATGCATGCCAAAGATCTAAATCCTTTTCATCAGGGGTAGAGGACCTCTGGCTCTCCAGATGATGTTGGATTACAGCTCCCATCATCCCCTACCATTGGCTATGCTGCCTGGGGCTCTTGGGAGTTGGAGTCCAAGAAAATCTGGAAGGCTACATATTCCTCAACAGAGATAAAATTTAGCTATTCTAGGACTTGAGCAATGGGCCTTAATTGTGTGTGTTAGAATTGAGGAATGTTTTTTTGGCAGTATACTGGAACTCCATATTTAATTGGAGTATGGTCTAAGCTTGTATTGAAAGTATGTGCATATCGAATTGAGATCGCATGACTTGTTACATTTGCTTTGGGACTTGTCTTCCAGCAGAAACCCTCTCTATCCTTTTTGCTTTTCAACCAACTTGTCAGTCCAACAGGGAGGGAACTGCTCTTTTTCTCTCTCTTTGTCAAATTAATCATTCATGAACAAACATAGGAGATGCTTCTGTTCTGTCTTCATAAGACTCATACTCCTAAGAAGAGTAGCTTCTGGAGAATTGACTTGGCAGTTTAGGTGTTTGTTGGCCAACCAGACCTCTAGAGGGCACCCATGACTGGGGAAAGAAAACCACATATGTCACAGGAAGCAAATTTGTAGCTGTTGCCTACTCTCCCAGAATAGAGATACTCCTAGAGTCTAGAGCAGGGGTCTTCAAACTAAGGCTCGCGGGCCACATCCGGCCCGCCTTGTCTTTTTATCTGGCCCGCCGGCCGATTGGCGGAAGCAAACTTTTTTTTAACTCTTTCGTTTCAAGCGCCGATTCTTTTAATTCTTTTCCATAATATGGAAAAATGAGTGGTGGTGTTTTACCTCTTATGTATGAGCTGATGTAGCTAAGTCAGATTTCTAATGTTTCAAAAATGCTACTTTGGACTGAAGCAGAGTATGCTCATTTGTGTGATGGCAAAAACAAAAGTATATTCATGTTAGGCATGAAATAATTGTGCAACTATATATGTAAATACCACCAGCCCTGCCAGGAGTATTCATTAATATTCCCTCTTCTTCCCTCCCCATTCCTTTTTCCTTGTGTGTCGTGTCTTTTTAGATTGTAAGCCTGCGGGCAGGGACTCTCTTGTTAATTATTGTAAACCGCCCAGAGAGCTTCGGCTATTGGGCGGTATAAAAATGAAATGAAATAAAATAAAATAAATAAATAAAATAACTTTCCATTTAAGGGGGAAAAAATTCACCCCTATCAAGTATAAAAAAAGGACCCGGGTCCTTTTTTTTTTTACTTGATCCATTCGTTCATATTTTTTTCAAACTATAGTCCGGCCCCCCAACAGTCTGAGGGACAATGAACTGGCCCCCTGTTTAAAAAGTTTGAGGACCCCTGGTCTAGAGATTTACTTCTAGTAATGAATAAGACAGACTTTCCTGCTTTTCTCTGCCACTTGGCCAGTTCTGTAGTGAATTCAATTCAATTCAAAGGAGTAAGGAAACACTAGTTTTTAACTATTTCACTTCTGGACTTCTTTGGATTCAGATGTCTCTAAAAGGTTCCTGGTGTTTGAAGAACAAATGCAAGACCTTAATCCCACGTTTGCAGTTTCTCTGTATTCTCTTTAGTATAACCTGCAGCAGCATCCTTAAGAATGGATTCATACAATCCATATTTTCCTGACCCATTCTTTAATGTCCATGTGGATTTGGATGTTGTGAAAAACCCTGTATGCATTCAGCTCTGTAGTTGCTATGCCAAGATTGCGGTTGATTGTCTGAGCACTGCTGAGTGTGTGATGGTTAGGAATTTGTGTGCATGTGTGCAAAGAAAAGTCTCCTTCTGGTGGGAAAAAAGTAGTAAGAGCTCCCTACTGCAGCAAGCGATGATCCTCATGCCACAACAATCTGACCAGCAAACAAGGTCTGCAAAGCAAAATGATTTGAGCTATGAAAATAATTTTTTTTAAAAAAAATCCTTTTTATGATCAGCTTCCCATTTGCATCCTCTCTTTTGTGGGAAACTTTCATTGTGAATTGCATGGTGCAGCAATTAGTTGTTTTTTTACATAAAACCTGAGCCATATAGATTTTCTACACAAGGCATTTATTGTGCACTTGTGATTCCCACTCATGGTAGTTTGCGGGTGCTTTACATGACGTTGTCATCCTCCAGGGCCTCTCCCATGCTTGCAACCATTTCCGTGGCTTTTTTTTAGATCGAAGAAAGTCTGGTATTATTTGGATATGGTGCTATGAAATGCTCATATATTTACGCAATTCTGCTATACCGCAGCACCCCCTAGTGGTTGTATAATGGAACATATAGGAAGGCAAAGAAAGAAACCCCCCAGGAAAGAACAGTGTAAAGGAGCCGATCTTAATCCCGCACAGAATCTAGAAGCAAGCCTTGGTAAAGTGGTGGGTTAAAAGCCTCATGTGGAGAAGCCCATAGTAGGAAGCCATAAGACTTTTTATTCCAGGAATCCATACGTGCATTGCTATTTTAAAGGCTGTTTCATTTAAATGAGATATAGCTCCTTGTTAAATAACATTTCACCACCAAGAATATAACAGGAGTACTCCATCAAATGTCATTTGCTATTACTGAAGTGGCCTCCACCAATCTTGGAAATCCCTTCTGCACTTAGAAAGCTTGTTTGTAGTCATGCGAATGTGTGTGTAATTTGGCTTTCAAAATAGCAGATCTTCATAAAGTCACAAGTACAAAGCTTGCATATTATCAAGCTACTTCTGAATACTTTTTTTCCATAACCACATTTTCTGACTTTAATTTATTTTGTGGCTTATTAGCGTTCTCTCTCTCTCTCTCTCTCTTTCTCTCTCTCTCTCTCTGTTTTTGTTTTAATACTGGGGAGGCTCCCATTTAATTTATTTATTATAGTTTTTGATCTGATCTCACTCATTTTCTATTTGCAGGCAGCTGAAGCGACTGAAGCAATTTAAATATAATGAAAATGCTGAAAATGAATCAAAACCTTTTGCTTTTCACTGGAACTATTGTTCTTGGATATTGTGCGCTTGGGGGGGGGGTTCTTTTCCCTAGCACCTACTTAGCTTGCTTAAGCTTCACTCACTCTGCTTCTTCCACATCGGAAGAAGGAGTTTTGAAGATGGGGTGGGGGCTGCAGAGTTCTGGGAACCATTGATCCTCTTTCTACGTTTTTGCCCTTTTGATTTTGAAACGGATTACTTGCCTAGCGTCTGGGTGTTGCAGAAGCAGAATCGGAAGGGGCTGAACTTAACATAAATCATTTATACTGAACACTGGCTACATAAATCAACAACAGTATCCTGTACCATTCATCCCCCCCCCTTTTTATCAGTATTATCTTGATACAACTGATCCCAACACGTGGTCATGCTGAACCCTGCCTTTGGAAGTCTAGCCCTTTGTAATTAATTATTCCGGGCACACAGAGCTTGGCCCTTGCTACGCGGAATAATTGCTCCCAGCCAACATCGAGGGTTTTTAACTTCAGTGGCAATAATAAATAGAAAGTCTCAGGTGATGCCACTATTTTAAAGTAATTAATCATCTCCACTCTTCTTTCTCTCCCCCCCCCACGTGCGCCAGTGTTCTCTCTTACATGTTGATTCCCCCCCTACTCCCCACTAAGGAGATTCAGTAATAAATCTTTAATGATATAAATGTTAAGAGTGATCTATTAACTAAACCTTGTTTTTTGTTTTTTTGTTTTGCATGTATGCATGTTCAGGATTTGTTTTTTTTAACTGTAAATGCTATTCGTTGTGAACTTAAAATGTGCATAAAATGAATGCCTGTTTTATAGGCAGCTGAGGCTTAGCAGTGGAATCTCTGAAAGATCATTCCTTTTTTCCCCTACTTTTTTTTTTAATGTCACGCGGTGCGTGTGCTAATAGAGATTGTTAATTAACACCAGTGGGGCCGTCAAAAAATACATTCTTGGGAGATGCTGTATTAATGCTGGGATATATTTTTTTGGCCCAGGGAGGGGGGGGGGAGAGCATTTGAGAAGCCTTCCCTTCCTCCAAAAAGGAAAGTGGCAGCTTGTTTTCACCTGAGGTTCTTGACTGAATGAAAATAACAATAATTCCCTGGCAACATCTAAGCACGCATCGCTTGGACAGTAATCATGGCCACTTGGCGAGCATTTGCACTCTTGTATGTTTCTGCTGTTTCAAAAAGAGGAAGTGAATGTTTTGCCCTACTGAGGGACGATCTCTCTCTCTCTCTCTCTCTCTCTCTCTCTCTCTCTCTGAATAATTCTTGTTAGACCTGACCAGCCATCACGTCGATTCAGTGTGGCAGGGACAGATGTGACAGATCGGTTCTGACACACTTCCATACCACAAGTCAGTGGCTTGAGGTGACTCATGTCCTTCCTTTGATTCCCCCCCCCCCCGCTGCAGGACAGCACAACGATGCACGGATGAACCTTGCCATTGCCCTCACTGCTGCCAGGTACGGGGCTGCCACAGCCAATTACACTGAAGTGGTGCGCTTGCTGAAGAAGACGGATCCAGATAGCGGGAAGAGCTGTGTCTGTGGAGCAAGGTGCAGGGATGTTCTAACAGGTACGTAGGCTTCGCACGCCGTGGTATTCTTAAACAGGCCTTTGCCTCCCTTTCCCTAACGGATGTGAACATTGGCGTGTGCGCACACCTGCAGCACCTGCTTTTGCTCTGCTTCCATTTTTCAGAGACCATGGTTTTTTTTTAAATCCTTGTATTCTGTTGTTTGGTGGATCTTGGAATTCCCCTGCCACCTCTCCCAGTGTAGGCACTTTGAGCACATGGTTGTTGAACTGCAATAAAGCACAGCTGTCTACAAATGCATTTTGCTCTTCTGTTTAAAGAAAAGGGGACTTGTTATTCCCTCCCCCACACACACACACAAAAGGTAGAAAGGAGTGGGGGGTGGGGGTGGGAAGAGCACAACGGGAGGCTGGAGTTTGTAAATATCACTTAACTGACAAAGGAGGCATATTTCCAAAGTGCAGTGGCATGTCATTAATGCCAATCATCTTTAACTTCTGTCAGGTTTTCATTCAAACCCTAGCGCTTTGGCAAGCCAAGCCATGCTTTTACATCCAAGCCCTTCTGTCAAGCAAAGCTGACGTTGTAAAATACCGTGTGGTGTGCATTCAGTAATAGTACCATTTAACAAATTTCAGGCTTTAAGAATGTCATTAAATATAGAACTCAATAAATAAAGCAAAATTGGGGGGGGGGAGCTGCTGCCACTCTTGATTTTTATCGGAGAGGATTTGCTTCTGTGTGTCTCATCTTTAAAAAGAAAAAAGTGCTACACATGCTCTCTTTTTTTTAAAAGCAAGGTATTTTCTGTTTTTTGAAACAACCCCAGCTGCTCAGTTTGTATAGCACACAGACAGTGTGTGTGTGTGTGTGTGCATGCGTGTATATATACACACACTTCACAATAGGTTAACTTCATAGATAAATTAATAATCCAGAGTCAGTGAACAGGGAAACAAATGGAGTATGTGATTGATGCTGTTTTCTTTCACAGGGCAGGAATTTGATGTCAAAGCCAAATGTGTTATCAATGCTACAGGACCTTTCACAGACTCTGTGCGGAAAATGGATGATCAGGAAGTACCAAACATCTGTCAGCCAAGCGCAGGCGTTCATATTGTGATGCCTGGCTATTACAGGTAACGATATTCAAAACCTGGATCATTTGTAACAATCTTAAGATGTGTGCCTAACAGGAAAGAAATGGGTATATATATATATATATAGAGAGAGAGAGAGAGAGTTGCTAGTTTAATGGTGCAGGTTGAATGCAAGCTTCAGTCCCCCCCCCACACACACACACATACACACACACATAGGAAAGCTATTTTGCACAAGTCAGGAAAAAGCCATTGCTCTTGCCAGGGAATGTGGGGGAGGCACATGGTACAATCCTCCACATAACTATATCACCATTGAACGTTCATAGAGGATTGTTTGTTCAAAGTATCCCCGTATTGTAATCAACCTGCAAGTGGAACGTTTTCCTATTTAAAACATTGTGAATGTTTTAAACTAAAGTAGATAAAATGTGCTTTCTGGTCGTTGCCCCCCCCCCCCCCCCGCTGAATGCCACAGTTTTCTGTTTGTGTGACTTTGGCAACAAGTATCTTTGGAAGACCACAAATGGGCATTTTTCTAGAGATCTGACTTACAGATGGGAATGTTTCACCATGCCACTACAATCAATGTTATGTCTCTAACCTCTGTGTGAGAAAAATATTTTGTCCCGCTCTCCCTGAGTATCCCAGCCTTCATTTAAAGAATTCTAACAAGGATCTGTGAGCTGATTATAAAGAAGCCACAGCATAATCATTCCAACCTATTAGAATAGCTTGTCTGAGTGTGGAAAGCTAAGCAGGGTCAGGCCTAGTTATTACTTGGATGGGAGACCCCTCTTCTAGTTTCCTGCATTGAGCAGGGGGTTAGACTCGATGGTCTTGTAGGCCCCTTCCAGCTATATGATCTATGAATCTATGAATGGAGAAAAATGGCAGAAAAGCTGGGAAACCACCAAACAATTGGTGGTTGGGGGAAAGGGGGCAGGGCCTGGGGAAGGGGGCATGGCCATCTGGGGAACCCTGGAGGGCCAAATTGAGACCCTAGGCAGGCCAGATTTGGCCTGCGAGCCTAAGGTTCCCCATCCGTGCTGTAATGTCTAAGGTTCCCCATCCGTGCTGTAATGTCTAATGTCTAGGTAATCTTCATTTTATTTATTATATTTCTATACCTCCCAATAGCCAAAGCTCTCTGGGCAGTCTACAAAGATTAAAACCTTAAAAATACACTATAAAAACCATATACATACAAACAAACATGTAAACATACAGCACACATTGGTACACATATATCTAAAAACAATTTTAAACATCTTAAGCAAGTCACTGTTCTCTTAGCTCTGGATACTGGCCTACATTACATGAGTGTCATAAAGATTACTGAAGTGCTTTGAACACTTGAAATGTGCCATAGAAATACTCAGCGTTCCCCAACCTGATGCCCTCCAGGTGTGTTGGACAGACTGCAACTCCCATCATTCCCGGCCAGCTAACTATTAATAATGATGGGTTGTATTGAAAAATGCCCTTCCATGTGCAGAAGAAGTTATACTTCACTCACGGAAGGATTGTTTTAGAATGCTTGTGCTAGAGCGCTGTGCGAGAAAAGTGAAACAAAATCCAAAAGACGTATTTCCACTTTCATGACACGTTGTGTAAACTCTTGTGTAAGAATTTGCATAATGCTTGACCAAGCAGAAGCATGAGAACTGAGGTAGAAGAGAATCTTCCTGTCATAGCACTGCATGAATTTATGCGCAAGCTCTTGCGCGTCTGCGGAACAATGCTCGGGGCTCTCTTCCTTCCTCTCCTGGTTCTTTGGATCCAGGCCAATATATTGTGTCTCGCAGAAAATCCCTTTCTTCAGCTGAACATCACAAAGTCTCTTCCTGTACTTAATGTGCAGTATAGCTACCTGAAAAAGAATATCTAGTTAAAATAGGATTTTAGCTAACAGCGAAATGAGGAAAGGTTATTTGGCATCCTAGCCCATATTTATGTCTGGGGAGCCTAGTGGGCTTTCCCCTCTGTAGATCAGCCTGCCTAGTCTTGTCCGGGTATAGGAATCGACTACTAGTTCACAGCAGTGGTGGATTGCTCCTGCTCTCATGTGAGGCAGTCATTGCGTTTTCATTTGTGTTCTTGGCTGTAGGATCTTGGTGCTTGATCCAGTTCCTAGGCTCGGGCTTGTAAAAGTCCAAAGCAGGAATTACAAGACCGTGATTTCTTTCTTCCGTAAAGCAACAGAACTCTAGGACAAGGGGTACCTTCATTACACCCTGCACTTCTTATACATGCTTAAGACTGAGCAGTTGGGACAGTTACGTGTAGCTGTTTGAACAGTTGCTGTGGCTACTGTCCACATCATCCACCTACTGTAACGAACATAATGAGTTCACTCAAAAGCATTCCCTGTAGAAGGGGAGTGCACAGTAGCAGCTGAAAAGCAAATTCTTTGGCCTTTAATCTTTTATCAAGAGAGAGCTTGAGAGTAGTTAATGCTGGTTATAGTGGGCTAGAACATCTTCACCTTCTGTCTTAGATGGAGCTCAACACGTGTGTGTGTGTGTGTGTGTGTGTGTGTGTGTGACACATCTGGCTTCTTTACTGTATAATAAACTCGGTGTCAGCCTCCATCTTTGCCCTATTCTTCAGCATCTTTCAATATTTAGATTACTTTCTTTCAAAAGCAATTGCTCCCTACATATATCATTCTTAGTACCGCTGAGTGAAGACTGCGCTGATATCATCCTAAAGACGGATAAGCCAAAGAATTTGTCTGTATAATAAATATATGCCTCAAACTGAAATGTAAATGTGTGTATTTAATTTAGCAACAAGTTTTTGCCCCTGGTGCCAGTTGAATCCTGTTTAGCAGAAAATGCATGTCATTTCATTACAACTACTTGTCTCTTTGGGAAAGTACTTTGACATCATCTTGGGAAAATGGTAAATAGTTTAAAGGCTTTTTATGTGTAAATGTGTATAAGATTTAATTAATTTAATGTTAATACAATGCAAGCATTTCCCAGTGGGTTCTTACATTTTTATATTCTTCATTAATAGTCCCTGTGTTACCTCTACTCATTAATTCTGTTCTTCCAATACATGTCCTCACTTAAGTAGCTACTGCATGACTTTCTCACACCCATGATGATATTAGTGTGACTGTAATCTCATATAAATTTCAATCCATAATCCAATTGGTGTTGCTTTTAGATTGTTTGCCGTAGCAATGACTGTGGTTATGCCGCTTTGAAGATGTAAAATCAGAGGCCTGATCCAAAGATGTAATTGCTCCAGGCAGAACCTGTGGGGTTGTATCCAGTGGGCTGTATCCAATGTTAGTCTAACTTAAGTCCCATTTATTTCAATGGGCCTGTTCTAAGTAGAGTAACATTGGATACAGCCCTGTGATGGCACTGTTCTCCCAGGAAATGGGAAATCCCAAAATGTCTTGGTTCCCTGATCAGACGTTGGCTTGAAATGCACTCTTAAGAACCAGAACATACTTGAAGGAGCGTTACTGTAGCTCAAGACTTGCATTGGCTTTTAGCACCATCCATCTGATGGTGCCCACCCTCCATTCCACCTGCCATGGTGTTCACCAGCTGCCATTGCCATGCTCATTGTGGGATCTTGTTGCCATTTAATATTGGGTGGGTCTTCTTCTGGCCAGTCCCATGTTCCTATCATTCCGCCCTGCCCTGCCCCTAGGATTCCTGGGCCAACACCAGGCTACATTCAAAACCAGATGACGATAAAATATGATGATGATCAGATATTACATAGTCTGAAAAGTATCTCCTCTCAAGGTGGATTCTGATGTTGATTTTTCCTCCTTGGAGGAGGAGGATTGGGAAGCAGGGAGCTACATAACTAACTACTGTTAGTGGACCTCTAAGTACATTTTTTTTCTCTTCCAAGCAGGCAGATAGGTAGCTGCTTTTAAAACTCAGGTAGCATGAGAACAGGAAGGGGGTGCAGATGAAAGGCAAAGAGGTAGGCTGGAAACTTCTGCAGGTCTAAGACTGAAATGGAAGATAGAAATGTAAACTGGAGGCTGCCCTGCCCCCCTATGATCTGAAAGTGAATCAAGTTTGTATCCTGTATCGAGACCTAGAGTAGCCTAATGGCCAAGAGATGGTTCAAATCTAATTTTTACTATGAATTCATCAGGTGAACTTAGGTAAGCTACTCTCTGCCTCAGCCCCCGCCCCCACCTGCAACATGGAGATAATAAAACTGATTTACCTTACAGGGATGTTCTCGTAGTGATGTAAGTGAAGCTCTTTGAATCCTCTAAAGCACTGTATAACTGCTAAGACAATTGTATTGTAGAATCTCATCCTGGTTGTATGCTAGAACCTTCTACTGTTTGGCAGCCTAATTCTTAAAAGAAGATATGGTAGAAATGGGGAAGGCAGTGAGATCTGAGAGTTTACCCTTCTTCCCATTTTGGTTACTCTGGTGATTCAGTGACATTAAAAATGAATGCAAATTGTCTCCCAGCAATCTCTTCAAAGAATATACTCAGCCCCTCTGTAGTTCTGCTTATTTTAACCCAATTTAGAAACCTTATTTAAAACCATGTCAAAAGTTTTTTTGAATAGTTTAAGTCTGTATATTAAATTTCTAAGTTTTCCTGCCTCTCTGAATCAATAGTGATTTCATTTTGAAAAGTAATTACTTGTCTGCTATAGTTTACCTTGCACAAGTCCATGTTGACACCCACTTTTAAGGTGTACTTCTCCAAATGTATCCTTAAGCTGTATATAAATATCATCTCAAAGACTTCTTAGTTTAGAACTTAGACTTCAAGCGGATGCAACTGTCATCATCTCTCAGAGGGGTGTTTCACACACGATATTTTTTTTCCCTTCACCAAGATAATATCTGTGCAGAAAGAAAAAAAAAACATTTGCACAGTCATGTACGGAGCATGAGTTTTTCTCTTTGGATGTGAATATATGAGTTGGGCAGAGACAGCATTGGAGGAGCCATATTTATTTATTTAATACATTTTTATACCGCCCAATAGCCGAAGCTCTCTGATGCATAGAGTGGTACAGATTCCCACCCCTGAGGCTCTAGACGCAGCTGCAACCTGGGGGGGTGGGATCTGAGTGCAGATTCTTTCACCCCTTCCCGCTGCTGCAGAAAGCACTGTGGCAGCTTCTCTTCCAAGGATGCTGTTGATGAGTCCTCGGAAGAGATCAGAGAGGGAGAAAATGAGTCAGGACGGTGGGAGGGGAGGGAGGAAGAGAGCCCTGGATTTGCTCTATCCAAGAGCCTCTCCGTCGCCGTCCACTCAAAGGTAAGTCAGTTAGACGGGCTAAGAAGCCCATCTAGCTGAAAATGGTTAAAACGGATGATGGAGAGGCTGTAAAAGCCTCCTTCCTCCTGCCGCCCCACCTGCCTCTTTGAATAGACAGAGGGCTCAGAGATTGGAGCCCTGTGACTATTGAGTGTTAATCCCTTAGGATTACGCCCTTAGAAGCTTCCTCACAATGACACCTTTTTCATGTTTTTCATGCACAGGTGACTGCTTGAGTTAACCATGATGTCCTGCATTTTTATAAAAAAAATTCCGTGCAATCTCAAGTGGGATTGGGGAAGAGCAAAGTGGGTGCATCTAGCACCTCACCTCTTCTGGCCAGGGCAACTCCCACAATTCCCAATCAGCATGGCCATTATGGGAATTGAAGTCCAACACATCTGGGGGGCACCAGGTTGAGGAAGGCTGATCTACGGTGTCATGTGCAGTTCCTTATTGCCAAGCAGTACCATCTGTACATGATATCAGACCACCTCAGATAAATACAATCCAGCACAACTGTGCCACAAACTTAAAAGCAAGAAATAACTTGTATACAGTGCAGGTACCACAAGAAAGCAAGTTGAATCGGAGACTATGGGTTATATGTCATACTTGATAAGCATTATATGATCAAGGAATTGAACATGTAGGTTTCCTACAAAACATGTACCTCTTTTAGAGATGGAGAACGTTAGATGACAACACACGCAGCCTTTGCTCTCTCATTCACACCGTTGCAGCTCACAGAACATATATGTGTGTGTGTGTGTGTATGCATACTTTTTTTCTCTCAGAATAACATATGCCAGGAGATAAACAACAGGAAACTGTATTGCCCTCATGGTCTGCTTGTATGCATTCCCATTGTCTGGCCACTGTTGCAAATAGAGTGCTGCACTAAAGAAAGGTAGGTGACTTGCCCAAGGCCACAAACTAAGGGTAAGACAGAGCTGGGGTCTGAGCCCTAAAACACCAAATAACTCATTCGATTCTGCATTTGCTGCCGCCCAAAATGCCTATTTCACTGAAGGCAAACCGGTTAATTTCCCACCCAGATCTGGCCCCAAATCAATTCCCCTTCAGTGAATTTCTCCCCCAGTTCATTACCCCTAATCCATTCCTCTTGCAACTAATTCTCAAAGGGTTCATTTCTCCTCTGTCCTTGGCTAGCCCCCAAAACAAGAAAAATCCCAGATTTTTGTTTCTTGTTTTCCTTAATTTCCTGCCTAGCCTCTGCAATCGAATCCTCTCTTCTCCTTCTTCCTGCTTACAGGAAGGACGTAGGCAAATGAAGAGTCTGCAGAAAGAGCAGCTGTGCCTGCTATCCAACAAGGGTTTCAACAGCCAGCCTACCCCGGATTGCCTCCAGCCCTTTGTCACCACCCAGACACCTATTGTATGCTCTGTTCTTTATGGGGCAGGCAGTGGAGATCCCTGTGAACACTAATTGCACTCTGCACCAGCATAATGTTGCTGGCTCGAATCCGTGTGTGTGTGTGTGCGTGCGCACGCGCCTGACTGGCTGAGCAAGTTGCACGTTGATTTCTAAGGATTTGTTCCCCTCTTTCTAACATGGTGCGTGTCGGTGAACTCTGCCTCACAGCAGCCTCCCGCAACCTGGTGTTCTCCAGATGTCCTGGGGAAGGCTGGATTACAGTGACATATGTGACCTTCATATGTCCCCTATACATGTTCTTTTAAAATATTCATTGTGCCTCCACCTTCTTTTTTAAAATGGAATGTTTTTAAGGGAGCTGGGGGGTAAATGTAAAATCTTTGTCTATTCCAGCCCTGATAATATGGGACTCCTTGACCCGTCCACTAGCGATGGAAGAGTGATTTTCTTCTTGCCATGGCAAAAGATGACTATTGCTGGTACCACTGATACTGCAACTGAAGTCACACCTCACCCAATCCCTACAGAAGAAGATATCAACTTCATTTTGACGGAAGTGCGCAACTATCTTAGTTGTGATGTGGAAGGTAATTTTTAGTAATATTGGTTGTTGCTGAAAGAATACTTCTGACTTGTAGAACATGCTCTTCCCATTAAGGCAGAGGTGGGGAACCTTAGACCCATGGGCCAAATTTGGACCTCCTGGGGTCTCAAGCCAGGCCCCTGGGGCTCCCCAGAAGGCCACTCCCTCTTCCCACTTCCCCCATCTGCCATTTCTTTGGTGGCTTTCTGGCCTTTGCATAGTTTTTTTCCCCCATTCCAAAAAGTTGAAATCCCTTTCCTAAGGCTTAGTTACTAGTAGTAAGAGCTTTAAGCTAAAATATGCTGGTATTTTGGTGGTTTGGGCCCCACCCATCTCTGGAATGTGGCCCCTGGGAGCTTCTCTGAATTTTGAATTTTTTTTTTTTTTTAAATCAAAGAAACTTGCTGGCCACTAATTGCAGCTGGCAAGGTTTCCTTTAAAGTGTAAAAAAGAGGGGGAAAAACCTAACCTCTCAACCACATCTGTAAAGTAAGGTAAGGCAACCCTCACCCCCTGAAAATTTCTTGAAAATTTTCAGCACCAAAACAACAGAAATTCTTACTTTTGCAGGGAGAGAATGATCCCATGAAAATTTATTTATTTATTTAATTTATTTATTATATTTATACCCCGCCTTTTTTCCTGCAAGGAACCCAAGGCGGCTTACATAATCCTCCTCTTCCTCTCCATTTTAGGACTGAAGATCCTTCTCCAGTACGTGTGTTGCCGGCCAAGTCATATGACTTTTGCCCAACAGACGCATTTACTATTAAATTAAATTAATTCAGCATAGCTACTGCTCATAGGAATATAGAAGCTGCCCCCCACCTCAAACAATATGGTGACCACTGGGAAGTTAAAGTGGCACATTGTTCATTTCTTTAATACTGTATAGGCCATTGAAGAATCTTCTGATTGCCCAGCTAGAATCAGATTTGAGTATTGAGAGAAATAAAAAGCTTCAGATTTTATTGCCCAACCCCCTGAATCATGTAGTCCCTTTAAAATGATTCTATAAAAAGGCATGAACTCTGAGTTGCCCTTTATAGGTGTTGACAGAAGCTGAATATTCATATTCAGAAACCTCCTCTTCACAGACTGAAAATTCTAGATTGCTTGTTTGTTCTTCCTTGAAATGGGTAATTGATAGTTCTGTTATTGTTGTAGCCATTAAAGAAAAATGGTCTATAGGAGAAGAAAAAAAACAGGTCCCTCGTGCAGAAATTAATAAAAGTGCTATGGTTTGTTAGGCAAGGTGGTTGGTTCTCTAAGCTATGGCTTGGAGAATTGATTAAGACACAATTTTTTGCAGGCCAGTTCTACAAAAGTAGTTTTCTTGAGCATTTAATGCTTTTGAAAGTAACCAACCTGGGCTGCATGCTGTTTTCCACATGTGTAATTAGTCGTGTTTATAGATTGTCTGTTAGAGAATTAACCATTGTGCTGGTCGTATCAACTCACTGCAGACCTGCCTTTTTGCTGCCAAAGACAGTGGCAGGGTTATCAACTTACACAGGCTTGGATGTGTTCCAGCTGTTTAATTATAGTGTCACACATGCTGCTTTTTCTAGTTTCATTAATTTATAAATGTAATATGGTATCTTATTTCTGTGATTAGCACTTCATTTTGGTGGGTTAAACATGCTGGCAGAACAACATTGATTTCTCAGATCTCTTCTCTGTTCTTTAAGGATATTTTTACAAGGCATTATTGATTTTTCTGTTACTACTCCTGTGAAAGAAGTATCTTTAAAACAAAAAACAGCTTCCCCCCCACACACCTTTGTGTAAGATGGCTTTTGTCCAGTAAGGCCATGAAATGTGTTTACAGACTTCCTTAACTGTGCTTTCATTTAGGAGAGGAGAGCAGTAAAATATCTACTTCGTGGATGGAAAAGGAGAATAGAGATAAGGCATTAAGGTCTTTATGTTCATTGTTTTATTTTTAAAGGGTTACATGGGTGCTCCTGTTGAAAGAGAATCCATCCATTCAATTATTTTAAAAAATAATAATCTGATTTTACTTTGGTGGGTGGCATTGTCATTGTCATGGGTCCTATCCAAGAGATGGCTGTGACAATCGCACCAAAACCTGCACACAGTGTAATGGTGCTTGATCATGTTTCTGAGGGCTAATTTGGGCCTTTCCATGGTACAGCTTGAAACCTGTTTGCACATAATGGTGGCAAATCATGGGTTAATTAACCCAAGATTTGCTGTGCTGCATGCACATCACTGCCGATTTGAATATGCAACCTCCGATCGGCCCAATCAGAGGTTGTTGCATGATGTGCGAACCCGGACACTATGGGTTATTCATTAACTTAAGAACTAATTGTACATTAACTTTCAGTTGTTTAACCCACAAATAGGGATGCATGAGAATTACATTTTTGGTCACAGCTCCAGCTTTGGTTCAAAGCTCCAGGCACAAGCACCTGTCTGCCAAAAAATATCCGCAGATTGTTGAACACATGCTTGTGTTCGTCTCATTCCCAGTTCAATTTGTGCAAATTTCCTCAGTAGACTGAATCAGCCCCGCTTTAGTCTATGGGGGAAATTTGCACAAATTTGGGGAGATCTGCACAAATCTCCCATTTGATCGCTGCTCGATTTACACAAGTTTCCTGCTCGCGCAGAGCCAGCAGCTCTTGCAAGCGGGTATTGGGCGCGAGATGAGTGGTGAGACGATGTTCAGAGAATCCTGGCGATCTCAAACTTCTTTGCCCATCCCTACCTGGGGTTGGCACATCATGCAACGGTGTCCGATTGGGCCAGTTGGAATTTGCATATTCAAAACAGCAGCAGCATGCACACGGCACCGTGGGAAGCTGCAGAACTGATTTGACCAGAGAATGTGGCAGGACACGAAAGGAAAATGTGTACTGTGACTTTGGGTTCCTACTTCACTAGGTGGGGGAATTGCAAATGTTCTTAATGCCCTGTGAATTATAAGTCTGTTTTAAGCACACTAGATTAAGGAGCAGATGTCAACCCTGCTTCTTTTTTTAATCCTCAAACAAGAACAAAAATGAAAATGTTATTCAGATAAGCGTGGATTGCACAAGAATGGTCCAATGCTTGATATGAAGAGTAGGGCATTACAGCTAGCAAATGCAGAAGTGGCTTTTATTTGTTATATTAGTGTCCCACCCTTCCTCTTAGATGTTCAGGGAGGCATTGTAGCGGCACGGTCACACTGAGCCAGGTCAAATGCAACTTACCCTATCTTCCCAAGCATGGTCTCCCTTCCTCACATGTGCTCTGATTCCCTCCCTCCTTCCCTTCTGTTACATCTCACTTCAATCCTCAGTGTGGGGGCAAACTGTGGCTTGCTCAAACAAGGGAGAGAACGAACTGCAGTCAGCAAGGGTGGGGGAGAAAGTGTATGAGCCTGTGGCACATTCCTGATCCTCATCTAAGCCATGCTTTAGAGCAGGGCTCTCCAACCTTGGGTCCCCAGATGTTGCTGGCCTACAGCTCCCAGCATACCCAGCCAGCATGGCTAATGGCAAGGGATTCTGGGAGCTGTAGTCCAGCAACATCTGGGGACCCAAGGTTGGAGAGCCCTGCTTTAGAGGATGAGGAACATTATCAGTTGGATCCAGATTTAAGTCAAGTCATACTTAGTAGACCCAATGGGGCTTAAGTTAGTCATGACTCACAGATCCAATTGATTTCAGTGCATCTGGATCCAAACCAATGTTTGGACTGGCCATATGTAATATAGGTTAGGCTGAGAGAGAGACTGACTTGCCCAAGATCAACCAGTGAGCTTCATGGCAAAGCAGGGATTTCCCATACCAAAGTTCTGTGGTCTAGCTGCTGTATCATAGATTTCATAGATCATAGAGTTGGGAGGAGCCTACAAGGCTATCGAGTCCAACCCCCTGCTCAATGCAGGAAGCTAGAGGAGGGGTCTCCCATCCAAGTAATAACCAGGCCTGACCCTGCTTAGCTTTCCACGCTCAGACAAGCTGAGCCAGCATAAGCCACAGGCCTGTATATCACACTGGCTTTTCTGTATTGTTGTCTTAGATGACTATCTCCGAAGCTATAGCATTGTCGGGTTAAAACAGAAATGGAGAAAACCTCATTTAATTTACATTGTTTCATCTTTTATATTATATTTTACTCTTCTATTTGGGTGTGTGTGTTCTTATTTGCCTTCCTGAGGAAATTATATTACAGTGCTATCCTATGCATGTTTAGTCAGAAAAAAGTCCTACGTTTCCCAGCATGCCTCAGCCAGCCTTGTTGGCTGGGGCATGCTGGGAGTGGTAGGATTTTTTTCCTGTCTAAACATGTGTAGGGTTGTGCCCTAAGTAGTTGGTAACTGACTAGAATTGGTGATCACAGATCTTTAAATAAAGGAAAGGCTACAGGCTTCTTTCAAGAGAAACATCAGATGAAACCCTCTGATGGAGGACTCTTCACTCTGTTCTATCTTGATGACAAGTGAAAAGTAAAATGCTTTGGTGTTGTCTGCAATGACATCTCCTTGACCCTTTGAGGTGGTCCAAAGGAAACTTGGTAACCTGAGTACTTAAAAAAACAAAAACAAATCCAAACAGAGGGCTTAAGTATGAGAACAGAGAAATTTCAAATTTCTTGACCTCTCTCCTGTAATGAATCACTGACAAATTCTCTCTCTTGCAAAATGCCTGCAGCACTGCCTGACTATTATATTCCTTTTCAAGGTTTGGCCAGATAAAATATTGAGCAACTCGAGGCCCATTCACACAGGCCTACTCCTTGCATGACTGGCCAAGTCCAGATTGTTTCATGCTTGTGGCAAATAGTTCATCCGAATTGCATACCTTGCGTACCATGATTTTGCATTTTACACAGTAGGAAAATTGACAGTATTGTGCAAAATTGAGGTTTGGCCTTGCTAGGAACGAAGCCTGTACATTACCTATTCCTCACATTCATGTAATTTGGGCTTAAAAATGAGAAGTTGGATTATGTAGAGTAGCCATGTGAACTGGTCTTCAGTCCCCAACTGCCAAGGTCCTTGCCATGTCAGAAAGGAATTACAGGATGCTTCTGACTGACTACTCATTCCACTCCTATGAAATCAAGCAGTTTTGCAGCAAGTGGTAGTCCCAGATGTTTACCCACTAACCAATGATGTGAAAGGTTCTAGGGCAGTATTCCCTGCAAGCAATATCATGGCAGTATTTTACTCTGGAGTACCAGTTTTAATTGGGTTTATAATATTTTTTTCACATAGGCACCCAGAAGGCTAAATTTGTGTATGTTGACAACTGGTATTTCATTTTCTCACACATGGCAATTTGTGGACATGTTGCATTTTTTCATACTTTGAAACTGTTAACTCTGTACTTGAGGAATGGGGAGGAACTCATTCAGTCCTTCAAAAATATTTAAATAGAAAGTAGGAATGAGCATAATGAATGTGGGCCTTTGGAGATGCCTGTTGGGGAAGACTGTTTTAAAGGTAACTTTCTAATTGTCACGTGTGTGTGTGTGTGTGTGTGTGTGTGTACAGCTAACTTAGCTATACAGTAATACCTTGGATTGCAAGTAACTTGGTTTGAGAGCGTTTTGCAAGACAAGCAAATTTTTAAATATTTATTTATTTTTTAATTGATATACAAGCAACGTCTTGCAATACAAGTACTGTAGTATGGCTTAAATTAAAAATCTCTGTACAATTTTTTGGGGGGATTTCGTTTTGATATAAGAGTGTTTTGGATTACAAGCACGTTTCCGGAACGAATTATGCTCTCAATCCAAGGCATGACTGTATATGAAATTAGTGTAGAGTAAAGAACAAGTCAGCATACACTAAATGTGCAGTTAGCTGTTTGGCTGGGGTGAGTAGCAGTTGAATAGTATAAAAATGCATTGAAAGCCTGTGGGAAATAGGTTTTGAAACCTATTGGTGATCAAGAGTTTTCATAGCATTAAGACCTGGGTGATGGTCGGATTTTGAGACCCAGGAAATGTTGATGTCTTTGCCTGATACAGATCCCATCTTTCTTGGTTTTCTCTAGTTTTATTACAGTATTGTTGTGAGTTTTCTCATATTCTGCTGAAGCATTAGAGGTTTTTTAATCAAAGATGCAATTGCCTCTCTCTCTCTTTTTCCCTTTGCCTTTCTGTCATTAACATTTGTGGAGCTGGCAATATTATTTCTCCAAGATGACATTTAAGGAATTGTGGTGAGCTTTTCTTTTTTGTACAGCACTTAGGGCATATATTATTTTTAAAACCTTTCATGAGAAGGCATTTCTGATGGGATTTCTTTTCTTCTTTTTTCTTCTTCTTCTTTTCCACTGCAGTGAGGAGAGGTGATGTTCTTGCAGCATGGAGTGGGATTCGTCCCCTTGTGACAGACCCCAATTCTAAAGACACCCAGTCCATATCTAGGAATCACGTGGTGCATGTTAGCAGCAGTGGCCTTGTGACCATAGCAGGTACCAGAATTTCACTTCTAACCTCTCTCTCTCTCTCTCTCTCTCTCTCTCTCTCTCTCTCTCTCTCTCTCTCATGATGTCATTAGTTTGTGTGGCTCTAATGTTGTAGCACCTGGTTTTGAAGAAAGACTTTGGCTGAAGTTCTCAATGCACGAATGTGCCTGCGGACAACTCTCTTGGCACCTGTCAAGCTCCCTACCCTTTCTGTTTTGTTCTGGTTTTAAAAGAAAAACAAAAGTATTGTTGAGTTTATTAGGCATGGCGGCTCAAAGTATATTCCTCTGTGCTCACAGGTGGGAAATGGACAACCTACCGCTCAATGGCCCAGGATGCCATGGATGCTGCTGTACAAGCTCATGGCCTTCATGCGGGTCCCTGTAAAACTGTAGGACTTGTCCTACAGGGTGCAGAGGGATGGAGCCCTACCCTTTATATTCGACTGGTTCAAGATTATGGACTTGAAAGTGAGGTGAGTCTTGTGGTGAGATTATTTAAGTATTATTTTTTTAAAAGAAAATCAGTAAATGGAACAACTTGGATCCTAAGAACGGTGAGTGAAAGGGAACTTTTCCATTCACCCTTCTGTTGCTCTGCTCCCCTTGAAATGCCCCTCTAGAGGATTGGAGCACCCCTTCTAAACAGTGTGGGACGTGGGAAACCACACAAATCAGGAAGAGGCACCTTCTGTGAGGAGAGCACTGTGATTGGTATCACACTGGAGTTCTGGAGCAAAAGAGGAGGCCATGGGGGTTTGGGGGGCTGCAGTAACTGCCTCGAGCTGCTAGCCTGTCTAGGTGTCTCCACCGCAGCCAGCCTCAGAATATTCTGAGGCCAGCAAGGGGGGGATGGAAGAAGCCCGAGTAAAGGGGAGGGGTGAATGGGAAGAAGAAGAAAGAGATAAACTGCGGGGGACAAGGGATCGATGCTTAATACCTATCCCTTGTCCCGGGCCTGCCCAGAGCCAAGGGATAACTGGGGGATGTGTGGCTCCTCCCCATACCTTGCGTTTGCTGTTGTGCAATGCCAGGTCCGTTACCCAGAAAACATCTCTCATCCATGACTTGATCCTGGATGAGGGTGCGGACCTGGCATGTATTACGGAAACCTGGCTGGACGAGGCCGCTGCTCCAACTCTGGCGGCCTTGTGTCCGGCTGGTTTCTTGTATGCCCAGCAGCCAAGGGTTGGGGGACGGGGAGGGGGAGTGGCTGTTATCTATCGGGAGTCCTTGGTCCTTACCAGACTCCCTCTCCGGGAGACCAAGTTTATTGAGTGCATGTACTGGAGGTTGGGTCCCAAGGGCAGCCTGGGGATTCTGCTCGTGTACCGTCCACCCCGCTGCACGACAGACTCCCTGGCCGAGGTGCTGGAGGTGGTCTCTGATGTGCGTGTGTTGTCCCCCAGGCTATTGGTGCTGGGGGACTTCAATGTGCATTCGGGGGCTGTCCTCACGGGGGCACCTCGGGACTTCATGGAGACCATGGCTTCCTGGGAGCTGCACCCTGTATTAACTGGACCTACCCATGTAGCCGGTCATGCACTGGACTTGGTTTTTGTTTCTGGAGAGGGGGGAAATGATCTGGAAATCGGGGGTATATCCGCCACCCCCTTGTCATGGTCAGATCACTATCTGGTGGGGTTGGATTTCTCGATGCCACAACCCCTCTGCAGGGGTGAGGGACCTATTAGGATGGTCCGCCCCAGGCGTCTTATGGATCCGGATGGATTCCTGAACGCGCTTGGGGAATTGGAGCACACAAACGGTAGCTCGGTCGAGACCCTGGTGGACGACTGGAATGCTGCAATCACCAGGGCATTAGACCGAGTTGCTCCGAAGCGCCCTCTTCGCCTAAACAGAGCGCGCGCGGCGCCATGGTTCACTCCGTCGCTGCGTGCTCTGAAACAAGAGGTGAGAAGGCTAGAGCGCCGATGGCGAAATTCCCGCTCCGAAGACAATCGAACACTGGTTAGAGCTGCATCTTCAGCCTACCGGGTGGCGGTGAAGGCAGCAAAAAAGAATTTCTATGCTGCCTCCATTGCGTCTGCGGAGTGCTGCCCCAGGAGGCTGTTCCAAGTGGTCCGGAGTCTGGTCGGTCCAGTCGCTCCGGACCCATTGGAACAGTCTAGAGCCTCCTGTGAGGCTTTAGCGAAGCACTTCGCAGATAAAATCGATCGGATTAGGAGTGGGATATCGTGCGTCGTGGATACAGGGAGTGAGCGGGAGGAGGCCAATGGCAGACCGGTTTTGTGGGATCGGTTTCGGCTTCTTCCTTCTGATGAAGTGGACAAGGTGCTTTCATCTGTGAGGCCGACCACCTGCTTGCTTGATCCTTGCCCGTCCTGGCTCATCATGAGCTGCAGGGAGAGACTGGGTGAGGGGATCAAGGCGGTGGTGAATGCCTCCCTCGAGGAGGCAGTGATGCCATCAGCCCTCAAGGAGGCAGTAATAAGACCGCTTCTAAAGAAGCCCTCCTTGGATCCCCAGGATTTAAACAACTTTCGCCCAGTCTCCAATTTACCATTTCTGGGCAAGGTGATCGAGCGGGTGGTGGGTGCTCAGTTGAAGGCACACTTGGATGAAGCCGATTATTTAGATCCGTGCCAGTCGGGCTTCAGGTCTGGACATGGGACGGAGACGGCCTTGGTCGCCTTGGTGGATGATATGAGGAGGGCTTTGGATAGGGGCGAATGCTCCTTTCTAGTTCTCCTCGATCTCTCGGCGGCTTTTGATACCGTTGACCACGGTATCCTCCTGGACCGCCTGGAGGGGTTGGGCTTGGGAGGCACTGTATTGCAGTGGTTCCGGTCCTTCCTCTCTGGAAGGTACCAGAGGGTAGTTCTCGGGGAGGAGGCTTCGGACCCTCGGCTGCTCACTTGTGGGGTGCCGCAGGGTTCCATCCTCTCCCCGATGTTATTCAACATCTACCTCAAGCCGCTGGGAGCTATCATCAGGAGGTTTGGGGTGCGGTGTCATCAGTATGCGGATGACACGCAGCTCTACCTCTGTTTCAAGTCCTCACCGAGGTTGGCCGTTGAGACCCGGTTCAAGTGCCTGGAGGCAGTGGCTGGCTGGATGGGAAGGAACATGCTGAAGCTGAACCCCGACAAGACCGAGGTACTGCTGGTGGGGGACAAGGGGAGGTTAGGGGATGTTGACCTGGTGCTGAATGGGGTACATCTACCCCTGAAGGACCAGGTCCGCAGCTTGGGGGTCATTCTAGACTCCCAGCTGTCCATGGAGGCTCAGGTGGCAGCTGTGAGCCGGGCAGCGCTGTATCAACTCCATCTGATACGGCAGCTGCGCCCCTACCTTCCTAATCACCTGCTCCCATCAGTGGTTCATGCCTTGGTCTCCTCTCGCCTAGACTACTGTAATGCGCTCTACGTGGGGTTACCCTTGAAGACAGTTCGGAAGCTGCAGCTGGTACAGAACGCGGCGGCTCGCCTGGTTAAAGGCAGCCGCCGGCGGGATCACATCACGCCAGTGATGAAGGATTTGCACTGGCTACCAGTTGCTTGCCGAGCCGAATTCAAGGTGTTGGTTTTGACCTTTAAAACCCTATACGGCTCTGGTCCAGTTTATCTCAAGGAGCGTCTCCAGCAACACCAAGTGGGCCGCTCAACAAGATCTGCCACGGATGGCCTTCTCCTTGTCCCTTCAGCCAGAGCAGCTAGACTGGTGGGGACGAGGAAGAGGGCCTTTTCTGTGGCGGCCCCCGTACTGTGGAACTCTCTCCCGAGTGACCTCCGCCATGCCCCCTCTCTGATGAGCTTCCGTCGCTCATTAAAAACCTGGTTGTTCAGGCGGGAATATGGGGTGGGTTAAGATTTTAAAATTTTTATATTGTTTTAATGTATTTTATTGTATTTATGTATTTTATTGTTGTACATCGCCCAGGGTGGCCGGTTGCCGGCCAGATGGGCGATAAATAAATATTAATAATAAATAAATAAATAAATAAAGTGGGAGGGGGGCTTGAATAAGAAAAAGTCCTGGAGTTCTTGAGGCAAGGGGTTGTGGACGAAAGAGGAAGGGGCTTCTTCCCACTCAAAATATTATTTATTTATTTATTTGTCATTTTACCCCCTATCTTTGCCCTCTGGCAGTTCAGTATAGATGATAGTTCTTTGTTTGGGGTGAAATTTTTTTTAAAATGTACCAAAGGATTGGATTATCAGTCCTGTTATTTTACCATGATTTTTGTTTCACTGGAGCCCTAATCCTTTTTTTGCCCCCTTTTTATTGTTCACAGTCTGCATGTTCATTATTTTACCTACTTTATCAGCCCAGCTGATATAGTCCTGGTGTGTGCGCGCAGGCATTGTGTCTTAACCGTGACCGTCTGAGCCTTTTGGCTTCTCAGTCCCCAGTAAATGTATTCTTCAAATGTGATCACAGTGGCAGAAACCTGAAGCATCGTTAGTCACTGTTCCATTGATACATGCACAGCAGCATTAGTGCTAGCCTAAGCATTCCCAGCATGAGGAGTTGCCTCCCACACAAGTCCACATCGGATGCCTTCTTCAGCCTATTAGTTTCAGGCAACAGAGAGAACTGACAGGAATGGCTTGTGTCTGAATTGAGCTGTATTCCAGAAAGTGCCGACTGCTTAACCCGCTCTCAATTCTGTAGGTGGCTCAGCATCTTGCGAATACATTTGGGGACAAGGCTTTTGAAGTGGCAAAGTTAGCCAAGGTGACTGGGAAGAGGTGGCCTATTGTTGGAAAACGCCTTGTGTCGGAGTTTCCTTACATTGAGTCTGAGGTACGGTGGTCACAAGGCCTTTGGGGGTCTTATCTCCCCCCCCCCACTTTGCTTCTTTGTTTTTTTGCTTCTGGGTGTTCTGTTTCTTGTAGTAGAAGATCCTGTAGCTTAGCTTACCCTGTCTACTAGCTAGTAACTGCTGATAACTGAGAGGTGGTGTAGTGGCAAGAGAGGCTGAGTTATAAACTAGCAAGCATCTGTTCCTACCCCAGCCCACTCCCAGGTTTAAATTTCACCTCTGCCATGAATGCTATCTCTCAGCCTCAGATACATACTCCATCAGCAATATGGGGATAATAAAACTGATCTACCTTATAGAATTGCTGTAAAGCAGGGGTGTTGAACCTCTGGCCTGCCTGGGCTCCCAGTCCGGCCCTGCGTAGTTCCCCACATGACCATGCACCTTCCCCCTGACCCTACCCTCTTTCCCCAACCACCAGCAGTTCGGTGGTTTCCTGGCTTTTGCAGTTTTTCCCTCCATCTTAAAAGGTTGAAATGCCTCTCCTAAGGCTTAATTACTGGCAGCAAGAGCTTTAAGCTAAAATAGGCTGACATTTTTGGCCCCGGACCTCTTTTCAGCCCCACCCACCAGTGGAAAGTAGATCCCAAGTGCTTCTCTGAAATTGAATTTGGCCCTCT
Organism: Shinisaurus crocodilurus; assembly: GCA_021292165.1. NCBI lineage: Eukaryota > Metazoa > Chordata > Lepidosauria > Squamata > Shinisauridae > Shinisaurus > Shinisaurus crocodilurus. Next base: position 157,954,100 of record CM037876.1, on the reverse strand, counting down.
GGCTGAAAGAGGCTCTACATCCTGTTGTAAAAATGGCAGGCAAAGTGCTTTGAACATCATAAAGGTGCTTGTTCTTCTTAACAGAACTCCATTGTCCTTATCTCTCCCCACAAGGAGAAAAGCGGAACAGGGTGGCCTGTAGGATCTTAGGAGGGAGGTATTTGTAGGAGCCAGGTGGAGGGAGCAAAAGGGAGTGTGCAGATTTCTGTGTGCGTGCATGTGGGCGAATGAATGTAAAAGGAGGTATGTAGGAGATAGGATTGCCAAGTGACCAAAAAAATGGCCTGGCCTGCTCTTGTGCCTTTAACAGCAGCTTCTGCAGAAATCAGCAGGAAAGCTTTACACTGAGGTGGGATGTGAACACGATTACCTGCTAATGTCTGCACATCATGCTGCTACAAATGGCACAGCTGCAGTGGCCAGTAGGAAAGCTAGCAACCTATTGTGATCCTGGGAGGATTAGGAAGAAGAGGCCCAGGGAGTGTAGCAACAAGACAAATATACCTAGCGATGTGCAGATGGTTTTCAATCTCGGAAGCTTGGATATTTATAAGTACGATTAAACCACCTCCCACAGAATAGAACATGAAATATAGCTTCTGGATTTCTCGATAAAATGTGTTTGCTCAGATGTAATTCCAAATGCATCTGTTTTGTAATCCAAGAAAACAAAAGTGGGCAGAGAGACTCATTGCTGTTTAACGAAAGGTCAGTTAAGTAGCCCAGGTAGTGTGCTTTGGGAAGTGGGTGATGGTGGGCAACTCCATCTTGGATCATCATCATCAATATATATTAAATCACATCCATTAGTGTCCGTGTCTCTGTTCCGTGCCAGAGTCCCCAGTTGAAACGGATCTTAGACCTGTCTCTTTTTCAAATGCTGCAGATTGAGTACGCAATCCAAGAATATGCCTGCACTGCAGTGGATATGATTGCCCGGCGCACACGGCTGGCTTTCCTGAATGTGCAAGCTGCAGACGAAGCCTTGCCAAGGATCATTGAGATCATGGGCAAGAGGCTGAAATGGAGCGAGCAGAAGAAGAAGGTACAAGGGGGTGGGCAGGGGTGCCCATGCTCCATAGCAAGGGCTTTATGAGATTCTTCCTTAAGAAGTGAGTTGGCATCCGTGGGGGTGGGGAAAATGTGTCCCAAGTTACGACAATGGAGGGATGCTTCGGGCCAGGGACATGCAAATCAGCAAAACCCGAGCTCGCCAGAGTTCTCCGAATTCCATCTCTTAAGTTCCTTCCAACTCAAGTCCATATCAGATTGCAAGCTTTGGGGTTTTTTTTTTCTTTTTGAGTGAAAATTTGTACGTATTTTCATGCATATTTTTCCAAATGTATGCATGTTGTGTGCATTCTTCTGCCATTGATTAAAGCGTATTTGTGTGCATTTTTCAAACGCGTGCATTTTTTCATGCATGTTTTTAAAAAATACACATCTTTTCATGCACATTTTTGAAATGTGCACGTGCTGTCGAATGCGTTGTTTTGGGTCTGTGAATCAAACTGCAAGCTTGGTAGTGTACGGAGTTTGACGTCATATTGCGTCCGAGTCTGTGTTCGGTTTGGATGGATAAATCCTGATAAAAAATGAACTGAAACGAATCTCTCATACATCACTACTTCAGGCATCCCTTTTGGTCAACTTGGGGTTGGATCCACCCTTGTCCTCTCCTGCCCCCTGACGCATGTCCCAAATCTGCTCTAGAGGATTCCCCAACCCTCTGGAGTAGATGGGGGGGCTGCAGAGGGGAGGGAGACATCTGTTCCATCAGCGGTTCCCTCCAGCTGGTGGAACAACACAAACCTCTGGTGTCCTCCAGATGGTTTGGACTACAGCTCCCAAAATCCTGACTCTTGGCCTTACTGGCTGGGACTGATGGGAGTTGTGGTCTAAAACATTTGGCGGGCACCAGTGTGGTGGTGTAGTGGTTAGAGTATCAGACTAGGCTTGGGGAGATCCTCTGTCAAAGCTCTTCTCAGCCATGAAGCTCATCAAGTGGCCTTGGATTGGTCATTATCTCTCAGGCTAACCTACCTCACAGGGTTGTTGTGAAAATAAAATGAGGGGGTGGGGGAATCATGTATGCTGCCTTGAGCTCTTTGGAGGAAAAGCAGATCTATAGATAGATAGATAGATAGAAATAGATAGATCTATATATAGATAGATATAAAATACTTTTCTGACCAGATCTGCGGCCCAGTGTGCACATTATGTTTGCTCTAGGGGTGCTATTAAAAACAGCCTCCTTCCAGTGATTGATCACCCTCTCTGCCAGAACATGTGGAGGCACTCACCATGTGGATTGGTGCCTTGTGACCATCCATGCTCTCTCAATCCATTCAAGCCGTGCAGATAAACACCGTGACAATCCCGATCCATGTGCCTAGTACTGTAACACCCCCTTCCTGCCATAACGTTTGGGCCAGTTGCTGAGGGGAGCTGGTTTCAGTGGCCTTCCTGCTATGACACATGTAGTTTGTGCTCTGGTGCTGAATCTCCACGTTGGAAAAAGCCATGTCTCTCAGAGATGTCTGAATTTATTTATTATTATATTTATACTCCGCCTTTTTTCCTGCAAGGAACCCAAGGCGGCTTACATAATCCTCCTTCTCCTCTCCATTTTATCCTCACAACAACCCTGTGAGGTAGGTTAGGCTGAGAGTCGGTGACTGGCCCAGAGTCACCCAGTGAGTTTCATGGCTGAGTGGGGAATAGAACCCGGATCTCCCAAGTCCCAGTCCAACACTCTCACCACTATGCTTCTTTTGGCCCCTAGTAGTTGCAGTGGCGTGCACAGAGGGAGTCTCTGGTATCTTGCTCTCAGGCCCTTGAAGCGAAAAGATACCATCCTATATGGTTCCAGTGCTCTGGAAAGGCTTCCCTTGTCAAGGTAGGGTAGCAGATTTCAGCGACAGGCTCCTGCTCTCAAATGAGAACGATCATAAGGAGGGTGGTCAGGCATGTTGAGCGCAACGGTCGAGTAGAACGGTAAACAGTCAAAAGAACGTTTTGGAACAGAAGAGGGCATTTCAAGATTTCATGCCATGGGCTGCGTAGTTGTCCTGCCACCTGAAGAGAGTAATCAACAAATGCCAGAAGCCTCCAAAATGAGATGCATTAAAGGCTGTGCCTCTCCACTTTGGGTATTTATTGGAGCTATAAGATACCAGCGTTAAATTTAAAGGCCATCTCTTGGTCCTTTTGTCTGCAAGCACAAGTCTTGCTGACATTGCTGCAAGTTGCATGCGTGGATTGAGGGCATGCTACAGCCCTAAAAATCTTTACATTGCACGTCTCCTGGAGTAATTATCGCTTGATAATCAACACTTGTACAACCGAACCAGTGATCTAGCTGAAGCATGAAATGCTGCCTAATCTTAATTACCTTGTTCACCTTTAAGCACTTTTTGGTCATCAACTGCTGATATTCCTCTAAGGACCAGCAATTATAATTAAGTGAAAGGAGCCAGTAAAACATTACGGCAAAGAAGAAATTCAGAGTGTAAATATTTGCTGTTACCCTAGAGCTGAGACGGTGTGCTGCTCTCCCTGTTTAGGAGGAGCTGGCGGAGGCAAAGAAGTTCCTGTACTACGAAATGGGCTACAAGGCACGGTCAGAGCAACTCACAGATCATAGTGAAATCACTTTGTCCCCAGGAGATATCGAGAGGTAAATATATGATGCATTCTAGTCTTTATTATTCTCTGGGGTCTAGATTTAACAGCAAGTCCTCTCTGAATTAAATTTTGCTATCAGTGTGCATGCTACCTTTTCTGTTTCTTTGGGATGTCCATATAGACAATTTGAGTGATTGCTACCCTGCTCCCTGATAGGCCTAGAGGGGCATGCAGAATGGCATCTCTCTCCTGAGCCAACCAAGGTTGGTGGGATCTCCATAGTAGCTCTCCCAAGGCTTTAGGCCAGGGGCAGGGCTCTCTCCACATATTGTTGGATTCCCATCAGCCCCAGCCAGCATGGCCAGTGGTCAGGGATGTTGGGAGTTGTAATCCAACAGCATCTGGAGGACCACAGACTTTCCACCCCTGCTTTAGGCAAAAGTATTTCCGAGTCCTGCCACCTCAGAGACTTAAATGGAGACACCAGGAGTTGAACCTGGAACTGTATGGGCTGTATCCAATGTTAGTCTAACTTAAGTGCCATTCATTTCAGTGAGTCTACTCTAACTAGGACTAACATTCAATACAACCCTGTATGTGTAAAACGGGTGGACAACTTGTGGCCCTCCAGCTGTTTTGGCCTACATCAGCCCTAGCCAGCATAGCCGATGATGAGGGATGAGGGAAGTCGTACACAAAAACATCTGGCGGGCCAGATGTTGTCCACCCCTGGTGTAAAGTATGCGCTTACCACTGACCTGTAGGTCCTTCCCCAAGTTACAGGCTCCTGGCATGGGGGAAGGTGGCATGGAATGGCATCAAAATGAGGGAAGTTAGGAGATGAAGAGGGGCCTAGTTTTTTGTAGGTGACAATCAGCCTGGTGCTGTCTGGGGTAAAGTTTTTGGACACTTTGCAGGGACTGCAGTAAGTTCGTGGGCATAAGGAAGAGCACCTCACGGTTTTAGGTGGGGCTGATGTTAAAAATTCCTGCTTTAAAGCTGCTCTTGCCATTTGCTTGTGTACAGCTTTTTCATGAGTAATCTAATCTTCCAGATATAAAAAGAGATTCCACATGTTTGATAAAGAAGGCAAAGGTTTTATTACCATATTGGATGTGCAGCGCGTGTTAGAGGTAACATTTTACTTACTTTTTTATATATATAAAAAAATCATCTCTAAATTGCCTGGCATGATATTAATAGTGTGTTGTTAATCCAGGCATGTGGGTTTTTCCTTTCATGTACTTTATAGAGCATCAACCTTCAAATTAATGAAAGTGCACTCCATGAGATTTTGAATGAAGTGGATTTGAACAAAAATGGGCAGGTTGAACTCAATGAATTTTTGCAGGTGAGTGCTTCCTTTTATTTATTTCATCCGTGTGTGTGTGTGTGTGTGTGTGATATATAATTACCTGATTTGCACAACATGATAAGCCACAGTGGGTTGTCACCATGGGTTGTTTCAGGGTAGCTTGTTGTGACGTCTAAACCCAGGGCTCTTTTTTCATTGTGGGTTGTTTTTCACGAACAAGCCACCCTGAGAATCCATGGCTTGTTTTTGGGTTGTTCAGCATGGCTTGTCTTGATGTCTAAATCGGGCAGGCGACTTCATCGTGGGTTGTCAGGAACGGCTAGAGAGCCCCCCGGCAAGAGCACAAAAAACCCCTGCCGCTCCTCGCAAACTTGCTAGTGCCACTGCAGTCCTCCCTCATCCCCTCTCGGTGCTCTCCGTCCCATGCTCCTAAAAATCAAGAAGAAAGGACACCGGAGAATGTCCCAAATAAGTTAGTAACCTTTTAATTAATTAATTTATTATTATTTTGGTCTTGTGCAAGTGCACACATTCGAAAGTCTGCTTCTATGAAATTTGCGTAATTTCCCCCTCTGCTTTAGTGCTCTGCCATGAAATTTGCATATATTTACCAATCCCACTCACTGCTCTGCCTTGAAATATGCATATGTTTACCAATTTACCTCACTTGTCTTCCTTGAAATGTGTATGTCTTTACCAATCCCCCTCACTCCCTGCTCGGTCTTGAAATTTACATATATTTAACAATTCATCTCTCTCCCTGCTCTGCCTTGAAATTGCGTACATATACTGATCCCCATCACTGCTCTGTAACCCATATGTATATCTGATAGCTAACAATGGAGACCAGTGGAGGGAAGCAACAAGCAGGAAGGGAGGGGAGCCGAAATTAGCTGGTGGCTGCAGGAGAAGAGCTTGTCGGGTGGGTGTAATTACTTTGGTAGTTTCAGAAGCATCCTTTTTTAAAAGTAGAATAAGAAGAAAAAGGTGTTTGCTAGCAAGGCAAGTACTGAAGTGAAAGATGAAATTGACAAGATGAGGATATTGGTACACAGGGCTAAATAGCGGACAGGTAGTCTTGTGCTCCTGTACACTTGCGCAAGACCCCGAATATATATTTTTTAAAAATTGCAAATTTGTTACCACATTCATAAGGGCTCAGGAAATTATATGCTTTTGGCAATCTTATGCAGGAGTGGGTGGAATTTCCCTCGTGAACCAGCAACCCCAGTGGACCAATTGCAGAAAGGGTGCTGGGCCTGTGGCTTATGCTGGCTCAGCTTGTGTGAGCGTGGAAAGCTAAGCAGGGTCAAGCCTGGTTGTTACTTGGATGGGAGACCCCTCCTCTAGTTTCCTGCATTGAGCAGGGGGTTGGACTCGATAGCCTGTAGGCTCCTTCCAACTCTATAATCTATGAATCTATGTTGGGAACAAGGAAACGAGGATTTCTGGGGCAAAGGCGCCTAGGATACTGAACCAGAAGCATGTGGGAGGATTGAGGGGTAAATAAGCCATGGCAAGCTGCAGAGTGCCTGATTGTCTGGGGAGTAATGAGCAAACCACCAATCCACCGTGGCTTATTCTCAGGATGGCTTAGTGTGATGTGCGAACTTGCCCAATGTGTATTCGCAGATTGTGTGTATGTGTATTTATGTATTATATAAACAAACCAGAAGATCTGCTTTGTCTATTTCATTAATATTGGGGAAGCGTTAATGGAAAATTACATAGGCAATAATTCCTTGCAGGTCTGATTCTAAAATGGCAATCACAGTTGTTGTTGCTTTTAAATCTTAAGATGGTACAAGGTGAAAAATATTTATTAGATTCAATTAAAATACATCAATCATTCTACCTTGCTCAAGAAAATAGGGCACACTGAAGATAAACATAAATTAATATTGAACAATGTACACATTGTATATGGCATCTTCTAGTAGTTCCCTGAACGTGAGGTAATGTTACAATGACTTTGGTGGAATGAGACTGCATGGACATGGGAAGATGGTGGTGGTGGTTCAGACTTCTATTGGGTGGCGACAGGCTATATGTGGTGGGCGAGAGGCATGGCTGCCCCTCCCCCCCATGACCCTAAAGTCATGTGGAACTGCTCTTTTTGATTCTTTTCTCTCAAAAAGGGATGGAGGGGGAACATTTCAATAGGACCGACACACATAATGGCCTCTGGAGTGTCTGTGCTGAGTCCCTTTCAGTGAAATGTAGAGGGAAAGGCGCCCAAGCCATTCTTCCTTCATGCATAGCCTGTCACTGCCTGGTAAATATTTGAACCTGGACAGAAGGGGCAATGTAATTTCAGCCACTAATCTGGATGTCAAAGAGTGCAGGCAGGTAGGCCCTGAAGTCATGGTCCCCAAAGGCAGCTTCATATATGAGCTTATTTCTGCCTTGAGATTGGAATCCTCTGAGGGTTCTTTTTTGTCAATAATTGGCAAATCAGAATGCTGCTGCTGAGTTGGCCAAAGCATAGCGTCCTTTGTTCCATAGCCAGAAACTCTGTTACATCAACACTTTAGGTCTTTTGCCACTCACCCCTGCAGTTTCTCCCTTTTTAAGAATCAGTCTCCCACCTACTTTCTGACTAAACCCCACCATTTCTAATTAGGCGTGCCTTCAATCCAAACAGGCAAGTTCTTGTTGAAAGTGTTGCTTTCCAGTACTTGTCACATCGTTTGTGAATATCTTGCGACTTCTCCATGACAACATGACGGCAACGGTTTTGGACAACAACGGCTCTCATGGTGCTCCATTTAAAGTGGGATCAGGTGTTAAACAGGGATGTGTTATCGCCCCAACATTATTTGCCATTTTCATCGCCATGGTTTTACATCTTGTCGAGGGGAAACTTCCCACCGGTGTGGGAATTATATATCGAACAGATGGAAAGCTTTTTAATCTCAGCAGGCTGAAAGCAAAAAGTAAGGTAATTACAACCTCCGTTGTGGAACTTCAGTATGCTGATGATAATGTGGTCTCCGCACATTCAGAGGATGATCTCCAAACTATCCTAAATGCTTTTGCAGAAGCATACGAAAAACTTGGTCTCTCACTTAACATCAAAAAAACCAAAGTGCTTCATCAGCAAGTGCAAGCCAATCCTTTGGTGATGCCATCTATCCAGCTTGGCGGGACAATACTGGAAAATGTCGATCATTTTCTCTATCTTGGCAGCTATCTTTCTGTTACAGCTAACATCGACAGTGAAATCCAGCATCGTCTGAGCTCCGCAAGTGCCGCATTTTCTCGAATGAAACATAGAGTGTTCGAGGATCGGGATATTTGTAAGAAGACCAAAACACTGGTTTATGAAGCCATTGTATTACCAACTTTATTGTATGCCTGCGAAACATGGACTATCTATAAACGTCACTTCCACCTCCTTGAAAGGTTTCATCAACGTTGCCTCCGGAAAATCCTGCAAATTACTTGGGAAGATAGGCGAACAAATGTCAGTGTACTGGAAGAAGCAAAGACTACTAGCATTGAAAAAATGATCCTTCAACGCCAACTTCAGTGGACCGGTCATGTTGTTCGAATGCCTGACTGCCGTCTCCCAAAGCAGTTACTTTACTCCCAACTCAAGGATGGAAAGCGGAATATCGGTGGTCAATATAAGAGGTTTAAAGATGTTCATAAGGCAAATCTTAAAAAATGCAATATAAACATCGAAAACTGGGAAGCTCTGGCCCATGAACGATCTAAATGGAGGTTGGCCTTTCACAAAGGTTCCATGGACTTTGAAGAAGCCCGAGTGCAAGGTGAAAGGGAGAAACGTGCTAAGCGAAAAGCACGTCAAATGAATCCTTTACAGGACCATCTTCTATCTGGTAACCTGTGTCCTCACTGTGGGAAGCTATGTGGATCTAGAATTGGCCTCCACAGTCACTTACGGACCCATCGCTAGAGTCTACACAATCTTCTTTAGAATCTCCTCCTTTTATCCCGGAAGACAATCTTACTCGGTCACGAGTGATCGCCTGATGATGATGATGTAGGGGACTGCAACAGAAACTGATTACTAAAGGAATGGTGCTAGGCCTTACCTTGATTTGATTTTTTAAAATTCACAACTACATAGGACGTTATTTTACTTTGCATATGGGCAGCCTGTTAGTTGGTAATTTATTCCAGTGGACTGATTCTTAAAAAGGGAGAAACCCGTCACACCAGCTGCTGCTATTGGCATTGCACTAGAGGTTGCTTACACTAGTACAACGTAATTTACATTAGCACTCGAGTCACATTGGATACTGCCCCATCATAGGGTCTAATGAATGGCCCAGCACATGATTTCTTCTTAGTGATCAGATGTTGAACATATTTAACTTCAAATTCAGATGCCTTGTGATCTTTTAGAGACAAACTCTGTACACCATTTAAATGCAAGTTGGAAAGAAATTTGCCACACTGGAGCCAACACTGCGCTCTATTGAACAGGCAGGTTTTCACTTCCTAAAAACAGGCACTCATATCCTGGTCTGGATATTTGTCAGGAATGGAAGATCTTCTATATTCTCCCCTCCCCCTTCCGTCCCATTAAACATATTTTTTAAAAAACTGAAGTTCAAAAGATGGAAGATGCAAAGTAATCCATTCAACCTCTTTTTTCCTGCAGTAAAAATACCAAATTTGCACAGTTGAGCTGTGAAAGGCAAGGGTTTCTCCCAAAAATTGCAGCTAACATGACAGTTACCCCAAGTTCACGTTCATGCCAGGAGTAGGCAACCTTTTCGGGCCAGTGGGCATAGAAACTGTTGTGGGCAGCACAACAAAATGGCTGCCATGGGAGGCATGGTTAGCTGCAAAGGTCAACCTGCCCAAATTACTGTGTACAAGGCAGAGAGGGTAAGGTCCCAGAGCCCAGAGGCATTCACAGGGAATGAAGACGGCAGCAGCTGGAGATCCTAATTTTGCTTAGAAGGGATCCCAGCTGCCAGTGTGTTAATTTTTTCTTTTAAGAAGTAGGAGTAGGGCACTTTGGCAGGCACTAAAAAAGGTGTCCGTGGGCACAGCATTGCCTACTCCTGCCACATACCTTTCCCAAACACTGCTGTTTAAATTTCTCTTGTATATCTCTCTTGTATATCAAAGGTTAAGGGAGCATGTGTGAGGCTGCTTGACATGGGGTGGGAAGTGAGGAATTGCTTGGACATTGGCAAGTAAAGCACGCCAATCTCTCTCAACTAACGTTCATCTTGCTACATGTTTTTCATGGTCGTTGAATCGTTTAGCACACAAGTGAGCCCTGGCCTCAACCTTGTATTTGGCAGAACTTCTACTGGGGTTGGATGAATGAAAGGAGGAAGTTCCCATGTTTGGGAATTGTATGTGCCATGAACATGACCTTGGGTTAATCCATGTGTCAAACAGCTGATTGGCTGGACTAGATGGACCCTTGGTCTTAGTCAGCATGACTCTTCTTACATTTATGAAGAGCACTTGCACATGTTGCTCCTGTGGCACAGTGCCTGTTTTTCATTGCAGATTTGTATGCGCAAATGCCTCCTTTTCATGTACAGGGGAAAGGAAGCCCTGGAGTCTATTCACTCTTCAGAGGATACATTTTCCTCTCACAGTCATAGAAGACCAAACCACAAAAAAGGGAAAACTCAAAGATTTTTTTCCTGCTTTCCATCCCCAGTTACTGTTGCACCTTCCTAAGGGTCAGCCATTAGGTGGTGCCACACTAATAATAACCAACTGATGAATTGCTTTCAGAACATAATGCAAAAATAATGCATGAGCTGGCATCCACTGAAATTCCCCGTGGAAGAATTCCAGATGATCTTCATGCAGGGTTGCCACTAAAATGTCATTTCCCCTTTCCCTGACCAATGTTTGTCAATTTCCCTTACCACCATTCAAAAATAACCCCAAGTTAAAAGAATTCATAGGTTACATTACATTAAATAATGGTTTCATTAAAGGGTTTAAAACTAAACAAGTAGTGAAAGGCAGTTGTTGTTGTTTTTGTCAAGATAGAAGCTTCAATATAAGCTTCTTTAAACATTGAGACTGGGTTCGCACGACATGGCAACTCACCATGGCTTATAAGCCATGGTGGGTTGTCATGTCGTGCAAACCTGGGAACGGTTTGTCAGGGTGACTTATTTTAGACTTATAAACCACCCTGACAAGCCATGGCTTGTAGTAGGGTCTGTGTGACCCACAATGGGTTGTCATGTCGTCTGAACCCAGACAATAGGACCTAATGTGGATCAACCCCGGCTACAAGTGGGCCTCTTGGCAAGAGCAGCAAAAAACCCTTGCTGTTCTTGCCAAGTGGCTGGCGGGCGACCACCATTGCCAGCCACCCCAAAAGTACTTGAGCGACACTTTGGGGCAGCTGGCGAAGGCTTCCCCTCTCCCTCACTGCTACTGCAACTCGTTTTGGAGTCACCTCAGCTTGACCTTTTTTCCTTGACCTTTTTTGAGGGGAGATTATGAAAGCTGGCTGTTATGCAGGCTTTCGTGATCACCATGGGGGCATACAGCAGGTGCCCCTCCAAGGACCCCCCGCATGCGGCCGGCATGCACAGGGTGGTTAACAAGTTAACATGCCTTGTCAACCACCCTGTGATCGTGCAAACTGGGCCACTGCATCAATGAGGCTTCCTCCTAGGTAAGTTGTGTAAAGAATTGCAGTCTTAAATTCGTTTTTGGAATTTCACCACCGCTTTAGCAACCGTGATCCATCCACCACATTATCTCTCAGAAAGCTGTGGATTCACTATTGCTCTCCTGCCCCTCCTCCTTCCCTTGCACATGCTGATTCCCTCCCTTTTTGTAGTTAGCACTGTCCAAGGTTTGCCTTCAAACAGAATTCAAAACTACTGTCTGAAGTGGGTTTCTTGTTCTGGTTTGGAGGCAAAGGATGGCTATCAGTAACCCAATTCCAGACATTGTGGCAAGCTCTGGTTATGTCAGGCCCCCACTAGAGGAGTCCTCCTCAGGGGAAGACTCAGCGCCTCCAGCAGCTGCTGAGGACCTGTCTGAGCCAAAAGGCCTGGAGGAGCCTGGGCCCTCAGTCCACCCAGGACCTACCCCCACAGGAGCGGGGGATCTGTTTTGGAGTCAGAAGAGGAGAGACCCCCCAAACCCCCGGGAGCGACGTAGACTGAAGAGGCAAGCCAGACTCCTCTAGCCCAGGAGAAGTGCTCGGCTGCAGCAGAAGACTCCTTGGGAGTAAGGGGTCTCCTCAAGAGGAGACTCTTTCCAGAACCTCCTCAGAAGCTGCAGCTGGATCCTGGGCGATGTTCTCACAGCTGCTGCTTAAGAACAGCAGTTGGGAGCTGGAAGTGTTGCTGGAAACCTCTATCCTCCTGTTCTGGCTCCAGCCCTCCTTGCTCTAGGATCCCTAGCTCCCCATTGGACTGAACCTCTTGTGAATACGCTGACTATGCTTCTGCCTGAACCTTGTCAGCTGTGGTGTCTTACCCAACTCCCCCTTGGAATGGATCTGCCGTGAGTACCTTGCGGACTGCCTATTGCCTATTGACCATTGACCTGCCCGAACCCTGTTTGCTGCAGTGCCTTGGTCCTCTTGCTGGCTGCCTTGTCTCTGCTCTCTGATCTGTGCACAACTCCCAAAGATCCCCTGGTTATTGCCCTTGGTCTGCTAATCAAGCCTGAGCCTTGGGAAAGCAGGACAGGTTTACCACAAACCAGGAAGTGGGGGAGAGAATTGCTGCATGCAGGAAGTCGGCATGCAGGAAGTGGCAGAGAGAATCGGCACACATGAGCCTGCAGCACATTCCTGACTGCCCATGACTTCTGAATTGAGCCGCTATGTTCCATTTGGCCTGTGAATTTCTCCTCTAACCTGTAAATCAAAGGGGGAAATTTAGTGGTGGTTTGGGGGGAGCGGAAGGTGGAACATGCATATTTTAAAAATGCAAATACTGTACAATGTACAACTGACGGCTCTAGTGATACTTCTCAGATGTTTCTAGGCATCTATTTGACTACTTTCATGCAAGCAGCTGCTTATTTGTTTTCTATTGCTAGCCAGGTTTGTTTTTGTAGAGCCTTTCTTGGTCAGGTATTTCAAATGACTGCCAGGTCCTTCCTGCACTGTGGCAATGATGAATGCAGAACAAGAGATAAATTAATGCTGGGGATTTTGGTCAATGTCAGCCCTTTCTTCACTGTGTCAAGTTAAACAAACAAGATCAAGGCAAAGGAAAATGGTAATTGTCTCTCTCAAGATGGGCTGCAGATAAGAGCACTGTTGAATGTAAATGCAGAAATTTTCACTGGTTGTGTCCAGCATTTAATAATAATAAAAAAAAAGAGTATGGATTTGCCTCAGACATAGTAGCTTATGTTATATGAGCAAATACATTTTAGAGAGGTAAAAAGTAGCAGCTGCTTTGTGACTTAAATCATGGTAAGATATCTTTTTAAAAGAGCTGCTCTGCCCTCCTCCCAGCTAACAGTAAGTTCCCTTTTGTCATTTACTTTCAGGCTTCAAAATTAATAGAATTTAATTTTTGATTTTTGAGAAGTGATAGACTTGTTCAACATTGGTAGCCTCTGGTTTCATTACCATATTTATTTAAATTTTGGCTTGTTTGAACGTGCTATCATGTAAGAAGTTAAAACTGTTTATCCTGCTGTGTCTTATTTATGGTAATCTGCATTTTCTTTAAAAGAGGACAAGTTTTGTTGTGCTTCTCACACTTCAGATTATTATTACTATTTCTATTATTGCTGCTACTAAAACCTACTCTTCAGCCGAAGAAAGCTTCGAGAGCAGCTTAAAAAGATCACTAATAAGTCTCTGCCCTCAGGCATACAGTCTAAAAGACACAATACAAAAGGAAAAAGGGGGTTGGGAGGGAGGAAGAAAAAAGCAAACCCAAGCACAAGTTCTTAGTTACAAAATGCGTATAAGTGTTTAAGTGTTCTTTCCGGCAGGGAAGAGGGAAGCAACACACACACACACACACCCCATCCCCATAAATAACCATAAATAAGGTGGGAGGGTGTGACAAACGGGAGTCTGCACTTCTAACCCTACAACATAGGACAGGCTGCAAGACACCCTTTGTTGTATATTTTGGAGGCAGAGCTACTAGCACTCATGTGATTAATAATAACGCTTAGCCTGAACAAATGGGAATACAGGCGTATGGCTTGTACCCATGGAGAAGGATAAGCCCTTTTCCCAGAGCTTCCTTTAATCTTCTTCAAAATGTGGTAGGATGCACTAAGTGGACTAGTCCATCTAGGTAAGGCCAATCTCAGCCTAGGCGAAAGAACTCATTCAACTCTAGTTTCCAGTTGAGTATAATTCTTCAAGAACCAAGCAGAGAGAAGTGCAGAAATGGCCAGCTGCTTTTAAAATAAGATGAACCCTAAATTAACTAGCTGAGACTTTACTCATCAGGAGTAAATCCTATGAGTAACTCACCAAGGCAGCTTGTAAGTGGGTGAGGGGGGCAGCTGGAGTTCTGCAGCATGGGAGGAGGGTCTAGTCTTGACCTTTGACACCAGCCGCTCAAAGCCAGATTTCACCATCAAAGGTATTTCTACGGAGGGCAGGAATGCCCATAGATAATCTGGAAATTCAAATTGACAAATCAGTAGCCCTGATGTGACCTTGATCATGCATCCTTCGGGTGATTTCTGCATGGACCTGTTTAACATAAGGCTGAGTCATGGCGAGGGGAGGCAAGCCTCCCATGGGGAGTAACGGGAAGTTTGATACCTACCGATATGTGGCATGCAGACATGAGGCTCTTTGTTGAGGCGCACCTCTTTAATTTGCCCTTTGAAATTGTGGATAATGGCTTTAATGTTATAATACACTTGTACTGCTTTTTATGTCTTCATGGATTGGTTTTATTTGTATTGTACATCATGTTGATGACATTTGTATATAAACAGAAATAAAATAAATAATGTTCTATAAGGGAGGGAGGGAAAGGCTGGGTTTGTCACCAGTGTGGGTGGTTGAGGGGGTGGGAATAGAATGGAGAGGCTGGAAAGGAAGGAGAAGACACATAGAGATAAAAAGGGTACAAAAAGTATCATCTCGTCGTCTGGATAGGCCACTTCCTACTAGTTCACACTGAGATTCTATTTTAATGGAAGCAGTGGAACAGACATGTTCATAGATATCAGTGGAGAAATCAAATAATTTAATGGAGGGGATTGGGCAGTAGTGTGTCCGCTACTACAACTACCCCTGCCTCCAAAACACCCAAAAATAGAGCGGGGGGGAAATCTGAAACAGAACAAAGAGTGGACACAGAATGCTAACTTGACTGCTGTGGCAGAGGGGTGGGAGGAAGGAGCACTGGGGGTGTTGGGATATAATGCAGTGGCTGGGACCCTGAACCGAAGTATTCCATGCTAAGTACTGCAAAATGTTGTTGCAGAGCCCCATTTATTAAAATATAAAATACAATATTTAATTAAAATTATCCCATACCTGTTTGTCTCTTGCCATTCAAAGCCAGTACAAACAAGCATTGTGGAAAAGGTTCATATTGAGTGTTCCAGCTGAATCAGATATGCCTGTACACACTTGGACAACCCCCTGGCTGAAATCTATTATTATCACAAGCAGGCTGGTAAAAAGGGCAACTTTTTTCTGCTCCTCCAAAGTGTGTTACTTGGGGTATGATTTTGGATTAAATATGCATGGTGAAATAAGGGAGAAGTTCCTTGAGTAAATTTGATAGAGCTACTGAGCTGATCTTGCAGCTACTTAGCTGTGTGATTTCTCCCTGATTTCTGTTTCTAGATGGTAAGCCTCTAGGGTAGGGATCTATCCTCATTCTTTGTAAAGTGCCGCATCCGTGAATGGTACTAAATATACAAACAAGCAAATGACCATAATGCATCCATTTGTGCTGATCTTGTCTTTCAGATAAAGCAGATGCACTTGCTTGAATGTCCTGGCCTATCACAAGTAGCCAGAAGGGTTCCAATAAATACTTCACTGTGGTTTCTTGGGCAAGCCAATGAGTTAACTTTAAAGCCAGAAATAATCAAATATATATCCTGGAGGAATTCCTGATTGCTTACAAACAGGAAAGGAGGTTAAATAATGCATTGCAAATTGTTCACTCATCTCTCTCTACCTTCACCCTTAAGAAAGAAGTCAGAGAAGTAAAATGAGATTGTGGCTTGTAGCATTTGCTGTCATGTTGATATTGCGTGACTACAACCCCAACGTGAAAGGGATATATTGCGCAGGAAAAGCAGAGGGCTGGTGTTTTGATTTGTTTTTATTGTTCTACAGACTTCTGGATTTTCTCTAGAGATGTAATGAACAAACTCCTACATACTACCAGAGCACTATTAAGAAAGTGTGCACATTGGTAGTTCAGGGCCGGATTAAGATAGGGGCTATTGGAGCTGCAGCTCCAGGCCCCTACCCCAAAATAGGCCCACAATCAGGACCGGTGCAGGGCAGTTTGGCGCCCCAGGCGAAATAATATTTAGCGGCCCCCCCTCTCCAAAGCAGCCCTGCTCTGCAAAAAAAAAAAAAAAACCTGCGCCGCCACCACCAACCTACCTTCCCCCCGCCCTGGCGGCGGCTGCTGCTGCTGCTGCTGCCGCCGCTGCCACCACCGAGGAGAAGGAGGAAGTGACACGACGGGACCCCCGCACTGTTTTTTGCCGGGGAAACGATGGCAACAGGGCTGTTTAAGCCCTGTTGCCCTGGTTCCTCCCGCCAAAACAACGCGGGCGGGGCTCCGGAAGCGACACGACGCGGAGAAGGTAGGTGGCGGGGGGGGGTCAGGGGTGGTGGTGATGGCGGCGGGAGGCGCAGCGGCAGCGAGCGGGAGGGCAGGGGGAGGCGCAGCGGCAAGCGGGACGGGAGGGAGCGGCGGTGGCGGGCGGGCGGGCAGGTGGGGAGGCGGAGGCCTGGCGGGGGCGGCACAGCGGAGGCAGAGGCCTGGCGGGGGCGGCGCAGTGGCAGCGAAGAGGAGCGCAGCGTTTCTGCGCCCTCTTCAGCCGCGCGCCCTCCTCAGCACCAGGCCCATAATGCTCTTAATCCGGCCCTGGTAGTAATACGAAGATATTTCAGACGGATGCAACACAGTGATGCATTTGTGTTTGGTTAAGAAACACATGCCCTGTACAGTGATGGCTTAATCATCAGGAGTATGGGCGGGTGGGGAAGGCCTTCATTTCCTCCTGTCTAGCTCGGCTCAGGATTCCCAGGGGAGCCAATTTGAAGCAGTTGCACTTACTACAAGGGTGAGGCCAGGGCAAGGCAGGGTCTTTCAGGAGCCTGGACAGATCTCTGACTGAAACTCACCCACAAAGAGTAGTTGTCTCAGCAACATGCAGAGGCCTTATGAAGGCTGGTAGGTCTGGAGTGGACCTGCTGTTAACTCTGCCCCCTCTGAGGGCTGACTGCTACTTAAAGGGCCATTGTCCAATTTTGCAGCTCCTGGCTCCTATTGCATAGAGGTGATAAGGATTGAATCAGAGGGGGGTGCCTTCTGAGACTGAGGAGTCTGACAAAGCCATGCCCTCTGGCCTGGAAGGTCCTGGAGTAGCAAATGATGGGTCACTGGATGAAGCCTCCACACCCCTGAGTCCTCCTCTGAGCCAGAGGGGGGATCAAGGCTGGAGAACATGATACCAGCTTCCTTTTCCACCATCAGCCTGCTGTATGTGTCTAGACACATCACTAGAGGTTAGAAATGTTTGTTTGAGTACAAGTCCACTAGGCTTTTTAAAGTAAATGGTCCTATGCAAATGTCTCTGTGTGCGGGCATGTAAATAAAGAAAATTAAAATTATGTTAAAGTCTTCTCAATCTTTTTTCTTTAGCTCATGACTGCTATTCAAAAAGGATTTATTTCTGGAAGCCGGCTAGCTGTACTTATGAAAGCTGCTGAAGAGAACATTCATCATCGTGAAGTGATTTCAGTCGATCGGAGCTGTGGTGGACTGTGAGTTTTGGGAGCTTACAGCTGCACAATGGTGTCCCGTGCAGCTGCGTCTCTGCTGAAAAACATTCCAGTGCTTGCGGATGTTTCTGTTTCCACTATTCAACCTGGCCTGCTTTGAGCTACTGTACAAAAAACTTGTCATTGTTGCAGTTCTCCCCCTCCCCCTCCCGCTTAAGTTTGCTGCGAAGGTTCTACTGCTCTGACTTGTGGCCTGCTGAACTGGGTAAACTGAACCGGGTATATGTTTCTGCTTTCTGCAGAATCACTGGTGGACATTTGAAGTAAGGAAGACAGTTAAGGAACTATGACCCAGATGGCTTTTTCTAGGCTGATCCCAGGGGATCTGTGCTATACCTTGGCTGCATTCTGAAGCCACGGTAAAGGATCCAGGTCTTAACCGAGCATGAATGTGGGCGCAATTTCACTTGGCCATCTGCATAGGAGCAAGAATGTATCCTTTTCTACATCAGTCAGGTGGTCTCCACCCATCCTCTTGCATCTTGCTGCGTCAAATCGGCAAAAGCAGGAAGGTGCCAGCAGGCCTTCAGTGTCTTACACCTGGGCTTATTCGTTAAATCTCTGGATTGTTATTATTTTTTTCATTTTTGAAGAAGTGTGTTATGCTAAATGTCATCTTTTGCCTGGAATTTTAGGGCTAACTGTTTTTTTAATTGTTTCAAAGCTACTAAAACATGCAAGCCCTAAAAAAAGGGGGGGGAGTGATTTGTCATTTGGAAGAATAATACTTTTTTTTCCCTTTCAGAGAAGTGTGTTGTGCTAAATGTTCAACTTTTGTCTAGAAATTCAGGGCCAAGCGGGGTGGGTGGGTCATTTGTTGCAAGGCTATTAAAAATGCACACCCTAAAAAAAGAAAAGGAAAAAAAAAATGTTAGTTGCCATTGGGGAGAATAAGAGGGTCCACATCTTGGATTTTTGTAGAATATTGCCCAAAATACAAGTGAATATCCTGCACCCAAGAATCGCAGTGGTACTTACATTGTGTTTGGATAAGAGGACATACTGGACCCAGTTCAGCTAAAATTAAACATGGTTAAGTCTTATTGGAACTAGTGGGGTTTAAGTAGCTATGTCCTGAACAGCAGCTACGATTTCCAGATGGATTTCTGAAAAGCACACCAAGACAACATAAGATTAAAAACGTGTCACAAGGATTGCTTTAAAGCAGTGTTCTTCAACCTTGGGTCCGCAGATGTTTTTGGCCTACAACTCCCAGCATGCCCCAGCCAGCTATTCTGGGGCATGCTGGGAGTTGTAGGCCAAAAACATCTGCGGACCCAAGGTTGGAGAACACTGCTTTAAAGAAACAGGTGCCTGTTATCCCAGTATGGAAAAACTATAAATATATGGGTGGAATTTCCCTCTCTCTTCCTTCCCCTTTAGCCACATGCTCTATATAGCAAGCGGTAAGGTGAGTAGTGCACATAGGTGTTTTTTCCTTTTCTGTGAAATTTCTGTAGAGGTTTTAACACATGTTTCTGAATTGACTGATGATGGTTCGTTTCTGCTAGATCCACAAAACAAAGCACAAATGGAAACTTTTCTATCATCACAACATATTTTACAGGAGAAACATTGAGCTGGAGTTTATTATTACTAAGATTGCCTGTCCTATTTTGGGCCATTTTCTCAAACATGGGCTTTCACTTTTTACCTCCCCATTATTCTTCCCTTTAAGCTGGGTAATGTCACTAAAAATAGTGGGAAGTTTGCTTCGTGTTGTGTGGAAAATGAAGTGATGACATGAAGCAAAGAGAAGAGACATTAGGTTACTGGTGACGAGGAGAAGAGACATTAGGTTACTTTTTCTTGACATCTGTGTACCTCCTGAAGGGTGTTTACCCACATTCTAAGTTTTCATTGAAGCAGGTAATCCTGTAAGTCATATGGTAGGTAAAATCTGCACTATTTGGATTTCCAGGCCAAAATCCTTTCCAACATTATTATTTTCATCCCTTGAATGACATGAAGTGCAGCATGAATCAGAACAAAATGTGGGAACTGACCCTTAATAGTTTCTAGATAGAAAAGTGTACACAAGGAGTCTGCATTCAACACTAGCACATATTCCTGTACCCTTCTAATGGTCCATTATGTTCAGTATGCTGCCCAAAAGACTTTATTTACCCTGCCAAAACACCCTATATACAAATGTTGAAGGTACTGAGGACTTCTGCTGCTAGAAATAGCCACTGGTGTATAAAACCAACCCAGCAACTAACTTCAGAGGCACGCATTCATATCTTGTATATAGAAATTTAGACTTTTAATTTTTTAGTTACTTCACTTTATTTTTAGGCCACCTTTAAGGGTGTGAAACCCTCCTTTTTCTGAGTTGAATCTAATGGGCAGAGGCCTGGTAAAAAGTATGAGATGGCAGTGTTCTCAATGGTCTCTGGCAAAATCCTATGCAGACATTTATTCCTTGTATGTTTTTGCTACGATCAAGGTACCTCAGACCTCCAACCTCCCTTTTATAGGGTGGTCGTGAGGAGAAATGGATTCCTCCTCTTGCCCGGCCCTGAGCACTTTAAACTGACTTGGAAGTACAGGACTAAAGCTTTGTGCATATGTGATAGTCTTGAGGTTTCTCCTTGAGCACAGAGAGAGGATCCCTTTGTGCAGCTGAGCTATGAGCTGCTTCCCCTCCACACTGCCGACACATATGGGACTGTTTTCACGTAACAGTTTTCTTCTCCTTGTGTTAACTTGATCTCATCTGAAGCAGAAAAATCAACTAAGATGGGAGTAATCAAAAGCTAGGTTTCCTACATACTAGTAGTGAAGTGTGGAGAAAAGAATGCTTGCTATATTTATACACTAAAAGGGTGTGAGGGTACCAGTGTTTATATATACCTTTGAATAAAAATGGCATTTTGAAATTACCTTTCAACCCTTCAGGAAAAAGCTCATGCCTGCGATCAAGGGATAAAAGTGTGTGTGTGTGTGTGTGTGTGTGTGTCCCTCATCTAGATGCACTTCAGGGTTTTAGCAAACCGTTTCTTCGCCACCAAAGTTTAGCCAGGCTGGGGGTGGTAAGTGAAGGAAAACAATGTCTGTGCACAGTTCTTGAGGAAGAGGTCTAACAACGCACATTTTTAATACATCTTTTCAAATAGGTTCCGTCTCCATGATAACACAAGGTTCTCAGTAATGCCTGGTTATACTTATCACCATCTGAGCTCCATTCTTGCTGTTTTTCATCTTTTGCTACCAATGCAGTCATACCATGAGCGTGAATGAATGTTTGTTCATTTTCTTTGATGGTTATCTGCATTTTAGCCCAACTTTCTCTTGCTTTCCTTTTCTTAAAAAAAAATGTGCATCTCTGCTTTGTAAGGGACGTGAAAGATGTTATGTGCCTCATCTTCCACTTGCTTGATTCAGTAAAATTAAAGAAATTTAATTCCGAATTCAGAACTCAGAATTACAGTACTTGATTAGATGATATTCATATTATATATATGGCAGATTGTTATATGAGTTTACGGTAAATATAAAAGCACTTGCAGAACTGTTTTGCGTTGTGTTAATGGCATGTAATTCTATTGTACTACTGTGTTTCAAAAAGAAAGGAAAGAAATGTAACAGCAAGGAGCCTGGTGTCGGTGGTGTGTTTGAGAGAGTGTGTGTGAGTGAGTATGCACACATATGCATACCTATACATATATACATGCCGCATGTTTTTCCATCTGGCACTTTTATGTATTGTGTTGGGTTATTGTTCAGGATTGGACTGTTAAATACTGTGTTTGAGGCTGGGTTGTCATTTTTATAACTGTCTCGGTGTTTTATTGCCATTATTTATTACTTTTGATATACAGAATGAGCTGCATGCATTTATAGAGCAATAAGAGGATGTATTTAATGTGCCTTGTTTTTAACTGAATAAGAACTGAAAGCATGAATCAATAAAACTGATTAAAACGGTCCACTCGCTGGCATTTTGATGTTACCGGCAGTTACGGGAATAAAGTTGATTGGCCTTCAACTATCCCCCCTCTTCCCCCCCCCCCCATGGTAAAAAGTTTAAAATAAAGTCTCAGTTTAAAATTAAACCTCAGTTTTAAGGGATAATTTACATTGCTGGCCTTAACTCTGTATCTGGTAAGGCAAATTAGGAGTTAAAATACAGAGAGGCTTGTCAAGAGGTATTAACAGTGGATGTTCTTGTTGAAATATTTCATTGCCACTACAGTGCTTTCTTCTTCTTCTTCTTCTTCTTCTTCTTCTTCTTCTCCTCCTCCTCCTCCTCCTCCTCCTCCTCCTCCTCCTCCTCCTCTGCACGATGGGATCAAACAAATGACAACAGCCAAGAAATAGCTACCAGGGTGGATTTATTTATTTATTTTCATTCTGCCAACTCTCTTCAGGCGCAATGTTCCCAGCCCACTCTGATGAATTTTATCATGACTAAAATCAATAGGAATAAATGGAAAAGATTACATAATCCATTTTGATCATCTTGCATGTCAGGTTAGTCCAGAGTTGCCAAGTGCTGATAAATGTTCTGACAAAGGGGGGGGGGAGGTATATATTTTCATTGACAGTAAATCAGCAAAGCTGTTTATAAGTTTTTAACGCAAATTTTATAATGCTCATATTCTTTTATAGTTCCTAATTTCCATGTGGCACATGGTTTTACTTCTATTTATTTTTGTACCATTGCTATCCATACATGTATGTGTGAATGATATGTCGGTGGCCAGAATGTTATAGTGTTTAGAACTGATGCATCTTGAGAACATAATTGCACACACACCCTGCAATTAAAACACTCACACACAGTATTCTGTAGTAGGCAATGCGTCAGAAAACATGTTACCATCTCCACTATTCTATCCAAAAGTCAGTGCCTCCCACTTTCCTCCTGCCAAATACCATCAGTGCTTTTCTTGCTACTTCTCCATATTAGATATACGGTACATGCAATCCTGAATTCAGGCGAAACTGATTGAAATGAATGTGTGTAGGGGGGTGGGGCGGGTGACACTGGCCAAGATCTTAGCTTCAAAACTTGGTTGGGTGGTGGACACACACACACACACACACACACATCCATTTTAGCAGTGAGCCTGGAAATATCAAAGCCATGTTAGTATTTCAGCTGCAGCGCTTAGAGTGAATTCCCACATCAAATTTGAACTGATTGCATTTGATTGGGGGAGATTATCAAAGAGAACAACATCTTCAGCTATGTGCATTTTGCCGCTAAATGAGTTCTGTTTCTCTCCCACTGAAAATGAAGGGCCTCTCAAGTTTACCCATCCCCTGCCTTTTAGTCTCATTCCTCCCCAACCCCCCAATTATCCACTGGAGGTATGAAACGTATCCAGAGGCACAAGAGCATTCATGCTGTACAATATTTGCACAGGTACTATGATCAGAAGGCTGTAGGCTTCTGTCCAGAATCAATACTTCACTCAATCTCTGTGTGAGACGCAACTAATTTAGGAGAATTCCAAGTCTGGTCTCCCAGCTAGTGAGTCTGCTTTCCATAAACTGTCAGTGGCTAATTCCTCGATAAGTGGAGTTAAATGGCACTTTGCTTGCTTAATTTACCTGGACCTTTTTCCCCCTGAAGATATAAGTGTGCGTTAGATTGAGCTGGATTTGTATAGAAGCACAGAGAGGGAAAATCTGTTCTCCAGAAATATTGTAAGAAGCTGGCGGGCGGGGGAAGGGGGGTGGCCCAGGGGGATACGTATAACTGCTGCTTGAATTTTGGCCTTCACTGGGTGCTAATTCAAACTCATATTTCCTGTTTCTTAAAAGTGTTTTGTTTTGTTAGTGGGGTGCAGTACCTTGGATTATCTCTTATTCAACAGCTGCACCATCTGAAGAACATCTGTTCTTCACATGATACAGTGCTACATGCTCTGTGTGGTACATTTTCTTGGCTACAGCGCAGCCTTTATAACAATAAAATCACTAGCTTCGATCTGGTTAAAATATCCAGGAATGCTCTGGACCTTCTTTCATGCAGTTGAAATAAATATCCCACTCCGACTCCCCCCCCCCCCCCGTTACCTGAACCAGACATTTCATCCTATCTTGCCAAGACACCCTAAACTGTCTAAGTGGTGTAAATGTAATTAACTCAAACATTAAAACTGAGACGAAGTGAACTGAATCAGTGTAAACTGATTTGAGGCATCTCTATCTCTTTTTTCAAGCAAGGTTCTCTTGATTTCTCAACTACCGTAGTTACCTCTGGATGTCAATGGAGAATTGCTCCCCACTAATCTGTTCTGGTGAATTTATTTTACTGAACCGCTGAGATGCTTTTAGGTTTGCATCTCTACAATTAACTGATTTGCAATTCATTTTTATGCATGCTGAGTTTTTCCTGTCCGAGTCAAGAAGCTGTAAATCTCTGATCTATTGAACTGACAGGGAAATATATTTCATTTTTCCCTGTGAATCATTTGCCACTCTTACTGCAGAAAAAATGGCAAAATTATGGTGTACCATG